>OZ010632.1:17762860-18362860 GCA_963932165.1 Pimpla rufipes
GTTTGGAATTAGTTGTAATTAGTTGGAGTCAGTTCATTGTTTTTTTTATATAAAGTTGAATACCTGGTAAAATTGGGTGTTTATTATAGCGGATGATATTTTGCGCTAGGGGATATTGATTCGTAATTGAGTTACCGAGCTTTATTAACCTTTATGGCATTTTTCTTTTTAATCTATCGCATTCCCGTCTGGAGTTTCAGTTTAAAATAACATAATTTAGTCGACAACAGGTATTAATCACAAGTTAATTCGCCTCACTATACGCACGTCCGGGATACTCGCGCGAGGCTATTTGTCTCCGGGGTCGAAATTCAATTTGTTGTGGAAATAAACGATGTACGAGTAGGGGTTGAAAATTGTTTTTAAATGAGTGCAAATCATTGTACATCCTAGCCGGAAATAATAAATACCTTATTTTTTCATTAGCATTGTTGGAAAATCGGATAATTCACGATACCACGTGGACTATGTGTTTTTTTTACGTAATCGAATACGTGTGCAAACACAAATAAAATATACCCCGCTTGTGCGTATTATATATGTATATATATGGGTGTGTTTACTGATCATGAATAACATGCAGATACAGGCGGCGATAAATTTATACGAATGTCGCGATATCCATGGGAGGTGGAAAGATAGACGGATGGCACTGGGTATTGACACTGGCAAAGGTACATAGAAACTCCGACTGGAAAGAATTATGGCCAGAGGGTTGAATTATAATATGATCTCGAGCTAGATCGGCAAGGGAAATCATTTTTGTTCTTCTTTCTGCCTTGACCCTTTCACATTTAGCCTTTCTTATTCACAAACGAGCTGATCCTCACTCTTTCTCTTTTTCTATTTTATTTTTTACTTTTTAATTTTACGTGGCTCGGGCGCTGCCTGCCGCTGCCCTCGTATACAAAAGAGTGGAACCCACCTCTCAATTTTTTGTTTCAAAATAACGACTTTTGACCCATAGCAGCATTATCAACTCGCATATTCTACCCCGGAAAATACTTTTTTTACATGACTAAGAAAAATGATTTTTTGGTTAGAATTGTTTTTTTTTTAGAATTAGAATTTTTTCGTTAGAATTAGAATTTTTTCGTTAGAAATGTTTTTTTTTGTTGTTAGAATTCATAAAACCGAGCCTGATAAAAAATACCAACATTGTTACGGGAGGTTTAGCGCGCGGATCAGCTGAAAATATGAATGTAAATGTACTGTAAATATTGAGCACTAATTATTTCGAACGTACGCTTAAAATTTGCCCCTAGCAAAATAAATGTATCCATCTCTTTGCTTTCCAGGGTACGAAATAAACGCCTCTCTCTCTCGCTCTCTCTCCATGGCAACGGACCTCGACGCCACACCTTGGCGCGTCCCATCGCGGCCCAGCTCCCTCCGCAGATCCCTCAGCCGCGTATATCTCTCGAAATTTCGTTTTATCGTCATTGCGCAATCCACGAGACCAGAGAGTGTCGAACGCCGGGGAGAGAAAAAAAAATGTGTTGCCAGCTGAGAATCGAGGGTTGAGAGACGAGAGGACCCCGGGGAGTCGCTATGCGTGTTATTTATGTATATAGCAGCCAGTTCTCACCTACGCCGCCCGACTGGGAGGAGACTCTGGCCCACAGCCGCGTGAGATATTTACGTGCGTCACGATGGCTCAAAGGACGAGCGATCGAAGCCCCGAAGAAGTGATTTCTTCGCTGGGGAGCGAGAGAGGAAATGCGGTGAAAAAATAAACACGCTTCTTATGAAACGAGAGTGGCGCGAGAAGACGAGTTGGACCATCGCGAAAACCGCGTGTTGATGGAAACGAAATCGGGGTTGTTCGCCGCTTTTCGAAACGTGGAACTGGACCAGTCAGCCAGTTCTCACCAGTCTCACCTATATTGGTGAGTCTCGATTGGGAGAAAATTCTGGCTGCGTGAAATATTTACGTGCTTCACGTTGACTCAAAGGGCGAACGTTGGAAGCCCCGAAGAAGAGATTTTTTTACCGACACGGAGACGGAAAGTGAGTGAGAAGATGCTGAGGATAATGAAGAGAGAAGACAAGATGGACCACCGCGAACGGAGATGGAAACGAAATTGGGGTTGTTCACCCCCTCGCGGTACATAAAATTGAACGAAGGGGCGTCGAGACACCGAGTCTCTTCATCGCTCGACGGCAAATTCGGATTAACGCTGAGAGACGACGCGGATCATTTTTTTTTTTTTTTCGTCCCACGACCCGCCGAAAAATTTAACTCAATCTTCATTTTTCCATACCCCGCTGCGTGGTCGGGAGATAAGAAACAAATTAGTCGAGATCTTTTTTTCCTGCGCCAGCAAAACGTCGCTCGCTGCTGAGGAGTCTCAGTGGATTTGCTGTGAAGCCCTGGAATTCATCGTTGGATAAGAAATGATTTTTCGGTTTTCTTTATTTTCAATTTTTTTTATGTCCCATGCATAAATCCCGAGAAATGTAAAATTGACGATCAGACAAAACATTACTTTTTCGTTGAGAACGAAAATGATTCCCTCATCAAAGTCAGTGGTTGAAATATCTCGAATTTTCGATATAAGTATTGTTGTCGTGTTATTCATTTTCTAATTGGCTGTTGGGTTGCCTGCAACTCGTTGCTAATCAACGAGTAGTTTCAATCGTGTTATTGTATTTTGACAGTTCGGAGAGCGTGTGAAGTTTCAAGGTTTGTTAACGTTATAGGAGGAAAGGGTGTTCGGGCGAAGTGGCCTAATACTTCCATACTTCCAGAGATAAAAATCATTTTTTTCATTTACGTGAGATTTGCAAGAAACGCAAGGGGTACGTTTTTCGGGAAAAAATGTCGATTTCGTAAAGTTTGAAAACCCTATCCGATGGGAAAATTCCCGCTGATTCCGAAAAACACGGTTGTTTGTCCGAAAAATAAAAAATTCGAAAAAAAAACGCGAAAAATAATTTTTTTTCTATAAATATAATAATATTAGCCCATACTTGCGCCCGAACACCCTTCACGAAATAACTTTAAAAATCTTCAAACCTCGCACACCCGACAACTGTCAAAATACAACTACGACAGAAACTGCTCGTTCTATCCACTGATTTTTTTGAAGAGGGTATTGAATTATGTGGGATCACGAAAACGAGTTTCGTGTTACGAAGTAACGAAAAGTCTTCGTGGCTGGCAGAGCCTCTGAGCAAGTGGAAAAGGCGGTGTTTGATCAGCCGTATCACAAACTGCGCTTCTCGATAGCCCTTCGTGTCCATCCGCGCGTCACGTACGGGAGAAATATTACTCGAGCGGTGAAAAACGTGAGGAAATAAAAACATCGGATCCGGGAGAGAAACTCGAGAAACGAAGGTTTATGTCCAGTGGTGGAAGGTACAAACTTCGCAGCGCCCTCATCGCAGTCGTCGTCGTCGTCGCCGTCGTCGTCGTGCTCTCCAGCCCTTGTAAACGCCTGGTGATACAAGCCGTGTTCAAATTCAGCCGAGTGGCCACTTCACGGTACCCTCGACCCAACCAAAGCCTCGCTCTTCCGTGTCTCCTTTCCTTCTCCCTTGCCCTTTTCCCTTGCGCCGTTGGCCCCGAGCTCGTTACCATTTAAACCTCTATCTTATTTTTAACCCCTCCTCATCGGTCACCGAGAAAAGCGAAATTTCCTTCCCCAACTTCGTCCCTTCGCTCGCGACAAATTTCCCGGAAAATTTCCACCGAATTTCCGACCTTCCCAAAACAGATAGCAAAAAAAAAAAATTGTTTCAACCCTCTAAGCCCCTCTATTTTTCAACCTTCTTTTCCTGAATTTTCTTTGTTCATAAAGTAGATAGCAAATTCCTTTTTTCAACCCTCTAATTAAGCCTCTTAATTTTCTGTCTGTATTTTCTACGGAGATGAGAATATTAATTAAGAGGAGCGTTTTGGGGGTTCGAAAAAAATGAATTTACGTCAATAGCTCGATTACAGCACTTCGGCTTTTTTCATCCAATTTGTCAATGTCTTTCGAACGAAAAGGGGGGTGGGGGGAGGGGAGGATCGTTAAATTATGGCAGACGGAGCGCACCTTTTGAAGCTACCCGAGTGGCACGTCGTGTCGGTGGTTCAGGAGGTTACGGGGAGAGAGAGAGAGAGAAAGAGGAAGAGCAGGACGGGCCAGGAAACGGGGAAAGGTGGAGGTCGACGAACGACCCTTCGTAGCTCGTTGCCGTAAAGATAAAAAAGGAAGAAGAAAAAAAAATAAAGAAAAGCGGAAAAAGGAAGTGAGAGGAGCGGGAGAGAAAGGAGAGTAGTCTATCCCTTGAGTAGTACAAGCAGGCTCGATGGGCCACTCGTTATTTACGGAGCTTTTCCGCCCTCTTCGTCCACCCCCCACGTCCCCTGGCTCGATTCTCTCGCTCGGGGCGAGGGGAGAGTTTCGTACCAAAGTACAAGAGGCCGAAGGGGAGACAAAAATGGGTCAACGATTTCCTCGCGTATCGCTCGGGATCTAAACGTATTCGATTGACCCGAAAAAAGGAAAACAAGAGTCCGCGCGCGGGGGGCGAGGTTTCAATTTTAAATTTACGGCTTCTCGATAACTCGGCATTCTCGTGTACCGCCGCCCAAGTGCGGATTTCGCAGATGAACCCCAAAAAAAAAAAACACCTGGAATCTCAGTTCGGTCGAACGATTTCGTTATTTATTTAATAAAACCCCGTTTGGCGCCCAATTTCAAGGACGATTGACCGACGTGTGTCTCAAAGAAAATCGCCATCAGTCAGTCAGTCTCACGACAACAACGCTTGAAAAAAAAAAAAAAAAAAAAAAAGTTCTCCACACTCATCGCACCCTCGACGCGCCAGAGCCCCGCGCGGTATTGCAGCCTCTGCGATCGTCATTTCGACAAAGCGTCGACGGAATTACAAACAGCCCCGTGCACTCGGTCAATCGGATCGCGGATACCGCGCGAGAGGGACGTTAACGTCCCACGCAGCGCGAATAGCGAGACACACAGAAGGGCGATTAAAATCTCGAATTGATTCTCGCTCGGTGTAGCCGAGCGAGAGAGCTCAGCCTCTCGCTTGGGCGAAGAACTAGGAACGAAGGAGAGGTACGAAGGGAGTGAGAGGGGGGGGGGGGAGAGGGGGTTACATACAGATAATCTCAAGATTGAAGTACGTGAGCGCCGAGGAGAAAAAACGTTGGAACGAGTTTTTCTCCTCTTATTCCCAGGTGGGCGAGGGGCGGTGAGGGGGAGGGAGGGGGGGGGGGAAGGCGAAGAAGGAGGGAGCACGTTTTTTCCTTCCTCGTTCGAGACGGGCGACTGGATCGCAAGCCCGGAGACCGGAGTGGAGGCTCCAAAGCGATCGCTGTAGAACGAGAGAGAGAGAGAGAGAGAGAGAAAGAGGGAGAGGGTGGCAGAGGTGGGTGAAGAAAATCTCACTCTACTAAGGCGAGAACCCGTTCCTGACACGAATAGCCTCTTTACGTCATCGCTAAGATAATTAATATCAGATATAACGCTTGCTCACTCGCGTACTCGCTCCCTCTTCCTCCCTCTCGTTCGCCCCCTTCTCCCCCTGGTGCCTGTGGTGCGGCCACGAGCTAACTCCCTCCCTCCTCCCCTCGCCCCTCCGCACCACTCCCCCCTCCCCCCATTTCTGCTTCCACCCCCACCGCGGAAGCGCAGCGTCGACGCCCGGCGGTAACTCGGGCAACGGCCGCGGCCCCCAGGGTGAGCTGGAGAATACGAGACAACCACGGTTAGTACTGACGACGCCGACGACGACGACGACGACGACGGGGATGAGAATGACGACGACGACGACGACGACGAGGCCGGTGCTGCTGCTGCTGCTGCTGCTACAGCTGCTGGGAATCTTTGCGAGCTTCGCCCCCCCCCCCCCCCTCCTCACTCCCTCCTTCTTCCTCTCCCCCCCCCCCCCCTCTCTCTGCCTTCGTTCTTCCTCTTGAAGAACCTCGTGGAAAGGGGGAATTCCCCATCGTCCTTCTCGCACCCTCTCGCACGTTTCCACGGATTAATCAATGAATCGACCTTGCGTAACGTCCTTAGCCGAGATAGCCCTGAGGGATGCTGCGCGAATGCTTTTGGCTCTGGCCATTCGCGTTGCCTCGGCTCTGTTGGTGTTGCCGCTGCTGCGGGTGGTGTAATGGCCGGCGGGCCGGGGGAAATGAAAGAAAATCACGATAACTTGGCGGTGTTTATCCGCGTCTCCCGGACCCCCGGGCGAGATTGAGAGAGAAAGAGAGAGAGAGAGAGAGAGAGAGAGAGAGAGAGAGAGAGAGAGAGAGAGAGAGAGAGAGAGAGAGAGAGTCGGAGAGAGTCAGAGAGAGAGAGAGAGGAGAAAGGACTACGGGGGCTTCAATGGGTGGAGCGAATTTATTATTAGGGCGTGAAATTATATACGCGAGACGTGGGCGGACGAGGCGAGGATTTCGCCGCGTCATTTTTGGTGATTTTGAGGGGAGGGGTGGCTTTTTTCGTAAGTGGGGAAAGGACGACGACGACGAGGGACCAGGAATTTTTTTCTCGCACCTTTCGCCGGTTTTGAATACTTTTTTTTATTCGTCCTGTAATTGAATTATTTTTGAATAATTGGTAGACGCAATTTCGGCCGAAATCGGCTGCTCGCACATCGCCGTTTTTAAAGTCTCTTTGGCACTTTGTTTTGCCACGCACCGAATGACGAAAATCTGACCTGTGACGAGAAGCAAATATTCGGGCTACACGTCGCGCGAGAAATAGCGCGTTGCATTTCGAGAGTCGGAAAAACTTACTGCCGACACCTCCTAATTTATACGGATGCAGATTTCCTTGAGAAAAAAAAAAACAGAAGAATAGGGGCAATCATAAATACGGGTGTCACGCTAGAAATATTTCTCTCCCCCAACAAAGAACTCGCGGGGAGATACATTATTTTCCACCGTGAATGGAATTTTTAGTGCTCGTCGCTCCGCGAACCTCGTTATTCTCGTGTATCTCGGCGTTCACGTGGGCAAAAAAAAAAACACGACGACGAGGAGCTTTAAATTCTCCGGGAAAGTCCCATTCACGTGGTGTACAGGAATTTTCGGGTCGAAAAAGCTCGACAAAAAAGGCGACAGTTGTAAATCCCGCGCGCGGGACGTCGAATGACTTTGCGACTCCTCGGGTCCTAAAATTACGGCGACGGTCTCGACGAATCCTCGACCCCCAAAAAAACGCCCCTAAATAGGTATAACAAGAACTATGAGCCACCTCTGAAATTTCGACTTGTGATTTCAGGTAATCGCGAATACCATGAGCGAACGCCGCGAGTGATTTTGCAGAGTGGAAGCGGAGCCCGAGGAGTGCAAACGGTTCCTCGCAAACGGAGGAAACCTTCCGCTTGCGATTCACCCGGGACGACTTGGCCGTCCGTAGAATTAAAGCCCAGCGCCGGGCGAGAGGATGAGGGACGGCGACGGAAGGCGAGCTGCCTTCGCGAACGAGGGACGGACACGTAAACTGACCTCGCGACTCGTCGAGTCCCAAAATTACTCGACAGCTTCTAGTGGAAAATCCGGTGCTGGTCAGACGCTGCCCAGGCCCTGGCAGGACTGACATGGCGCTGATTAGGTGACCTCAATACGCCCCCCCCCCCCCTTCTACAAACCACCCTGCGTCACCCACGAGGAACCCCCCAAGAATTCCACTTAACCCTGATCCAACGAATATCACAAACATTGCGTATCACAAAACGTTGCTAGTGACTTAATGACTCTTCGGAATATTCGCTTATAATTCCGCAGAGTCACGAGAGACGGATACGTAAAATGAACTCGCGACTCCTCGAACCCCAAAATTAGTCGACAGCTCCTAATGGAAAATCCGGCGCTGGTCAGACGCTGTTCAGGCCCTGGCAGGGCTGACATGGTGCTGATTAGGTGACCCCAAAATACCCCCTCCCCCTCCACCACCCACTCTGGGTCACCCACGAGGAACCCCCCAAGAATTCCACTTAACCCTGATCCGTCGCATCACAAACATCATGTATCACAAAACGTTACGCGAGTGACTTAATTACTTTCCAGATTATTTGCTTATAATTCCAGAAAGTCACGAGAGACGAATACGTAAAATAACCTCGTGACTCCTCGAGTCCCAAAATGACTCAGCAGCCTTGATGGAAATTCTCTGGCATTACATTCGTCGCTGGTCAGACATTGTCCAGGCCCTAGCAGGGTTGACATGACTGCGATGTGGCCCCGATTAGGCGACCCCGACATCCCCGCATTCACCCCGGGTCACCCGCAACGAACCCCCACGAAGAATTCCACTTAACCCTGATCGCCGTCGAATACGACAAACATCTCGTATCACAAAACGCTGCGAGTGACTTTCCAGAAAAATCGCTTCTGGTCAGTCGCTGCCCAGGCCCTGGCAGAACTGATATGACTGACGCGGTCCTGATCACGCGACCCCGATCTCACCCCCCGGGTCACCCACAGCGAACCCCCGCGAAGAATTCCACTTAACCCTGATCCGCGACGAGTATCACAAACATCGCGTATCACAAAACGCTGCGAGTGACTTTCCAGATGCGGGGATCGCGAGCGCCAGGCGTGACCTTGCGTTTGCGATTCATCCGGGACGCGACTTTGCCGCTCGCGGAATTAAAGCGGCCGGCGTCGCTGCCTCCGTGAACGAGAGAGAGACAGAGACAGAGATGGAAAGTCGACTCGCAGCCTCCGCGAACAAGCGAGAGGGAGACAGAGACGAAAGGCGCGGAGCCTCGGCGAGCGCGAGAAACGGACGCGTGTGGATGGGACGTGCGGGCGCAGCGAGGGGGGCGAAAGGAATGGAAAAGCGCGACGAGCCGTAAGAGTCCCGACGTCGACCTCACCGATTAATCTCCGTCGCGATGACGAGGGTTTGCGGCCCGCGGTACAGTAAAAGTATCGAATGGTACAACACAGAGAGGAAGCAGCAGCAACAGCAGCAGCAGCGTTCGACCCTCTCTCTGGGGCGTATTATATTGCTCGCCGAGCGATAGCATCGGGGCTGCCGCTGCTGCTGCTTCTTCTTCTCTCTCCGTCCCGCGCAGCATCCATGCACGTTCATCTACGGTTCATTCCGTAGCCACCATTACAAGCGGCAAGCGGAGATACAGCCACTGCGCGGGAAGATATAGAGGAGAGTCAGACGAATCAGCCACGCTGCGTCTGTGTGCGACCGGGTGGGAGGGATGGGGGTGGAGGAGGGGGGCGAGCACTGTCTGCGTATATAGCCCCTGCGGAGAGAGAGAGTGAGAGAGAGAGAGAGAGAGAGAGAGGAGAGAGAAGAGAGAGAGAGAGAGAGAGAGAGAGAGAGAGAGAGAGAGGAGAGAAGAGAGGGTGGTGCAGGTGCGCCGGCCGAGCGAGGCCGCTGGGTTACTCGGCTGCAGTTTACGCCGATCGATAATTCCGTAGGATATCTCGCTCCTCCGACTCCTACCCCCGTCGTCGTTAGCGTGTCGTTGCTCTTCTCTCTCTCTCTCTCTCTCTCTCTCTCTCTCTCTCTCTCTCTCTCTCTCTCTCTCTCTCTCTCTCTCACTCTCTCTCTCTCTCTCTGGCTCTCATTATCTCTCGGCTTCGCCTCCTGCTCTTTCCTTCTCTTTCACTTCCTCTTCGTCTTTCGTCTTCGTCTGCCTCTTCTTCCGCATCTTTGCTTCTTTCCTCGCGTGCCAAGATGCAGTGATAGAAATTCTTTCTCTCTGTTATCTCTCAGCCTCCTCTTAGTCGCTTCCTTCGTCTTCGTTTTCGTCATCGGCTTCGTCGTCTTCGGGTTCCTCTTCTTCTTCTTCTTCTTCGGCAACTTTGCTTCCATTTTCTTCGCATGGCGAGATACGCTCATAGAAACGGATAGGAATTCTTGCCCTCGTTCTCTCTCTCTCTCATTATCTCTCAGTCACTTTCCTCATCTTCGTCTTCCTCCTCTTCTTCTGCATCTTTGCTTCCATTTTCTTCGCGTCGCGAGATACGCCGATATGAATTGTCCTCTCGTAGCTATCGGTCGCGCGCGGCATCTCCGAGAAATATCCTCCCTCCGTTATTCCCGAGCGCGACGCAGTCACGCGAGACGCGCGCATAACTGGATAAATTGCGCGATATACGTGTTTTCAGAGACGAGGCGAGACTTTGTTATTAAACGTTCGCAGGCGTTAATGCTGCTTGGGTTACGAATTTTCGTTCGTGGAGGCGGAATTTTCGTGAGCGTAACGAGGAGCCTGATAATGAATTACCTGGCGGGGGAACGGAGGCCCTGGCGTGGCTAACGTGGGCCCGGTCGAGGCCTGACCAGTTCCTGACTAGCGCCGAAATTAACGCCAAGGATTTTCAACCAGGGAAGAATTTTTTTTAAAACTTGATTCGTGCAGTTTATTCAATTGACCGGACAACGAGAAATAAAACAGACAATCGTACATAAATCACCGATTATTCGTTAAATCCCGGAATATTTTACAAATTATCTACAATGAAAATCGCCACGTCAATATTATTCGACACAATAAAAAAATGCATTCCAGAGAGCGACGCAGAGTCACACGAGGCGCCACCTAATTGGACAAACAGCCGCCATATATTTACCGCAGGTGAAGCTTTGTTTTTGAATATTCAGGCGCCGCAAAAACATCCTCGGTGTATCAATGTTCGTTCCACGAACCGTAATTGTTACGAGCGTATAACGAGAAGCTCGAAAATAAATCGCGAGTTCATCGCCCATTCGTCGCCACAATGAGGAAACATTTTTCGAAATTCAACGACCCAATGAAAATACAAGAAGCCAAAGAACAATCGTGCATAAATGTTCGATTATTTTCACCTCCCGAAGTATCGTAAAAAAAAACCAACATGAATGCAATAATTCAATATCGACACAGGAAAAAATAAAAAAGTGATATTTAAAAAAATGCCCGATCCTCCAATATCTCGCTCCGTTCTACATCCCCGGAGCTCGCGCGCGTCTCGCGTTCTCGCGCCGCGCGCAGCAAAAATGTGTACACCGCACACACAGTGGGAGAAAAGATTAGTTGCCCTTTCGCGGTGAAAAAGAACGGGGGAGAAAAGGGAACAGCCAGACACAAAGCCCACGGACGGGGGTTGCCGCTTGCGTTTTACCTGCTTGACTGGCTTCCAGACAGAAGTAATGAAGTCAGGAGAAGTAAAAAGAGCGAGAGGCAGAGATAGTGAGACGAAGAGAAAAACGAGAAGAGGAGGAGGAGGAGGGGGAGGAGGAGCAGTAGCAGCAGCAGCAGCAGCAGCAAAGAGAGCGGTTGCATCCCGCACATCTCGCAGGTGCAGGGCGTGGTACCTTGTCGGCAATATCGATTACAAGCCGGGCGGTTGCGCATTCACGTCGACACGTGGACGTGGACCAAGAGGAGCGAGCGAGCGACCGACCGACGGTCGGACCGACGAAAGAGCCGTCGGGTGCGGGCGGTCCGCGCGGGAACCTGAACCACCCCCGCCCCACACCCCATTCCCCCCCCCCCCCCCCCACCCCTTCCACCACCCCCGCGCACCGCACCAGACTAAATTTGTGTTGCCCTATATTTTAGGTTCGCACTCATCTGCCTCTCAAAGATTGATTGCTTTTCCGCAGCTTCTGCCCCCCTCCCCCCCCCCTCCTCCATCTCCAACCCATCTCCCCTACCCACCCATGGACCAAGACCGAGAGACTTCCCGTTCTGGCGCGTAGCTCTCGACATCCCCCCTTTCACTTCCTTCTGCCGCCCTCAGCTCTTCCTATTTTCCACCCCCGCCCCCTCGTCCTTCGATGCTCTCCCCCCTCCTTCTTGCACAATTCACCCCCCCCCCCCGCCCCTCATACTGAGGATTGGTAAAACTACCCCCAAAGCCCCAGAACCAAATTTGTCGAACGTCTCGCGCGCACCCCTCGCCCCCCCCGCCCCCTGATTTTCTCGCCTCTATTTGATCACTCACGGGCCATGTGTGCCTTGTGCACATAGCTGCATACATGCAGTTTAGTTGTATACCGTAGCGGTGTAGACACACAGGCGGGAATATCGATGCCGCGTGCGTGTAGTTCCGGCCAACGCGGTTTGTGCAGGATGATTCCGGAGTGACAACGCGTGGGTTTTCTTTTCTTTTTTTTTTTTTTGGTGGGCGGTTTCCGGGGACGCGATAATGCGGGGATGTTGAGACTGAGAGCGAGGCTCGATCGAGGGAATCGAGATTCGGTTGAAAGTTGTTTGTAAACGGAGAAAATAGTTCGTTCACACTGGTGACCATTTTTTTCACGAAATACGCCGAAATAGGGATTTATTCAGAATTGCCAAATTTAAGTTGAGCCAAATCGTATTCTGTAAATAACCGTGTTGATCGTATTATGAAATATTTTAGTGTTTCATTTGGGCCAATTAAATGTTGCTCGGGTCAACTTGAATTTGGTGATAGGGGATAAATATTTGTTTTGACGCAACAAAAGACCGCGTGAATGTCGATAAACAGTTATTGTTGAGTGGTTTGAGATTGTTGCCAAAAAGCCAGGCTGGGAATGGAAAGTTATTTTGAAACAGAATTGTTTCAAAAGTACGGAGTAAATAGTTCGTTCACACTGTTGCCAATTTTTTTCACGAAACACGCCGAAATAGGGATTTATTCAGAATTGTCAAATTTAAGTTGAGTCAAATCGTATTCTGTAAATAATCGTATTAATCGTATTATGAAATATTTTAGTAGTCAACTTGAATTTGGTGATAGGGGATAAATATTTGTTTTGACGCAACAAAAGACCCCGTGAATGTCGATAAACAGTTATTGTTGAGTGGTTTCAGATTGTTGCCAAAAAGCCAGGCCGGGAATGGAAAGTTATTTTGAAACAGAATTGTTTTGAAACCGCCAGTATAGATGTGTGCATTTCATGCGGCTACCGCATCTCGTCTCAATGGCCAAAAAGCCATGGCGGAAAAAGAGAATTATTATGGAACAGCCGGTACTTGTGTGCACTTGATGTGGCTGCTGCATCTTGTCTCAATGACCAAAAGGCCACGGTGGAAAAGGAGAATTATTTTGAAACAGCCGGTACTTGTGTGCACTTGATGTGGCTGCCGCATCTCTTCTTAGTGGCCAATGGTCCGACGTTCGATGTATATAAATATATATATATATATATATCTATATATGTATATACCCCGTGTACTTGCACGGGAATCCGTAGGTTAGGTATGCACATACAACATGCAAATAAGATACACACGTATAGATACTGTAGTGAAGTAGAATACACACGTGGATGTGCTTGAGAGTCCATTGATGCTGAATATAGTTAGTTGGCTCAATTGTCGGTCAGGGATAGAGAACGGCGAGGCTGAAGTGGGTACTTGTGGGGTACGGACTTACGTTCACTCCGCTTGTAAAGCGATATATGCATAATACGCATACATATATATTTTTTCGGGTGGTATTACGGATTTATGCACTCGTCAGATTCGTTCGAATTCAAACGGATTTATTCTCCCCGCCCGATCCTCGGGGATCTTTATATTCATATATTATTTCGCGGCGGCCCAAAGGCCCGGCCCTCTCGGACGCGCGGAAATTCTAATCCGCGCGCGAGGTCTCCATTCAATACCCCGCGCGGAATATATTTTTCCTCGAATTTTCCTCGTATTTTTATCATCAACTTTTACTTACTCACGAGCCATTTGGCATCGCACCGAACGGGGCCAGAGCGCTCGAGAGTTCCGCGTAATGCACGTCCTTTCCCGCGGACCCCTCTCGGCGGAATTGATTGACTCGGTCATTTGACGCTGCAGAATTTTTGTGGAATGGGGGGAAAAAAATTCGGTGTTCGAATATTTTTCTCCATGCGCGCCCTCGAGCTTATTTCAAATAATATTTTGTTATTCAAAATATATTTTCTTTCGATAAATAATATTTTATTATGTTAAACATATTTTCTTTCGATAAATAATATTTTATTATGTTAAACATATTTTCTTTCGATAAATAATATTTTATTATGTTAAACATATTTTCTTTCGATAAATAATATTTTATTATGTTAAACATATTTTCTATCGTTAAATAATATTTTACAGTGTAAAATATATTTTCTTTCGTTAAATAATATTTTATTGTGTTAAATATATTTTCTTTCGATACATAATATTTTATTGATTTAAATATATTTTCTTTCTGTAAATAATATTTCGTTACGAAAAATATTATTCACTTTACCAAATGGCACGATATTTCGTTTTGAATTTTCTCGGCACACGTGTCGAGATGTTTTCCTCGACGTTTTACCACCAACCCGAACAAAAAATCGCTTCGTACCTACGAACTTCCACGAGCCAGATGTATCCGGGTAAAAAGGGCGATCGTCTGTCTTGCAATGAGTGAATTACGTGTCGCGGGTATCACTCGCCCCGGTCAAAGTGATAGAGACACGTGTATACATAAATATATATATACACGTATGAAAAAGAGTGGCAAAAGAGTGAACGATAGACAGAAAAATAGTACACGAAACGTGAGGTGTGTCCCACACGACGTGTAAGGCGACGTCGGTGTCGTGTAAGAAACGGAAATACGTGATACAAACAGCCCCACGGAGTATGGCAAGAGCCTCGCGCCCGGAGTGTCTGCCGCTCTTGTGCAATATGTATCCGGGTGTCTACGTGATACACACGACCGAAAGAAAGGAAGAGTGAAGTGGTGTAGGGCTGTTCGTAGTCAGACGAGCCGGTCGCGAGTGGTGTAGGTGAGGTTGATGGCTGGCAGGTACAGAGAAAAGTCTGCCGCCGACTGAAACGCGCCGATATAGCGCCGAGTCGGTGTGCAACGGTCTCACCGTGACGCCCCCCCCCCCACTGCCTTCGCCCCCCGCGAGTTTTCTATATCGTCGATCGTTCCTGGGAATTGGTCACGTGGTACCCGACGGTTATCCCCTCAGGAGATCGAGCGCATCGCCGACGGAGAGAAGGTAGAAAAAAACGAGAGGTGGGGGGGGGGGGGAGGGGTGGAAGCAGAAGAAGAATGAGGAGAGAGGAGAGAAAAAAAATACGAAGCCGGGGGAGAAACGGGGAAGACGCTGGAAACGGGGGTTGCGAGTCTTCGACATATCGCTTTATAAATATTTATCCCACATTTGACTTTTTTGTTTTGCCGCAACGAGACACGCGACGAAGATATGTTTCAATTTTATTCTGCAGTCAAAGCGTTTTTTGTAAATTATTTTTTTTAAGAATTTAAAAAATTGGGACGCGCGACTGGCGCATTGAAAAATAAACTGTTGAAAATTCGGCAGTGAAAACTGATCTGGTGCTCGGGGGGTTCCCGTCGTATCGGTGACCAGTGTTGAATAAACTGGTATCAATTTGAGCCACGAATCCAAAACTTCAAACACTTTCCGCTTGAATATGTTCAAATATGTTATTCGACGAAATTTCGGAATTTCGTATTTATTTGTTTTCGTCGACCCGCCGAGACCGAAAGCGAATAACATGAGCTCGGCAAAAAGTATTGCTGTTGACACCAAATACGTCAACACTATCCAAACATTTAATTTTTCTACATTTTTTTCGCAAAATTGGAAGAAAATTTATTTCTGTTTTATTAATTGCCGAAAAAAAAACACTTTCGTGTAAGCCCTAAATTTAAGACTGTTTATCATCGAATAATTATATTACGGCAATGAAATTCGAAATTTGTTGTTTCCAGAATATTTCCAAACGTGTCGTGCCTTCCCCTATGGAAATACTGCATATTCAAGATATGTATAAGTTATATACAATTAATATCGACCAAAAGTTCTATATCAGCTATATATATGTTTCATATATCCAGCGGACATATTTTAATGAGATATATCTGAGATGTCTTAAACAGATAAAAATATTTTTATTATATATATTTTCGGTGAAAAGTTCTACATCCCTTATATATTTTCAAAATATACTTTATTTCCAAATTACATCTGAGATATATCTTAAACAGATAAAAATATGTTTATTATATATATTTTCGGCGAAAAGTTCTATATCCCTTATATATTTCCAAAGTATACTTTATTTCCAAATTACATCTGAGATGTATCTTAAACAGGTAAAAATACGTTTGTTCCATATATTTTCGGCAAAAAGTTCTATATCCCTTATATATTTTCAAAGTATACTTTATTTCCATGTGGGGGGCTCCATAAGCATCTCGTCCAACTCTGCGGCCGGGTAGGATCGGAGGCTGATGGGGAAAAGGTGCGAGGCCGCGAGGCAGAGGACACGTGATATGGGGGAGAAATAGCGCCAGGGAGAATAAATCGCGAGGAGAGCCAAGACGATTCCCAGACGCGGATGGATGTATACGGGGCTCGGTGGGCGATCGATCATTAATACCGTGGAGCGCGCGAGGCCGAAGGAGGACGGAAAAGGGGCCGGGAGGACGTGGGGCGCCCGACCTCGGCGATCCGCCGAGCTTCTGCTGCCCGCGCCCGCCGACCGCCTGGCCCGTTTTTCCTCGGGGGGGAAAAACCGCTCGCGCGGCCGGCGGTCGCGCACTCGAGTCCACCGGCGGCGTGAAAAATTAACCCTATTAGTACTTTGTCTTCGGCCGGGCGACGGCGCAGCTCGCTTTCCCTCCGGCTCGGACAAAGAGCGGGAATCCCGGGGTACGACGGGGGGCGACCATTTACTGCTAATATTGCTGTTCGTGGATAACAACTTTAGCCCCGGCTTCCTCTCCTCCTCCCACGCGGCGAGAGACGTCGCGATCGCCGGGCAGTAAATCTGCAGCCTCTTTTTCGTGACAGCCGAGTCACGTGCAGAAAAAAAGAAAAGAAAATTATATTTTTCCTCAAATACTACGGTTGTCTCGAAAAAACGATATTTAAAAAAAAACATAAGTTGCCTCAGCGAGAAAGCAAAATCCCGAAGAAAGAGATAAATCCCTCACGAAGAAAGAGATAAATCCTGGTACCTTTTTACAACGGCCAAGCCACTTGAAAAAAACGTAATAATGTATCTTTTTCTCATTTCCAAGTATTTCGCGGGTCTCGATGAAACAATACTAATGAAATAATAAACCGGGAGCGTCCTCCATGAGGAAGCAAAATCCCGTCCTCATGAGGAACGCGATAAATCCTGGTGCCTCTTTTACAACAGCCAAGCCACTTATAAAAAAAGTAAGAATTTATCTATTTCCAATTATATCACGCATCTGGATGAAACAATACTAAAAAAAAAGCATAAGCTTCCCTCACAAGGCAGCAAAATTCGCGTCCCCACGGGGCGCGTGAAAACCCCCGGTATCATTTTCGCACCGGCCAAGTTTCCCACCCTCCCAAAAAACGCGCTCGACAATTTCAATTGCGCCCGAGGGCGAAAATCCGTCGAAAAATATTTGTCGAAAAAAGCCAAAGCAGAATCGGGGAAAAATTCGCGCAATTCCCGGGAGTTGGGCGCGGATTATTTTGCGTCTCTAATGACATATATTTGTCGCTCGGCGCATAGGTAGGTACGTCACACACCGCGCCCGCGGGGCTGCGTGCGTAATTCACGTGGTGCAACATACACACACACACACACACACACAGATAGAAACATACACAGGGCGATGCGGCGGGCTAAAGTGATGCCAGCCGCAGGGCCGCCTGGCTGGCTGACTGCCTCGAGGAACGTTTGACGTCACCGTTCGGCTACCGCTGGGCGTACCAGAGACCCCCGCACATCGAGATTTCCACGTATCGCGCCGAGGCAAGAGAGAGGCACAGGGAGCGAACCGAAGCGCTGGGGCTGGGGCGGGGGTGGGGGGCCGAGAGGACGCGTTTGTGCTGCACCCCCGCCCGGGGAAGCCGCCGTGTCGATAGAAATGTCGGTCAGACGTACGAACATCGAAGGCTGCTGCTGGTGGTGCTGGTGGTGCTGCTGGTGCTGCTGGTGCTGCTGCTGCTGTTGCTGTTGTGTTGTATGCAACTTGCAGTTCTCTCTGGCTGTCGTGTACGTCGAGCTTCCAGGCAGCCACAAAACCTTTCTCTCTGCACCTCATATGGCCCCCACCCTCTCGTCCCCCTTCCCCCTCGCCCCCTCACCCTTCGCCTTGTCAGTCGTCTATCTCGATAGAGGAAGAGAGAGAGGGACTGATTTTCTCTCTCTCTCTCTCTCTCACTCTGCGAGTTTCACCTCTGCAGCTCGTTCCGGCAATAATTATTCCGACAATTAATACGTCCCCGCGTCACGAGCATGCAATGTGCACCCGCGTCCAGCGCGGCGGCGACCCTCGCCCCGTCTCCCTCTCTCATCGACCACCAGTCGTCAATTTCGAAGCGCCCGGACCGCGCAACTTGAGCGACGAAATTTAATCATCTATTAATACAGAGCCTCGCTGTTTCGCGGTTAACACTGCTCGAGCGCGTTGGCAACTTTCGAGCAAGGCGACACCGCGGCGACTCCGTCGCTCATTGGCTGCAGCCGCGCGGAACGGCGCCGGACGTTCTGGGCCACCGGGGGATGATGTGGTGAACTTGGGGGCGAAGAGAGGAACGTGGGTTTTTGGGGGATTTGGTCGAGCCGAAGCTACGTGGAGGTTCGGATTTTACGGAATTATTGGGTTTTTGTTTTAATGCTTTGATGTTGCCGAATTTTCCACCGGTGCAGAATTATCGCTATTGATGCTGGATTCTGAATTTTCGAATTTTTCACGGAGAAAAATAATCAGGAATAATGATGACAAATTTTTTGCTGCATCAATGATTTTTTTTTTTTCACAGCAAAATGTTTAGTTAGCACAACAAATTTTTAGCTGCCGCAGCAAACCTTTGTCGTCACTCCGTTAATATTGTTCTCTGTGTTACTGAATTCTTAATTCTGGGTATTTGTCGTTTTGACGACGTCTACATATTTTGCGAATTTGTTAACGTCAGGATCGCGTTTGATATTTCGGAAATTTAATTCTATGACCCTCGCTTATTGTGCCGTTCGTCAGCCGCGTGCCCAGTCGCCAATTTGGAAACGCCTGGAACACGCGCGCAACTTGAACGATGAAATTTAATCATCTGTTAATAAAGAGTGGATTTCACGGAATTATTTTTGTTTGTTTGATGTAACGTTGCCTTTGTGCAGTTTATGTACATTTCGGACCGAAAGCAAATTTTCCACTGGTGCAGAATTATCACTTTTTGATGCTGGATTTTGAACCTTCGAAATTTTCACGTAGAAAAATAATCAGCAAATAATGACAATGTTTCGCTGTATTAACGAATTTGTTGTTGTTACAGCAAAATAAAAATAAATTATTTACCACAGAAAATGTTTAGCTGCCGTAGCAAAATGTTCGTTGTCACTCCGTTAATATTTTTTTCTCTGTGCTACTGAATTGTTATTTATGGATATTTGTCATTTTAACGCCAGCTGCATACTTTGCAAAATTTTTAAAGGTTACGATCGATAGCCGTGATGTGTTTGATGTTTCGGAAATTTACTTCTACGACCCTCGCTTATTGTCCCCTTCGTCAGCCGCGCGCGCCCGGTCGCCAATTTGGAAACGCCCGGACCGCGCGCGCAACTTGAACGACGAAATTTAATCATCTGTTAATAAAGAGCTTTGCTGTTTCGCGGTTAATACCGTCCGAAGCGTTTGCAACTTTCGCGACCGACGCCGGGCGACTCCGTCGTTTATTACACCGGTCGCAATAACGCGAGCCCCGCGTTCGGCGCTCGCACTCGAAACTCAGTTTCGGAAAGCACATTCACGGGTATGATTCGGGCCCTCGATAACGTTTTGTCGTGCAATTTGCGCAGTCCGGTCGCGCTCGCGACGCGAATTAAAAGACGGATTTGTCCTTGCCCGCGTCGTTTAATTCGCGTCGACGCGAATTTTTTGCGAGCCGGAAAATTCGCGCGCGAGCTGAATTTCGCGATTCGGCCCCGCGGACGGATGAAACCCTTTGTCGGGCGCAATTTCGACCGGGTAATCCGCAAAAATGGAGCATCCAGCGGGAACAGCGTTACGAAAAATTCGGGGCGCACTCTCAAAGGCTCGTAAAACGCACGGAGTTGACTCGAAATGGCAAACAGACGCAGTCGCGTTCAAAGGTTTAAACGCGCGTACATCCGATTATAATGCCAAATGCAAATGGTCGAACGCATAAACCGGCTAGCAGCTTCAATCAACCGGCGGGACGAGTGGTTGGTCGGTACATTGTAGTATTTTCGAACGCGCGCGCGATTCGGTGCGGCGTTTACGACTCCACGAGCGAGTCGAGCTTGACGTCATTGCCGGAGGTTCGAGTGGGAGAGAGAGAGAGAGAGAGAGAGAGAGAGGGAGAGAGCTATAATATATATTTATATGTATATTTATATGTATTTATATGTATTTATATGTATTTATATGTATTAATATGTATTTATATGTTTATATGTATATTACATATAGAGGGTGATTCAAAATCCGCCAAGTTTTTCGTTAGTCAGGCGATCAACCCCCGATTCAAAATGTTCATCTATTTTTATTTTATTTTTTAATCGCGATAATTAGTTATTTACAAGCGTGACGAATTTGAATAAATTTACCGATCCATAAATCCATCCGTAGCTTAATTTATTCAAATCTGTAACGGTCACTATTTAGCAATTTTGTTTTATTTGCGGTTTATTTATGAAGAAAAATTCGAATAAATGGACCATCCTGGGTCTCCCAGGGCAGACCAACAAATTGTATCGCTCCGACTGCTCCATTTATTCAAATTTCGAACTCTCACTATTTACCAATTTATTCTAAATGTGGGATTTATTTACAACGAAAAATTGGAATAGATAGACCAACCTGGATCTCCCAGGGTAACTCAACACGACAGATCGGTCCTACTATGTTTAGTCAAATTTATGATGACCAAAAATATTTGCAAAAATATTTACAGATTAAAAAAGTGACTGAAATATTACACTCGTCATTCAACGACGTGGAAAAATAATTATGAATCGGTCCGTATGTGTGTCATACGTATATAGAGCGTGCAGGGAAGTTGTATTGCTGTACCGTTGATGCACTGTAGAGGACTCGAGGGCGGGGCACAACCGGGTTGCCTTTCGGCCTGGAGCTTGCAGGACTCACACCCTCCAACTCCTCGTGACGTACGCGTACACCCGGGTCACGTCACCCCCGAGATTCCGCGGAAACAGCGACGCACCCCTTCCCACCCCTTTCCGCCCGCCTCGCCGAAACCCCCCCTCGTCCCTTTCCACCGCCATTTGACAGTATGTGTGTCAGGTGCGGAGCTCGGGCGTACGGAAACGAACGGCTTTCGGGTAGAGCCGACTAAACCCGCTCGGTTTACTGCCCCGGCGAATGTCGCGGGGGGGGCGTAATAATTAATTTTCAACAAACCGCCACGACGAGGCCTTCAGACACCGCGCGTGCAATGCAGCGTGTGGACTTTGACGTTTTCCTCAGAAAATTACGCTAAACGTCCCGTGCGCCTCGTGTCCGGGCTGTCGCGATGAGAGGCCTGAAAATCAGGGGGTTTGTCAAACGCGACGTGGCTGGGAGTAACGCGCGACAGTACGTTTCGCCGTATTATAATGTGACATCGCAAACGGGGTTGCAAAATTGTATTTTTGTTGTGTAACAAATACTTTTTTTTAGAGGAAGAAAAAAATTCGACTGGACGTCCTGTGTTTTATTTTTCTAATAATTCCTAGTTACGAAATTTTTAACACTATGTTGCACCGATTTTTTGGAAATTGGGACGTGAAAATTTGTCCGACATGAGTATTTTTAAGCCCAAAATCTCTTCTAGAAATCAGTGAGCAAAATATCTCACATTTTCGATACACTGTAAAAAAAATTTGTGTTAAAATTAATATACCGGTATCGGAAGTTTTTATGCATAAACCGTCTATTAAATGTCATAAGGTTTTCGCTCTGAGTATTCATAGTCACTGTATTTAAAAAAAAATCATGTTGTCGTAATATTACAATTATAAAGTATTAGGATTTACTAATCCTTAACAATAATTTTTTGTAATTGAAGTGTACAAAAATTACTATGCGTAACATTCTATTTGCGATCACCTTGTATATTAAATTTAATGGATTCCAGCATCAATATTTAAAATAAATTAGTTTGAAATTTACTATGCGTGTGTGTAGTATTTTTCAAACAACATGCGTGCGATTCAACAGGCGCAGTTGCGACAATATTGCAACGTTCCTGTAATAAAATTAATATACCGGTGTCGGAAGTTTTTATGCACGCATTGTATATGAAAAAAAAAAACTTTCTCCAGGACTCGAACCCACAACCTCGTGGTTACGAGTCAAGTCCTTTACCGCTCGGCCACTTGGCTCATTGTAAATCTTCGTATAATTTATCCCTCATAAGTTACGCAAAACCCGATTTTCACACACGGAGTTCGTAAATTTAATGTACACTTGGGTGGTAATTTTTTCATCAGATTTGACAATGTTTCCAAGACTTCGTTGTATTAATTTACAAGTGTCTGGACTCAATTTTTACTAAACTTGGGAAACACTTTCAATGTAAAGTAATATATTAAATTTAAATTTGGATTTGGCTTTTACGAATCTGTAAATTACTTTTCATATGCAAGTATATTAATGATAAAATAATATACATGTACTGTACAATTAAATTCTCAATGAGTAAATTTGATATAAGATTATTAAATTTACAAGACGGTGGATAGTAATGTTCATTTCATAAACGGAGTTCGTAAATTTAATTTACACTTGGATGATAAGTTCTTCAACGGATTTGACAATGTTTCCAAGACTTCGTTGTATTAATTTACAAGTGTCTGAACTCAGTTTATACTAAACTACGGGGACACTTCCAATGTAAAGAAGTATGTTAAAAATCAAATCGGGCTTGACTTTTACAAACCGGTAAAGTAATTTTCATATGCAAGTCTATGAATCATACAAATTATATGCATGTCTTGTAAATTTAAAGCCCAATCGAGTAAATTTAATAGAAAATTACTAAATTTACAATACTGTGGATATTAATCGTCATTTCATACACGAAGTTCGTAAATTTCATTTACACTAGGTTTGTGTATTTTTCAACATTTTTTACAGTGTATATAAGTTTTTTACACTTTATTTCGAAGCATTTTTTATGCAACAGTTTTCTGGAAAAATAATTCAAAACTTGATAATTTACGATTTCTCTATTTTTTTGCATCAACTGGGTTACCGAGAAGCGCGCGTATGGGCTAGTTTTTTTATTTTTTGTTAGCGGCAAAAAGGCTTGGCCGACAAAGGCTTAATTTATTCGCTTCTTGATAATTCAATTTACGTTGAACCAGATTTCGCGGCTGTGTACATTCTTTCCCTTGTGATTAGCGCGACCAAAGGACGATTAATAATCATTAAAATATTTCAATATTTATGACGCGTCGCCTCCTTTGTACCGCAGCGCGCGAGACGCCGTGTGGGCACACACGCTCGGCGAATAAAGAGGCCGAGAGGGTGCCAGGCCAAGGATCTTTCTCGCTCAAGTCCGAGGGGCCCGCTGCTAGGAATTTCGCATCTTTTATTTAGAGCGGCAATTCGTCGGACACGAGGCCACTGCCGATGCGGCTTGACGACTCCCCGCGATGCCCGTGGCTCGTTGATTATTCACTCGAATCTTCAACCTGTGTTCCGATTTTCTTCCAGTGTAATTAATTTTTAAAAAATATATTTCCAGACCAGTGTTAAGCCTCCTAAATCACACGAAAAACGTATAAAATAAAATATATAAAAATTACAGAGGTTTACAGTAATTTTTTGATGTACCCAGCAAGAAAAGTTTATCACCAAGAATTTTATCCTCTAAAATATATTTTATAAAAAAAAATATATTAAACCCAGTTTTAAAAAAATTGTATGTACCCTGCAAGACAAATTTATCTCCAAGAATTTCCGAGTAAAAAATTGATCCGTGTCGTTTTCTCTCTCCCGAGTCGCCTCTCGAGACCCTAAAAACTGTAAAACACAAAGGAGGCTGCGCATCGCGTGGGAGAGAAGGAAGGCAAAAGACTTTAGCGCACGTTTTTTTGTTTCTCCCTCCTCCGTCCCCCTCTCCCCCACCCCCCTCACCGAGATACACGGTTACGCGGAGAGTATGCCCCACCGCCCCTGCTCTCGTTTCCGTGAAATTAAGATGAAAGAAGAAAAGGTCGAGGATGCTCGGCACGAATTTTCAGGCACGGAAGAAAAAGCGAAGCCAGCGAGGGATAACGAGGGAAGGAGGGGGGAGGGGGCCGAGGGTGAGAACGTCTTGGCGAAAAGTGCGAGAGAGAAAGAGCGACGTAGCCACGAGCCACCGTGGGGGTAAAAGGAGCAAGGTGGAAGCGCATTGTCGTGAGTCGTTTCGCATGCAAAGAATTGAGCTTGTCCAGGTGCGACGATATTGCAGCCCGGCGAACGACTGAGAGACGTCGCAGGCTCCGGGCGCGCAAAATATTAATAAACGCGGCGAATATAAATCTCCATTCCACACTGGGTTAATGGAAATTTCTGGCTCGACCCGAGGAGACCAAAAAAAAGGCAAGCAAACAAACCCCTGTTTTCCTTGCGTTTCTCTTTGATCCCCGATTCGTTCAATTTATTTTCCTTTCTCGGGCGCCGAGAATCAAAATCTTTCCTGTCACTCGCAGAAAACAGGAGCGAGAGAGGCAGAGACCGAGAGCCGATGTTGATGCTGTAGCGACGTTTCTGCGCTGAAGCGTATACAACTTTATTGGGTTAGAGCGTAGATGCTGGGAGGGGTGACCGGGGGTGGAAAGGGGGAGGGGGATGAGGCGGCGAGAACTAAATTGAATTTATATGCACACGTTTTACCAGTCGAATGGAGCACATAACTCAGTGTACACGGCGTTGCAATGTCTATAGGCCACGTATGTACTGATTCAGCGAGCAGCGTGTTTTCCTTGCTGGTTGTTGTTGTCGCGGTTTCTTTTTTTTTTCGCTCATGCAGATTTATCCAGAGGGAATAATGGAAACGAGATCGATGGAAGAAGTAGAAGTGGCCGAAGGAATCGAGAGTGAGATCAGATTTTCCGATGCGGGAGGAGCAATAAAATTGTCCCAAAATTGGCGAAGCTTCGCACGGAGAAAAATAATCAGGGAGTGATGACAAATCGATTGTTGTATTAACAAATTTTTTCTTGTCGCAGCAAAATTTTCAGATACCGCGGCAACATTCTCAGATACCACAGCTAATTTTCAGCTATCACACCAACATTTTTGTTATCATTCCGTCAATATCTTTCTATTTGTGTCTGTTGCTGCTCCGACACTGGATTACAGGAAAAATTGGTAATTCGATGCATGTGGTTAAATATTTTTCAGGCGTGACGTTAAATTAATGCACGATGTACGTAAATCTTAATAGGACGTCATGGTTATTTTTTACGGTACGTCAGAACCCATACGATTTTTCCACAAATAAAAAAATTAAATTCGACAACATCAATCACCTTTTCCTCCCAAACCAGGTGAACCCAACCGGTGCAAATGTATGGCCAAAAATTGCCACGTCTGTCCCACCACATCACCGGTCCAAATTCCCTATATCAAATATTTCCCCGAAGAGACGACATCACCGGTGGCAACGAGGACGACGGCACCGCGAGGCCGAAGACAGCGAGGCGAAATTTCGAGTGTGTAGCGTCGGGGACGCCGGGAGACGCTGGGACGGTTTGCCAGAACCGAGGCGTAAATCGTATTCGAGCCAATTACTCGAGTTAATTGTGATCGATGCGACGCAGTTTGGAGTATCGCACTTGTCCGGACAACTACGACGGACTCCTACGGGGGCCAGGGGGAACGGCGGAAGAGGGGGGAGGGGGGATGGGGGGGGGAATTCGAGTCAGTCGGGAAAGCTCGGATTGCCGCGAAGTTGGAGCGAGGGAGACGGCGAACGGGACGCAGGGTGGGTCGTGGCAAAGGGGGAGGGGGGAGGGGGGACGGGGTGAGTCGCGTTGGAGTGATAAATCACGGGTTGGCCCGTAAGTTCGACGTGAGCTTCCTGCCGAGTGCCTCGCTCTACGTGCCACTACATAATTAATGGTCTCGCTACTCTGTCTCACTTCCTCTCCCCACTCTGCCCCCTCTCTCACTCTCTCTCTCATACCCTCAGCGCCCAACGATGTGTACGAAAATTTATCCCTAACGAAAATCCTCGTTCTACTGTTTTTCATCGTTAGTAGTACACTTGCCCTACATTCCCGTCGCCCTCCGCCGCGCCATGAATTTTTTAATTAAATTCCGTTTAAATTTTCTCGATTAATTTTATTGACCCCGGCGCGCGGCAACACTTTTTCGTTTCGATTTATCGGTCCACACCGAGCGCGCGCGTTTCCCTCGGCTATAACGTCGAGCGAACCGGTGATCGATTTGGTTTCAATTAGTCGCGAGGGTTTTTTTTTTTTCTTTTTTTTAATTACACGCCGTAAAATTGTCGCGTCGCGTATTTTCGCGCTAATCGTCACGCGAAACGGGAAAAAGTTTCTTAACGAAAAATTAATGGAAATTCGTCGAGTAAATGTTATAATTAAGTTGTTAGGAAAATCAATAGTTTTTAATTGACTTCAGTATGTTCCTTTTTTTTGCCTCGCTCGGCTCTCCCGACCGTCGGTTGTTCCGCGACATTTTTTTATTAAAAACGCTGGCGCAACTGCGAGGAAATATGGATGAAATTTAACCTGCAGACGTTGAAGAAAAACAGCGAAGTTTCCGAAGAATAATTACGTAAAAACTCATCGAGCACGCATTTAAAATTAAATCATCGTGGAAATCGATCACTTCTCGCTGACCCCTGCACTTTTTGCTTCCCCAGCTACCCGACCTTCGATGCATTTTTTAATTAAAAATTAATTGACTTCCGTACGTTTTTTGTCGTCCCCGCCGCGAGTTACTGCGCCATCCTCATGACAAAAAAAAAACGCTCGCCATACTAAAAAAAAATCCACGTAACACAACCTGCAGGCATCGAAGAACAAAATTTCCAAACAATTGCCAAAAAAAAAGAAAATTCACTGCACGAATTCAAAATTTAATTACCACCAATCAAAAACCCTTTTTCATAAAAAAAAACCTTTAACCTTTGCTCTCATTGTTGTCCCCGGCCAACTGTGCTCGGGAACCGTTTTAATCTCTAATTAAAAAATAATCGCCATCATTGAGTACCATCGCGAGTGCACTTAGCGTGACTATCGGCCGGCGCGATCTCACTTTGGCTCGACGAGCGCCTGGAGGATAAGGAAGAAATAACAACAGCCGGGCAACGAGAGGCAACAACAAAAACGGCAACGCGAGGGCGGTGGAGGAGGCAGCGAGAGCGAGAGAGTCGTTCGGGGACACGCAACGCTATTACCGTGAGAAAACTCCTGTTGAATGTTGAGGTAGCGAGTGAGCCCAGAGGAGTTGAGGGCACACACGGAGCCCCCGCGGAGCCGCAAGAAAGGGGTGAGTCGTACGTATAACGGGCCACACCCCACTCGGGCCGAGCGGTTTTCCCACGCCCGCACAACCCGGAGGGAGGGGGGCAGCCCCCTTCCTCCCCCTTCCACCCCCCCTCGCCCCCTCGCGACGTTCCTAACGAGCGTAGAATCGTTTCGCGTGTCGTCCGCGCCGCCGCTTCCCCGACCAGAGGAATTTCTTACCCCGTTCCTAAATCAACCCTGCGTGTTATTCCCTCGTTCGCGAGGCTCCTCCGGTGCTATCGCCTCACCTTACCGCCCATTCTGAAATAGTTTTGCAGCCCGCGAGCATCCGCGAGGCCCTCCAACGTCCGGGACTATTGAGTCTCGAGCGCTTAATCTCTCAATTACCCATTTGCCCCACTTCGCCTCGTCATTTCAAGCCGGTATTTACGAATTACGGGACACGAAGCGAGCGCCATTGGGGATCGGGCGCTGGTCAGGCGAGGCCGGCGGTCCTGGCAGAAATTTACTCGAATTTGGCCCATGTCTCGCGAGTTGCTGGCGAGGGCACACCGAGAGAAAAAGTTTCATTGATTCAATGAAATTTCGTTGAAATCTCAACCTATGAAACATTTCTTTGACGTCAATGAAGTAATATCCTTAAGTTAATAATATATGTTTTTTTAATGATCTCATCAATCAAATTATAGGTTATGTCGATCAAGGTCTTGGTTACGGACCATAATTCTTAGATATGTTAACCAATAACATGGATGGTGTAACCAATGATTATTTTCTTGATTTGGCGTGACTTGACTCTAACATAACAAACCAGCTTGCGCGGGAAACACTAATACGACTTATCGCGAATGCGCCAACCGTTGACGGATCGGGTGTCGTCAAGAATATCGTTTCTTTGAATCGAGGAGACCCTGTCTTTGAAATTCGAAGAAATATTTTATTGAAATCAATGAAAAAAATGCAGTCCACCCATTTCTTTGGAATCAAGGAAACTTTTTTTCCTTGTGCAATCCTAGCCGTGCTAGTAACGAGATATCTGCCGAGGGACTGGCGAAGCCCAAGCTTGTTGGGCTCCCCAGCTTGCCCTACGAGGCGCTAGCGAGGAAAACTAGCGTGGCCCAAGCTTGTTTGGCTCGCCAGCTTACCCTACCAGGCTTTGCCGAGGAAAATTCGCTAGAGCCAGACTTGTTGGTGAGGGCCACGCATACTGAAGAGGCGGACCCTGGAGGTCCGTATTTCAATAGGCGACTCCGTAGCTGCTCAATACTTGGGTATCCACCCACTAAACAGTTCGACCTAGAAGTTTCGTGTGGTCGTAAAATTCACCGGTTTTTATTCGATTATTTTTTGGTCGGTCATGTCAGATTCATTTTTTTTTATATCTGAATTCTCGATTCAGATCTGTAAATAACGATCTCGAAAACAACCGAATACCAAGTTTTAACATAATCCGTTTGATATCGGTGTGATTGTTATTCTCTATGTAACTATTATGAAATTAAAATATATAAAAACTCCGGTGTTACCTGCGACTGCCCGGGTAGAAAATCTGGAGCTGGTCAGGCCCTGGTCAGGCTCTGACCAGGCCCTGACCAGCTTCTCAAAAAATGATCAACACTCCAAATATTTCACCATTTATTGAAAGACGTTGAAATTTCCCGCCGATCGCCGCGATGTGCGATCAATTTGGTCCCTGGCAGGGCCTACGCGGGCCCCGCCAGGGCCCGACCAGTTCCCGACTAGCGTGAAATTCAACACCACGGATATTTCCCACAGCGAGCGTCGACGAGGAGTCCTCGACGTACTCGCGCGTCATCGCAGAAGCGGCTCGGGGAAAATTATTATGCGCGAGAGCATATTGAATGGACGTGCGTAAAGTCGGCGAGGTAAAAATGGCTCGGAGGGTTTTTACGACGAGGGTCGTGAAAAATCCGCTGGAACGATAAATCGTTTTTCATGGTAAACGTTAAGTAGTAGTAACTGCGCGTCGTTGGCGCTGCCGGAGGGTGCAACGGGGGGCTCGCAGACAGCGCGCGAGCGGCCCGCGCGCGACGGAGAATCCTCGATTTTTCCTCGCACGCGTACGCTATCAACTGCCGGTAAGCTCCGGGGAAATAAAACCGGTGTGCGCGACAAGAGCTGTAGCTCGAGGCTCCCACACACACACACACACCGACCATATACAACATTGCGCGCTGCACGGAGGAGAGGGAAAAAAAAGCCCGAGAGAAAGAGAGAGAGCGCCGGAAAATCAGAAAGTGTAACGCGTGTTTATGGGCGTTATGGGGCCGCTGGGGCGAAATTTCCCGAGCCGAGTGGAGCACGCGTGGCCGCAAACCCCCGAGGATCATCTAAATCCGCTCGTTTTGTCGGCTCGACGGGGCTGAACGGATTTGCAACACCGGCCGTAAAATACAACACCGACGTTTCGACGCGTGTTCCACCTCGCGCAATTACAGCGCTCGCAGTTACAGCTCGACGGCTGAGTCGTCGAGGGTCGCTGATTTCCAACCTGCTGCTTATCGCGTGCCGCGGTTCGGTCGATAATTTTTTATTGAATTTAATTTGCCTGCACTTTTGCGTTTAATATTTAATAACGATTGTTTTATGAGCAGGTGGAAAGAATATGTAGGCAATTAAAAAAAGGGAATGTCTGTCGCGAAATAATAATTACAGTGATAATTGCTCGTCAATAAATGTGTGTCAAACGAAATAACGGAGATCAACGATAATACGCGTGTCTTAAATTATCTGTGGCATATAGTGGATGAATTATTTCCAGTAAAACTAAACTTAGATTCGCGAAACTAAAGTTTCGCGAATCGCCTCAGCCCTCATAGAAAAATAGTATATTTCAGATATACTAAAAAAACGTATTCAAAATACATAAAATACATTTTGTCTGAAAAATTTGATGTGTGGGATATATTTTAGAATATATACGAAATATACGTGAGCGAAAAATATACCTAAGATAAGTAAAAAATATGCTCAAAATGTATTTAAAATGTATTTTCATTGTATTATCGTCCGAAAAGTGAGATACCTACGTAGGATACATTTTCACATATATTTCTTATCCACGGTGTAGTAAATTTCGCAAAATTCCTCGCATTCACGCGACGAAGAGAAAAGCCAAACTGCCGATCGCCGATCCGGACGGGTTCGGAGGATTGAGGAAAGCCGAAAAAAGCGGGGAGATGAAAACGAGGAGAAGTTGAAACGTCTGGGCGAGAGAGGACGAGGTGGAGAAGGAGGAGGAGGGCGCGGGTAGCGCGGACGAAAGGCGAGGCCACCCTATCGATCTCACTGGAGTACTCGATATTCTATTTCCTCTTCTAACGGAGTTTAGTGCCCGGAGGTGGTTCGAGAGCCCGCGGAATCGCCATGGGGCTGCGCCGCACCCGGCGATTCGCCCTCGACGATGCAGGAAAGGACAGCAGCATCAGCAGCAGCAGCAGCGAGGACAGTGCAGAACTGGCGTCTCGGGGCTAAAGAAAGAAAGCGACGACAAAGATATAGCGCGGGGCGTACGAGAAGATAGCGCGAGGGGTTAGAAAGGGACGGTGGACCAGGAGTAGAGAAAGCTTTTTCCTTTCCCAGTCGATCTATCCATCGATCTATCTTCCCGAGAGAGAGCCTCGCACACTCGCGCACAGGGAGGACCGTGCGCGGCACTCGGGAAACGCGGCAAAGACGACGACGAGAAAAAGAAAAATTTCTACACGACCTTTCGACGCTATACAGCGCACATACTTTCCGCTCTATTCCTTCCTGCCCTTATTCTCCCCCTTTCACCTTCGCCTTCGGCCGCCCTCCGCCTCTTCATCACCGATACATCATGTATATAGATATATATATATATATATTTTTTTTTTTATACGTATTTTTATATATATATATATATATCGACGATGCTCGCGGCAACGGGAAGAAGGCAGAAAACAGCGGGCGGAAACCGCCGCGCACGAAAATATATTCTATCCATTTCTAGTGAAAATTTTCCGTCGCCAAGATTGCCGCACCCGACGTATGACTGACTGACTTTGCCTTTAGTGTGTATGTGGACGGAGAGAGTGCGCGGTGTGTATATTCGTCTTTCGGTATTATTATATATATATATTTTGTGTATATAGAAAGGCGAACGGTTCTTCGTGCTGGTATACACAGCCCGCCTTTGAGTCGTTTTTACTCCTTTGCCACTTGCCGCAGTTTCCTTTCCATTCCGTGAGATGCTTCTTTTTTTTCTTTTTTTTTTTTTTGTGTGTACACGCGAGAAACTGTTCGTCACGTTTTCCTCGTTGCCTCTCCCCGTCGGACGCGGGAACGAAGCGGGCGAAAGGATTTCGTGTCTCGCCTCGGTGTTTCCCGGCGAAGGTTGCGCGAGGAAAAAAAAACCCAACCCGCGGCTCCCTTCGGCTCGTCTTGGCCCGGAACAGAACTGCCACTGCCACTTCATTTCCCACGGCGAATGTACCGCCCGGAAACGCTTCCAGGCCGCCGACGTCTTTGATCCCGGCGCGCTGCGGAGAAATAGGAAAATAGCGCCCGGCGTCTTCCAGCCCGAGCGAAATACCGGGGGAAACACGAGAACCCGCGCGCGACCTTTCGATCCTCGCGCTCTTTGATTGCGAGGCATTTCCCGTTGGGAACAGAGAAATTTCGAGAGACGCCGCGGGCGCGACGGGAGACCGGGGAATGGAACGAAGGCTATTTGCATAGTTGGGAGGAATTAATTTTATCCCCCTTATATATATTTTTAAATTTGTTAATTAGGAGAAAAATTGTAGAATTTATACTGAAAATAAAGGTTAAAATACTTTGAAATTTTTTTTTAATTTAAAATATTTTTTTTATTTAAAAAATATAAAATATAAACACGATTTTTTTATTTTTCGCAAGTCGTCAAGAATCCGGGATAAATTTGGGCCGAAAGGGTGAAAGAAAAAGGACGAAAATCCAGCCACGCAGCTAACTTCGAACCGGAAAACCCCCGCGACTTTCCGATATCTCTTTCGATCTCGCAGCATCTCCCATCGTGAAGAACGGTGAGCCGAGCGCCCCGAGCGCCGGAATCCCGGGAAATGGAATAAAACACATTTGCATTCCAGTGGAAAAAAATTCATTCCATCCAGAAACGCGCGCGCACTTTTTTTTTTTTTGTCTATTCGAAAAAGAAGCTCCGACTCGGTGAGACTTCTTTTCTCAAGAACATCGGGCGAGCCATAATTCACCTCGCCCCTCATGCAAATTACAGTATCGCGGGATGATAATTTCCGCGGCGCAAAAGTTTTCGAAAAAGCGGCTGTGGCTGTGCTCGTGCGAGGCGCTCCGGCACACTCGATTCTGTCTCCCTTGCCGCGAGTGCCTAAGAAATACGGTGCAACTTTTCGTCGAAAAGGCAGAAAGACCGAGTATTCCGCGCGCATTTTTCCCATTCAAGAGCGACGAGGGGGAGCTTTTATTAATTTTTCCGCGGAAGAACCGCCGGGTTTCCGCTTTGTATATAGTGCATGTATAGTGGTACTCGCGGGTACTCGTAACCTACGCGGCTCCGGGATCCCTTCATGGGGGACGCGCGGGGGGCGGTGCGGGAGAGGATGGGGGATGAGTACGAGACTATAGTGTGTCACTAATTGAGTCCACGCTCGAGCTTCCGAGGCTCCATGCCGCCACCGCCGTCGCTGCCGCCGCCGCCGTTCCCCGGGTCTCTACACCGCTCTCGATATTCTTTGTTCCGTATATACTCATTGTTCTGGCCTCGCAAGGCCTCGATTCTCGATCCCACCCTCTCCGCCCTTCTCCGTCCTTTTTTTTCTTTTTTTTCTCTCTCTTTTTTTTTCTTCTATTTCCTCCGACTATACAAGCCTCCCTGCCCCGTCGTTCGGTTTCATTCTTCTCCACGGGCTCGTCTCCTTTTTTTTTTTTTTTTTTTTTTGTTAATCACAGAAGCGTATCGAGTTCTCTCTCGCGCTTTCCCTCGCACCGGGCGAGCGTTCCACAAAACTGGCGAACCGTTCGGTAACCCTTTTGACGTTTAATGTTTTGCGTGCGCGGCTGCTGATGTGTCGAACGCGTGAGCGGGGATGCAGGGAGATCCGCGCTGCTCGCGCGCTGAACGAACAGCGTGGTCTGTGATGCTCGGATCGGGCCAGCCTGCGCCAAGGCCTGTCTGATAGTGGGAGACACGATAGAGAACGCAATTAATTAATGACGGAGACTCGTTTAGAGACACGAACGGGAGGCAGTTCAAGGTTGCGGCAGGGGCTATGTGTGTTTGCTGCTTTGGGCGCGCATGGCAACGGGCGCAATGTGGTGCGTTTCTTTGGGAAAAGATTTACTTTGGAGCAGGGATGCTCGAAATGACGAAAATATGGGTTGATCGACTCGCGGTTGTACAGTCGTCGATCCGGGATGAGTTGGTAGATTTTTTCTGCAAGAAAGGTGCTAATTTTTTAAATTTGTCTCACATAAATATTCTTTTCAAAATATCGACTTTTAACCTATACCATCGTTCTCAAGTCGCATATTCTACCCCCGAAAACACTGGTTATTAACCTTTTTTAACCGATTTTGAAAAAAATATTTTTTTGGCGACGAAAAAAATATTTTTTCTGTCAGAAATCGTAGATCCGGCTCCCGACCGAAAATCGCAAAAATCGACCCCAATTTTTTTTCTTTTTAAAATATCGACTTTTAACCTATACCATCATTCTCAAGTCGCATATTCTACCCCCGAAAACACTGGTTATTAACCTTTTTTAATCGATTTTGAAAAAAATATTTTTTTGGCGACGAAAAAAATATTTTTTTTTTCAGAAATCGTAGATCCGGCTCCCGACCGAAAATCGCAAAAATCGACCCCAATTTTTTTTCTTTTTAAAATATCGACTTTTAACCTATACCATCATTCTCAAGTCGCATATTCTACCCCCGAAAACACTGGTTATTAACCTTTTTTACCCGATTTTGAAAAAAATATTTTTTTGGCGACGTTTTTTTTTTTGTCAGAAATCATAGATCGGTCTCCGGACCGAAAATCGCCAAAATCGACCTCAGATTTTTTTTTTTTTTTTTTTAATTTCACCTATAATAGGCCAATCAATTTTGCGCTGCTGCGCTCTTAAAAAGCTTTACAAGATTACGGGCACTGCCGCACCCGTCGTCTTATGTCAAATTTGACATCAAACTGATTTTGTTTACAACGAACTTTTTCTGGCAACCAATCACAGCTCCAATAGTTTGCTAACAATGTTTTGCGTTACTCATGAACTTTTTAAAAGAGGTATTTAAAAAAATATTGATTTGGAGATAAAATGTAGTATCACTCAAATGTCGGTACTCGTCTCATCCTACGCGAGTGTTGGATTTTCGGGGTAACTTCAGTAGGTTAAATCGTCATTTTGCAAAGTGACTGCACAAAAGCTCGCGTTTCAAAAGGCCCCGACGAACAGTGAAATAATTGAATTACCAGGAGCCAAGAAATGCAATGAATAATATCGAAAATCGAAGCCCCGATAGCGGGATGACTGGCTCGCTCGTTCCGAATTCCCCTCGAGCGTATTAATCCCAATGGTAGTAATAACATGGCATCTGAGAGGCTAATTTGGGATCGTTTTGCACCAAAAAGAAGCGTTTCGATGCGGTGTCCCCATCTGGCATGAATATTCAAGAATCACTTATCTTCGTGTGGAGGGCGTTGGGGGGGGGGGTGGAGGGAGGGGAGGGTGACTCTCCGCGAAAATGAAAAATGAAAAGAAAAAAAAGGATGGTTGCTCCAAAGAGAAAAGTCGAAGACGAGGGAAGGCGAGCTCCATGAATATCGATGCGGGCTGCTGCTCCTCTCATAAAGAGTTAATTTGCACACTGCTTGAAATAGAAATTGCGATGAATATAAATTGGCCCAACGAACTCTCGCTCGTTGAACGATGGTCCGATAATTTCATGCAACGAATGTACAGACAGCCGAGCGGCAGTGGCGATAAATCAAGTGTCGCGTCGATGTAGAGAGAGAAAAAAAAAGATTCCAGAAAGATTCGCCGTTTAAATACCGAGGGAGAAACACGAGCCGGATAGACCCCACGATCTCTGACCTCCTGACCGAGTTCCGCCCGAATTCTCCGTGAATTCTGCAGTAATAGCATCGGAGTCGACAGAGTGAAAAAATAAATAAATCGGTAAGAACGTTCAGGGAGCAAAAAAATAAAACAACAAAGAGTTTGCCAAGCAATCTCGGCCTCGACGAACGAATGTGCTGCACGTTTTTACGTTTGTATACAGATATACACGCGAGTCTGTTGGGGTCTTGTTTAGGGTGTTTACGTCGTCGCCTCGCGTCCCCCGAGGAGGAGCCAGAGAGACCGGGGGGGATAAAAGTAAGAGGAATAAAAAGGCAGATAAATAAAATAAGTGAGCAATCAAGGGGATTTCGAGGCGAGTGGTTTGCTCGTTTTATCCCCCGCTCCCTTTGGCAATCCACTGGCCTTTTTTCCGCGTCTTCGTCTTTGCCGCTTGTGTACCAAGGCAGAACGATGTTTGACGTTCTCCTCTCTGTTCCCAGACCCCCATCCGACGTCGTCAATACGCGATGTGAGCCAATTATGCGTACGTCAATGCAACGATTGGGAGGCAAAAGCGCCGGGCGGTCGGCACAACATCCGCATCGTGAATACGCGAAAATTTAACGCGCAATCTCGAGATTTATTGCTATTCGGAATATTTTTATCTACTTTTGGATACGTAACATTTCGAGAGGAAAAAATACTATGACTTAATTGATAAATATATAGATTTTGTTTATTGATTAGTTTAGTGATTTATATATGTTTTATATAATTAATATAGAATATTAAGTTAATCATAATTTATCTCAGCTATTATGTGAAGTATAATAGCGTAAAGACTTTTTATATCGAAAATAGTGAGAGAAAAATGTAGAAATTTGCCTCACCCATTATGTAAATTACAATCCCTCTTCAAAAATTCAGTGGATGAAATATCTCGTATTTTCGATATAAGTATTCTCGTGTTATTCGTTCTCTGACTAACTGTTGGGTTGCCCGCAACTCGTTGCTAACCAACGAGCAGTTGCAATCGTGTTAATGTATTTCGACAGTTGGGAGGGCGTGCGAGGTTTCGGGCGAAGCGTATGGCCTAATATTTGCAGAGATAAAAAATACTTTTTTGCGTTTTTATCGACGAAGTTTATATTTTTTGAGCAAACAACGGTGTTTCCGGAATCAGCGGGAAATTTTCCATCGGATAGGGTTTTCAAACTTTATGAAATCGAAAGAAAAAAAATTAGCGAAAAACGCAAATAAACTTCCGGCTTTAAAACTCACTGAAAAATTCAGAAATCAAAATATCGCGTTCCGCCTTGCAGCATTTTCTTCGTTACAGAGTTTTCTCTCGAACGAAGGAAGAAAATCCAGGTTCGATCGATCAAAAAAAGGTAGGTGACCTCGATTTTAGTGAAGTGACAACCGGGTAAGCGCGCAAAGCGCGCGTATTACCTACTAGCGTAAAAATATTGTTACTAAAAATCTATTTCGAAAATAGCAACAAAAAAAATGTCATCAGTGTCAAACAAAAGAAATCACGATTCCGCTGCGACGAATCCTTTTTCAGCGTTCTCCCTTCCCCTCGCCGACTCCATTTGACGTCAATACGCGACGTGAATCAATTACTCGGTATATATCAATGCAACACTTGGGCGGCGTAGAAAGCGCCGCGAGGCCGACGCCGACATCCGCATCGCGAGCACACGTCAATGTAACGCGCGCACTCCGGAGATTCGCCCGCCTCGTAGTCGGCGCGGGGGGCTCAAAGTCACTTACGGAGGGATGAAACACGACCCCCGAGGAATTATTCAAAGAGGATCTGCCGCTCGTGTTTCTTCGGCACGTGTGACGACGACGACGACGACGACGAAGACGACGACTCGTAGCGCCCATTCGGTTCAGATTTCAAACGCTTTGCCACTCTCGATATATCCGGTAAAGCGTAGGAATTCTAAAACAAATATCACGCCCTCACTTTTCCCCTCGATCGGCGATCGGCGCGCCCGACGTCTCCGCGCGTGTCGCTCGTTCCTCCTGTCTCCGCTCCGGCTCGTCCCGAGTCCTCAGCTTCCTGATCGATGTAGACGTCGCGGGCGTCGCGCTCCGAGGGCTCCGAAGACGTCGCCTCTTCCTCCGGAATTTTCACGCACTTTTCCTCTACGTCTCTCCGAATTCCCCCTTATTCCTCGGGTGTCGCTCGTCCCCGCGGCGTTTCACGACTGAGAAATTCATCCGAATGCAATTCGACGCCTCGTCGAATCGGAGAACATCTTGTTTTTTTTTTTTTCTCTTCTTTTTCTCGCTCCGTCTCGAAAGTCGCTGGAGTTTGAAAGTAAAACGAAAAAAAAAGAAGAAAAAAAAATCGTTTGATTACCGCGCGAAACTTTGTCCCGCGCGAAATTAAACAGGGAGGGATAAATTTAAAAAACGTCACGGCGGCTCGGCGCGACGGTAAAGTGGATTTAAGTTGGAAAAAGGCAAATGCTTCCGCGACGGGCGGAGGATGTAAAATATCGTGGAAAATAATCTTGGTGGATTTAAATAATTCATAAACCGTCGTTCCGGGAGGCGGCGAAGCTCCGCGTCGGCCGGGTGGAGGCCGACGCGGATACTCGGGCCGCCCGAGCGATATACACGCCGAGCCCTGATTCTCCGCATGTCCCATTAAGCAACCCGCGCGCACCGGGGGGAAGAACAGTGCTTGGTATAAAACAGCGGTGGATGAGCGCGCGCGACCTTCCTCTCTTTTCTAGCCTCGATTTATTTAGCAGTAAAACGGGCGACGCGAGGGGGGGAGAGCGAGAGAAAATTACAGCGACCGAGTGCGGGACGACGAGTCGTACCTATATTCTCGGTCGGGCTCGTATAATCTCGACACCTCGACGAGGGTTATCGCGACCGCAGGCAAAGTTTAGCGCCGCGAATGAGCAAGAAAAGGCGAGATAAAAAGCGCGATAGAGAGATAAAGAGGCGGCACGGCTGAAGGGGGAGATGGAACTTTGATAGAGCTCAATCTCTGGGGCCGGTGGGGTCGTTAAATTTTTTTTTTCTCTCTCCCTATACTTTTCGAAATGTCTCGCCACTCTGTGAACTCCGGAAGTTGCTGATCTGTCCGAGTGGTTTTTGTCAATATTTGCGTCGGCTGCTAAATTGTTATTTATTCGAAATTATTGTACGGAGATTTTGAAATCAGATTCAAATCTGTAATAATTGCTTTTTTTTCGAATCGCGTTTTACGAAAATGTACTCGAAAATATATATGGATGGTTTATGCGTTAAAAGGCGAATGAAAGATCAATTTTTTGCGAAACGTGACGAAAAGTCTATTTTGTCGACGCCCAGTCGAAAGTTCATACGCGAAGCGAGGGAAGAATCGTTAATTTTTTTTTCTCTCTCCCTATACTTTTCGAAATGTCTCGCCACTCTGTGAACTCCGGAAGTTGCTGATCTGTCCGAGTGGTTTTTGTCAATATTTGCGTTGGCTGCTAAATTGTTATTTATTCGAAATTATTGAACGAAGCTTTTGTGAAATCAGATTCAAATCTGTAATAATTGCTTTTTTTCGAATCGCGTTTTACGAAAATGTACTCGAAAATATATATGGATGGTTTATGCGTTAAAAGGCGAATGAAAGATCAATTTTTTGCGAAACGTGACGAAAAGTCTATTTTCTCGACGCCCATTCGAAAGTTCATGCACGAAGCGAGGGAAGAATCGTTAAATGTTTTTTTCTCTCCCTATACTTTTCGAAATGTCTCGCCTCTCGGTGAACTCCGGAAGTTGCTGAGCTGTCCGAGTGGTTTTTGTCAATATTTGTGTCGGGTGCTAAATTGTTATTTATTCGTAATCATTGAACGGCGCTTTTGTGAAATCAGATTCAAATCTGTAATAATTGTTTTCTTTTTTTCGAATCGCGTTTTACGAAAATGTACTCGAAAAAAATATGGATGGTTTATGCGTTAAAAGGCGAATGAAAGGTAAATTTTTTGCGAAGCGTGACGAAAAGTCTATTTTCTCGACGTCCATTCGAAAGTCCATACGCGAAGCGAGGGAAGAATCGATTTAAAACAAATATGGGGTCTGTTTGAATGAAATTTAAATAATATTGTCTCTCCTCACACCGGCCGAGCGAGATATTCATTTAATCCAAACGAAACGTCCCTTATTCAAACAAATCACGTTTAATTAAAGCAAGAAAAATGCTGTTTAATTTGAATAAAAATTTATATTCAATTCACGGATATCTCCGAACCGTTTCGTATTGGATTTGGTTTTATAATCACCTCGATTTATAGGTACAAAATAATTATTACAATAACAAATAAAAATACTATTTTTATCGGAAAAAATATTAACATTTTTATTAAAAAAAAATAGAATATAAGAGTACCATTTTTTATTTTTTTAATAACGGGCACAGAAAGTCGTGTGACTGCCCGAGCGTTGGTTCTGCCTGCGCGGCCTGTGTGGAAGATGCTGTGTATGAGTTTCGGAGGTCCTTAAGTTTCTCCTCCTCGTAAGGCGAGGCAATCGAGCGCGAGCCGAGATGACGTAGCACCGCGTTCGCCGCTAGCGCGGACCGCTTGTTTTTCCTCTCGTTCCCTTGTTCTCGCTCGAATGATCTCTTCTCGCACCCTCCGGGTCGAGGGAGGGCGGCGACGGTGGCGGAGGCGCCTGATGGCACCATCAGCTCGTTTCCCGCGTGGCCTCTCTGCGGGCTGTCGTCACGGTAATACACATTCTCGGCCGTTCCTATATAGACTATATACGCGCGGGGTTTTACCGGCCGGAACGCCCCGCAAATGGATTCCGCGCTGACACTGGCTGTGGGGTGCGTCGCATGCCACGTGAAAAATTACGCGATCCTTAACGACGACGACGACGACGACGATGGCGACGACGATGCTCGTGTAATTCTCGAGCTGCGGTCTGATCGAATCCTGGCGTTTCTACTCGCTGGGTCGAAGGATTTTTCCCCTGGCGAAAAAATTCTCGGTGTCTGACCGATTGGACTTTTTCCACTTGCTGGTCATTATTCACCGACTCCACTAATTAAAATTGCAAAACAAAAAATGCATGCAAGTTTGTATCATCATTTTGTGCGGACTTTGCTGCGGACTTTTCAAGTTAGGCCCGAGGTTATTAATATTTATTATCATTTTTTTTTTTTTTTTACTAATGATCAAAGCTGTTGGAAATTTGTCGCGGTGTATTAAGTAAATTGAAGGCATTTGCAAGTGCAACACGCGGCGTTTGTATAGCGCCAAGTTGAGCCAAGTTTGCAAATAGCTTCGGTGGAATTTGTGGACTCTGAAAAATCCGGCGTTTCGTCGCGCGGCCCACGAAACTCGATTTTTTTTGTCAGTCGCACCGGGCGACGCGCAAACGTTACTCAACATCAAACGGAGAAAATTGGTTGGCGCGTGCCGCGCGCGCGCCTCGTGCATCGTTTATTTTTCTTTCGCACCCTCGCGCGCGTCCCGCGTTCCTTCGCGTCTCTGTGTTTGTGTGCTTTGCGCGCGGAAACCAAAAGCTCCGAGGGTTCGGAGGAGGCTCGAGGTTGGCTCGTGTGTTTCACCGGTATTGCCGAGTGGAGCGAATTACCGGGGCCATGACAGCTCATTCCTCGGGCTCATCGCACCGCCACCGGGAATATAGGGGAGGCTCACGAAATCCTCCTGGGATTATCTCAAGCGCTCCCAAAAAGTGCTTCGAACCCTCCGGGGAAAAAGGTGAAAAATTATCGGCTGATGTGATTGTTACACTCGTCCGTATTTTTTCTCTCCTGTCTCCGCTGTCACCTTCTCACCCTCCACGGAGAAAAAAAAAATGTCTCAAACGTAAGATTAATAAATTGCGACAGAAAGTTTTGTGTTCTGTATACATTTTGCATGTACTTGGACAAATATATATTATGTGTAGCAATTTTTTAAAGCATTTTCAAGATGTTTTGAGGTATTTTCAAGATGTTTTTTGCGACTGTGAGTCGAGGCATTTTGCTAGGTTTTTTGCCGATGCTGCATTGAGAGTTCACAATGTATACAGGATGCAAAATTGGGAGGGGACGAGACGTATATGGCAAATGCATATAAAAATATATTTTTTAAGAATATTTGTTAAAAAATATATTTAAAAAAATGGTATAGTATATTTCTACACCGTACAATTAAAAATATATCAGAAAATAAGTACAGCACATAAAATAATTGTACAGCTTTTCCGTTCGTCACTTCTTGGTTAGCTTTGCCAACGCCAAAAGAGTGAACTGCACGAGGTCGAAAACTCGGTGTGTTCGGAGACCGAAGGAAAAATTGCAGTTCTCGTTCGTCGCGTCATTAGGCAATTTTTCGTCGTTCACGGTTGCCGGAAAATTGCGAGGAGACACCTCGAGGAGAGTCTTCACTCGATGATTGATGCTCCTCTCGTCACCCCTTTTGGTATCCCACTTTCCTAAGAAAAACCTCGCCTCTCGGTCGCGCGAAGAGAAAAAAGAAGCCGAAGAAACGAGAGAAAAAAGGGGGAAAACTCGCGGCAACCTTCGAATTTATAAGAGGAACGTGTACCTCGTGCTGGGAAGCACGAAAAACCGGGAGCGAGCAGGAAGCGGGACGAACATTTTTCGTAAAACGAACGTGTCGTCTCTCGGGGGGGTCGAGAACGAGCGCCACCCCGCAAAAACTCTTCGACCCTCACCCCATCGGTCTCGCCCTTGCGCCACTCGCGCTCAGCTCGCCGCAGCGGCAGCGGCGACGCTGGAAATTTGCTGCAACGTCACGACACAACGTCGACTTCGACGTGGATGCTGCCGGATCTGCGGCTCAGTCTCTCCCTCGCACCCCCTTTCACCCCCCCCCCCTCCCCCTCCCGCCGCATCTCGTGCAACCCCCTCGGCCTTTGCGCGCTTTGCAAGGCAAATTTTCATCGGGAAAATGTTATTCCGAGAAGAGGGAACTCAACCGCTAGCCCGCGCACCGTCTGCGTCTGGTGCTTTTCACACAGTGCACGAGAGTCCCCGTGGGTGAAGCGAATGACGCGCAACTGGGTTACGACATCGCTCACCGAGTTACCGCGAAAAAGATAAAATGGAAAAAAAAATGATAGCGGAAATTTAATTCGCAAAAAGCGAATTAAAACGTTTGACGTAAATTGCATTCATTGATGGCAGGATTTTGTTTTAACACTAATATTTTTCGTTGGTGATTGTGAAATTTTTTGTTCTAAAAACGTACCGAGAAAAATTATTTTTGTAATGGGAAGCTGAATGCAGAATTACTAATTAGTCACTGCGATGTTTATTCGTTATCGATAATGGAGGATTTTGTCGTTTCAAAAGTGGAACACATCGGCGTTCGTTGAATTACCACGCAGAATAAAAAGAAGAAATTTATTTCTCACGTGTATCGAATTTATTTGTTGATAATCAATATTAAAAAAAATACCACCACTCACGTTCATTTCTAATCAACGATACAGACTGAAATCGACTTCTCGATTACGGATTTGACTGAAACAGCAGAAACTAACGATCCTCATCCGTCGTAACCGCGACGTTACGGGGCCAAAATTGGCCTCGCAATTGGCTTCCCGGTTCGAGCAGCAGCGAGATCGAGTCTCAAAAACGAGGGAGGAAAAAATGAGTCCACGAGGCCAAGAGGCCAATTACTGAGTTCGAACGATCGACCGAACGAGCGAAGTGAGATGCTCGATAGTGAAGTGTGAATGGAAAAAAAAAGAAGAGAGGAAAAAAGTGCTATTATAGTAGCATTGACATTAAAAAGTCATCCGAGCGATGGAATTCCGGGGGAAGCAACACGTTACAATGTCGTTACACACGCTGTGTGCTATATTAGAAGGGCAAATATTTTTCCACGCTCGAGCATCGAGGGTGGTAATGATGTGTGGTAGGGCAAGTGAGGGGATGAGGGGGAGGGTCGGTTGCCATCAGCCGGTCGGGTGCAGATCGACGCGTAGGCCAGCGGGCTTGATGTACACGTCGCATGGAGGCTTTGAGGGAGGTTCGAGACATTATCGCGCCCTGTCCCTCACCCCCCGGGTGGATGGAAATGTCGTATCGATTGTTTCTCCCACGTCGACGAGCGAGATGACAATCTCTTTGCTGAAAGCCACCGCAGTGGGTAATTCGCAGAGGCGTAGTCGTCGCGAAAATGTTATAATTAAAATTCGCCTCTCCTAACCGCGTCACGCTACTGGGTCAAGGCGAAACACTGGCGCAGAGGGCCGTAAAATATTTATCTTTCGCTGTGCTCACGTCTGCAAAGTATGCGTACGACAAACAGTGACATTAAAAAAATTAAAACATAAATAAATAAATAAATAATAAATAATCTACAGGGAAAGTCAAATTGTCGTGTTTCCTGCACTCCGAGAAAGCGATTTGCTCCTTCCTGGTACAAAATCTGTGGCGTTGTAAATCGGACCCAAGTGAGATCCATCTTGGGCCCTGGCAGGGCTAACGTGGCCCTGACCAGGGCCGGATGTAACATCACAGATTTTTTACCAGGGCTGATAACTCAAAGTAACATGAAATTTTTACCAAGGATTTCATAACATTTGTAGCTAAAAAAAAATGTTTAGCCACAAATTTTATACTTATTTTATACTTTAAATAATTTTATACTTATTTTATACTTTAAATAATTTTATACTTATTTTATACTTTAAATAATTTTATACTTATTTTATACTTTAAATTTCATACTTATTTTATACTTTAAATTTCATACTTATTTTATACTTTAAATTTCATACTTATTTTATACTTTAAATAATTGTATTTTCAAAACAAAAGTGTACAAAAAACTGTATAAAAAACGACGATCTGTTAGTTGATGAAATACGAATCATTCCCACAACGTTCCATCGTTAGCCCCCAAAACTTGACCCGCGCCCGAATCCTCGATGACCCTCGACCCCCCGCACAACCACACGAAGTATCGTGTCTCGTTATAATCCAACGAGGATCGACGCAACAACGTCTATCAATATTATTCGTCGCGTTCGTGTGGCAAAAATTCGCGATCGATCGCGGGTCGCGGGCGTCGTGTGCGGCCGCACGCCGCACACGGGGGCCTCGTATATATCCATTTGCTCGTGTCTGTCGCGCGTACGGCGGGGGGGGGGGGGGGGGGGGGAACTATGCATATGTATGGTGAGTGATGGATGCACCGGTGGAGATACGAGCAAGTGCTTTGTTTACCAGCGGCGGTACCGGGTCACGCGAACTGTTTCTACTCCATTCCACCCTCCTTTTTTATTTCGCGCACACCTCGATCCGTGTGTCCCGCACGCTCGTGTAGAACGAGCGCGCCAGGGGTGAACACAGAAACTGGCCCGAACGCCTCCCACCCACCGAGTAAACGAGCTTGGCCACCGTAGTTTTACGATTTACTCGCTGATCGTACGTTTCCTCGCTCGGCCTCTTTGTCATACCGACGCCGCCACCGCCGCCCCCGCGCGACCATTGGGGATATGAATCGACGTTAATACGACTCGGGCTTTCCGTTTCAATCAATACACCTGCCGTCGTGATTCGACACAACTCCCGCGGCATTTTTCGTTTTGTTATTTTTTTTCCCCCTCTGTTTTTCATTAAACAAAGCGCTCGTTGATCAGAATATCCGCCGATTTACGAGGCCGGGGACACCGGGGTGAAAATTTGGCTTCGTAACCGGCGCTGGAGGAAAACTGGCCAGGGCCTGGACAGGGCCTGACTAGGGCCACGATGGCCCCGCCAGGGCCCGACCAGGGCCCGATTTCGCCCAAAAATGCTACAAATCGTCCCCCAAGACAAATCCCGAACTTTCCTTCTTACAAACGAAACGACGAGTCATACGGATGGCCCAAAGTTTCGCCACAATCGCTAGATTCCTGTAATTATTATTGTCACCTCTCTTTGTTTATTTTTATTATTGTCAATTCGGTCAATTTATTATTGTCAATAATTATTGCCAATTCGGGATTTGTCCCCCAAGACAAATCCCGATCTTTTCTTCTTACAAACGAAACGACGAGTCATACTTTTGGCCCAAAGTTTCGCCAGAATCGCTAGATTCCTGTAATTAATTATTGTCACCTCAGCCTCAGTTTTCAGCCGCAACAAAGTCGAGTGTCTCGATCCCCCATTCCCGGGTGTCCGGGAGGCTCAGACGCCAGAAGTTCTCGCCGTCGTATCTCGAATCCGGTGAGGCGGAGGGGGAGGGGGGAGGGGGTGAAGCTCGCGAGATAATAGCAGCAGGTTGCGACACGAGCCCGCAGCGCCCGTGGATTTGTGGTCGGAGATAGTCAATGTGGTTGCGCGCGTGGCGGGGGTAGCAGCAGCAGCAGCAGCGTGAATTTCCTGCTCTAAATCAAACGGCAGCGGGCACTGAGAGATCAAAACCGCCGCATCTACCAGTGGATCCTGGAATGGCGGCAACGGCAACAGCAGTCGCGCCGTCGCTATTAGCCCGGCAACGCGCCAGCCAATCATCCAGATAAGCTCCGGGTAATTCAAAACGATTTTGTCGTGTACTGCATTTGTAACGGACGCGACGTCCGACTCGTCGCGAGAGCTGCTCCCACGGAATCCACTGCCCCGACGGCCTAGCGCACACGTCGCCCCCGCCTGTATATCACCATTGATTTCCCTTTACGTCCATACCGTCCACGTCGACGTTTTAATTAATGAATTAGCCTCGCACGCTCAAGTCAATCAATTACCGATCACCGAATCGACGTGACCCACGCAGCGCACTTCAAACTTCAAACGCCGCCCCTCCCCCCCCCCCCCCCCCACCGAACTGCCTTCTGATCTGTGATAAACTTTCTTTTTGCGATTACGAAAAAAAAAAAAAAAAAAAAACAGAAAAAAAGATCCTCCAATCCCAGAGAGTCAGTGGGCGCCGACGCAATTAGTATTTTCCCGGGCTTAGCCCCGGCAACGGCCCAATTTTTTTTTCTTTTTTCTTTTTGGTTCCAAACCTTTGTGTTTTCTGCTCGTCTCCTCTCGGGTTCTTCCTTTAATTCTCTCTCTCTCCCTCTCTCTCGTTAATGGAAAGAGAGAAAGAGAAAAAAACAACTTTTTGCTTTTATTAATTGCGCCGCCGGTCAACGCGGCGGAGTTGCGAGGAATTAAAAGCGCGGGGTGCCTTTGATAATAATTCCTCCCTCTTTCTTTGGCACGCGATGACTCACGGGTCGAGGGCCACGAGACCGGTGGATTTTTTTCTTCCGCTTTTTTTTTCCAACTCCGATCACGCTCCGATTAACGTCCTTCTTCCTCTTCTCCGTGCTCTCCGCACGTATATATGTATATATGCGAGTACACAGCCGCGGCGTGTGTGGCGCGCGGCTCCCGGTATATCTGTATACCAGGGAGCCGTGAATCCGCGGCCGGGGAGAGAGCCCGGCGTACACAGGGCCGGGCAGCCTCGGTATAGATAAAAGTTTCCGCGAGGGAAAAGCCGGTCAAACGTACGTTCGTTAAAGGCACGAGGCCAATAAATTAGAACTGGCACTTTGCCATTTCAATCTCGCGGATCCTGGGAGAGACAAGCGGCGGCCGCGGCGGCGGCGGCTGCGAGCGAGGAGAGGCTGAGAGGGAGGGGGGCGTGGGGGGAGGAGGGGGAGGGAGCACACGAGCCCGCTGGACTTTATCACGTTCGCCCTGCTCCCTTTCCTCTCCTTTTTTTCCTCCTCCTCTTCCTCCTCCTACTCCTTCCATATCCCCTCGTAACCGCCGTCCTATAACTCGTAAAGCTCGCGCCCTTCACGTACGACCAGATCTCAAAAGCCCCTTCTCTACGTAGCTTTACGTACTTTAACCCACATTCACTTACTTTTATCTCCCTCGTTCTCCTCTGACGAATTTATCGCTCCCCTAACGCAATTAATTCCGCCATCGATGATTCGAGGGCGGGGAGGGGGGGAGGGGGGATGGAAAAAAACACATCGAGATGTACGACTTTGTGAAATTTTAACGGGGTCATAAGCGGCTGGTTGTGGCTGCCGATCGAGATGCTTCGGGGGTTCGAGATTCGCCGGTGATTTTTCAGTTGTGGTGGGGTGGTGATGAATAGTTAAGGGGCGACGTTGTTATTGTTGGTGAACTATCTGCATTTGTATTTTTTTGTTTCTTTATTTCTTAGAGGGACCGAAATGAATGGACCTTTGACGGGAAAAAAATAATGGAAAAAAATAGAATAGAAATAATGAGCGAGTTGCAGTTTGCGGTTCGTCGAGACAAAAGTTTGATTAATTTCGGAAAAATCTGTCAAAAGTTCGGTTAATTTAGTAAAACTCAGTTGAGAGTTCGGTTAATTCGGTTAAAATCTGTTAAAAGTTGGGTTGAATCGGCAAAAATTTGTTGAAAGTTCGGGTAATTCGGTAGAAATCTGTTGAGAGTTCGGTTAATCCAGTGAAAATCTGTCAAAAGTTGGGTTGAATCGGTAAAAATCTGTTATAAGCTGGGGCAATTCGGTAAAAATCTGTTACTCCGTTACGGAGCTTGGGACAAATAAATAAGTGCTGCGAAATTCTTGCCACGTGTCACGGAAATAATCTCCCATTTGGCTCCATACTCGGATATCTGTTCGCGTCCCTTTTCCACGAACCCTCAATTACCCGATTAATTCATTTGACCCACTGTGCCCGGCTCTCCCGTCTCCGCCTTTCCGTCCGCTTCTTCTTCCTCCTCCTCCTCCTCCTCCTCGGCGTTCCACCAGGCCTGCGGCGCTCGTTTTCTCTCGCGTGGCGGAGAGAGAGACCGAGACCCCTCTGTACCTGCTGCCGCGTCAGATTGATCAATCTTTTCTAATCAACAGGCAATCGCGTGCTCGAGAAGGGCTCCCCATTGCCGTGCCGAGCGATTTCTTCTTCCTCGCCTATCGCGCGCAGAAATATCTCGCCGGCTCGGATGCCATTCGCGTGCAGTCGGACGTGACGGCCCCATCGCGCCGTTTATACCGTGCGAGACAGCGCGAGGAACGGCGGGAAAAAAGGGGGCGAAGGCGAGTTTTCAACGCCCGAGTCGTCGGGACGTCTCGCGCGTGTCTCTTCTTCGGAATTATTTCGATCCAATTACCATCATAAACTCGTTTCTCGCGCGACGCGCGAATTGCGAATTCCCCGATCGTAACCATCGCGGGACTCGCGATTGGCAACGCGCGGCGGAGACGCGAAAGTCGATTGTCGAGGAGTCCGAGAGGGAACGGATGAAATTAGTTCCGACGCCGCACCGACGACGGCGCAGTTGGTGCCACTGGTTTTTCCGGGTTCCGCGTTTTCGTCGATCGATGGCGCGGCAGTCGCGGTTTTTTTTTTTTTGCAAATCATTTTTGGAAAACTCGCGATTTGTCGCTCGTTTGTTTGGCTACAAAGAAATGTTCGAATGGCCACGTGATGAGTTCGTACACTCAGAGAAATCGTCTATGTTCTGGTAACTATAAAGTGACAATCATCAAATTTTCGATCATGCGATTATTTTTATAGTTCACGGTAATTAATTAATAGTTATGATAACTTCGTTATAGTTACCATAACTAGAAAAATTGTTGCTGTACCTAAAAAAAAACAACTGCCACTTTATGGTTGTCACTTTGCAGTTACCAACACTAGATTTTTCTCTCAGTGTATTCTACCATAGCAACCCGAATTTTCGTCAGATCGACGGAAATGATTTCCCTGTCCTTTAATGATTTCTCTGTTATTTTCTAGAATAAATCGTGAACTTATAACAGATAATTCTTTTACTTCAACAGCAAATAAATAAGAATTAAATATGTATACTACGTTGACTATACAAATTCAATCCAGATGCAAAATTAATATCCTGGTCATTAAGCAGGTCACACTTTTTTTTTAAGTCATACACAGCAACGTTTTACGAAAACGTCGACATTTTTTTTCCATCGCATCACATTTGTTCCACACGATTTTGCTTGAAAAAAAAGAAAAGAAAAATCAGTGGAATCGTGAAGTAGGCACGACTGAAGAATTAATGCGAAAACGTTCTGTGAACTACGCCGGTGCAGTGATGGTGGGTTTCGTCGACAACACGGGAATCCGGGCTCGTGTTCGGGGTACTGCGGACAGGAAAAGGGTGGGAGGGGGCGGGAGGGGGGAGAACGAGGGGGGAGTTCGTATAGAGCAAGTATAATGCAGCTGCGCGATAAGCGTCCGGGAGAGACCTGGCCAGGCGTCGTTCTCCCTGGAACTACCCTTCTGTCTTTCTCTCTCGCTTTCATCCCCCTCCCTCCCCCTCTCCCTCCCTCACTCTCTCTCTTTCTCTCTCGCTCAGCCCTTTGTCGTCATCCCTTTCTGCGTCTTTTCATCCCCAGTCTCTCGCCACCACCACACCCTTATACGTTTCTTTATTTCACGCTTTCTCCAACCCAGTCTTTAATATTCTGTCGTACTATTTATTTATTTGTTCACCGACTAACGGCAAAAAGCTTCTTCGTAATTGTTGCAGTCGACTTTCGAGCTTATCTTGCGCATTCGGGCGTCGGCGACGAATTATTTCAGTTTCGTAAAACGTCCATTCTTTTGTCGTCGTTTCACGAGAATTGGATTATCAAAATGATGAAACTGGGGAGATGTTTTTTTTTCTCTGTTATCGTAATTACGAAGATTTACGGATGAAAGAGAAAAGCACGGATTTCGAAAAAACTGGAAAATGGTTCAAATTAAAAACTCTTTTCCGAGTCATTATATTTCTGTTTTCGTTTCTGTTTGGTACGAATTATTTCAGTTTATCAAACCTCAATTTTCTCGACTTTTGATAATTCTTCTTCCCAAAAAAACATGCAAAAAATATTTGTGACAATGTCAGATGTTATGCTCCTCTCAAATTGCCATTAAGCAACGAGAAGAACTGTTTTTCTATCGTTCGAACTCGAGGTTTCGAAAAATATGAGAATTGTTCGAATTATAAAAACAATTTTTTCCTCTTTTCTAGCACATATGCGCGCTTTGCGAGCTTACCCAGTTCCCGCTTCACTAAAATCGAGGTTACTTTTTTTTATTGATCGAACCTGGATTTTCTTCCTTCGTTCGAAAGAAAACTCCATAACAAAGAGACTGCCGTAAGGCGAACCGCGATACCTTAATTTCTGAATTTTTCACAGAATTTTAAAGTCGAACCCTAAAAAATCGCAAATTTTCCAAAGGGGTACCCCTTGCGTTTTTTTGCGATTTTTGGGGGTCTGGCATTAACATTCTGTAAAAAATGAAGAAATCAAGATATCATGTTCCGCTTTACGGCATTCTCTTCTCAATAGAGTTTTCTCTCGAACGCAAAAAGAACATCCAGGTTTGGTCGATCGAAAAAAAAGTAACCTCGATTTTAGCGATGTGACGAAATTTCGAAAAAAGTGAAAAACAGTTTTTCCCGTTTTTCTCATCGAATTTTGTTTTTCGGGCAAACAACGGTGCTTTTCGGAATCATCAGGAAATTTCCCATCGGATAGAATCTCCGAACTTGACGAAATCGAAAAAAAAAAATTCGCGAAAAAGTACCCCTTGCGTTTTTCGCGAACATTTGTTTTCTCGACTTCTATTTGGAATCCTACATTCATACAAATTATCTCAATTTACCGAATCTAAATTTTCTCGACGACGAAATCATAATTACCAAAATCCCGGAGTAATTCCTGACCAGAAAATTCTCGTCGCCGAAAAAATAAGTCGAAAAAATATTTGCCACAGAATTCCAAGTGTTTCAGCCACGATTAAGCAATGAGAAGAAACGTCTTTCCATTATTGGAACCCGAGGGTTACGCGCGTGGCGTTTTCGGATTGTCCTGCACGGCACGTAGAATATGTTCGTGCGGGCCTTAATTCGTTTTTGCTATCTCGATTTTTCTCATAATCCCGAGGAATAGTAAGCGTTTCCCGTTGAGACAGCGGAGGCGAACGCGCTCGCCACGTAGCGCATTGAGCCCCCGCGGCCGGCGGGCGAGCCCCCCCCGCCCCGTCGGCGCGCGGAGCTCCGGATTCCTACGTGATCTCGGCCGGAAGCCCCAACCTGGCTCCGCGCGAAACCATTCAGCCCGACTATCGTTTCAGCCAAATGGAGGATCAACCGAGTACACATCCTTTCTCCTTCTTCCCGCGCGCGCTGTGTTGAACTTTTCACCCCTTGCGGCGAGCGCCTCGGGCGTTTCTCGCGCTCCCCCTCGACTCTGCTTTTCTTTCATCGCTTCGCTCTCTCTATCTCTCTCGCTCGCTTCCTTATTATTTCATTTATAATCATGAGCTTTTTTCCCTCCCGCCAACAACTCGGCCCCGCAGTTTATAAATAATCAAAGTCAGTCCCCGGTTTTTCAAACAATATTTGCGGGACAATTGTTATGATTATTGTTCCCTTATAATATTCCCCCAGGCTTGTAAAAAAAATGTTCGAACTTTTGAGCAGCTGCAAAAAAATTATTATCACTCAACCGTCCCGAGAAATGTTGACGAAAAAATGTGGTCACCGCTCTGTTTGTTTTTTGATGCACCGAGTGCGGCACAATTGTTATGATTATTATTCCCCAGGGCTTGTAAATAAATGTTCGAGCTTTTGAGCAGCTGCAAAAAAAATAATTATCACTCAACCGTCCCGAGAAATGTTGACGAAAAAATGTGGTCGAAGCTCCGTTTGTTTTTTGATGCACCGAGTGCGGCACAATTGTTATGATTATTATTCCCCAGGGCTTGTAAATAAATGTCCGAGCTTTTGAGCAGCTGCAAAAAAAATAATTATCACGCAACCGTCCCGAGAAGTGTTGACAAAAAAATGTGGTCGAAGCTCTGTTTGTTTTTTGATGCACCGAGTGCGGCACAAATGTTATGATTATTATTCCGCAGGGCTTGTAAATAAATGTTCGAGCTTTTGAGCAGCTGCAAAAAAAATAATTATCACTCAACCGTCCCGAGAAGTGTTGACGAAAAAATGTGGTCGAAGCTCTGTTTGTTTTTGATGCGCCGAGTGCGGCACAATTGTTATGATTACTATTCCCCAGGGCTTGTAAATAAATGTTCGAGCTTTTGAGCAGCTGCAAAAAAAATTATTATCACTCAACCGTCCCGAGAAATGTTGACGAAAAAATGTGGTCGAAGCTCTGTTTGTTTTTTGATGCACCGAGTGCGGCACAATTGTCATGATTATTATTCCGCAGGGCTTGTAAATAAATGTCCGAGCTTTTGAGCAGCTGCAAAAAAAATAATTATCACTCAACCGTCCCGAGAAATGTTGACGAAAAAATGTGGTCGAAGCTCTGTTTGTTTTTTGATGCACCGAGTGCGGCACAATTGTTATGATTATTATTCCGCAGGGCTTGTAAATAAATGTTCGAGCTTTTGAGCAGCTGCAAAAAAAATAATTATCACTCAACCGTCCCGAGAAGTGTTGACGAAAAAATGTGGTCGAAGCTCTGTTTGTTTTTTGATGCACCGAGTGCGGAACAATTGTTATGATTATTACTCCCCAAGGCTTGTGAAAAAAATGTTCGAACTTTTGCGTAGCTGAAAAAAAAAAACATTTTCTCTCAACCGTCCCGAAAAATGTTTGCGAATAAATGTGGTCGAGCTCTGCTTATTTTTCGATGCGCCGTGTGTCTCTTTTTCTTGCGGAATTTCGCCCGCAAAATTGAGTGACACAATTTGTCTCACGATCGTCAAAAAGTTCGATCACCCTCTTACCGAAAACACCACCAAGTCGCATGCGCGATAAATAATTCACCGTAAGGGCGCAGACGGACATTCGCGACCCTGTAAATAATCGGCTGATTGGATTTTCTCGCCCCCTTGATTCGCTCGTTGACCCCTCCCGAGAAGTTGACCCGACGTTCGCTCCGCTCCCGGGGCTCGGGACCCTCGCGGCTAAATCCGCGCTCTAATCGCGAGAAACTCGCCCAATTTGCCGGCAATAAAAGTCATTTCGCCCTCGTGCGACGACCGTCCGTGACGTTCGGGATGTCGTCTCGCTCTCGCGGCGACCCGACGCGACACAGTCCGGCCCTTTTCGCTCCTTCGGTCGTGCCTTTTCCCTTCGTTAAAAATAATTTATTCCGCGGCAGGGGGAGGGGGCGAGGGGGGCGGGAAAGGGTGCCGGACGTGATTGCTCCCTCGAGCAAACGTTGCGACGAGTCCGGAGCGCGGGAGAGAAAAATATACGAGAGCCTCGGTCGTCGGCTCGCGGGATATACAGGAGGAATAATAAAAATCAGCGAAACCCCGGAGAGACGCCGTACACGGCATAGAAGAAAAAGGGATAGAGAGAGGCGGAAAAAAATGTAAACCGGGTCAATCCCAAGTCACAACCATCGCCCGAATCTTTTTTATCCATCTTCCTCTCTCTCTTTCTCTCTGTCTCTCCGAGCTTCTCCGTCTCCTTCTCTCCCACCTCGTCGTGCAACCCCGTCCTCGTAATTTTTCTCATCTCACGCTTTGACGAGTCTTTTGGGTCAGCCTGAAATTTATTCGGGACCCGAGGCATCCACTCTAATTGGGCTAATTGGGGCCAATGGATTCGTACAACGCGGCGCCCGCGCGCGATATTCGAGACAGCGGGCGAAGAAAAGGGAGGAAAAAAAGCCACCACGTGCGCGCGTCCCCCTTTGGCCTCCATTTCTCCCGTTTGTCTCGGTCGCTCTCGCGCCGCGGGGGCATTTTTCGGGGATGCGCGAGTCGGGAGCGCGAGGCGGGCGCAATCGTGGTGACCGCGGTCAGGGGACATCGGGGGATGTTGGAGAACGACGTATTGGTCGGGGAGGCGGCAGGGAAATGTGAGGGAAAAATAATTGGTCAGGGAAGCGGCAGGGAAATGTCACGGAAATGTCAGGGAAAATATAATTGGTCAGGGAAGTGGCAGGGAAATGTGGGGAAAAAATAATTGGTCAGCAAACAGCAGGGAAATGTCACAGGAAATAATAATTGGTGAAGGAAATGGCAGGAAAAAATAATTGTTCAGAGAAACGGCTGGGAAATATCAGGGAGTCAAAATTGGTCATTAAAATTACAGAAAAAAATGGGCATTGAAATGTCAGGAAATACAAATTGGTCATTGAAATGTCAGGAAAGAAAATTTGGTCGTTGAAATATCAGGAAATAAAAATTGGTCATTGAAATGTCAATAAATAAAAATTGGTAATTGAAATGTCAGCAAATAAAAATTGGTCGTTGAAACGTCAAGAATTAAAAATTGGTCATTGAAATGTCAGGAAATAAAAATTGGTCATTGAAATGTCAAGAAATAAAAATTGGTCATTGAAATGTCAGGAAATAAAACTTGGTCATGAAAATGTCAGGGAACAAGAATTGATCAATGAAACGTCAGGATATAAAGATTCATCATTAAAATGTCAGGAAACAAAAATTGGTCATGGAAATGTCAGTGAATAAGAATTGGTTATAAAAAAGTCAAGAAATAAAAATTCGTCACAGAAACGTCAGGGCACGAAAATCCGTCAGGAAAATGTCACGTAATAAGAATTGGCCATAAAGATGACGGAGAATTTGTCGCCCGTAAAGAGTGACCGCCGCGTAAACGCCCCGCACGTTTTTCTCGCGGTTATGGGACGAAAGTTTGTTTCGCAGGGATCTCACGCCGGGAATCTATTCGGTGGATTAGAGCAGACGGCAGGAGAAGTCCCTCTCTCGCCATCGGCACCCACCGCGCCCGGTGCTTCGCTGGAATTCCTCCACTATTTCTCCGACCCGGATAAGGATAAACGAAATGACGTAGATAAACCACGTACTACCCGCGGGAGAAGCTCTCGGGGATTAATTCACGAGCCGATGGAGTCTCGAGAAAAGGGGGACTCGAGGACCTGAGGAGCCGACGTGCGAGTGCGAAAAATATTTAACCGACATTTCAAGCCAATTTCTTCGTCGTAATTTCCGCAACCATAAATTACCACGAGTCATCAAGCCTCGTCGTTCGATGAAAATGAAATCACCAAAAATGACGAAACTCCCAACATTCTTGGCATCACAATCAAAGATCAAATAAACGAAAAAACTGGAATTTCAACAAATCATTACAATTTATTGATCCTCGTCGACCGGCAAAAAAATCATTAAGAATTACACGAAACTCCCAACGTTCCTTGCATCACAATCACAGATCAAAAACCTGAACAAAAAAATGGCAGCGTCGACAACTCATAAAAATTTCTTAATTCTCATCGTTCGACGATTAAATCATCATGACGAAACTGACGAAACTTCCGGCGACCCTACGTCACCATCATCGACCAAAAAAATAAAATTCCTCCAATAAACAACCAATAATCAATCGAGAATTTCTCGCCTGTTTTTCCGTCCCGGGATGAGGATAAACGAAACTACGGAGACAAACCGCGTGCACCACGACGGTGGGAAAAGCTCTCGGGGATTAATTGACGAGGAGTCTCGAGAAAGGGGAACGCGGAAGGACCCGCGGGGCTTTGCGAGGGGGGGGGGGGGGGGGCGAACGGCGGGCAACGCCGAGCGAGAGGAGTGGCTCGTTCCCGTCTGCCCAGGAACGTCGCCTCGGCTTGTCACGCGTCGCTTCCTCCTCCCCCTCCCCCTCCACCCCGCCGAGACACCCAGTGCGTACAAGCAGTTTACAATGTACAACTACCACCCTCGATCTCCTCCCTCCTCATCCTCCTCCGCCACCCCCGAGGTTGTAACTACGAGAGGATCGCGCCAGGCTGTGTTTCCGCTCTCGCGCCGCAAAGGCGGCTCCTGAATCGCTTACGAGCCGCTCCGCAACCCCCCGCCGAGCCTCACGCTCCACCTGTGCGGGGAAAACCGGGCACGAGCCGCGCTTCTCACCCGGCCCCGAATGGCCAGCGCGCAAAACTTGAAGCGCTTTACGACAATCTCGCACGCCAGACATTTTTGTCTTTACGGCCTCGACGAAAGTTTATCGTCGTGGCTCTTTGTCGCTATGACTTTGCTCGTGGGACACGTAACGCGGTTTTGGGAAGGGGGGTGAGGAGGCCTCGAGTTTTTTGAGCGGCTGTAATACGGGGGATATTTACACGGCTATTTTGCTGGTGATTAGCCACATTTTTTTTAATTCGGGGAAAATATTTTTGGGTTTTGTTAGTTAAGTTAAATTAAATTAAAAAGAATTTCGATGTTGCAATTGCTCCAATTAATATCGAATTTGGAAAAATATGGAAAAATATTTATTGCCCATCTCCGGAGAATCGAGGGAATTTAATTGTTACTCGGTTTTCGGTGATACGATTTACATTTAATTCTCAACGTATTCTGGGTTAATTATTTGCGACTGCTATTTATTTGCAACAGTAGCAACAAATTTTTTGGTGTGTTTCAAAATTAACGGTAGTCTGTTATTTTTTCTCCCCCTTTCGCAAAACGAACGTGACGCCTCGTTCCCGTTTCCCGGCGCGTTACACGCCCGGTAAAAAATTCGACAGCGTTCTATCGATTAACTTTGGCTTAATTACGGCATTGACGAGACGCGCAGACGGTGGGCGCGAGAGTCCCGAGGGGGGACGCGAACAAAAAAAAAAGACAACAACGAGGTTTGACGAACGTCTAGTTGGGACGTCGATGTGTCAGGTTTGATGATGAGATATTGGGACGGGCGGTCGCGCTCCCTCGAGACCTCGGACGCTTCTGCTGGTCCCATAAATACACGACGAGACCGCGACGAGACGAAGAATATTGCGAGAGCCGAGAGCGAGACGAGCGAAGACGTCGTCGTGCTACGCTCCTCGGGACACACGAGTCGACTGAAATATAAATCTCACTGACTGCTGCGTCGTGTTCCCACAAATCTTGCAAATCTTCGCGACGTCTCTAATCAATTGAATCATCGAAATAGCATCGCCAATCTCAAGCCTGTATTCCTTAAGAAAAAACTCGCGTTGCAATTATTGTCGCAATTATTGTCACGATTGCGAAAAGATGTCCAACGTTTCTCGTTGAAAATCTTTTTAAAAACTCGCGTTGCAATTATTGTCACAATTATTGTCACGATTGCAAAAAGATGTCCAACGTTTTTCGTTGGAAATCTTTTTAAAAACTCGCGTTGCAATTATTGTCACAATTATTGTCACGATTGCAAAAAGATGTCCAACGTTTTTAATAACCATCAAAAGTCATTAGGCGTTCAATGAAATCTCACGATTTCACTTTTTCTTAATAATGTCCTGACAATTACTATAACAAAACTCGATCATCTTTTCGCAAGAGCTGCACACAATCGTCCCAAAAATATTAACCGAGTGAATAAAAAAAAAAAAAAAATTATCACTCGCATCCACGATTATCATCTTTGAGCTGCGATCGCGAGGCCTCCCGGCCAAAACGGGCGCGGAGCATCGAGGCCGAAGAGTGACTTGCGGTGCGGGCGAAGCCGCGATAATGACGCGAGCGCGGAATCAAGTAGTTCGGGTCCGTTAACGGTCAGACTCAACATGGCAGCTCGGGCGAGCGGCAGCGGGAAGTCCCGAGGGCAGTTGCACCCCGCGTTAAATTTCCCAATTATCCCCGAATCCCACCCAACGCCAGATATCCGTCGATCGCTCGACCAAACACGGCTAAAAAAAAATGATAAACAAAAAAAAAATGAAAAACAAAAATCGTGAGAGTGAAGTACGATTGATTGGTATTTACCTCGCTTCGACGTGCTGTCGGCGCTGCTAATAAATCCAGGTACGGCAATCACGAGAACAAAGAGTCCACAGTGTACCCAAAACATGTTTACGTCTTAACAACATTGTTTAATTCCATTTTACATAACGTCCGCGAAGCACTGGCTTTTGCAATCGTCCGCCCGTACGACGACCGAGCACCGCGCGCGGTGCGATTTACGATTATTAATCACGAAATCTACGACCTTTATCGCGCTGCTCTCTTTCGTGCTCGTTAATTCGATGTTAATTCTCGCGTTACTCTCGACGCTGCCGCCGCTGGTGCTGCAGGTGGTGGCGACGGTGGTGGTGACGGTGGCGGCGGTGGTGGAGGCGACGGTGGAGGCGGCGGTGGTGGTGGTGGTGGTGGTGGTGGTGTTGCTTCCGGTAGGGCTGACGCTCGTCTCACGCATAATCGTTGGCACGCTCAATGCGAAAGTTTCAAACTCAATTCTGTCGTCTCGTTGAGTGTGAAAAAAAAACAAAAATCGGTTTTTCTTTAAACAAACTAAAAAAAAAATAGATATATATTTAAAGAGAGTCGTAGATTCGTGGTTATCGTTCGTTTATATTTTGCGTTTTACAATTCGCGAGAAAAATCGCGCTCGACTCGTCCTGGAACGAGAACGCGAGGGGGGTTTTTTTCTGGGGGGGATGGGGGGAGGGGGTTAAGGTACGAGGGGTGCAAAGGGGGGTAGCAAGAGCGAGAAGCGAGGAACACTGGGTGAGGCAACGGTGGCGTTGACGACGAGTGAACGACGTGGAATTCGCAAAAACCTTCTTTTCGTTTTTTAATTTTTAATTTTTATTTTTTTAAATTTATTTCTTCACGCTCGAGGCAGATTTATCACGATTCGGATTCACGATGATTTACAGCGCGACCGTCGAGCCCGTGACGGGACTTTCCCGAAGCCCGGGCCAGGGGCACTCGCACGCCCTTTTCTCCTTGCCCCTTGGCTTCCGCTCCCCTTCGTGTTTCTTTTTTTTTTTTGCTCTCTCCCCTTTTGCGTTTTACGATTCGACAATCGGCTTGCGATCGATATTAAACAATCCGTCGGTCGCTCCGCGAGTGACCATCTCGGCGCGTGTCAGCGAACAGTCTCCGCGGTCACTCTCAGTCGTGTCCGAGCGAACGCGCACACATTGAGGTCCCCCCCGCTTTCTCAATACCCAAAAAAACACTCCCGTTATATCTCCCTCGCTATTATTATTATTATTTTTTATTTATTTATTTATTTTTAACGAATTACGACATCGTCGTTATTTCCATTCGGACCCGCAGTGAAGAATCCTCGGGGACTTCGCACGAGGAGCAAACAGTCGTTCCCGGGTCGTCGTCACTGGACTCCCGGATCCGAAAACCAGGCGGGCACTCGGAAACGAGGGACGTTTATTTATTTATTTATTTATTTATTTATCTTTATTAATTTTTATTTATTTATTTTTTTGCACAGCGATTTTCTCCAAAGTCTCACCCCCCCGATTTTTCGCCGCTCGGCGCGGTTCGGCTGTTCCCGGACAACAAAAACCAACCGACGACCGACGACCGGCGTGAGCGAGAGTGAAAGAGAGACAGAGAGACGACGAGCGAGTCGAGTCGAGTCGAGCGAGTGCGGGAGAGTCAATCGGCGGAGCCCGAGAGAATCCGCGGGAGCGTCGCGAGTCCCGACGACGACGACGACGACCGACGACGGCGACGGGGAAGCCGAGTGCGATACGGTGGCCTCGCGCCCGCGGAGCGGGAGACGTCGGAGCGTAAATCGGTGCACCCGGTGCGCGCGGTGCGTTCTGCGAGGAGCCGAGCGGGCGAGGAGCCCGCGAGGTGCGAGCGATGCGGACGTGGTGGCGTCGCGGCGGTGGTGCTGCCCGGAGAGTGGCGGCGATTGCGGACGAGGGAGGCCCGCGCCGAACGACGACGAATCCCGCACCGTCTCCACGCTCTCTGCGGCCGCTTCTCCGCTGTCTATCTCCGGCGAGGGCCGAAATCACGCCACGGCTGCCATCTTCTTCCTCCGCTGGAACTCTGGAGTATGAAAATATTTGCAGCGCCGTCCCCACCCCGACGTACCAGCGCCCCCTCCCCCCCACCCCCCGCCGCTGCCGCCTCTTCCTCCCCTCCGCCGCCGCCGGCTCGCCACTCGGGTCTCTCGGGTTTCCGCTGAAATTCGCTCTCTCGCTCTCGCTGCCCCTCGCGACTCCGGTCTCCATCCCCCCCCCTCCCACCCCCCACCCTTCGCCCTACGCGCGGCTCGCAGCCTCCGAACTACAGTCGAGACTCGCGCGACTCGCGCGCCCGAGAGACCCGACCAATCGCCGCGACGGGCGCGACCCCGGGCGGAAAAAGTGCGTGTAACCCACACACCTCCCCCCACCCTAGCCCGAACGACGCCGCCCGGTGCGCTGATAGTTTCAAAATAAGTTTCGCCACGAATAATAACGCTGTTGACGTGCGCGCTTTGTGGTTATTTTGCGCGGGGAAAAGTCGATTTTTCGGTGCTTATTCTTATTATATTCGGTTATCTCGAAATACGTGAGTTCGAATTTTTTGCGAGAAATATTGCCGGAGAAATAAGAAGTGCGATATGAGTTTCTTGATTAACGGTTCAACGGCATTTTTTTCAGTATGTTGCTATTATTATTATTATCATTATTATTATCATTATTATTATTATTATTATTATTATTATTATTATTATTATTATTATTATTATTATTATTATTATTATCATTATCATTATTATTATTTACGAGATGAACCATCCCTCGAAATTGTAAAATTTACGGTTAGTTTACCCGCATTTTTCTCGCGAGGCGGAGAAAAATATTTCGCGCAACGAAATTTATCGAATATTAACGATTATTTCGCGTAATAATAGCCCAAAAGTTCCCAGCTGACATTTTCGCGATGTCTACGAAAAAAAAAAGAACATGCCCAGTTTTCGCTTATACGGATCACGCGCATTCTGTGTTTTCCGCCCGGCGGAAAATCGTGCGTCACGCTCGCTCCCGCGAAATCGCCCGACGGAGAGGCCGACACGCGCCTCGCGTTCTTCCCCTCCCACGCAGCCCGCCCGAGAAGCGCGAGTTACGCGAGTTTCCGCTGTATCGCGCGCTCTCTCCGCTGGCCGCGTGAGACCAGAAGCTGCAGCCCGCGGAGGTGGAAACGAGTGGGGTGGGGAGGGACGGCAGGGGGGGGGGGGGGGAGACAGAGAGTTTCCATCTCCCGTGTTGCATCAGCTTCCCCTACTTTCCCGGAGCTTTCCCGAGCCTGCGCCCTTCGATACAGTCGCTCCCCCCTCCCCTCCCCGCGTCACGGGTCGGGCCTCCCTCTGCGCTCCCAGCCTCGCCGCTGTGCTCTCTGTACCACGCTGCGCTCTCGAAATGTGCGAGAGAGATTCGCACGTACACACGCAGAGAGCCGGCGGCGGCGGGATCGTCAGTTCCACCCCCTGGAGAAACGGCAGCGGCGAACCCCTCACGGGCTCTCCTGCTGCCACCGAGCTTGGCGATGCTGCTGCTGCCGTTGCCGCTGCTGCTGCTTCTGCTGCTGCTGCTGCTGCTGGTCCTGTGGAACCAGCGCGGGCTCGGTCACCGGGACCACACCACCTCTTATCGATTCCTGCGCCATTTCCCGTACCGTTCTCCTCCTCCTCCTCCTCCTCCTCCTCCTCCTCATTCCTCCTCCTCCTCCTCCTCTTCCTACTCCTACTCCTACTCCTCCTCATCCTCCTACTACTCCTCTCTGACTCCCTACCCGAATCAATAAACCGGGAGTTTCTCGACCACCCCTCTCGCTGTTTCACTCTTTCCTTCTCTGTCCTCCACCTCTCCGTCTCCTTCTATTCTCTCTCTCTCTCTGACTCGTTCTCTTCTCTCTCTACATATATCTGTATCACTCTTCTCGTTTATTTCTCTCTCCGTCACTCCGACTCTCGCTATCTCTTTCGCTCTCTTTCTCTGTGTTTTTCGCCTCCTCGTCTTTTCCCCCTCTCCCTGATTATCTCCTCTCCAGGCTGCGCTACGCTCGCCAGCTACACTCTCGTGTCTTGTTTCTTGTCTCTCTCTCGTCTATCTCCCTCTCTCTTCGTTGCTCCCTCGCTCTGCGTCTCTGTTGGACCGGCGTCTCATTCTAACCTACAAATTTCTGATTCCTCTTACCTCTGACTTTCCGTCCTTTTCACGTCCAAGTGCCTCGCAGCTTTGGCTCTCTATGCTGCTCTCTCTCTCTCTCATTCTCTCTCTCTCTCTCTCTCTCTCGCTCCGTCTCTCCGAGCTTCACAGCTCCATCTGTGTGCGTCGTCCATGTTTTTTCGATTACAACTCCATCTGCATTTGTGCTTCTTTCCACCGGGCCAACGGCCACTGTCGTTACTTCTTTTTTCCTCGCCGGGTGACCCGCAATTTTCATCAGCTCCTCGGCGCGCCAAGAGAGCTCGCGCGCCCGTTGCCGATCGGGTTTTCTCGCGCGCCGCGGCGGTGCTAACGAGCGCCCGCGGTGCCTCCCGGCTCGCCACGGGCAATGCGGACGCCGCGTGCGCGAGACGCGGACGGACGAACGACGCGAGACTCGATCTCGCCGCCGCTCCGGGAATATCGGACCGGGGCGCTCGCCTCGTTCGCCCCGCTGGATAGGAGACCCCGGATCTGCCGTTCGCTCGGGTAATGCTGCGCCCTGCAGCGACACGCCTGTCCGCTTTGATTTACCACCACAGCCGAAGACTCGACACGACTCGCCAAGATTTTCGCCGTGAAAACGAACGTCAGCTCCGCATTGAAAAAAAAAAAATCGCGCGACACCACTGATCGTCCATTGTCGCGCTGTACACAAACAGCGTGTGATTTTTAACCCAATTTTTTTACCGACAAAAAATAAATCTTTTTTTCGAACACTGTGTCTATCCCAACTAGGTCAATCTCTGTAACTTTTTGTAACAAAAATGTATAAAAAGATGTTTGCAGTTTTTAATGTCTGGCAGAAAAATAATATCGCAATAAAATTAAAAAAAATAAACGATGTTTTCGAATCGATAATAAAATATACAAAAGCCGGTTCAGTGCCGATAATTACAGTTTGCCTTGAACCGCAGCATCGATGCATCTTCGGTGCTTTCGCGGCCTCGAAGTATCGCTCGGAGTTTTCATCGCGGGATTATCGATTTTTTTTTTTCTTATCCCGAAGTGAAGTTCCCTATTCCAACGCGAAGAAATGGAGAGGGAGAGCGGGGCCAGTTAATCGCAGAGACGGATAAGCAAAGGCTCAAAGTGGCACCGAAAACGTCTCTGTCAGTCGCAGGCGCGGCGTTTGAGCGGGCGCGCCCAAAGCCTCTTCGAGTAAATACTTTGAACTCTCGTGCGCGCCCGACGATCGACAAACCTTCTTCCTGCCTATCTCGGCAGCTCGACGGAGGCGGAAATTAAAAAACATACTTCCTTTATCGTTGCCTTTGAATCTCGTTCGGGTCCAAATCGCGAAATAATCAAATTGCTAGTAATTGGAAATAAAAAAAAATAAAAAATGTTGATACAAATCTATTTTGTCTCTACCAAAAATCTATTTTCATCAATTTTTAATCTGTAATTTACCTGTACTCACCTGTGCCTCTCGTGAAAAATGAAACTCGCTGGGGGGGGATCGATTTTGTCGACCACTCTCGACGATCTGTTTCACGCTACTGTGCGACTAAAAGTAACTAGAAGACCGCAAACGGATCTCTATCGCGGTATCGAAACTGAACTGTGCTCTCCGCAATTATTTTCTCATCACTCACTTTATTTAACTCTTATATACCCTCCCGCATAAATTCAAGCCCAGTCAATGTGTTTTTTTTATTTTTCTTCTTCATATATCGACCTGCATTACCCCGCACAGTATTACGTAAATTCGATTAATCGTTATGCACTACTTCTCGATAAATTCCTCCTCCGCCTCCTCGCCTAATACTGCGCCCTGTTCCATTTTCTCGTGTCCCGCATTTCCTTTTTTTTGTTCTTTTTTCATTGTTTTGTTGTTTTTTTAATTTCTCTTATAAATCTTAATTGGCTATAAATGATTGAAAAAACACACACCTCCGTTTCGCCATTTCATCCGATATAAATGCGTTATTATTCCTTATTATTTTTTTTTTCGATAATATTAATATATCAGTATTAGTATATTAATATTATTATTATTTTTGTTGTTGTTTGTAGTATATTCATTATTTATTATTATACCTACTAACAAGTGCATCACACTCACACCACGCAACTCTTTTGTTTTCTCTCTTTTATTTTATTTTTCTCTTCTCTCTCTTTCTTTCTCATCTTTTAATTACGTTTTTCCCTCTTCCTCCTCCTCGTTTATTTTATTTTTTTGGCTCTCTAATTCTCGCATGCGTGTGTACTCGTGCGCGTGTATTTTTTATGTTTTTATTCTTCGTCCACGGTTCCGTTCCGTCGCGCTTCTCTTTGTATCAATGTTTATCCTCTTCGCCCTCGTGCGTGTGTCTGTGTATGTTTTCTTCTTTTTTTCTTCAATTCTTTGTCTCGTTTTTCTCGTTTTTTCCCCTCGCGCCGACACCAGCAGAGGCTAATTATCTCTATCGTGCAAAAGGCAAAAAACTTCGCCCCCTCGCGACCTCCCTTCGCGCATTTAGCGTCTCCGTTTGTTCTCCTCTTTTAATTTACGTATACGAATTTCGTCATTAGAGTCTGACTAGGAGAGAAAGCGCGTCCACCTCAGCGCCGCTTCGTCACCCTTCGACTGTCTATATTCAATTATAATTAATAATAAGTATCATACTATCGTGTATGAGTGTCATTGACAACGAAAAAAAAAACATGGTAAACAAGAGTAGATCGGTAGACGTTTCTCACTTCTTCGCTCGCTTCGCCCTGTGTACATGTTTCATCCGTGTGAGTGTGAGTAAGTGTGTGTGTGCTTTTATTTTTATTTTATTTTTTTTGTTTTTATTTTTATTTTTTATTTTATTAAGAGGTCGATCAACGAAACTCCTTGAATATTTTTTCTATCTCTCTCGACGTTAAATCGTCGTCATCGTCGTTCCCTTTATATTATATGTTTCATATTTGATGTACACATCCGCGTGTTTACATCCGCAGCTGAGAGTCTCTCGTGACAATAATAGAGAATTTCATATTGCTCGTCATGATTTGTTCTACGCAGTGACAGAGTGTGTTGCATGTGTGTCAATTTTCGTGTGTGTATCTTTGTGTGTGTTTGTGTGGCTGTCTGTAATTAATCCGTGGATTTTTCGTCGATAGTCGTCGCCCCCCTTCGAAGACTTAAAGGGAAGCCATTCGCGCTGAAGCTACTTTTCACTCGTATATTAATCAAATATCTGCAGCTCTTACGCCGAACGAGCAATATTGCTCGATTGGTGTGGAAGCTGCAGATTAAAAAATATATATACCAATGAAATATTGTGGGCCTCACGCGGTTGTTTCGCCGCTTTTGGGGAGTCGTGTACGTGTGTTCTATGTGACGGAGAGGAAATTGTTTTTTTTTTTTTCGCTTATTCTTCCTTTTTTTATCCTGACAAAAAACGCACACCCACGCACGGACACACACATACACACACGCAAGCCGCACACATGCACGCACATACAGACACAGATACAGAGAGAGGGAGGAGAACGCTCGAGGCATTTCTTCACTCAAACTTCCTTTTTTTGCTCTTCGTTTCCGCTTTTCTCTTCGTTTTCGTTTTTTTTTTGCTCCAGTCTCCTTCACTTACGCTTATAGTATCACGATAGAAATGTATATTAAAATTGCAAAGTGTATCGCGAGAAAAGGGGCTCGTCCTTTGTTTGTCTTTCTCTCACGTCGACCGACACTTGTTTTGCTTTATTTGCGTTTCGCACCTTTTTTACTTCTTTTAATCTGCCTTTCGCCGATATTTCTCCTTGTTTTTATTTTATATGCATCGAGATGTTTCTCTCCCTCTCTCTTTCTCTCTCTTTCTTTCTTTCGTTCTTTCTTCCTCTCCTCGCTCGATGAGGAACGATCAAACGCAACGATATAACGATTACGATTACGTGCTAAAGCGAATCGTCTCACAGACGACGTGATTCTCCTTTCACTCCCTTCGTCCTTCCTCCGCTTCTCCATTCTGGCAGATCACCCGGTCTTTCTTCCTTCTTTTTTGTTAACGATTCGTACACACTTTTTCACACACACAAACACAAACACACACACACGTTTCCTCGTGTCCTTCTCGCATTTATTCCCGCACACTCGCACAAACTCATCAGATTAGATTCATCGAAGAATGTTTTGGTTTTTTTTATACGAACAACGAGTTACAGATCACGATTGTGTGTTTCTCATTAAATTAAGGAGAAAAAAAAGAACCAAACGTTTCGCTAATTCTTTCGCTTATTTTCGCTCGCCGAATTCACTGCCGTAAATTCTGGAAAAAATGCACTTTTACCCTTGTGTCTTTAATATTTGTTTTTTTTTAATTTTTTTTTATTTAATTCTTGTGATAGACTAGAAAAACGCGCAGCCCTCGCGTGTCTCATTCTCCGAAACACGGTATACGAATAATTGTTCAATATATCCTACGAACGAATTGATCTATCGATGCAGTCGCCTGAATAACGCAGAATAACGCGATTTATATATGTATGTATATATATATAATATATATATAGAACAATGACTCGACATTCTGTTCAACACGCACCTCACTCTTCTCCAGTTGTCTCTCTCTTTTTTTTCTCTCTCTCTCTCTCTCACTCTCTCCGATTCAACAGAGAAGATAACTCGTCGAAAAATTGTCAAACAAAATGTCATAAATTCGAGTAAAAAACGTAACAGAATCTCTTTTAATCCTGCAATAATTCAACAATACTAGCGAATCAATGAAACATCGGCTAGCGAGTCACGAGAATGTGTCAGAGAATAAAGGGCCTTTGACGGGAGTCTCGAAAGATACAATTAAAGCGCGAGAGCGCCGCGCAGTTGAAATACATAATCGTGATTTTTTTTTCAGGATTGAACTTTTATAATATATTCATGTTTGTTTTTTTTTGCATACGATTTTTTTTTTCTCGGTAATACGTTATGTTTTTTTTTGTATGTTATACTTTTTTTTTCTTATTTTCTTTAGATAGGGCAGTGTCGTGGACGGTTACGGAGAGCATCCGTATCCCAAATGTTTCCTACATAGTATACATACTATTTAATAAGTACATGTTCAACAACCGTTCTTTAGAGCTAAGGTTTATAGGTATCGTTATTAATTCATTACGATGCATTGTTGGTTTCCTTCATTCTCTCGCCGCTTTCGTCCTCTTCGCCATCCTCCTCTCTCCCTGTCACGATTTTTTTTATTTATTTTATATGAAAACATTTTGAAAAAAACCCTCGTCTATCCCACGTTGGCACTCTCTTCCTTCATCCCCTACTTTTTAAATCGAGCAGGCAGCTGCTCTGTGTTTTTTTTTTTCTTCTTATTGGCTTTCGAATCGTCGTCTTTCGTATTTCTCCTCGCTTTTAAACAAAAGGCGATCAGGAAGCCCCACGAAAGCGAAGATTTCGTTTATCGTTATCGTTTTAATGCAAAGACGACGATCCGATGCTTTGTCCCGACTGTCGCAGGTCGGACGAGCGACTCAACGCTGATTGAACGACGGCTAGAAATTTAAGCACCTGCCGAGAGCGCTCTGAGCCACTTTTTGCTTCAAATATCAGTCATTGTCTCGTAAATGATGGGTGCGTTTATTACTTGGACGCTCGATGTGATCATTTTTTATTAGACAAACGAATTTTCTTCAAGAACATTGATTTCCAAATTTTTTTTCGATAACGGTCGAAAAGAAATCGAAATATTTTTGGAAAATTCGCGTCAGAACACTGAGAGAAAAAAGAACCGGAAATCCGTGACAACATTTTGCCAACAGTCACTGCAAAATATTCCTTCGGTACGAATATCGAATTCATGGAAATAAAATGGAATTTATCGCTTCGACCAAAATTACATTTTATTTCAACGAATTATATTCACATACAGAAGCAAAGAGTTACAGTGACCATCGGCAAAAAGAATACGTCGTTGCCTTCGGTAATCGTTTACTCAATGAGCAAACTTGTGCATTGCTTTGGCAAAAAAATTATTTAAAAAGTTGGCACAATCCAGCCGATCAGTTGGACAACCGATTGGCTATTTTCGTTTTCCCGCGCCAGGACAACGCGCGTCACGTTGCCACCTCGCGAAAGCCACACGTCCCCCATCGAAAGTCCATCAATGACTCGAGTCAAAAAGTAGAAAACACTTGTACAGGGTAGTCGTTTAAAAAAATGCAGCGTGTCAATTCGCTCGCCCGTCGACGTCGCGGCGTGAGCCAGTTTCTCTATCGTTTAATGAATAACCATAAATAGGTATGTGTCGGTGATTCATCATATTATTCTGTTTTTTCCCCTTATTCCTCGTGTGTAAGTGTATTTATCTCCGTATTCTTTTCGTTTTTTTTTTCAATTTTTTTTTCTTCATTCACCGTCCCCCGTTTTCCCTGCCCTCTCGTGCGTGTGTGTGTCAACTGTGTGTGTGTATGTTTTACGTGTGTGTCCTCCGTGTGTCTTTCCTTCGTGTGTATAATTCTATCTAGGTAAAACAGCGTTCGTCAGTGTGTAATCGTGTTTCGAATTAAAGTCTATCCTCCTCCTCCTCCTCCTCGTTATCCTCGTTATTCTCCTCCGACTCCTCCTTGTACCCGGGATGCTCGCTTATCGCGTAATAATTCCCATTGTAAATCACCCCGAGTTCACGGAGCACGTCACCCCTGATGATGGCCTTGATGGTCCAGTTGTAGCACTCCTCGCTCTCGCTCTCGCGATCGAGCCTCTCGACGTCGAGGATCTTCGAGCTGAGCCTCTCGAGGATAATCCCAATGTCCTTGATGCTCAGATGATGCTTCTGATCGACCGTCAGCTGATCGATCAGCAGCAAAAATTTCTCGGACGTCACGATCTCGTCCTCCATTATCGTGTTCTCGGTCTCGGACTCGGAGCTGTCGTGATCCTGATGATGATTGTGATGATGATGGTGATGCAGATGAAATCCACCTCCGCCCGGGGCGGCGCCACCGCCGCCGCCACCGCCGCCGGCCATGCTACGCGGCGAGGACTCCTCGTCGGCGGTGTCGCGAAATCTCACGTGACCCTTGCCGATCCCGGTGCGCCTCGTGCCGTCGGAGAGCGAGGACGGCGGCTGGGGCGACGGCGTCTGGGTCTGCGTCTGCTGTTGCTGCTGGTGCTGCGAGTGATGCTGGTGCTGAGCGTCTTGTATCGGCGAGGTCGCGACCGACTTGTGCACCGCGATTCGTCGTCCCTCCTCGTGCAGGGCGCAACAGTGGAAGTCGCACTCGGCGGCGTTACCGCCGTCGGCGCCGTTCACCGGGCTACCGTTGCGCGCCACCGGCTGATGTATGTGATTCGAACACTCGGGCGTGTGGATATGAATGGTGGTGCTCTCGAACGAGTTGGTGCCCTGCTTCACGAGACGTCCGGTCATGCCGGTGTGGGACTGCTGCTGCTGCTGCTGCTGCTGCTGTTGCGCGTGACCGATTCCACCGACGCCGCTGCCGGCGCCGCCGCCGCCGCCGCCGCCAGGCGACGCGCCGACCCCGGCGATTATCGAGCTCGTGGCGACGATCGGACCGTAGGAACTATTACTCGGACTAGTAAAACTCTTCTGCACCATATCGTCATGATTTATCACAGTGATTTGGGGACTGCTGTAGCGCGGCGGGCAAACGATCTCGCCCTGCGCCCCGTGACCGATCCCCGACTTTACTACCCCGTAGTTGAGCTTGTCCAGGCTCGTCTGGATTACCAGCGACGGCCGCGACGGCAGACCGAGCCCGCAGCCCGGACCACCGACGACGTTTGAACCACCGCCGCCACCGCCGCTTATGAAGAAACCGTCGGCCTTGCTCTTCGTCGGCGAGTACTTGGAGCCCGCCAGACCGTCCTGCAGACCCTTGGCCTGATGCGGCTGGCCGCTCGGATGCTGCTGCTGCTGCTGCTGTTGCTGCTGTTGCTGCTGCTGTTGCTGCTGCTGATGGTGGTGATGCTGCTGCTGCTGCTGCCCCGACGACGACGAACTGCCCGACGAGCGCTGGTCCCAGTGCAGCACCACCGTGACGCGTCCCTTATTGTCCATAATCTTCCAGGAGGGCGTCTCATCGTGCAACTCCAGGGCGTGTATCGTCTCGCAAACTATTTTCGGTATGGCGGAAATTGCTGCGCAACAGAAAATACGTTCATGGTTTTTTTTTTTGCTTGAGTTAATTTTTTTTAATTTCGATTGGGTTAGGAAAATGTTGGACCGTGAAGAAGGTGAACGTGAAGTGAAGGAGAGACGTGCGAATGATTTCTTAAGATCTCGTTTTTCGGCCTCCTTTAGACGCTTCGAATCAGGAAAGGCGATCGGAAAGTAGTATCGCGATTAAATTATCGCGTATATTCGAGAACGAGTTTAAAGGAAAAAAAAACGTAGCTCCGAATTGACCAACACCGGACGCTCCCCGCGATTGAAACACGATTCGTTTTTAACCGGCCCGGTGACCGCAGAACCGAAACAATTGTCCGTCACCGTCCCGCGACAGTCGCGCCCGACTAAAACCGACCTTTACCACTGAAAATCTCGGCGCTAGACGCGACCGAGCGGCCTGCCGCTCCTCGTTCCTACAGCCGGTGAAACAAGGCGTCCGCCGCCCCGGCTGGGGGGGCTCTGTGAATTCGAACGTACAGACGGCACAGCCGACGGGACGAGCCCGAACAAAGTGAAACAAGTTTATCGCGAGCAAACTAATGGAGCGTCTATCGCGTTCGCTCGTCGCGCGGTATATGCGGCACATATGTACAACGTTCTTGCGCTTCGAGGCTTCGCATTGGGTTAAAACGCGACGGCGGCGGCTTCGTCACCGCACACGTTTGTATCGCTATTGTCGGAAAGAAGTGTACATAATACTTATGTACGCGTGAGTAACGAGTGACAGCCCGAGTGGATACACGAGTCTCTCTCTCTCTCTCTCTCTCTCTCTCTGTGTGAACCGAGGGGCGCGGAGGCGTCTGTGGTGTGCGATGCTAATGTATTAATAGAGGAATAGTAATGAGGGAGGAGAAGGGATTTTACGTACCGGCGCGAATGATGTCAACCCCTGTGGGACACCAACGTTCGCCATGCCTCAGCAGCAGCAGTATCGTGTTGTTTGCGAGTGTCTTGAAGTACTCGCCGTCCTCTACCTGAGTCCCGTCCGACTCTAGCACCAGGCACACGCTCTCATTCTGCGGCACGCCCAATTTTTCCTTTCCTGCAGGATTTTTCGAGAGAATCGTTAGTCGTTGTTGGTTTTTGGATTTTTTTTTTCGATGCAGGCAAGTATTCAGCTTTTTCGCTAGCTGACTTTCACTCTAAAAACCAAACGTGTTGCAAGTGTATTGTTTTTCCTATCTTTTACATTGTGACGAGTTTTTACACATGTTAAACGTGTTGGCATTTACGTCGTCAATGATATCTGAATGGAACACGCTTAAAGTGTGTAAAAACGCGTCACAATGTAAAATATAGGAGAAACAACACACTGGCAACATGCTTGATTTTGCAGTGTTGACGTAGGGAGAGCTTGAAGTGAATTTACAAGTGCATTTTTCTTTTCTCAGACAAGCGAGGAAAATTTGATATTGATAACTGATAAGTGAAGTATGTTTTTTTTTCTTTTTTTTTAATTAAATAATTTATTTTCTTACCCCTGTGTACGAGCTCCTCGAAGTTGCTTACAACCAGGCCCTTTCTCACGTTACGCCAGCTGTCCCATATCTTGAAAGGTCTCTTGCTCCGTAACTCCTGCATCACAAACGTCAAGCATGACCTGCTAAGGAAGCACAGTGGAAGCACAGTGTGAAACCAAGATAATCTCGAGAAACGAAAGAAGTTTGTTTGTCTCGCGAGCGACAGGAGGTGTCGAGATAAACGGAAAATTCGTGATAAAATGTCTGATCCGAGCTTTCCTCCGATATAATTAAACAATGTACTCCATATAATTGACCGAATATAATTAAATAATGTTCTCCGCGAATAATAGCGCAAGAAGAAGAAAAAGAAGAAGACATGTATCAACTTGGCGGGGTCGGGAGACTCGTGGAAGGGATGAAAGCGTGTGAAGGGTGAAGTGCACGCGTGAAAACTGTGCCAAGGGTTTAAAAATACGTGATATAATCGGACGACGAAGAAGCCAAGCTCGTCGCGACACCAGTCACGTTAGACATATTATTTAAAGGCGCTCGCTCTCGCTCGCTACCGGCGCTCAAGCCCCGTCCCTCGTTTTATCTCTAATCGCCCAGTTGTTAAGTCGAGTGTCCATATCGGGTCAATGGAAAATTAATTTCAGCCGGTATATCCACGCTTATCGCGATGCCTCGGAGTCATTGTGTCGTTGCGCGCGGATGAAAAGTATTAATACACCGTATGATAGTATTACCAAAGGGGGGAGACGAGGGAGGATGGGCTCTGCGTGATCCAAAGCAAACGATACACGGGATAAACATATTACGTATCGATAAACCGATAAAATCGAGGACAGAGATGCAGGTGACTGGGCGGCGTGCAGGGTGACGTCGCCAATTAATTTCTAATTCCAATCGCATCGTTCGTTCCCGCATGAAAATAACATTTCTACGTTAGTTGCGGGAATTCGGTACGTATGAGGACCAAGTCGAGATATCCCAACGTCCGTGGCGAGGGAGGACGAAATTTCGGGGGCTGAGCCAAGAGTGACGCTCACTGCGATTTTATCCTCGGGTCAGCCACCTACTTCTTTCTACGGAGTTGGCAAAATTTATCGCACTTCAATCCAACGAAATTGACCTCGGCCGTTTTTACACGCTATTTTTCAACGAAAAACTCTAAACCGTCGAGTTGCAAAGATAGAATTTTAGATGTGATTTGTATTCGTACCTGGAGAATCATAGTTTTGACTCAATTCTGAGGTAAATTTGTCGTTATATCTCGTTTTAAACTGGTTCGATTTGTTCCATTAGATTCTTTTTCGTTAGTTCCATTAAATTGTCTTTCACTTGGTTAACAGAGTTTCAATTTAACGTGGGGTTTAAAACGTTTTTAGCGATTTAACCAGGCCCAGAGAAACCACGATATTTATTTCACCAGAAAAAAACAAAACTACTAACAAACTATCCAACAAAATTGAGCTCTGCATTCGATACTACGAAACGGAAACTGAAGATTCTCAGTCGCAAAAGTTGAATTTAAAATTCCACTTTTCGTGCCACCGGAATCATCAGTTTTATTTAATTCCCAGTTGAATTTAGTTTTTAAGTTGGTTTTAAATTGCTTTGATTTATAAAATTAGCACATTTTTTTCGCTAATCTTCGTGTTTTTAATATGTTTTTGATTTGATCTATTTAAATGTTATTATTATTATATATACATTTCAGTGATTCAACCAGAACCAGAAAAAGCACAGAATGTATTTCAGCGGCAAAACAAAACCGAAAAAAGGCTTCGAGGGTTTAACTACTTGCTGTCCACTTGCGTCTGACTAATCGAGTGATTAACCACTCGGCTCGTTTCTATTAGCTACCCACGCTATGCGGCTTCACCCCGGGGGCGTTGAGGATCCCAAGGATTCATCCGCAATGCAACATTCGCCGGCGACCGTGGCCCAAGGCTCGGAAAAACCAAAATTGAGGCAACGAAGAAGAGAGCGAGAAAAAAAATCCGTTAAAATGATCTTCAAGCCAAAGTACTGAAAAAAAAAAAAATACTGGAAACGAAAGAGTCGGGTAACGGCAGAGAGTGAGAGAGAGTGAGAGAGAAGGCAGGACGAGCAACCGAGACGAGGCAAAATTATGTTTGGGTCACCCCTCGTTTTCAACAGGGGTGGCGCTAAGTGGGCAGGGCGCAGGCGCAGACGTAACTTATGGTCGAAAACACTGACCTGATTCAATCATTCTCGAGGGCTAGGAAATTACTATCGAAACACTGGCGAAATTCAGCAAAACACTATTGGCCGACGAAGAGAGAGAGGGGGGGGGGGGGGGGGAAGCCCCCGCCCGGAGCGCCGGGGAAAAACGAGGAAATTTTTTCGCCGTTGTAGATAAAAGCCCATCCCCTGCAAAAATGCATTCCCCGCCCGATTATGCACTCCGCAACGAGATAATGTTGTGTGATGCACGAGGAAGGTTTTTATCCAACCCTCGAGCACACTTTACGTGCTCGATCTTGAGAAGAAAAAAAAAACTGAGAAGAAAAAACGCGAAGAAGCGAGGAGAAAAAAAAGCTGCGAACGCTCGAGAGATTCTCGAGTACAGTTAAGCGTAACGATTTCGAAGGTAAAGAGAGAAAGAGAGAGAGATAGAGAGAGAGAGACCGAGCGAGCGAGTGGGCGGTGAGGATGTCAAGGATGGCGAGTAGGAGGAGAAAGAAACTGGAAAATGGTCGGACAGAGAGTCCCTTGGGACTGCAATGGGGGCTCTAGGCAGAGAGTAGCGGCTCTCGCGCCGACACCGCAGCAGCTATACAGCGGCGCAGCTTCGCAAATTTTCTCAAAGAAACGACCCACGACGTGTGTGCAAGTAAACGCGAGAGAAGTATGCGGGCTATCGATTGTCGAGTCGACGAAAAAAAAAAAAGCGACGATATAAAATCTAATAAAATGAATTCGCCGATTACAGGAACAAGAAGCGATCGACAGAGGTAGATAGATGAATAGAAGAGGAAGCGTCGCCCAGAGAGACAGAAATCGCGAAGGGCATGGAAGAAGACAAAAAGAAAAGAAGATAAGGAAGCAATTGAAGCTTGAAGAAGACGCACAAAAAGCCACTTCGTCGTGCGCAAACGAGAAGAAACGGCTGAACGAGGGACAGAGAAAAATAGAAAAAAGAAGAAAAAAAGAAAAGCGTGTAACGAGCTCAACGAGACCGGCGAGGGGATGAAGAGTCGCCACCCCCCGAAAGACTCGATGGCACAACAGGGTGGAAGCCCCCGAGTGCGAGAGAACCACTCGAAAATAATTATCGTGTGTCTTCCGCCGAAAAATATGCAGAAACCGAATAGCCGTCACAGCGTCGCGTGCGCGAAACGTCGATCGCGAAAACCCCGAAAGGCCTCTCCTTTAATTTCAACGTCACCGAAGACGCGTGAGCGCGAACCTTTGTTGAGGGGTTGAACAAAATATGCGGAAAAGTAACATTTACCAACACTGGGGCGCGACGTTCAATCAGGGATGTCGAACGCGGGGTTCGTGTCACGGGGTTATCTACCAGGGAAACTGGGTCACGTCAAGTATTTGGGACAGGGAAGGGTCCATTGGCCGAGTAGCACCACCAGCGGCAGCGGCAGCAGCGGCAGCAGAAGCTCAACGTTCTACGCAGGCCGCAGGTGCACACTCCCGCTCTGTATACCAACGAGACGAGGGCCACACACGAACGACAGAATGGGAAAGGATCGAAATGAAACGAGAACAAGAGAGAGATAGAGAGGGAGAGAGGGAGAGACAGAGAGGGAGAGATGGAGAAAGAGGGAGCGGAGAGACAGAGAGAGAGAGTGGGAGGATGCTACATAAAAGTAGTTCAGCAGAAAAGCAGGATACGAGATAATGAGCGAATGAGAGATTAAGCACAGCAAAAGCGGTCCCGCAGCCTCCGCACGGGAGGACGTGGAACGAGCCGCACAGGTGCACGTTTCTAGTCAATGGAATGCAGGTCAATCGTTGGGAAGGGCCTCGAGCCTCGAATTCGCGCCTCGTACTCGTCGGTCAACAAAAACTGGAAAAAAATTAAATAAAATAATAAGAAAAACACGGAAGCACGACACGACGATAAACAAATAAATTAAAGAAAATAAAATATAAAAAATGAAATAAAAAAAAAAACGAAAAATCTCGCTCGCGCGAAAAATTTCATTTTCATACCTCTCTTGCCATTACGTCATATCCCTGCAGGTAAGGGACCGTCCCACGAGCACTTATGCGAAATTTGCGGCGAAGCGACGACGACACACACGTCGCATTATCTCCTCGTTTTATTTTACTATTCTGTTTACTCGTTTATTTTGGCTTTAGTATTTTTATATTCGTTTACTTGTTTATTCATTTATCTACTTATTTTTATACTCGACGACTTCGCCACCACCCCCCCCCCCCCCCCCTGTTTCCCCGGGGCTCGAGAACCACTGTTTATTCACGGTATGTATTTCACGTCGAAGTTTTCGGCTCTCGGCTCGTAATCTTCTCTCGCGGTTATCTCTCGGAGCAGCAGCAGCAACGGTAGCGGCCGCAGCAGCAGAGGGCCACCGCCACCGTGAGCCTTCTGCTGCTCCCCTCGAGCGGAGTTCGCCGCTCCTACGTCGAGCCAACACCGGGCCAACCACCCTGAACGAACCCGCACAGCGAACACCCCGACCCCCTTTACGATATCGCCGCTATTTTCCCTCTTTCTTCTTACTGCGCTGCTGCGTGTGTCTTTCTCGCCGTCTCCGCTCTCTCCTCCGCCTCTTTCTCTCTCTCTCTCTCTCTCGCTTTTTCCCCGTATTACCGTGTCACCCTCTTTCGGCCTCGGCCAACGGACACCACTGTATTTAACGCTGCCACTGGCTTCTGCCACTTCCTGCTTTACATTACTATTATCATTATTCCTTGCTACTCGTTTCGTCGTTTAGCCGCCGATTTATTACTCGATATTTATTACACCGCGCGGTATATATTTTTTTTCGTCTTTTTAATTGTTATTATTACGGTTGTTGTTATTATTATTATTATTATTATTACGTCGTGTTATTTGTTTCCGTTCGGCGCGGGGTACGACCGGAAAGATCGAGAGACAGAGGCGGAATGAGATGTGGAAAGAGCGGCCGCCGAAGGTGGTGAGAGAGAGGTGGGCGCGGGTTGTGTCGGGTCCGTTGGAGATGGATGAGGCAACAAGCGCGTACCGCGAGACGATGTCTTGAAACGGGCGAGATTCCCGACGACGGCGACGACGACGATGACGGCTGCGGTGGCGGCGGCGGCGGCGGCGGAGGCGACGGCGACAGCGGAGAGAAAAAAACGAACGAATGCGGAGAAACCGCCCCGACGAGGAAGACGATCGTGAAGAGCCGCCCCGACGACAACGACTTCGTACGTTTTCCGCGTCTCTCTCTCTCTCTCCCCTCTGTCTTTATCTATTTATTTACCTATATATTTATTTATTTATTTATCGTGCGTGCGTGTGTTTTTTCAGTTGCCTCGCTGCTCTCGTCCCTCGTTCGTATCCGCTTGTCGGCTCGTCTCGAGACGGGCTGTTGTTTCTCCACTCCCGTCGTGGCGTTTTCTTTTCTCTCTCGTGTGCGTGCGTGCGTGTTTTATTCCTCGGCCCGATGCTCGACGAAGGAGAGACGACGAGACGACGACGACAACGACGACGACGACGACGACGACGTGGCCGCCGGTCACAAGTCCACGATGGACGAACCACCGACCGCTACCCAGAGCTACCTGGACGCGCCCGATAGTCCCATATCCGCCAGGTGCCGCTCTGTCACGCTCTCCGCGGAAAACCAGCCTTACCAAGACGCTGCTGCCACTGGTGCTGCTGCTGCCGCCGATGCTGCTGCTGCTGCTGCTGCTGCTCTCGCGCGACGCATACGAGGAGCGAGAGAGACGAGTAAATCGGGCGAAGAGAGCGACGGAGAGATACGCGGCTGGTGTGGCTCTCTCCGCGAGGCTTCTATCAACCAATCCTCCCCTCCTTCCGCCAGCCTAGCTCTCCCACTCGAATACCCACTCGCTCCCCCCTCCCCCTCTACCGCCGCCCTCGTCCCGCCGCCGCCCCCCCCCCCCCACTCCGCCACTATTTTACTACCAGCGAAACACCCTCCAACCACCGACGGCACACACAGTTCGCTATCCTTCGCCCCGGCGCTCACTGCGACGACTCCTGCTTTCTAGATCGATCCTCCATCGCGCTGTACTTCTGCCGCCGACGCCGACGCCGCCGCCGCTGCCGATGCTGCTGGTGCTGCTGCCGCCGCCGCTGCTAGCGCGGTGCATGTACCACCCTTTATATCCTACGAATATACACGCCACCCACCTTTCCAATGACTACGGAACTCATCCCCTCCGCTGGAGTGTCCTACACGCTTTTACGGTCCGGTTGGATGGTTTTTTTCGAAGATGCTGCGGATGACCGCGGGGTTGGGATTCGATTTTGGGAGATTTTTGGCGAGGTTTTTCGGAAGGCGTTTTTTTTTAGGTTTTTTGTTGAGGTTTTTGCATCCGGGTTTTTTTGGGAGAATTTTGGAGGGCTTGGAGATTAATGTATAGGGTTTGAATATGATTATTGAAATGGCTGTGGGATGCCGTTTTTTTTTTTTGTAGATTTTGTTCACGTCGATGTATAGGAAATTCTGGGACAGGGCGAGAAGTGAGGATTTTGTGCTTTGCATTTTAAGAATTTCCCGCGTGGTTCTGTTCTTGGCGATCGGCGATCTCATTGGGAGAGCGTAGGGGCGGTTTCCCCTTCCACTAAAATCTCTCGCCGATTGACTGACGGCGGCAGCAGCGTCGACGGAGATTTTCGCAAGTTCTGGCGTCACTGTAAACATAACCTCCAGGCAGTTATTCAAAAACTCGAAAACAGATGCGTAGAGCTCGATCAGATTGACAAGATTGTGAAAAAAGGGATTTACCGTGTCTGAAAACGAAGGTGCAGTACAATGTTTACGTTTTATTGAAAATAACGTTGTATCGGTGATTCGCCAATCGTAGGATCGTCGAGAATTCTTTACGCACGAAATTTTGCAGCTCTTTAGCGTTATCTAGGTTTCTCTAATTTGACGTTGTATCAAAACATTGTGTGTGTTAGATGGGAAAGAAACGGAGTCTCCAGACCGTTTCGGCTCCGACCCGAGGAGTTAAAATTGAAATCAAGGATGAAATAGGTGAAGTAACGATTTTTCGATTTCTCATTCATTTGAAGTTCAGGATTTTCATAAATAATTATTTCTTTTCTTGGCTCTCACCAGGTGACAACGAAGTTCTCGTGGCTCGTGATCGCCTGAAAGGTGCACTGCGTGAACTTTTGCATCACAGTGACGAAGGCTCGACTGCCGAGGACAGCGATGAAAATACTGCCCAGGAGTACAAGATGCAGATGAAAAAGATGTGAGAGAATATGCACCGACAAACTTTTGCACTCCTCTTCGGCTTTGGCACGACTGGGTCATACTCCCCGAATTTTGTGTTTGTAGGTTTTTGTATTATTGTATTTTTCACAACGCTAGTTTCCTCCCAGCAGGGCTGCTCTGTTCAAGAGCAAGCAGACGAATTACCAGAATCGGAAGATAAGACGTCGGCGACAAATACCCATGGATCCTGCCTTCCATCATACGTACGTCATGAAGCTCTTCGACAGGAGCGTCGATTTGGCGCAGTTTCGAGAGGACACACCACTGTATCCTATCTGCAGAGCATGGATGGCCAATCAGCCGCGTAATCCGAATCTCGTTCCAAAGTGAGTGCGATTCAGAATTTATGACTTTTACACAGAAGATTTTTGGATTTTCTGTACCGCTAAGTTCATTCATAATTCTATTTTTGTAAATTCGTTTTTTTTGCTTTTTATTGTAATGCAGAGTACGTAGTCCGAGCCCGGAAATTGTAAGCGAGGTGAACAGCGAAAATCTCGTGAGTGAATCAAACGGCGAGCTTCGCGATTTGTTTTTCTTGCCGCCGCCGTTGCCGCGAGAGGAGGTTTTCCCCCGCAATAGGGTTCCCTCGCCCATACTCCAAGAAAAAGAGGAGCTCAATCTCGATTACGTGAGTGTCTCGGCGTGGGATCCGGTTAATTGCTACTTGCCCGTAAACACAGCGTGAAAACGTAGCTCGTTCAGTCGCTTGGGCATTGAACTAACGTCTATATGAGGGTACATTATTTTTTCAGGAAGGACAGAACTTGAAATCGCGGGAGACTCTGCTGAACGATCACCGAGCTCACTGGAGCGCCGTGCGAAAAAAGTGGCACTATCAGGCACACAAGAACGAACAACGTTTCGCGCAAAGTGCCAGCATTCTCGGAACTATATTCAAAAGGTATGCATCAGTATGAAAATGGTATATTGTATATCGAACGCGTAAAATTGATTTGCACGATGAACAAGTAATTAAATAAATAAATAAATAAATAAATTCAACCGATGGTTCCTTACAGAGCGCAGTCAGAGTTTGAATAACGAATGAACGCCGAAATAACGCCCAGCATCGCGGAGCCTTGAGGACCTACATACCGATCATTGTCAACTCAAAAGAAGCTTTGTCGTCGCCGATCGTAAATTAAGCATTCCCGATTACTATTGCTCGATCTACATAATGACGATACGATAATTAACGAGCCGATTAAGCGCAGGTACCAGACGAAAAGCAACATTTATAAAAATATACCATCTTTCTATCACGCAAATGACGAGTCAAACATTCTTCCGGAAGTTGGCATTGAAAACACGCACCAGGGTTGATACTTTTTTTAAATCTTTTTTATTGACAGTCGTGTTTGTTTTTCTCTTGGTAACTTACAGTTATTTACTTTCAATGTGTAGGATTCACCGCCGCACGGCATTCGCTCTCCTTATTATTGTTTTTACGCCCACTTATTCACTATTCTAATTGTATAATTGTCTCGAATCACGAATGCAGACCGGCAGTGAGTCCCGAGCGAGTCTCGAGTTTTCTTTCTTCCCTTTTAACTCCGCATTCTCCTCCCCTACGTATTTTTTTTTTCGAGAAAAAAGGGGGGAAAAGAACTTCACGAAAAAAATTCGTAATTGACGATCCGTTCCTCCCCTATCTCTACTCTCGTATATAAAATTGTTGACTAATAAATAAATAACGCGGATCGCGCTTCTGGATAGATTAGAGTTACCAGTTGTCTCGCCGCCTTCATCGCCCCCTCCTCCTTATTCCACCCTTCCGCCGTCAATCTCATTTACATTACTTCTCACTTTATTAATATTATTATTTTTTTTTCTCTCGTTTGATTCGCCTAACGTACTTCGGTATACAACGTAGTGTTCGGTATAAAACATTGTTCTTATCGCGATTCGGAAGATTGAGCGTGTGCGAAAGACCCTTTCGCGCTCGCTTGATATACATCGAGATTAACTCATTGTGATTGTTCTCGGTTGAGCGTCGAGGAAGACCCAGGCCCCTCGTTTCTCGATCGCCGATTGGAAGATTTTCTTTCGTTAATTTTTTCTTTTTCTCTCTTTTTTTATTCAATCGTTAGTGATTCTTTGATGGTCCTCCTTCACGTATTTTTCTCGTTTACCTTTTCGTTTTCGATTTTTTCTTCTTCTCTCCGTTCACTTGTCGGTGAGCGAAAGTTCGAGCACTTGTCGGAAAGTTTCCTCCTCGAGCAGCAAACGACGCTGCTCGTCCTCGATTTGCTGTTGCTCCGATAATCTCAGAGCCAGCCTCATCTGCTCGGCCGTGTCCTCGAGGGAATCTATGTCGATCTCGTTCACGTCCACGCTCGCCCGCTCGTCGTTCTCCTCCTCGTCGTCCTCGTTTCTCGCACCGTTTCTGCGACCGTTCCTTCTTCTCCGGCCGGAATCCTCGTCGGCCTCGTCGTCCGCCATGTACATCGACGTCTCTTGGTACAACGCCAAGCTAGCTTGAATAGCCCTGCATATCGAACACGTTCTCGTTAGGAGAAAAGATATTTAAACGACTCCTCGTGCAGCACCGGGCGATAATACAGCGGAGCGTCGATTATCCGAACTTATTGGAGCCTGACACTGTTTGAATAATCGGGAACTGCCGAACAGCAATTTTCCAAAGCATGAAAAAATGCCGATAAGTTTCAGATAAATTTTGCTGCAACCCTTGGCAGATCGGACAATCGTCGTTCTACCGTCGTTCAATTAATTACAGTTAAATAATGAATTTACGGGTTTATCGTGACCCACCTGGCTGTTTTTGTTTTTCATTTAGACACGTATAGTGATAGATCGATAGAAAGTGCGTGCAAGTGATAGAAAAAACATGCATAAAAACATAAGAATTCATGTGAATACAATTGCATACGTTCGAGGACACGATGAACTATCCGAACGAATTTCGATAAACTCCTCTTCCGTTCTTTTTTTTTCTTCCGATATCGACGGCGTTCACTCACCTCTGAAGTTGTCGTTCCTCCTCGCTTGTCATGTTCGGTGTCGTCGGCCTCGACGGCTTTTGTGCCCTCAGTGCCTCCCATATGTCGACCTTCGTCGAAAAATCAATTCATCAGTGTCTTGACCTATTAATACCTACGCGGCTAATAGCATTTGTGACCTTGTCACTGGTTGCTTTAGATTCTTTTTTTTTCCCGCCGCTCTCTTACCTCGTCTCGTTCGCTGCCGGCTTCGAGGAGACTCTGCTGTATCGCGAATTGGAGTAGGTCGTCCTCAGCCTCTATGCTGAACTGCGATCTATCCTCAGCACCTGAAATTCGGAATTAAACGCCAGGCGTCTCACGATTGAAGGAACAAAAAAAAACTTTTTCTCATTTTCCGCACAGAAATATTTCCCAATTTACCTAATTTTACGTAGCCGCTCGGCACCTCGAAACACACATCGTCCACTATACACGTGGTTCGATTGGTTTCCTGTATTCTACGGACGTGAGGTATTTCCTGGTCGAAGCCGAATATATTGCCAAACGTGATTCTCGCGTTCAGCACGTGAAACAGCGGTATTTCTTTTTAAAAAAATTCAAAAATACGAGATCAGTGGCGAGTTGATGAAAAACGGTTTCGGGAAAAAGGAACGGAAAAAAATGCTAGGGAATCATACCTATTTTCACGGGGAATCCGGAGGGCAGTTGCATCTGAATAAAGTCCTTGAGCTTCGCAAAGTGCGAATTCGAGATGGCCATTAGATCGACGATTGGCATTATTTGCTCCTGAAAGCTCAGCGGATACTCCTCGCTGAGCCATAGCGTAGCCTGCGGTCAAACAATCCGATCTAGTGCGCAACACGAAGAGGTGCAGATTTTTCTCAAGAGCGTTTTCGCATTCGAGTAAAAAATCGATCCAATCGATCGACGACAAAACGACAACGAAAAACGCTGATATTCCGAATCGATTGTACCTTGAATTTTTGTATCTTGGTGTTGACTTCCTTTGGTTTTCCGATATCCCGACCGGTGAGATCGACGTCAGGATCGAAATATTCCTCGGCTGTTATGTTGCTAGGATTGCTGGTCGCATTCGTGAATTCTTCCTATTGTAAAACGATCGTTCTAAGCTGATAATCCGGTTTATTCTTTCGTTTTTTTTTTCTAGCAGCGTTTTTAATACGCCTCGCGACCACAGCCTTCGTTTTATCGATTTTATTCAACGCGTTATAAATATACTTGTATTTAAAATATATTGTATCGACAACAATGACGATACGTACGCTAGTAGTCGCAACTCCGTTGTCCTGTTGCTCGGCTATTCCCAAAAAGGATTGCAGCGGCGTCCGCGGAGCTCGCGCTCGCGCCTTATCCGCTTCCGACAGATGCTCCAGGCGCGTTTTCGTCACCACCTCGACGTTACTCGCGCTAAAAACTTTGCACTCGTGACCGTTCACAGCCTCACTTTTGTCCGAACGCCTACCCCACAGCCCTGCTTTATTCCTGGGAAAGTAAAATACCATTTTTATCGTAGCTCTTTTCCTGATTCACCCTTTTTCCTTGACCTCATTGAAAAAAAATATTGCCGAGGTGGCAAATTCACATTACTTTACTTATTAAAAATAGGATTTACTTTTACTTATTTAAATAATTTAAACAACTAATTTAAATTTAAATAATTGATTATTTAAAATGACTTTAAAAATTAATTTCAATTGTTGATTCGTTCCTACCTTTCGAAACTTATTTTATCAGTGTCTATGTAAGTCGTGACTATAGGATTGGTGAGTCGCGTTAGGATTCCCTCCTCGGACGGCGCCAGCAGCTGGACGTTCTCATCGTCGATGAGCTTCATGTGCTCGACGTAGACCTTTCGAGTCTCGTGATCGACTTCCATCATCGTCGCCCCGTCGTCTAAAAATGCATCGCTTTAACTCGTCTACCCCTCCCACCGCTTCCACAATCAATCCCTGTCGTTACTGCCTAGCTCTCCGGGTACTTTCGATGAGCAGAGGCTGCTGTTTTTCTCATAATCACAGCCACAAAAAGCTTTTTACGACCGAGGCTTTCTAAGTTCGTGATATTCACGTCGGGAGCTCGCGGTTTTTACCGGAGGGAATTAACAGAGCGAACGCGTTTGCCTTTTTTTACTGCTGCTTTCGCGTTATTAAATACTTTTAGCGCTTTCAGGGGGGATCGACGCTACTTTCACCTGATCTCTGTCCCACCAAGCTGAACACGTAGCTGCGATCGCAGCTTATCGCCACCGGTGGATTCGGTATAGCTTGCGGTTTAAATCAAATAAAAACTTAGATTGAGAAAACGAAAGACGCGATTTAACCCTTTAACGGTCCAGCTTCTTTTCCGCTGGTAAAAATAATTGTTTACTTTACGAAAAATGCAACTGCTTTTCAAATTCTCATAGAGCATCAGGTTTAAAATTGAAAAAAAGCTGTTATAAACAGTTAAAGTGTTAACGAAGGTCTCGCCGATAAATCAATTCCATCCCTGCTGCCAGACCGAGTCCGTCCATTGGGGGCCAACAAAAATGAAGGACTCTATCATAATTCTTTTTTTTTACATTTATTTACTACATGATAAGCATTTAAGCACTGTCAGATTGAAAATGGAATGGTCCCCGTGTTGACCGACTCGAGCTAGCAAAGACGTTGTTAAGGGGATTTTAACGGTAACAAATACATTTCTGCCGCTTAAATAATTTACCGAATAATTTGTAAACTTACTCTGTCCTTTGAAAACAAAGCTGAGATTGCCGCGCTGCCAATTGGCATGATCGAATCCTAAAAGCGTCGTGTCGATGCGCACGTTGCTGCCTTGTTTGTAAACTTTGTACGTGTCGCTTGGGCACATTCTCGACGCCAGAGGAACTACACGTGAGAACGTAAATCGTAAAAACACAATTACATTCCAGGATCTTTCACTACATACTACGAATCTATTAAATTACTGGTAAATCTGTCTCTTCGTGTCGGAAGATTGTTTAAACAATGGACTCTCATTGACTCACCCCAACTGGTGAATTCCCATTTCATTTCTACGTAAAAATCAGGAGCCTACAAGGATTAAGAATGAATTTAGAGTCAGTCGGAGCATTGGTTGATCTAACGAGACACAAACCTGTTTTAATTTGTGTAGAAGCTCGGGGATACCGTCCACGCGACTGCAGTATCTTTGATAATGACTTCTCGCGAGGACAGCCTGAAGAAGTTCCGGATTTCCCGTGCCCACTGCTTCTTGAACGACTGTACAAAACAACGATGATATGAGAAAAAAATTCACATATTTTACTGCAACGCAGCGAAAATTTGAAGACGAAAATAAATAAAAAAATCATCACCGCTCCATCCTTGCGTATTTTCCGTATAAACGTTCGCCTCGTGATGCAAAAGAACGACCGCGGATTCTCGATATCCCAGCGTCACGGAAAGCATCAATGGGGTTCTTCCTCTATTGTCATGCTTCTCTTTGTCGTGCTACAATCAAGGTAGAGCAATTAACAACACTACAACAATGGGTGTAAGGTGCTAATAAAGCCAAAAGCGTAAAATTGCGTCGCAAATATCGATCATTAGTTATTAAATTTCTCTCAGAAAATACAAAAATTCACTCAAAAAAATTAAATAAATAAGTAAATGCATTTTTTATTAGATTTGATGAATAGAAACTGCTTGAATGAGCCTTAAGATTTTTTTTAGCTATGTTACTATTTCAGCCTGCTGTAACATCGTCTTTTTAACAAACTTAAAAGCTTGCACGAGAAATTATTTGCTCACGGATCCCACAAAGCCCAGAGATAAAAAGGAGTTAATCAATTATCTGTATATGTCAAGTGTAATGTCAGGAAAGAGGCGGAAGGCATTGTCAGCCCTATGGCTTCTTCCTCTGTGAGGCTTCAAAGCAACTGTTCCTCGCTACACTTCTCTCACGTGCTTGGCCTTTACCTCTCTCTCCGCTTCCTCTTTATGCAATCGTATAAATATTCAGCTATAAATGGAGGTCAGACCACAAAATCTTGGCCTCGATTGATCAATTTAGATCAAATCTCTCTTCAACATATCTTCCAAGATAAGTCAGAAGTTTTGTTAATAGTATAAATCTCATCTCAATGCATCATATAAAATTATTGAAAAAAAAGGTACTATCTGCTATCAATTTCAAAAGGACTATCAATTTCATTGAAACCCAATGAATAAATAAAAAAATTATGATGATCATCACTTTTTGATGATTTTTTTCAAATCATTAAAAAAATGTTAAGCATACAACGAAAGCATCTTGTTTGGCAAAAGTTTGTCAAATAATTTGTAAAAGCCAAAAGCTTCATTGAAATATGTTGCAAAATAAGTGAACAAATTCTCCTGAGTGGCTCGAAGTTAGCAAATGATATCAGGTCCGTTACATAGCGGGAACTACATTAAATTACATAGAAGCTCGCAGCAGGGAGGGAGAGTAATGTGATTGACGGCAATTACAATGAGCAATTTATAGCTACAACTGACCCTGGAGTCCCAGAGGTGTCAGATCAATTAAGCACGGAACGCGCCGACAATTAGAATGTTATTGCCCAGGCTTCGATGCCCAGAAGACCTTGGCCTCCGAGCGCAAATTGAGACTCGTCGAAAGGCCACAAGCACAGATCAGACAGGGAGATAAGATAACAAACTGTGTCAAACCTGGTTGGTAGTGAGCTCTCTGTCAAGTTCGACATAATCGTTGTTCCAAACGAGCCAGTGTAGGGGATACGTTTTTTTAATCCAGTCTATGTTAACCATTTCTGGGACCACGAGCGATTTTGTTGTTTTTGCTGTTTCTTTTTTTCCCCCTCTTTATTGCAGTCAAATCGACGCTGACATCCGAAAGAAATGTTTGTTTCTTCTCCTCTCAGTAGAGATGACGAAAGCCTTGACAGTAGCGTAAGCGCACGTGAATGATTTTGACAGATGGACACATGACACCGCGATAATAGGGAGTAAAATGGGCTGTTGATTTGCGGGGGCCGAGCGCTTTCGCACGAACACGTTGCGGAATGTACACTCGGCGCTGAGACACAGAGGGAGAGAGTGAGTGAGAGAGAGAGAGAGAGAGAGAGAACGCGGGCACGGGGCACTGTGCGTGCCGTCTTTGCGGAACGAAAAGAGTGGGACTACGTTGAGTCGACGACTGACTGATTCACTGATCGATGACGACGGCTGCGACGACGACGGAGCGCGATCAAAAGTCACGAGGCGTGAAACCGTAAAGACGCGAGCGGAATACCTATGTAATGTGGACCACGTTCAGTCCGGTGTGCCTCAATAATCGACGCGCATTTTCGATATTCACAGTTTTGGCGCGATTTTTTTAAATTACTGTACGACGGGATTATTACTGCGCCATAAGCCTGAGAGGCGATGCGAACCGTGGATGGGCGCGAGAGAGACGGAATTATAGCAAGAGCGAGGGAGAAATACTGGAAATATGTTTCGCGTTTCTTCTTGCGTGTATCAACAATCAGTACGCAAACAAAACCCAGGCGGTCGTGGCTTTTTTGTGTCAACATATAGAGACAATTATTAATCTTGCGGTAGACGAGGCAAATTACATTTCAAATTTCGCGCCGGAATTCAAGATGGCGTCGCGCTTCTGGCGCTAACGTCGCCACCGTCGCAGCGGTCGCTCTGGGGGTCAACGTAACCTCGAATTTTTAGTATTTCTGTCGACGGTAGTTGCAAATAGTTGTTTGTGTACGCGACAGCTGTAAAATTCATCGAGTAAATCGCGCGTCCGTTAGTTTTTGAGAGTTTTAGTTGAGATATCCGGACTACGGAGGTTACGAGCCTGATTCGTGAATTATCAATGTTTCTGTGAGTTGATAGGAAAAATTGTGCGGGCACGTAGCGAAAATGGTTGAATTCATTAGGAGTTAACATTTCGCGACGAGAATTGGTCGCTTTGGCGAACGAAGGCTCCAAAATGAGTTATCAGGGCTCACCCTTCTCGGCCGTTCACGGCCCCGACGATTACGAGATGGACGAGGACAACGAAGAATACTTGGACGAGGAACGCGATGCTGAGGACCAGGATGAGAGCGACGAGGGTAACCAAACTATTTTAGCCACTTTTGGAGCACTTAACGCATCACTAATTTACAGAGATCATAATACATGGCTATCTGTTAATTAATTTAGACACGGAAGAGGCGAGCGAGACTGACATGGGCAAATCAGAGGAATACACGGAACTCAGGGAACAGTAAGTTGAATAATGGAAAATGTCTTTTTTATAAGTTATAACGATAACGATTAATCATATTTGTACATTAAAAAACTGCTAGAAATTCAGTTACCCTATGATCTACGTGACAACTACTTTGATTTTTTATTATACCGTTGATAACGCAGCAAAACTGCTTTCAGAGTCTACCAAGATAAACTGGCCAGCTTGAAAAAACAGCTACAACAGCTCAAGGACGGAAGTCATCCAGAGTATAACAGAAAACTGAAGAGGCTGGAAGCACAGTACAAAGAGAGGTAACAGATATAATCAGAATTCTGAAACATCAGAGATCTAATTGACACTTACATGCACTTTTATAGTCTTCCCATGTGTCTTTTTTTTTCTTTTCGAAATATCAACGTTTAACCTATACCATCATTCTCAAGTCGCATATTCTACCCCCGAAAACACTGGTTATTAACCTTTTTTAATCGATTTTGAAAAAAATATTTTTTTGGCGACGAAATTTTTTTTTTCTGTCAGAAATCGTAGATCCGGCTCCCGACCGAAAATCGCCAAAATCGACCCCAATTTTTTTTCTTTTCAAAATATCGACTTTTAACCTATACCATCATTCTCAAGTCGCATATTCTACCCCCGAAAACACTGGTTATTAACCTTTTTTAATCAATTTTGAAAAAAATATTTTTTTGGCGACGAATTTGTTTTTTTTCTGTCAGAAATCGTAGATTCGGCTCCCGACCGAAAATCGCCAAAATCGACCCCAATTTTTTTCTTTTCAAAATATCGACTTTTAACCTATACCATCATTCTCAAGTCGCATATTCTACCCCCGAAAACACTGGTTATTAACCTTTTTTAATCAATTTTGAAAAAAATATTTTTTTGGCGACGAAATTTGTTTTTTTCTGTCAGAAATCGTAGATTCGGCTCCCGACCGAAAATCGCCAAAATCGACCCCAATTTTTTTTCTTTTCAAAATATCGACTTTTAACCTATACCATCATTCTCAAGTCGCATATTCTACCCCCGAAAACACTGGTTATTAACCTTTTTTAATCAATTTTGAAAAAAATATTTTTTTGGCGACGAAATTTTTTTTTTCTGTCAGAAATCGTAGATTCGGCTCCCGACCGAAAATCGCCAAAATCGACCCCAATTTTTTTCTTTTCAAAATATCGACTTTTAACCTATACCATCATTCTCAAGTCGCATATTCTACCCCCGAAAACACTGGTTATTAACCTTTTTTAATCAATTTTGAAAAAAATATTTTTTTGGCGACGAAATTTTTTTTTTTCTGTCAGAAATCGTAGATTCGGCTCCCGACCGAAAATCGCCAAAATCGACCCCAATTTTTTTCTTTTCAAAATATCGACTTTTAACCTATACCATCATTCTCAAGTCGCATATTCTACCCCCGAAAACACTGGTTATTAACGTTTTTTAATCGATTTTGAAAAAAATATTTTTTTGGCGACGAAACTTTTTTTTTTCTGTCAGAAATCGTAGATTCGGCTCCCGATCGAAAATCGCCAAAATCGACCCCAATTTTTTTTCTTTTCAAAATATCGACTTTTAACCTATACCATCATTCTCAAGTCGCATATTCTACCCCCGAAAACACTGGTTATTAACCTTTTTTAATCGATTTTGAAAAAAATATTTTTTTGGCGACGAAATTTTTTTTTTTCTGTCAGAAATCGTAGATTCGGCTCCCGACCGAAAATCACCAAAATCGACCCCAATTTTTTTCTTTTCAAAATATCGACTTTTAACCTATACCATCATTCTCAAGTCGCATATTCTACCCCCGAAAACACTGGTTATTAACCTTTTTTAATCAATTTTGAAAAAAATATTTTTTGGCGACGAAATTTTTTTTTTTTCTGTCCGAAATCGTAGATTCGGCTCCCGACCGAAAATCGCCAAAATCGACCCCAATTTTTTTTCTTTTCAAAATATCGACTTTTAACCTATACCATCATTCTCAAGTCGCATATTCTACCCCTGAAAACACTGGTTATTAACCTTTTTTAATCAATTTTGAAAAAAATATTTTTTTGGCGACGAATTTTTTTTTTTTTCTGTCAGAAATCGTAGATTCGGCTCCCGACCGAAAATCGCCAAAATCGACCCCAATTTTTTTCTTTTCAAAATATCGACTTTTAACCTATACCATCATTCTCAAGTCGCATATTCTACCCCCGAAAACACTGGTTATTAACCTTTTTTAATCGATTTTGAAAAAAATATTTTTTTGGCGACGAAATTTTTTTTTCTGTCAGAAATCGTAGATTCGGCTCCCGACCGAAAATCGCCAAAATCGACCCCAATTTTTTTTCTTTTCAAAATATCGACTTTTAACCTATACCATCATTCTCAAGTCGCATATTCTACCCCCGAAAACACTGGTTATTAACCTTTTTTAATCGATTTTGAAAAAAATATTTTTTTGGCGACGAAATTTTTTTTTTCTGTCAGAAATCGTAGATTCGGCTCCCGACCGAAAATCGCCAAAATCGACCCCAATTTTTTTTCTTTTCAAAATATCGACTTTTAACCTATACCATCATTCTCAAGTCGCATATTCTACCCCCGAAAACACTGGTTATTAACCTTTTTTAATCAATTTTGAAAAAAATATTTTTTTGGCGACGATTTTTTTTTTTTTTTCTGTCAGAAATCGTAGATTCGGCTCCCGACCGAAAATCGCCAAAATCGATCCCAATTTTTTTTCTTTTCAAAATATCGACTTTATATTCTTCAAAATTTCACCTGTAATAGGCAAATCAATTTTGCGCTGCTGCGCTCTTATAAAGCTTTAAAAGGTTACGTGCACTGCCGCACCCGTCGTCTTATGTCAAATTTGACATCAAACTGATTTTGTTTACAACGAACTTTTCTGGCAGCCAATCACAGCTCGAATAGTTTGCCAACAATGTTTTGCGTTACTCCTGAACTTTTTAAAAGAGGGATTATAGTGAAAATGGCCACAACTGGTACAGTGGCCACAGCCGGTGCTTCTACCCTACCCCTTGCGTTTCTTGCGATTTTCTTTTTTTCTCGATTTCGAAAAGTTTGAAAACCTTATCCATTGAAAAAGTTCGCGCTAATTCCGAAAAGCACCGTTGCTTACCCAAAAATTATAAAATTTGTCAAAGAAAACGCAAAAAATGATTTTTCATCTCTGGAAACATACAACTATTAGGTCACCCGCTTCGCCCGGACTCCCTTCCCGAAATAAAGTTAACAAACCTTGAAACCTCACGCGCCCTCGGACTGTCAAAACACAATAACACGATTGAAACTGCTCGATAGTTAGCAACGAGTCGCAGGCAACAATACTTATATCGAAAATCCGTGATATTTTAGCCACTGGTTTTTTAACGAGGGAACATTTTCAGATTGCGACTAAATATAATTTATCGAGATTATCTCACCGAGTGGGTGGAGAGGGACTACATACTCGAGAAGAAAGCGGCGGTAAAGGAATTCGAGGAGAAGAAAATAGACTTGAAGGAGAATCTGCTGACGGATATGGAGGAGAAGAGGAAAATGATAGAGTCCGATCGCCACACAATGGAACTTACCGGCGACTCTATGGAGGTGCGGGTAATCCTTGAATCTATATTATTTTTGCCACCTTTACGCGAGAACAGAGCGAGTTTTATGTTTTCCATTCTCTTTTTTGCAAATAAACAGGTGAAGCCGGTGATGACGAGAAAATTGCGTCGAAGGCCGAACGATCCGGTGCCGGAGAAAGTGGAGAAGCGGAGAAAACCACCGCCGGCGCAGTTGAATTATCTGCTCGACGAGAAGGAAATCGAGAGCGACCTCAAAGCGATAAGCCGTGGTAAAGTACTCACGACCGTACGAAAACCAGGTACTACTGCGCAAATTACTAAGGTAGCGATTACAGCGAACGAAAAAGAAAAGAAACGAAAAAACGAAAGAATGGTAAAAAATAATTGAGGATTTTCTATTTACAGTAGTAATGCCACATTACAATACAGTCAGTCTCCCAACTCAGCATATACCTTCGTCTCCCGATACTCCTTTAGTCGAGACTAGAATAGAAGACGGCAAACTTCTGTACGAAAGAAGATGGTACGTCTATCTGTCTATCTCACTTTCGCTTTCTGTCAGTTAATTTTTGTTGTATTTTTTATTTTTACTTACCTTTTATTGTTTAAAGCTTGTGTGTCGCACTGCAACGTTAAACAATAAATTTGCTTCTTAGTCGGTATATATATTTCTTCAAATAATTTTCATTAAACATCCTGTTAAAAAAAGCTTTTACCGCGTGGCAAAAATCCCCTTTCTGTACTACTCTATGCATATGGAAAAGTCTCGAATTCGATTTTTCACCGAGTCAAGTAAGCTTTAGTCATGTTTCGTGATGCTTATTCCAGGTTCCACCGGGGGCAACCGGTGTACGTAGAAGGAAAGGACTTGTCGCGGTTCGCTGCAAACATATCAGCGATAGGAACCGAGGTGGTGAGTCATTTGCGCCTTTATTACTTTTCGCCGAGGCTTTGCCCAAAATACACAAGCAACGCGCTTCGCGTATCAACTAATCATTCGTTTCCCTCCCGTCGCTTAGATCTGGGTGAAAAAACTATCGGACGGCAGCAAAGTAAAGATATACACGTCGCAGTTGAGCCGAGGAAAGATGTCGATAAAGCGCAGAGCCTCGTAGAAGATTCTTCGACGACGAAAATCCCGTAGAGCGCACAGAGCAAACGTGTAAAAAAATCCGAAAATCTCGTCAGACCGAAGTTTCGAGTTGGCAATGGGTTCTCGTGGACGGTGGCAATTTGACTCGGACGATGCTGGTCTTTTGCCACCAGTAGAACCAGACTCTCTGATGATACTGTATGGCCATGTACATCCACACAAAGTACAAGAATATGAGGATCGTCATCATCGCGAGAAGCGAGTAAGTCGTCCATCGGGCGGGCGGGAAAGTGTCGTAATTGTTGGCGGCGTAAAAATCCGCGGCGACGACGCAAACGTACGAGCAAATGATCGTCACCGGGGTGACGATGACGCAGCGTATCACGTCGACCCGCAGACTTCTCACGTACAGCTGATGCTGCTGACGATTCAGGCAGAGCCAGATCGCTATGGAGTGAAGCGCCTGGTAGCGCGGCGTTCGCTCGACCTCGAACTCGTGACCGCAGAGCTCGCAGTTCTTCCTGTTGCTCTCCTCGAGCCAACGCTCCAGACATGCCAAGTGAATCGCACCCATCGTACCCTGGAACAAAATCGTTTGTTCGTTCACGAACGAATCGGTCGAACGAGGTAGAGAACCCGAATCTCTATCTCATATTAATTAATGAATTCATTAATTACGAATTAAGTGTACTATAATTGAACAAAGAAATATTTTTACTTGCAAAGGAAACTCGTGTATATTTTATTATTGTATTATAACTATATGCGTTACTTATTTAGCAATTGAGTAAGCTGAGTGTCAAAAAATCGAGAGACCTTGCATCTGCATGGGAATAATATAGGAAATCGCGGACTCGTGTCGTAACAGATTCGGCATGTGACTTCGGAGTTGCCGCTCTCGGTGCTCCTCATGGGAACCGGACCCGGCGCAGGCGTCGCGGCAGCGGCAACCGCAGCATTTTTCTCACTAGCCCCGGGAAGCGAGGTTTCGTCTTTGACCGACGATGATAATTCGCATTCGATCACGACTTTGTCAATAAGATGATTCAACGTGCTCGTGACGGACGCACTCTCGCGGCTCATAGTCTCCGCCGAAGTGTTTTCTTGCCAACTCTGCGCGATTTTTCGTGAAAGACGGCCAATTCGCTCACATCCATCCTCGAATTTTCGGATCCATGAGGGATCTGTCAGTTTGACGTTTGGCGCAAATTGACAAAAGTCGAAGGTTTGCCACACAAGGTGGCACTTTTCAATAACATCGAAAGTCCAGTTTAACTCAGAACGCAATTGGCATCAGGACGTTTAGCGCGTATCGGACAAACAATTATGGGAAAGACGAAATAATGCGTTAAATATAAAAATGCCTATTATATTATCATGAATACGATTAAATTACGACGGTTACACCAATAGTAAATCGAAGAGGACTCTTAACGCATTATGTGCAATATTATCGTATAATTCATTAACGGTAAAACTATGAGCGGAATTTTTTTTTTTCTTTTTTTTCTCTCTTTTTTAGATCGACGTGGTCTCGATCTATTCATGCATCATGTCGACGCTCAAGCAATCTTCGCCCATGTTGCTCGGCGAAGTCTCGAGTTCCCCGACCTCGTTGGATTCGCTGCGAATAATTGAAACAATTCGTGAAATCTCAGCCGCTATTTTGTTTACCAATAATGGCAGCGAAGTTTTGTACAATAGAAAAATTGCAAAGAGGAGCTTGCGAAAATTACCTATCGAGCGAGGGATCGTTGCTAAACATCTCGGTGGGGACTGTAGGCGGTGCCTTTTCCGGCACAAGTTCCAGGTACGTCTGTCGCGACTCCAAGTGTCGCTCCACCTCTTCGGGCGTCATGTGGCCGTCCGACATCAGTGACATCGATACCAAATTGTTCGACGATTGCACCTGAAAGAATTCAATAAAAAAATATTTAAATGTGTTCAGGTTGGTTTGAAAAAACTTGAAAAAATGTATAAATTGTAATAAATTTGAGTTTGTGACCTGTAAAAAAAAACCTTGCCACACGATAAATAATTCACTTCTGAATATTAAAATTGTATTTCAATGATTCGAGACTTACCGATGGTGGATTATGGGCCTTTGGTATCTTCGGTGTGGCTTTTTTCTTCTTACTCGTGTTTACTGGCTTCACAGCAGCCGCAGGATGATGCGGCGTGTGATTGTTCACACTAATCTCAACCTTTTTTCTGCAATTCACAATAAATATTTCACCTTTACTAAACTCATCCAATCATTTGCAAAAGATACTTCATTGTCCGTTGCATAATACATTTTCGGACCTACGACTACATTAAAATCAATGAATATCAGGCGGAGACAATGAAGATTATCAAATCGGTGAAACAAAAAAATTATAGGTACCTCTTAGAAGTATCCAGTCTGGCCATTTCGTCATCGGAAGATTCGGTCTCGTCGCTCTCGCTGAACGACGCGTCCACCTTCTCGTACTGCAGAAGTCTGTCGAGCAGAAAGCTCTTGTCCCTGTTGACTTTGAGCAGTTTTCTCTGCGTCGATCGCAGCGCCTCTTGAAAACACTCATTCTCGTAGATGAGAAATTTCAATTTTCTCTTGAGATTTCTGTACTGATCCTTGTAATTGGGCACTTCCTCCTCCGGACTGTCCTCGTCGTCATCCTCCGCATCCGCGTTGTTGTTTGCGATGGACCGACAATACCATCCTTCCAACATTGATCATCTGTGACTATAAATTATCCTAAAAATTATCTGTCGCGTCGAAATCCCGATTAATTTGACGAATGAATTACGGTGGCGATTTTTAACGAATTATCTTCCCACTTTTTTTTCCTCAGTCTCGTGTCAGAAAACGAAAATTAACTGCGAAGATCGCGTAGAAGACACTCGTGAGGTTAGTTTTTCGGGCGACATAAAATCGTCAACAAACGCGCGAGCGAAGCAGAGTCCGCGATCGCAATGACAGCCCCGTCGAAGGACGAAAATCGCCGCGTAATTCGTGAACAAATGTTTTCCATCACTCACTTGCCTACCCAGAAGCTTTTTCTGGATGTCGCAAAAGTTTGCGGCGATTGATTATTGCGGAGATAAATAAAATGTTTGTGACTGGCTTCCATACCGGGCTACCTGCGCTCCATCGATTTTTTCTCTCGCCGTCAACTTCAGACTGGCGGAAGTGACGCGCGCCTCCCCGTCTCGGCGCGGGACATCCGGAAACTGCGGCGACACGTAGCTCGGTCGGTAAGCGTAAACTGTAATCCGAATTTCCGTTCCTCGCTTCCGGGAAGAAATTCCCGCCGGAAGGAATGATTTGTTTGTCGGCCTACAAGCCGGACTCTTCTAAAGCTATTAAATCGTTAGATGAGTCTAATTATTATTTGATCAACAGTAAAACGTCCAACAACGGTTTTATCGTTAAATTTCATCGGATTAACAATCGTCAATCACGGCGCGTTTTTCCGGAAATCGAGTTTTTTCGGCTCGAAACAATTGCGCGTAATCGAAAAAGCGCATATAAAGCGCCTAAATTGCGACAGAAATTCGAGGCACGTTACTAATTACTCATGAAAATACTAATTCGATAAAAATCCTAATTGAATGATTTACATCATCGATAGTTCGATAAATTCGGGAGAAATATTTCACTCCCGCCGGTTCCGGCTTCGCCGCGCGAGCGCTCTGCGCAGGCGCGTCGGCACGTTAGAACAAAGCGAAACACGTTTGAGCGGCAGTCAACGTGACAACGAAGCCGCACCAACAAGTAGTTGCACGTAGCGGGTGAACCACGATAGCCGATCGGTCTACCTTGTGGTAATAATCATCATTCGTGAACGATTCCTCGATTTACGATGGCAGGACATTCGCCGCAAACGGCCAAAGGCCAGGAAAATTCGTCTGGCGTTGTACGCAATGGCAAAGGCTACATAATCGACGGCAAAGAGGTGAAGGGCATAATGGTGCGGTGGAAGATATACAGATCGAGGATCGAGGCGATGGAACGTGCGGCAGGCTACGTGATAAACAAGAAGGGCAAGAGAACCCCGCTGAAACTGGTAAGAATCATCGCGAAATTTTACGCAGATGTTCCCGAACGAGTCCGAAAAAGTTCGACACGACGACCCGAGCGTAGCGTTTACATTGTAGCCACGTAGCAATTTTGTTTGTCGCGTTTTTTTCTTTTTTTCTTTTCCGCGTATTTTATATGGCGGCCTTGAATGTGTTTATTTCTCTTTGACGCGTGATTTATTTGGTTAATTTGAGACGACGATGATCGGTAACTTCCTCGCGAGAGAAATTGAAACAAAATGGCCGAGCTGAGTCTTTGTCGACTCGTCTGTCGTAGATCGAGGGATTGCATCGGGGAAGGCGAAACGCCGAGGAAGCCGAACTCCCGGAAGAACCGGCTGACGAGCAAGCCGAATCCGATACATCATCCGGATCCTCCACCAGCGAGGTGGAAAAAAAAGTGGCCGAAGAGGCAAAGAAAAAATCGCCGAAAATGAAGAAAAAGCCGGTCAAACGTCAAAGAGTGGTAATGTTTTCAATCTTATCTCTAACATTGTAAGCCCTGTTGAAATGTGACTAACCATTTTTTTTTCCTCTATTTCCTCCAGATATAAGTTGCCACGGAGGAAAAGAGCATGAGACAAGGCTGATCTACATAATTTAATTTTGTTTGTTTGTTCATTTCTTCTTAAAACTGTTTCACAATAAGTGAAACAAAAATCACACCGTACTAAACGAAACAAGATGATAATTTTTTCGCTACATTCTTTTCACTTGTGTGAGTTTAATTATTATTTATTTCATTATCATTTTCATTCAATGTTTACTAGATATTAAATGTTCCTATAGATGGTTAACATTTTCTTTGTGTAATATAATGTTCCACTTGTTCTGTAGTGTAAATGTTTACTTTACAAGGTCACACGATCCTGTTTCATACATAAATATACAAAGCTACTGTTGATTCTGAGTCTGACTTTTTTTTTCGATGTTGATATAAGTACAACCAAAGTTAGAAATTCCATTCATTTTTTTCCGCCTGACTTTCCAGATCCAATAGACATCAGTGGAAAAAAATACATCTATTGACTAAACGCTACGAAACTTCGTTACCAAAGTCAATGCAATTGCAATTTCGGGTCTTCCCATCCGTCCCTACAAACCTTCAACCTAAAATAAAACAGCGAAAAAATACGCATGCGCACAAGCTGCTTCCGTTCCTACGAATAAAACCCCCGCCACCGGGGAGATTCAAAGAAAACCCGCGCAAACCAATTCCCGAAGCGACCGACTTCCCTGGCCAACCCGTCAGATGTCGCAACGACGAAATTCCGCCGAAAAACCTACCGCACGAAAAAAATCTATAAAAACTTCTTCAATCGACGCTTATTAGAAGCGTCAATTAACAAAAAGCAGCCGAGGGAAAAATCGGTCGTCAGTGCGAGTCGAGCGCGTAACGAGTGTGGCTGGGCGTGTGTATGAAGCTCCGAGTGATGTGTGTCGTGTTTTCGTATATTTGTATCGCGATTGAAAGTCGTGTGGTGCGCTGTCCTCGGCTGCTGTGTGTGTGTTCCTCGAGTCCCGAGAGAGGCGATCGACGACGGTGTGAGCTCGTGTCGTTTTGGCATGTGCCCGTGAAATCAGTCCAGTCCCAGGATTCCATCTAATAACATCCCGCTCGGGGTCCTCGTGCGTAGTAATAATAAAATCGCAACAGCAGCGACAGAGGGAGAAACGTGAGAAAGTGGGTGCAACGAGGGTTTGGCGATCACGCGCGACAGTCAGAGAGAGAAAGACAGACGGACAGACAGAGAGAGAGAGAGACAGGAAAAAAAACGTGAGGATGGGCTCGAGGAAGTGTTGAGGTTGATCACGAGGGCCTCGGCGAACGATGCAATCAATTTACTGGACTGGCAGGCTACTGTCGCGGGCGCTATGGAACGGTTTGTCCTCGTCTTACGCCACAACTGCGTGCGCCGATGCCGGACCGAACAAACGATGCGAGGCCTCGTTCGTCTCGGCAGTCTGCGGTTTTCCTAAGGACTTCAATCGCGGACGCATCAGGAAGGGACAGTTCGGCGATGACGCTTGGTTCACTGCCAAATTCAAGGCTGTCGAGGTTATCGGTGAGCTTCGTGTATTTGTTTGATTTATTTTTTTATTTTCTTATACACCAGGTATTTTTTTTTTTTTTTTTTTTTCTTCCCCTCGGGTCCTGGGAGATCGACGAAGTGGGATTGGGCATCGCGAATTTTTGCGCCGTCGTCGCGGAGCGCGCCGCAGTATCGCGAACAGCTGATCCCACGCGACTTGGATCTTTGTACCGTTCGTTTATTATATGCACTTTCCGTTTGGTGGAGCGTGTGGAAAACGGGGACACGAGGTTCCGCGCACTTCGTACCCTGCAGCGGCGACGCGGGGGCCGCGCAACTTACGAATTCGATCGTCAATATGTTTGTTGTAGTCGCGATCGAGGGAGAGAAAAAAAAACTGACCTCACGGAAAGTTCGGAGACATCGGAGATGTTTGTGAATGGCGAGAATTTACGTTTCTGGAAAAATTTGTATGTTTCGAGACTCAGAGTCGCCGTAGCTCGTGGGAGAAGGGAGGGGGGAAAAGGAGAGGCAACATTACGAACTTGATTGTCAATATTTTTGTTGTTGCTAAATGAGGCCGAGAAAATAATATTAGTATAATATTAGTAAAGAGGCGAATTTTTTTCGATAGTTTTTGTTAATGTGGTTTCCAGAGAGTCCAGAGATTATTGGAGATGAGAGAGGAGAGCTGATGTTGAAGGTTGAAGGAAAAATAAATTAATTCTAATTAACCCAAATTATGAAATCAGGTACAAAAAGTTGTCATAGCTATTAGTTGCTATGATGATTTTTTATACCTAATTTCATCATTTCGGTTAATTAGAATTAATTCTTTTTTCTGAATTTCGTTGCATTACAACAATGCAAACTTCAGCATCACGAGGAGAGGGGCTTACCAGTTTGATGAATATACATTATTATTACATTTTGTTATGATAAAATTGATGCGAAATGTTTGGAAAAATCGAGTCTTTGTTTAAACGTTGCATATACTTTGGGGATAATTTGTTGATGTTCCTGAGTGACCAGAGCTCATTGTAGAGCCATAGCTGAGTGCAACAAGCTCTGGTCACTTGTGTCCAGTTTTGGCTGGTGCAACAATTGACTGCAATTGCTCGTGCTTAATAACCAATTTACAGCAAATTTGGTGAATTGTTTGGGTTACTGGAGGCTCTTTAAATTGCAGGAAAAGAGAAAAGTCATGTTTGGGTTGATGCTAAGGTTTCTGTATAGCACTGGGTAATTTGACTACATAGTGTTTCAATGTTAAAGTTTTTTTGGCCCACTGTTGAGAGTCAGCTTTCATCGCAAGAAGAATGTATTTATGAAGTGCTAAATTGAGCTTTAAGATTTATTACAACATTTTTGCAGTTCTTTGTGGAAAATATATGTTCCATTTTTTTTCAATGCACCAATGATAAAGATTACTTCAGCAATTTAACTCAATTTTTTGTGTATATTCATAAAGTTGAAACTATAAGTCGCAATATTCACAAAAGCTCCAAGTTGAAAGTGATCAAAATAATAAACATTTGAATAAAAATTAACATCTAAATTTATAGTCCTATTGCAATAAATGATTAATTAATCATGTGCACAAAGAATGTTGAAATATCCTGGCTGATTCTCTCTGCATTTTTACTTTGTTTTCTTGAATAAAAGCCAGTCTGCAAATATTCGGATAAATATTGCCCGAATCAACGATAAACCAGACAGCTGCCTTTTACTATTTTTTCTCACTCATAGATAGATAAACTTTGGCTCACGAGAGTCTAATAGTATAAACACTATTATTGACTTGATTGCAAGCAGTGGAAAGATATTGAATCATCTGATTGGAAAATCTTGTTTGAAAGCAGCAATCAAGTATGTTTTCCAGTGCAATTACGTGTCCAAAGAAAATCACGATATTCATGTGTAATTTAAAGCGACCGGCGATACTTCGGCCGCGAAGCACGTGACATAATGGAAGTTGGACTGAAGTTGTGTAAATAAAGGCAAATTGCCAATACTGAACTCGGGATCTCATCAACGCGCGCTCGAACCGCTTATTTTTAGATAACGTTCGTAAAACTGCGCTCCGCTGCCTCTTGGCCCTCCCTACGTCACGCATCACGAGTGAACGGATTTGCTCCTGAGAATAGATCGGAGCTTCGCTTACGGAAAAGTGAAATTTTCGCGATGTCGAAAAATGTCGAAAAAATAATAACGCAGTTTTTTTCATTGTGTTTGTTTCGCAGGAGTGGCGGACGGTGTCGGTGGCTGGCGACATTATGGCATCGATCCCGGCGAGTTCTCCAGCTTTCTCATGAGAACTTGCGAACGACTAGTCTCAATGGGCAGGTTCACACCCTCTGAACCGGCTGGCCTGTTGGCCCGAAGTTACTACGAACTATTAGAAAATAAGCAACCGATATTAGGTGATTATTATAACGTTTTTGTAAATTAAGAAAAAAAAATTGTTATTTGACTTTCCTTCAACAGATACATTAACGATATTATTTTTCATCGCAGGCAGCAGTACCGCTTGCGTTATCGTTCTGAACAAGGAGACGAGCAGCATTTACGCGGCTAATATCGGCGATAGCGGTTTCGTCGTGGTCCGGAAGGGCGAAGTCGTGCACCGCTCGTCTGAGCAGCAACACTACTTCAACACCCCCTTTCAATTGTCCTTGCCGCCCCCAGGTCACTCTGGATTGGTACTTAGCGATAGGTACGTTAGATGAAAGAGCAATTGGCGAATTATCAAAATCATCGCTGATAGAATTTGTCAAGTTTATCGAGTAATTTTTTACGCGACCTTTATCGTTTTTAAATTTTTTTTAATTATTAAAAACCGCTAGTCGTTAATCGCTCGATGTTTAATTCATTCGCAGTCCAGACTCGGCGGACACATCGAGTTTCGGTGTCGAGGACGGGGACGTGATCCTTCTCGCGACGGACGGAGTCTTCGACAACGTGCCTGACCAGCTGCTAGTCACGGAGATGCGAAAGATCGAGGGCGAGAGGGATCCGACGAAGATTCAAGGTGTAGCTAATTCCATAGCCTGGATGGCGAGGAGTCTCGCCTTCGACGGAGCTTTCATGTCGCCTTTCGCTCAGAGCGCGAGGGAAAATGGAATCGACGCAATAGGTAAATCAATGACTTGAATCGAAATTGACTCGAAGTATCGCAACGTTTACGCGCGGATAAATCAACGGACATGCAAAAAATGATTGACACTCTTCGTAATAATTCGCGAACGTAAAATCAATGACTAAATTGTACTTTCAGGTGGCAAGCCGGACGACATAACGGTGCTCTTAGCGACAGTGGCAATATAATAAATGAATCATCAAGCCGACGAAGGATAAGAAGCTGAAGAAGATGAGGATTGTGTAAAATAGATTTCCCCTCACACACCCCGATCATTGTATTATAGTCCATGTTCCATTGCATATATGTATCTAGTTACGCATCACTGTATCCCACGACACAATAATCATTTATTATTAAAAACAAACAAAAACGATGGAGCGGAGACGGCTCAACAGACGATATCTGCGGTTCGATCTTGCTGCCTCGTGCGATTTGCCCATCGAACGAGGCTGCTCTAGCGAAACGCCTTTTCCCCCTTTCCGCGCGCAAACGAAAAAGTGATAAAAGATACCAAGCGTAATTTCACGATTCATAATTTATTCCGTGTTTATGATTAGTTTGTACAGTCTCGTAACGGCCCCCGCCGTTCACCTCTACGATACCTTTTCACATTTTCTTTTCTTTTAAATCTATAATACAAATCAAAGAAAAAAAAAGAAATAACCATACAATAGATAACAATAATAATAATTATAATATGTTATATATTATTTGTACAATTTCGAGCGAGTACGATGCGACACTTCGCGCGAGCCCATGAAAATCGCGATCGAATTGTGGAAGTCAGAGCGAACGCGCCGAGTGGCGTTCGCGCGTTTTGCACTTTGGGGGGGACCCGAAAAAAATGTGTTTTCTCACTTCTGGCCGGTATTCCGACCGGCGAGCCTGCAAATCCACTCGCTCGACTTTCTCCCGCTACAATCTGTTACGTTTTCGTCCCGTCTCTCACTCTCTCTCGCTTAGTTTCGCTAGAAAACGGCAAAAACACAACAACTTAGATCGGTAAAAAGATCAATTATCTATCTGCCCGACGCGAAATCTCGATGCGGCTGACGAACGAGTCGACTTATCGAGGATTGCGACTTAATCATACGTTTTGTAGATCGTTTAGTATTCTTTGGATAGCGCGGAGTGGGAGGGCAAGTGCGCGACGTAGAAAAACAAGAGGAAAATTCGCGCCCGGACGCACTTACACTGCTCGCGGAGGGGACAAGGAAAAGCATTCGTAAATGCACACGAACGTACGTAAAAAAAGGAGAAGAATTGTCTTATGCGGGCGATTCCGTCGATGAATTACCCAATTTTTTTTTCCTTCGACAGCTTGAAAAAGATAAAAGTAAAGCTTTCTTTTCTTCTTTCTCACTGAAGATCCGCGCCCCGACCGAACATGAAACGGCCTGGTCTGTCTTCGGGCAACGGCGTGTAGTCTGCGTCCTCCGGATGCTCGTCAAATAATGTTTTTCTGTTGAGCATAAAAAAAAATTGATTGCATTAAAATTGCCATTTAGGCCAGCTACGAGTAGTCATTTATTGTACACTGGTCGATTTTTTTCTTTTTAGGACTCACAGTATTTGCGGTGTCCTTAGAATTCGGATGCCTCCCCTTTGGTGAGGAAATACGTCCTCGACAAAGTAATACATGTGTCCTACAGCCATGCCTATCAGATCGACCCATATCGCGTTACCCAGAAGAACGGAAAAGCCCAGGAGTACCCAGGGTAGCAAAGGAGCCTGCGAAAATGATACAAATCCGATAATCAGCGATTATTACAATTGAGTCATGAAGATTTCGCGTGGCAGGTTGCATGAAAACTCACGTGGAAGTTCAGGAGTCCGAAAAAGTTCATCCGGACGAAGGGCGTTCGTCTGGACCACACGTAGACCAACATAAGAGTGAACGCGTGTCCCAGGAACAACAGGTTAACGAAAAAAGCCATAAACTGCAGGTTCTTAAGGAAATTATGGGCGATGCGTTTGCCGAGCCCTTTTTGTAGCGTCGGTTTCATCGGAGAGCGACGCCGCAAAAAGGGCTTCCATTAAGAACATGTGGAATCTTCCGTTGTGAATATTAATGAGGGAAAGTTTTCCGATGTTACCAAGTTACGTACTAACAGTGATAAAACTAACGCTTTCGACTACTGACGAACGGGTTCGCCTCCGAGCAAAACATCGACGAGTCGGCAAGAGTGATATATAGTACATTACGTTATAAGGGAGAAAAGTTGCACTTTCCTCCCTTGTAACGTAATGAACTATTACTTCATTCGATGTTGTAATGGTCCCTCGTATAGTAATGTACTAATTTTTCCCGACTCCGCTAAAATAACCCCATTGGTGCCCGCAACGCGGGCGGAAAATCGCTCATTTTTTACAAATGACTTACGCATGCGCAATCCGCTTTCATTACCTCCCGAGGGAGGAAATCGGCTCATTCCTGCCCGCGCGGGAGTAATGGAAACCGTACTACGCATGCGTGTCGTCATTTGTCAAAAATGAGCTTATTTTCCGTCCTCGTTGCACACACGAAATGTGGTTATGTTTTAGCGAAATCGGGAGAAAAGTAGTGTACGTTACATGGGAGGAGTGCAACTTTTCACCTCGTGTGAATTTATCAAACTTCAGACTCAGTGAAAAGTTGCACTTTCTTCCCTTGTAGCGTAATATATTACATCATTCCTGTATTTTCAATGTGATGTATCAATTTTTTTTGGTTGTACTTTTTTTGGCAGTCTTCCTGTGCCATCAGTGAATGCAGATATTAACAGAAGTGTATTCAAGAAAACTGGATTAACCCAGCTGAGACAACCCAGCTGTAGGTGAAATTCAACGTTTATAGTTTAAAAAAATACTAAAGTGATCATGTTAGTCCTCTTTTATCCTCCAGGAAATAAAATGAAATAAATTCCTGGACATTCAAATAAAAATCATGACTTGTGCCAAAGGATACAATCATACAGACTCCTCCGAATAGAAACATCATGACAAAGTCAGCAGTCCTTCCTCTGAAGGGTCCCTCCTCCAGCATCCGACAGTATCTGTACGTGAATATCATATTGAAGAAGAAATTGAATCCCACAGTTCCAAAATAGAGGAACGTTGTGATGAGTCGCCATAGCTGCAAAAGCACCGAAGACACAAAATTAGCAAATGTTCCAAAAATCCAAACGAGAAACCTCAAAAAATTATGGACAAACTGAAACTCACCTGATACTGTTTTATTATCAAAATTGGATTGAAGTAGAGCTGAAATGGTGAGACGAGATCTAATTGCTAAAAAAAAGATAAGAAAAGCAATTACATTTTGTTGTGACGAAGCAATATTTCATTGGTCTGATTGGTCCAGACAATAAGTATTCTTACATCCCAACTTAGCGATACTTTTTTTTTTCAATATTAGTGATTTAAATGTTTTTAATCATTTTTTTCGTCACTTTAATTCCAACAATAAAAAAAAGGATTGTAATTAACATTTATGAACCACAGCGATGGTCGAAAAAACGATAAGAAAAGCAATTACATTTCGTTGTGACGAAGCAATATTTCAATTGCTCTGATTGGTCCAGACAATGATTATTCTTACATCCCAACTTAGCGATACTTTTTTTTCAATTTAAGCGATTTAAATGTTTTAATCGTTTTTTTTTTTCGTCATTTTAATTCCGACAATTAAAAAAAAATGTATTGCAATTAACATTTACGAACCACGGCGATGGTCGTGATGACACAGGCGGTAGTGTAGGCCCGTGTCACGACGGGCATCTGCAGGTATTCCTGCCTCAACGGTCGATAAGCCATTTGTTTGTTGTTTTGTTGTTGTTGTTGTTGTTGTCGCTAGTCAAACGTCGGTGAGAATAGAAAAAAAAAATAAAAAAATAAAAACAAAAAAAGGAAAAAAGGTGCGAAACGAGAGAAACAATCCGCCAGACGCGAGGGGCTGTTCGTTCGGACGACCAGCACCGTTCACGACGATCTTGACCTCGTCGTACACTCGCGATTCAGGTGACACGCATGCCGGAACGAGCGCGTTATCTAATTCGTAACGTTGACGTCCACATCACTGCCCCGAATCCCTCTGCTACGTTCGCGTTTCGCGAGCGTCGTTCACGCTCGTTTCCCGATCTCACGTTCGCAGAGCAGCGTTGCACACTCTACGTTGCACTGAGTGGGACGTGTAGCAGCAGCGATAATCCACACCATTACCACGTAATGTATGAACGTCGCCGCGGATTCCCAGCGACGACGACGACGAGTCGCGGCGATATACTATCGAAAAAGGTTCGCCGACCAATCGCACTCGGGTGATACGCAGGTGTCCGAAAAGTCATCTTCTGTTACGATATACAGTGGACTCTCCGATAAGTTAAGTTCCGAAAAGTTAAGGCACTCCGATAAGTTAAGGATTAAGGGCATGTGAAATACCGACAGCGGTAATAAAAACTGTAATGAATGTTTTTTACGCGTATTTTCATTTACAGCTAAAAGAAGAATTTCATTCCCTGCACTGGTAAAATCCGCAGGGAATGAATTTCGTCTTTTAGCTGTAAACGCAAATATCCGGCAAAAACGTTCATTACAGTTTTTGATACCGACTGGGCTCGACGTGGATGTTTCACATCGCCTTAAGGGCATGTGAAACCTACTCAGTCGGTAACAAAAACTGTAATCAATCGTACGGAGATATCGTAAATATATTGAGCCAAAGAAAAACATCAACGGAAGCGCATTTTAATTCTCCGTCCGATGATACTTTGTTTTCATCCACAATAAGAATAGTTTTGAAATGGTGTTTATTAAAAAATTGCGTCTATCTCTCTCGCACTCACGTATCACGTGGTACATGTTTCACACCCCCTTAAGATCGACCCTTTTCTGAGCTCTTTCTACCGGCTGGCGGGGAAGCGGATTACCCTTTCTACATTGTGACGGAGAGGTAACGCGGCAGCTAGTTTCGTGCGAGACAAGGACCGATGAAAGACCGATTTTTCCCCTTTCAGCGTTTCGGGCGCCCGGGAACGGTTTGCGCAGGTAGTGGGGACCTTAACTTATCGGAATGGCCTAATCGGCTTTCGGTCCCGCGACTTTAACTTATCGGAGAGTCCACTGTACCTCGTCATTCGCGAAACTCCGGCAGCCACGGGTCTTTGCGTGCGACGAGGAACGACACGAGGTTCGTCGTAACGGATGATGACTTTTCGGACACCCGTATTGTCAGCCTCGAGGCACAAGTGGCACTCGAGAATTCGTGGAAATAGCCGACGGTAATTGATATCGATTGGTGGATATCCGAGCGCGGTCAACTTCGTACGTTATTCTGGATATTTGGATCTCAAGCCTTGAGCGAGTTTACTTATATTTTTTTGTGCTATAGGGACGTAAGAAACGCAGATTTTCGAGGGAATGCATTCCGCAGATAATAATACACGCAAAGTGCCGAACGATTTTCTTGCTATGATTCGAATGCCGCGCCAATAAATCGCAGCCGGGAGGCTGCAAATTCGTGAAACAAATCAAGTTGGCAGAACTGGCATCGATTAGCTAGCCGGGACTCGCGGCCAACTTCGCTCTGCCTCGGCTTGTGTTTTGTCGTCGGCTTTTCGCGAATTCGAAAATTAGCGTTTTTCACCCGATAAAAACGTCTCTCGAGTCGGCGCCCGCAATCACGAGCTACCGACGATTCCGATAGATCGCCGAGGGCTTTGCAGCGAGCTGTCGAGATGGTTTTGACCAAGGAATACAGAATATGCATGCCGCTCACCGTCGACGAGGTAAATCATTGTTATTTACATAATTTTTGCGGTTAAACAAATTGTCATTTTTCGCTCTAATCAACTTTCGGAACTTTTTGTCCCGTCGCTTCAGTATCGCATAGGGCAACTCTACATGATCGCCAGGCACAGTCATGAACAGTCGGACTCCTCGGATGGGGTGGAAGTCGTGGAGAACACTGAATGCGAAGATCCTGTTCATGGAAAGGGACAGTTTACCGAAAAGAGGATTCATCTCTCCAGGTTGGTTTCTGTTGAGGAATCGTAAAATTTCTCTCAATTGCCATTGATTTCATCATTGTTTTATTTTTTTGTCTAGCAAACTTCCCTATTGGATTCAGTCGGTACTGCCGAGAATATTTTATGTCACAGAGAAGGCCTGGAATTATTACCCGTACACCATAACTGGTAAAAATAGGAGAAATTATATCAAATATAATAATAACATATACATTTATTACAACATCTAATTGTTTCTGTTTTCTGTTTCATGCCCATCTGCAGAGTACACTGTAAGTATAGAAGCTATGAGGCAGCCTCTATTTCCTGCACAAAAGCAATCAAAATTGCTGAAAACAAAGATTCAATTTTGTAATAACAAGAAATTAATTTTTATTTTTCAGTGTTCCTTCATTCCAAAGTTCCAGATATCGATTAAAACGCGATTCGAGGACAACAACGGTTCCACGGAAAATGTGAGAATCACATTTTTGTCTACAATAATGAATGTATTTTGCCGAAACTGTAGTTGAATCCATTGTTCCATTAATATTTGCACAAGATACGTTGTTATTCACTTCAACAAAAATTCAAATCTGTCAAATCAAAAGTCATAATTAAGACAGATTCATGCTGCAGATGGTCTGCAATTATTTTCTCATTTTTCCTAGTGTTTTTGTCTGAACGGCGCAAAATAAAAAATAAGATTTCTTGTGTCAACAAGAAACATTTTGTTTATCACAGCTATCTAAAAAGCTACAAAGTTTTACATCCGTTCGATTGACACTAAAACCGCGTTTGAAGTCTTATCTTTCGTTTATAGCTCGTATAACTCGCACTTCAATGGATTAATCACAATTCGCAATTATCGCATTATTTCAGTGCTTAGGACTGACCCCGATAGAACTGATACACCGCGAGGTGGACTACGTCGACATAGCTTACGACGAGATATCGGCAAAGCATTACAAGGAGGAGGAAGACCCAAAATTCTTTCAATCGAAAATAACCGGTCGCGGGCCTTTGGTCGAAGGCTGGCGGGAGACGACTCATCCAATAATGTGCTCTTACAAGCTGGTCGACGCCTCCTTCGAAGTCTGGGGCATGCAAACGCGCGTCGAAGATTTTATTCATAAGGTGCATTTCCGCTTGTATTTTGCATATCTTATAATATCCAAACCAGTCTGCTGAATTTATGAATTTTTAAACTGACTTGAAACACTGAAGACGATGGAAATTTATTCAATTTTTTCATAATTCAAATACTTTTTCGCAAATCTATCTGTATTAACTTACATTCACTTCAAGTGTAACGATTATTTCCGAAATTTAGTTAATTCAGCGCGTTAGAGCAAAATGAACATATATTATTTTTTAATCGCAGTGCGTTCGAGAAGTCCTTCTGCTGGGTCATCGTCAAGCCTTCGCCTGGATCGACGAGTGGCACGATATGACTCTGGAGGACGTTCGAAACTACGAGTCGAAGATGCACGCGGCCACGAACGAGAAGATGCAAGTCAATCGAACCGAAGCGCAACCGAATCAGGGTCAGCAGGAGGATCAGTCGTCGGTGCCGAATTCGCCCAAGACTTCGTTGCCCGCGTCGCCGACGGCAACGTCGCCGACCTCGGCGTCCAATCGCTCGTGGTTCTCATGGTCATAACCGCCGCCTGTCGATAATCTCACGTCGAACGCAGTAAATAGACTCTAAAGCTGGGGAGGGGAGAAAACTACAGGGAACGGAAATCGATGGAAGCGCGCGTAAAAAGTCAAACTCGATAATCAAGCGTAAATGTAAATATTCTATGTTGTACTATTATAACAGTTTCGCGCACCGTTTATCGATTGAGAGCCAAACAAAAATATGATTCCGCCGCATTGCACGAGCGAGATAAGAGAAATCGTCGAATCGATGAATCACTCGCTAATCGTTATTCGACGTGGGCGTCGTTTTGCCCAGCTGTCACTCTACTTTCGAGCTGTGATCTCTTCGTACCGATCGAAGCTTCGTCTTCTACGATTCGTCCGTCGTTTCCGTTTGTTATATTGCGTAAGATTAATTTAAGCAATTGTCCGTCGGGAATATTGTTGAAAACAGACAAACCATTGGCAACGATAATCATTCGTTTATATATTTATTGTAACGATGTGCGATGCGAGTGCAACGTCGGAAAGTATGTGCAATTCTGTCTTCGCCAGGGACGGCCGAGATCCGATTGGCGAACATCTGATTATTCTCCAATTTACCAGTAACAACCGTAATTTTCATTATTTCGAGCGAGCGAACATCGGATCCCGACCTTCCCCGATTCTCACTCACGTAGCTCTATCGCTTGCACAAAACAATCCTCCGAAAAAATTGAATTAACGAGGAAATAAAAAGACTCGTCGATAGCGTCGTTTGTATCCCCCAAAGTGCTGTCCACGAGACGAATATTATGAACGGAAAACGTAAACAAAAAACACAGCGAGTAAACGCGGAGGAGGCGCTTATCAGATAAGTTATCGCCGTTGAAAGAAATGCAATAAAGTAAACCGTTATTGTATTCTGCGGAATTTTATTTATCGAGTTAGTTCGCGGAGCTATATAGCGCGGCGAGCGATCGAGGGTAGCAACAGAGGAAATGCCGAGCAGACGGTGAGCGTGGAAAAGTCGAAGGGGGCTGCGTGGAAAAGCTGTTGAGACGGGCAGAAGAGGGTGCGGAGTCGGGGGAGGGCTTTGGCCTCGGGCGGCTGAGAGACAGGGACGCTCGGGCGTTATTGATCGCTACCGGCCGCTACGAGCGAGGGCGCGCCAGCGCAACGGACAGACCCAAAGGGAGAGGGTGGCCTTAGAGCGAGAGCACCCCAACTCACCCCGACGCAGGCCCGGATTCACCGGCTAGTGTTGTTGTTGCCGTTAACATGTCCGGCGGTGAGTACGGCTGCCCAAACTTCTATGGTTAAACATTTAAAAACACACACAATTTTCCGATAAATAAATAAAATTGCTGATTAACAGATTTTGAGAACAAGACTTAAAAAAAAAAAAAAAATTGCGCAGCCTTCGAGCCGCGCGACGATACGACGTTATTGAAATCATTGAAACTCTGTTTAGCAAGACAGGGACTATATTGGATTCGCGACACTGCCGGAACAAGTGCACAGAAAATCGGTGAAACGAGGATTCGAGTTCACTCTCATGGTTTTGGGTGAAACGGGACTTGGCAAATCGACGCTCATAAACAGTCTCTTCCTCGGTGATCTCTACAAGGAGCGAAGGATTCCCGATGCTTTGGGTACGCTGAATGTGCTTTTTCGCGAATTGGAATTATTTTTCGTGTTTTTCGTTAATTAATTGTTCTGGGTTTTTTGTTTGTTTTGTGATTGAAGAACGAGTCGAGAAGACGACTTCGATCGAGAAAAAGACGATGGACATTGAGGAACGGGGAGTGCGGCTACGTTTGACCATCGTCGACACACCCGGTAAGTCATACGATGCCAGTGTTAAGGGAAGGAAAATATATCAATTGGTCGTTTGAGCGTTTTTATTTTCATCGGTCTTGTTTTATCGTCCGAAGGCTTCGGAGACGCCGTGAATTGCGAGGACACGTGGAAAGCGTGCTCCGCTTATATCGACGAGCAATTTCGTCAATACTTCACCGACGAGAGCGGGCTCAACAGGAAGAATATACAGGACAACAGGGTGCATTGCTGCCTGTACTTTATACCTCCCTACGGACACGGGTAAGACTTTTCTGACGCTTGATAAATCATTACTGCACGCTCTGGATGTGATGAAATTGACTCAATAGAATTTAAAAAAAGCTGGTTTAATATATCAGAACATTTTCGCAATTTTACTATAACCAATTTTTTATAACCGATTCATTGCGCAGACTAAGACAACTCGATCTGGAAGTACTGAGGCGATTGCATCGAAAAGTGAACGTCGTGCCTGTAATAGCGAAAGCCGATACGCTTACCACACACGAAGTTAAGAAGCTCAAAGAACGAATTCTCGCTGATATCGACGAGCACGAGATTCAGGTGAGACATTTTTCCTCGGAATATCATTAAAAAAGTTCAGCAATATCAATTTAGTTAAATTTAGAATAGAAAATTGTAACAGTCTCTGATAACTTGTTTTTGACTTTTTTGCAGATCTATCAGTTCCCCGATTGCGATAGCGACGAGGACGAGGACTTTAAGCAACAGGATAAAGAACTGAAGGCTACCGTGCCTTTTGCGGTAGTCGGGAGCTCCACAGTTCTCGAAGTCGCCGGCAGAAAAGTTCGAGGACGCCAATACCCGTGGGGAGTAGTGGAAGGTGAGTTTTCCCGCCGACTCACCGCGAATTAGCTGATAATTTAGCCACGAATGAATAATTTGTGATTCACATTCGAACCTTTGATTCGACAGTCGAAAACCCAAAGCACAGCGACTTCGTGAAGCTCCGAACGATGCTCATTTCAACGCACATGCAGGATCTGAAAGACGTGACACAGGACGTTCACTACGAGAATTTCCGAGCCCAATGCATCTCGCAGATATCGCAACAAGCCATCCGGGAAAGGAGGTATTTACGCATGTAAATAATAATACTTCGTACTTTTTCTTAGACATTAATTAGATATTAGAGAGAGACATTCGGTTAAAGGAAATCGGTTAGTTGAAAAAAAAAGAATCGTGAATTTTTTACAAGAAACACGACGACCGTCGTCAGGGAAAGATTGCGAAAATGCTTGAGGTAGTTCTGCTGGGAATTTTTTTCTTGTAATTTTTTCTAGTCCTTTAGTGTTCAGTTACATGTAAGAATACAAATTTCGCTTAGACTTGCTCCAATTTCAAGCGCATTCGGTACAAATTAGCTCGAAAGTGTTTCTCCAATCCCCAGCGATCCGCGCCAACGCAGCTTTATGATTTATTTCTTAAGTCATACCTATAATCGACCGTTCTCTACAATTGGCGAACTTGGTTCTTGTTTTCAGTAAATTGAAACGGGACTCGGGTCCCCACTTTGAGAACAGTATATCCGACACGGACAGGCTTTTGTTGCAGAAGGACGAGGAGGTCAGTGGATAGCGCGTTTTTAAGGAAAAATTTCCATCTCTGTACTGACGAAAATCATCTGTTCTTACAGATCCGCAGGATGCAAGACATTCTCGCACAGATGCAGGAGAAACTGAAGGCCACCGGGCAGGGAGGCGGCGGCGGAATCGGCCTCCGAGGGAGAGTGGGAAGTCTCGGCAACGATCTCGACTCCACCGAGCTCGACAAGAAGCGAAACAGCATCATCGACGTTTAGAATAATTGATCGAAAAAGCAAAGATCGTCCGAAACAGTATAAATGAGTCTCGCGAATTGCATGAAGCTGGCGGGCCGAACGTCAGCGTGAAATCGGATCGTATCAGGGCGAATAGCGTTGTTCCTTTCTGTTTCCTTTTTTTTAGTCCGGAAAATGTGTTCATTCACTGATTTCCGATTGCCACAAACTTTGTAAAAACGTTAAGAAAATGAGCACCGAATTGACCGTAGCTTTTAGAAGCACCGCAATTTTTTAGGGAAACGTCTCAAATTCGTGAAGGCAGTTTTAGACACGTTTTTTTTCCCTCAAGTTTATTTATCTTTTGTCACAAAGATCGTCGATAGTATTAGAATGTATTCGCGAGACCCGTAACAACTCGACGCTCAAATTTGTAAGATACTAGCGTTTACGCGATAGAACTCGAAGGTTCTTCGATACCGTGATCCTTTTTTACTTTTAACTGGTCTAAGAGATATCAACGAGGCTATGACAAAAAAACTGTGGACATGCCCGTGTTATTATATTTGAGGCATTTATACGCATAATCTTTGTAATTTCGGCGAAATATTCGATAGCTTCTTCGTCGTAATATTATATACATATGTAACACCGTAAACATAGGACGAACACGGATATGTAATGACGATGGGTCGTGCGTTATTGATACTACGAAAAAAAACATCACGTTTTTAATTGTTTATTCTAGTCATCAGATTTAATTGAAATAAAATAATAAAAACCGAGCTTGATCATGATAGATCAATTTTCGGATATCTTTTCCCCCACCCCCTCGCCCTTTTCTCAAATTATGACGTCACGAACGTCGCTATAGTCATTCCGAAGGATGACACAGCTGACGGCAACGATTCAAGAGAGTCCGCTGTGGTCGAATGGTGATCAGCTGTTCAAACGTCGTCGACGTTAACAACATTTGTTGCCGATGGTGATCTAAAGACCGAAACGTGTTGTACGTTTTCTGAGTCTCGTAAGCCTCGAGAATCAATAATTATGGTAATGTACAGTTTTATTTCGTATGCGAACAGCCGCTTAGGTTAGATACCGTTGGCATCAAAATAAATCTCGCAAGTGCCGGTAAAAAGGAAAATATTTCGAGGCTGTTTCATTTCGCAGTTACTATATAGTTGTGTCGTGGCAATTTTTTTATTTCAATAAAAGTTTCAACAGAAATCATTTTCCTCATCATTTTTGTAGGGTTATTTGGCATATCACTCAGACTCGTCTGCAAGGACCAGTAATGAGGCGGTGCAATAGGAGGACGGGGTGAAATGCAAAATAATGGCATTGCCTGCTGCATACGTTCTGCGGTATGGAAAAAATCATACGGAGTATTCGTATTTTTTTCGGCGGCTCCGTCGGTAACGAAAACTGTAATGCAAATTTCTTCACCACGTTTGATTTTTTGGGGGTAAAGAACGAAGAGTCGTTTCAGAATTTTGCAGTCAAGAAGCTCTGGTTTTTAATTCGACGAATCGATCGTGGCGAAGAAAATTGCTTCGGGAAGATTATCTTTTTAATTAGACGGAGACAAACGCACATCTCGAACATTATATTCGTTTCTTCAGATTTCTGTGTCTTCTGGTCGTGTCCATCGGTCTCCTGATCGGTCGAATATTTATGCGCGAGTGGAAAGACCGGGAGGAACGAAGATTGGCGGACGCGGTGAGGACGACGGAGGAGAACGCGGCAGCGCGAAGATCCCGCAGACGGAGGGTGCGCGACACCGAACTTCGAGAGGATCAGCTCTGCATTATTTGCCGTGAAAATCCACGGGAACTGATCCTGCTTCCCTGCGGACACGTCTGTCTTTGCGAGGACTGCTCGGATAACATACACACCGAGTGTCCCGTTTGCCGCGCACCGATAGTGCAGAAAAATGCAGCCTACATAATCTAGATCCTTCTCTACTTCACGTTTACCTGATATCAAGACGATATTTTTTTAGAATTGTACATATATAGTTATATCGCGAAAAGAAATAAAGTCGTATCTTTGTAAAAAAAAAAAAAGAATCTCGCGACTTATTTTGATTATGTAAACATTTTAAATAAAAAATACACTATAGGAAAAATCGAATCGACATTTTTCATTTCGTTTCATTAATACAATTTTTCGCGAATTCCGTCAATAAACAGTGACATTGTTGTTATTCGTCAGAAGTCATTTATCGAGTACATCGAGCGGAATCTTACAGTCATATGACGTAATAATACCGTCGGCTCGTATGAAGTTTCCCTCGTCTGTCGACCAATCGGCAGCACTCGCGAGCATCGTAACGGCAAGTGTCAAGCTGTATGACACTGTCAGACGTAAAAAACGTCTATTCGAGGCTACAGATTTTGATTAATTGCCACCGATTTCGCGATGGCAGATCCCAAATATGCCGATTTACCCGGAATCGTGAGTATTCTCAATTTCGGGCCGTGAAATTTTACTTAACAGCTGCGACCCGTTTCACGGTTTTAGGTGTGGTTAAAATTCGCGATTTGCCTTTTTCGATGGTAACCGTTAGTTCTAAATAAGGCTCTGCTTATTTTGGGAGGATGTTGAATGCAACATTGTCCCGTCTCTGTTTTGTACACATTTTTTTCACGTCAGATTAAAATACTCAGTATCCGTTGATTCTAAATTTAGGGTAGTCACCTCATTGAGTATTAACAAACGCTTACGATGCCTGAAGAATTTGCTGCATTGTAAGACGCCCTGATTCTGGATTTCCTAATTGTGCAATTGTTTTACCTTTTCCATTAAACAAAATCCCTGTTAAAGTTGTTGAAGTTGACTTAATTCATATATTAATTTTCAGGCTTACGATCAGGTCGATGTCTATGAGACGACTGACCTTCCAGAGGCTGAACAGCTTCCTCTGTACTCGGAGGTAAATTTTTTATAGTTCTATTACTATGGTAAATATGGGCAGAATGAAGAATCCTAATTTTATCATGAGTAATCGATAACGAATTTTTGGTGTAATAAAAAATGAATTTCACTTAATAATTGTTTTCTATTTCTTAGGACGATACAGATTCCATAGAGCGTCTACACACGAGCGCCACGGAGGCGTTCAACAAATTCAAAGGAAAACACGTGCTTTCCAAAGGAGTAGATTTTTCCGACAGAATATCGCGAAAACCGAGAACCGGCTACAATGCAGTGTAATTACAAAAAAATCACTAACTATTTTTTCGTTTGAAATTCAATCAGTTTTCGCTAATCTGTTTTTTTTTCGTCGCAGATTCGGTGACTGGGAATTGCCGGGAGAGGGTGAGAAGGAGACGCCGATCCAAAAGCACGAGAGACTGCAGTGCGAGCTGAAGGAGCTGTTCGACGAGGTCAGCCAGCTGAAAGAAAAAGCCAGCGACGCGGCGGAGCAGAAGAGCATGGTGGAGATCATATCCCAAGTGGAGACTATGGGAAAGCAGTTGAATGGCTTGAAACTGAACGAGACTCTTGGTACGGATCTCGTCGCCGCTCTCGCCGACCCTCAAGGCGCTAGTTTGAAGTGAGTACGTCGGAAATCGTGAACATTTATAGCGATAAATTCGATAATATTCAAGAAATTCAATTGAGTGAATCAATAGAATCGTATCAGTTGGGAAATAATTCGAATGGTCAAATAAACAACATTTCTCGTACCGAAGGCAACTGATGACACAGATTGAGCTTTTCAAGAAGACGGGCTCTTCCGCACCGGACGACAAAGAAGTTAAAGTGAAAAAGGAGGTGGAGAGTCCGGAGGCCGGAGTTCTCAAATACCAGATGATGTATCTCCCGGAGAAAGCTCGTCTGCAGGAGGTCCAGAGGATCGCGCACCTCGAGCAGAGGCTCGCGAGGCTCGAGAACGTAATCGGCACCGGCAACGACAAGCTGGCGAAGTTTACGCAGTCGCTGAAGACTCAGGGAGTCGTCGAGGCGGTTCAGCAGCTCGGAGCTAAAGCTTCGCTGCTGGACAGCACGCAGATCGAGGCGATGGAAAGCAGAATAGCCACCCTGGCTCACCGAATGGACAGTCTCGCGCAGAAGAAGTCTGCCATGCAGCAGGACTGCGAACGCGAGCAGAAAATCGCCGAGATGTACGAGATCATGAAGAAAATCGAATCCTCGTCGGACGTTGTGCCGCAAACGATCAATCGTATGCTCGCGCTTAGCGCTGTACATCAGCAAGGTAAATTCATATTTTGTTGTCTTCCGGCTATTGGAAAAGCGTAAAAACCTAGAAGAGTTTTTAACTTCTTATTCTTATTGGATCTTTTTTAAAAAATATTGTCTTTTCGAATGCCGAAGAAAAAAAATCTGTCTTTTTTATGCAAGATCCAACTTTTAGCCGAAAAAAGTGCTGAAATCGACCCCCAAATTTAATATTTTTCTTTTGGCTATTGAAAGAGCGTAAAAACCTAGAAGAGATTGTAACTTCTTATTCTTATTGGATCTTCTTTAAAAAATATTGACTTTTCGAATATCGAAAAAAAAAATCGGTGATTTTTATGCTAGATCCGACTTTCAGCCGAAAAGTCCTGAAATCGACCCCCGAATTTATTTCGTCCTACAAGCAAATATTATAAGGACTGTTTTTTAGCCGCTGAATTCGGAAAATCCTTGGCCCAGCTGGAGGATCTTCAGGCCGACATAACAAACGGCCTGGACAGCAACAAATCGCTGCTCAAGGGCGTGCAGGAGAGTTTCGCCTCGAACATGGAATCCATTCGCAACAACATGGCATCTATCGACGAACGAATCAAGAAGCTGAGCAACAAGTGATCCTCGGCGTAGAACAGTCGTTCGAAATTAATCGCACTGCTAATTATATGATCTAAACGAAATCTGCTAATAATTTATAAGCTTCTGTACGGATGAGGTAGATATTAATAAAGATGAATAATAGCACAAGAGACACAATGGTATTTTTTTGTTTTTATGTATTTTAATTGTTTATTTTTATTTAAATCGCTTAGAAACGGAGCTTCTGGAAGAACCACTTGTTCTTGCCAGACTTGTACCTGTAACAAAAAGAAGACAAAAAAATCGGATTAGTCATCGAGAATGAGCAAGAGTCGAAATATTTGAAGTTTTCGAGAATGAGCAAGAGTCGAAATATTTGTAGTTTTCGAGAATGTACGAACCTTTCCTCGAGCTTGACGCGGGTCTGGAATCGGACCTTCTTCCTCTTCATCGGATCTTTCAAGTCCTTGGGGGCAACTTTGTCCAATGGCAAGTCAACGGTGTATCTCGTTGGCATCAAGTGGTTGTAGTTGAGGACCTGAAGCAACGTTTGTTTGTAAATCCGGGGAAAATAAATCTATCATTAAATAGATTATATAGATAATGGGAAATTCAAAGTTATTGTTTATTTTCTTCTTTGCTTTCTGTGCATAAAAAGTTGTTACAGTTTGGTTAAGAAAAGGGAGCCACTTACGTGGCATCAAAAACATGTATAGATGGATATAATCCAAGCATGCTGATACTAACTTAGGTTATGTACGATATTTTGATTAAGAACTCCATAAATGTTGACAATAGATATTTGGTATCATTCTTGAAAGGTTGTTTTGTACTTAATATGACGAAATATCGGATTAAAATCCTTTTATTTTTATCCAGAAACTGTTATCTCTCAATGTTCATGTTGTATTAAAAAAAAAATGATAGTGTACTGAATATAGTGAATTCTACTATACAAATATGTACCATCATTTACTTGTTAGCTACAATATTTTTAGTTCATGGCAAACATAAAAACATTATTGTCTCAGGGAAATAAACCTATAATGGAGTCAACCATGCAATTTTTCAATGTGGCCAGGAAACTTAGGCATCAAAACAGCAACTAATCTCTGAAGACCAAACATTAGGGTCACAGAAGTTACCCTCTATACACCGTTACACAGCTTTAAATATTGCATTTACAGTTTTAAAATGGTTCAACAAAAGTGATTCATTCTCAAATGAATTTCTACTTTTGCAAATTTGTAGTAAGTCTGTCCCCAAAGTTTTGTTTGTGTATGAAAAAAGTAGATGTATAAATAAATGTTTGAAATTGTCAAACAGCTTGATGTAGGTGAAACAGACAAACAGCTTGATGTAGGTGAAATAGTTTGCAAGCTTGGGTGTTGGCTACAAATGTTTTGACGGTCAGCTGTTTTTTGTACTCACTTTGACGAAGGGCTTGATCTTGGACCTCTTGTGGAGCTTTCCCTTGCCCATCCGCTTGTGCACTTTGCGTGGGTAGCGATCGATGCCAGCAACCAGCGCGTGTCCGTACTGTTTTTCCGTAGTGCCATCGTCAAAGTTGCGCATGACAATGGCTTTGCGTCCTGCGTACCGGCCACTAAGGACCAGCACGACTTTTCCAGTTTTCATTATTTTCACCATCTTGGCGAACTGAAAACAAAGAGAAAGCCGAAAAAATTAGCGTCGTCGACGGCTCCAAAATTTCCGCGAAAAATCCGCAAAAAATCCAATTTCCGCGTGATCCGACCGCCGAGGACGGGAAAGCCGCGAGAGTCGGTGGAAATGTGTAAACACGAGTTTAACCCCCCCTGATCAACGTGTACACAGCGCGCAACGAGAGTTTGACACAAAATTCCGATCTCCCGACGAAAATTCGGCACAAAATGAAATTGCACTCTCGCGAGGCGCTCGGCTTTTGACCCGCGATCCGCGAAAACTCAGGGGCTTCGGCGAATCTCGGGTCATACGTTAAGTCCGTCTCCGCCACGATACAATGTTGACAGGGTTTCGCGGTTATACCCCGGGTACACTGTTAAAAAAAGCTTTTCGCGACTAAATAACCGTGCCAAACGAAGCACGGATATTAGATTGTCGTTACGGGCACCCGAGACTTCGACAAAGTTTAACGAATAATTGGATGTTTGCAGATTACTTTGCTACACTCGGGAATCAACGCACCTCACGGCTGTGCAAACCGGAAAAAAGAGTCTAACCTAACTTTCGGTCGTCCGCCTTCGCCCGCTCGACGGTTGCCGAAAGTGACGATAGAGGTCGCGGCGACGCGTGACGACTTCCGGTACTACCGGAGTTCCAAATTTTGAATCACCAAAAATTGGGCAGTCGACTTCATTCTTCATTCGTTTGATTATTGTTAATGCGATGTTTGTCAGTTAAGTAAATTCGGTAACGCAGTCATTGATGCATTAAAGAAACATCGAGATTTTCAGTTTCCACGATTTTTTTGTAGAGATCAAACTGCCACGCGAGAGAAACATTGATTTGTTTCGAATTCTTGATAGAATTGGCTGTTATGTACTAAGGCTCCATTGTCGTCGATTGTGTTGTATATCGAGGAGCCGGCTGGAGCCCATTGCTAGCTGTAGTCAATACTTGCTACGGTGGAACAACAATGCGACGGGCGTTTACGTAAACAACGGGAGACGCGCCGGGGGTGGTCGGAAGGTTGCGCGTGCTGTTCCAAGGCGTTGCGGGTGTCTCTGTTTCACTTGTGTAGACTGCAGCGCTGCATCAACAAGTGTTCCTCTAATCGATATCTGGCACACAAAATACTGGCGCGGCGCGCGCGAATCCCGTCCCACCATATGGTAGACGAAATCACGTATCAGATGACTGAAGGATCCTCCGAGCGTGTGAAATCTTTGATTTAAGAATGTTAAGATCCCGGTTTTAGGACCGAATTAATCATTTCACATGTCACAGCGTAGTTTTGTTCTATTAAAATAAATTTATAAAAAATTAAAACCCTAAATATATACGTCATTTTCTTTAAGACCCTCCATTATTATTATTTAGATATATAATGCAAATTACCATCTGAAATTGAAATTTCATTTGGAATTGGGACATTATCTCTTACTATAGAAATCATAACAATGTCGACGATATCACGATTTTATGCTTCGAAATGCCGACATTTAATCCGAAGTTTAATTCAGCCCCGTTAGGATTCTTTGTATTATTAGTACAGAGCTAAACGGCGCCAGTTGTGCGAGTCTCAACTAATGAATACATTCCATTGAAATATGGGGCACGAGTGCAATTAATACACTTCTCTCTCTCTCACTGCGAGCAAAAATGTTTCCCGAATTTCGCTCTCGTGTCTCGGCTCGCAATTTGTTGACAAAATTAATTAAACTTTTTGTCGCTCGAGCTCTCGGCGACAAAGTTCGTGCATACCCGCGGTCCGAATGCCGGGGAGCATGAATCTTGGATACGGTGGACATTTTGCAGCTCGGCCCATTCACCCTGCAAACATCTGTTGGAGCTGGTGGCGGCTTCGTCGTGCGGGCCGGGAGGGCATGGCGTGTGGGCGGTAGGAGTGACCCCTGGAGGATCGTTGCGTCTCGCTTCAGCCGTCAGTTGTGCTTTGCCCTAGGTGCGCGGGTGCGAACGAGCGGCGAGGGTGGCTCGGGGTTGCTGTCGGAAGGAAAGCCGGAGGAGAAAGGAACGTGCGCGAGAGAGAGAGTGAGATAGAGATATAGAGATAGAGGGAGCGAGCGAGCGGCGCTTCTAGCCGGCTTGTAATCGATTTCAAAATCCAACGCACGCCCTCCCCGAGACTCGAGCAGTCGGTGCCACCGCTGCGTCGAGTGCGGACGTCAAGAATCGACGCCAGAACGAGTCGCGACCGTCCGGGAGATGGTCAACAATTTCGACGAGTGAAAAAACAAACGTGTCAGCGTGTTTCGACGTCGGTTGACATCGTAGCGGAAGAGAGAAACATTGAGAGAGAGGGAGGGAGAGAGGGAGAGAGAGAGACAAGGAGTTAAAACCGGTCGTACTGGACAGTGGCTGTGGGTTGCCCGTAGGGTGAAATAAAGCGCAGAAATTATGCGCAACTGAGGAGAACAACAACACCGTCGACGAACGCCCTGGTAAGGAGACGACGGGGTCGAGTGAAATCGAGGAGACAGAGCTTTCGGTGTCCTTTTCTCAGGGTGCGGCGGCGCGTTCACTGATCAGTAGCGAGTCCACTGACGGAAATAAATACGAGCTCGGACGACGATATCGAACCGATATGTTTCGGGCTACACGCGAAATATAACCGCGAGTTGATTTGTAGATCTGAGGTATATACGAAATATACTTGTTGCGCATTTTTTTGGGAGAATTATATAGTTTTGTATATACATTTTTTTGCGCCGCAAATATTGATGTTTAAGTTGATACTCGCGTAAAAAATGTTGTGTACGTTTTCTGTTTCATGTGGATTCGCTGCTAACTGTGGACCGAGCTGCGCAAATATGTAGCACGTCGGACTCGCTTTGTTTGACACCCCCAACGGGTTCGATTGCCGTAGATTCGCTGTAAATAACACTGAGTGGTTTTTTTCAAGAAAAAATGGAAAATCGGTTGTAACGTTCGTAAAAATGACTGCGTTACACATTTTTGTTACGGAGTTTTGGTACCCGGTTTTTTTTTCTTTTTTTGTAAATCAGCCGAAAAATACAGTGATTGAGTGTAAGAACTACATTTTCGACTTTGTTTTTCAGTTCTACGTTTTTCCTCCGGTCTTCGGTTTCCCGGTTTCTGGATCTGCGAGACAGAGAGAAAAAATTGAATAAAAAAAATAAAAGTTCAGAAATATATTTTTGAAATATATTGAATAAAAATAATAAAAGTTCAAAAAAATATTTCGCCATGAAATGATACCAAGTACCAGAGAGAATCGTTACTCAAGTTCCATAAAGATACAGCTGACTGTGTCGTTTTTTCACAAATGAGCCAATGGAAATCGATGCTATATCATTCATTGCCATTAGTTTATTTTTGAAAAAAACGTCACTGACAGCCACAAACTTCTAACTCAGTTGTGTAACGTTTTTATGTGGAAACTAAATGGTTATTGCATAAGGGTCACACAGCTGAGCGGGAAATTGTGCCGCACCTATAACGCGAGGGTACGAGGTTGCCGGGAAGTTCACCTGTTCCACTCGGCAATCAAATATCGTCCTCGCATTCGGCTATCATTAAAAGCTAGTGGCAATTACGTATTTCCATTGCCAACGAATTCTACAGAACTTGATATCACGTTTTCCAATAATATCCGTGTTTTTTTTATCGCGTCGCAGCGTTACCGAATCGTGTTATTGTTGAAACGCGCAATTATCGAACAGCACAATTTCCGGAGTGCACGGATTATAATTATAACTGAGTATAATTAATTAAAACGTACCACGGCCAAACCCGAACCCTTCGACAAAACGACAGGCGCTTTTTACCCGCATCCAAACGCCTTTTCGCCCAATTACAAAAAACCCCTCTGACCCTTAAGAAAAAGTTTTTATTGCCAGTGACATTATTACCACAATCCCGCGGCCACCAATAGAAAAGGTCTCTGGAAAATAATTTTCCCTTCAATTTCCACCGGCAAAAAATTCCCTTCCAACGTCGTCCATCGCATCGATTGGGATCGTCGTATTTAATGCCAACGGGCAATAATAATTTTCTCCCAACGTCGGCTGACGAGATTTTAAAATCAATAAGGAGGGTATTTGGCTCCCACGTCGAAGTGGCTACCTGATGCTCTCCCCGGAGCTTTCGATTGCGCCTATCGACTCTCGTTGTGTGCGCGCACGTCGCCCGGTATATTATCTTCCGTGCTCGGCTCTCTCGGTGCTCCTCTATCGCCGCCCGCGAGTTTCATTGATTATATTCGTCGGGGCTTACGCAGGTGTTCCACAGGTATAGGAGGCATGAGGTCATACGGCGTAAGAGCAGCGAGCACAGCGGCACAACGGTATACGCGATTATTTCGATGGGTGCTTCACCGGAGGCGCGTATAACATAATATTGATTTTCGCGCAGCGACCTTTCGTAACTCCTAGTCGTAGTTCTCGCGAATGAAGACAGCATCTGTTTTCCCGACTCGCTATTGCACCTATGTGCCCGCTTTCGCAGCATCTATACGCGAGCTTCGTGCGCCTTGGAGTTAGCTGCGTACATAAGTAGATGTTTCTTCATCGATCGCTTCAACGACGCCTTGTGCGTTTTATACGTGTATAAAGCCTCACGTGTAACGCGCGATCCCCTGTGTTGCGACTCCGAGGCGTGAAGAACCGCTCTTTATTCGCAGCCGAGAGAGTTTCAATGCAAATAAGGGTAACACTCCTTGAGTCGGGTAGTGCAGATCGTCGATAAGCCTGTTTGCAGTCACGCTGGAATAATAGAATTTACGACTCAGCACTGTAGACGAATAAGTACAGAGCTCAGACTTTTCACGACATTTTCATCGAGTTATATTTCTCAATAATAATAACAACAGCTACAATAATAATGATAATAATAATAATAATAATAATAATAATAATAATAATAATAATATTCTAGAATTTATGACTTAGACTTTATATGAAGAAATGCAGAACGGACTTTTTGTGACATGTTTAAGTTACTCATATTGTTCAAGTATATAATACGATAGAATTTACGATTTAGACTAAGAGTCTTCATACGTTCAAAGGACTCTTATTCTATTTATTTGAAACTGCTAAGACTTTTTTTTCGGAAGTTACTTCTCGTTCACGATTGTCTTTTCCTCTCGTAAAACTGATTGAACTGGTTTGGTTTGCAGAAATATCTATGGGCCGTAAACGGTGTTGGAAGGGAGGCCTGGAGCTACTGGTCCTCTGCTTCTTCCAGAGCGTCATTCACGGCGATGGCGAAATCGGTGAGTGCGCACAAAGTCAATTACAAAGTTTTTATCATTTTGTTGGCATCGTCGTGTCACCTCGGGCGTTACTTGGATTGCTCACAATGGAGCAGTTTGCGCTCGCCGGTCCTTTTCCACCTAAGCTGCAATGAGTGGTACAGTCCGGAGGGAGGAGAGGGAAGAAGAGAGAGTTCAGCTGGGGAAGTGGCTTCATCAGGCCGACGTTATCGAGCCGTGCATCCCACGCGCGCCGAGTTGACACCGCCGCCCAGGCAGGCGATAGACTGAATAAAAGCTCTCGGGCACGTCCGGGCCTCTGTATACACTCCGCAAGCATAATAATCCTTCGGTCAATTCGTGTTTTTACCGTTGATTTCAACCGTTGATTTCGACGACGGGAAGCACACGTTAAAATGGAGTTTTCCTCTCTATTTGATATTTTATATTCGCTTTTTATTTCCACGAATTACTCCGTTTGAAGCTTTGTAGCGTATAACTCGTCCTCCCAAACACACATTTTTTCCTCGAACGAATGGAAATGAAAGAGTAAACAACAAATGTGGTTGAAATATGTTATTTGTGTGTTTGACGAATTTCAATGTAAATTTATAAAGATGAAGGAGAATTCAGAATTGGGTAAAAAAGAGTTCGTACCAGCATTGGAATAGGTTTAATGTTGCGGAATATTTATTTCAGTGTTTATTTATTTTTATTTATTTCATTCCGGTGTTTATTTGTTGATTTATTTAACTCTGGTATTTATTTGTTTATTGTTTTACCTATCTATTTACTGCCAGCGTGTCTCGGTATGTTGTCTGGTTGACGAGCTGCAATTTCATTGAGAACAAATATTATGGTCTGACCATTGCTCGCCCTTTCCCCTGACCAATAATCCTGCCTCCTATCGAATGCGTCAATGACGCCCGCGGGTCACCCGCCGCAATTCGCATTACCCTGATAAATATTGCACAATCAGTGGTCTAGCCGGCCAACTTCCACCTCTGGGACTCTTCCGGCTTCGGTTGAGTTATGTACGCACACGGCGAGAACGAGATTCTCACGTTGCGTTACTCAATGAAGATCCGCGCTCGTGTCAAACCCTCGAGTCCTTGATATTCCCAGAGCAGCAGTCTCGGGGTTCATTCACGTCCGGCCGTAAATGTTCGCTTCACTTCCTCGGCTCTCCAGAGCAATTTTCGTACCTCCCGCTTCCTCATTGGGGCAAACCTGCAGGACGCATTAGTTACCCTAGAAGAGGAATTATGTTTGCACGAGTCGTCTTCATTCTTTATACAAACAACGTCCTTGGCCCAGACACCGTTTAGATTTATTGGGAACGATGGGGCGTATCTCATGAAACCCTGACACGTGATTGCTCCACATTCTGCTTCCTCGTCGACACGACGAGGACATCATGTTAAAAAATTGGTGTCAATTTAATATACCGGATCGAAAGATTTAATTAAAAGTCACATATTAATCTTCACGCAAATTTTCATCACGGTAATTATAAAATATACAACATGGAAGGTGTAGAATTTATGCAAGAAAAGTTTTATATGCACGAGGTTTTTTTTTTAATTCATATTCAAACAACGTCCTTGACTCAGGCACTGTTTAGAATTTATTGGGAATCGCGTGGGAATATTTTTTGCCTTAACATATCTCATGAAGCTCCGATAGGTGCAGCTTTAATGGAGTCACGTGATATTCATTGATGTACGAACCGAGCGCTCGGCCGCCCTTCTGCAAATATAGATATAGGAGCGCGGCGCTACCGGACGCCCACTCGTTCTGAATTTCCCCGGGTCCGTCAAGTACGTCAGACGATAAAAAAAGCGGCAAAAAGAAAAGGAATATACGTCGACGGTATTGACGCACATACCCGGCATTTGATGTATTGTAACGAAATTGCTATCCTCGAGATTCCTTAACCTTCGGATTTCGCTTTGTTTCAGGCTGTCTCTTCAGCAAAAATGTATGCAGATCAGGGGTGGAGACTTGCTACGACGGTGAGAGCATAAAAGCTGTAAACACGGTGTCAACCTGGAAAAAGACTCGGTTGACACTGAAGAGTGTCTCATGAAAGACTTTTTTTTTATAACGTCTTCTTTTCCTTCAGAAATAATGAATGTATCGCTTTGAAAGCAATTGCACGGCACATCTTTTGAAAGAAATTAGTTCTGAAGACAGTTAAATTGTAAGGTCTCTTTTGAATTAAATTTATATTTTAACTTCGCACGTTGCGCCTTGAATGCCGGAAAGTTTTTGCTGGAAACGAACACGTTGAATTTTTCAAACTCTTTTCATATTGCGAGAGTTTAATTTTTGTTGAGAAACAAGTTGCTTGAAGTTTTCCCATAGGAGAAATTTTATTCGCAGAGTTTTCTAAATTGTCCGTATTTCTTCAGGAAGAAGGCAACTATACGTATACTCAATTTCTTTTTTCAACCAGCAAAGATTCGTTCCAGTAAGATAATTCATTTAATATTTCGCGCGACTCCCCGAGAACCAGAGAGTTGCTGAAGAAAAAACGAATTTGCATTTTTTCTTTTTGTTTTACGAAGAAAGTTTAATTCATGTTATGCAATACCATTGATATCAATTTAAAAAAAATGTTTTTGTGTATACTTTCGCAAGTACCGCAATCATTCTTAATTAATGAATAAGTTGTACTCCGATTTCTCGTGCAGACTCGGCTTTTGGAAGATGCATACGACCGTTCGGCGAGCTGGACGACGAGGACGTTTACAGGTACAGCCTGGACGCGTCGGACCTCGAGTTGCTGCGAAAACGACTGCAGCGTCTCGTCGTGGACGGATACGAGTGGTCGCATCCGTACACCCAGTGTATAATGCAGGGCTCGCTGTACAGTCTTAGATACAAATTAACGGACGACCTGGGATTCTGTCGCGAACTCGCGGAACTCGACGAGGGAACCTTCGACGAGTACGGCGAAGATGAGGCCCCTCAAGAGGTACATAAATGCCCTGAATTTTGCTATTTTTCGTCGTTGAAGAAATTCACCTCCCTCAATTTGTTGACGAAATGAACAAATTCGTCGTTGATGAAATTCACCTTCCTCAATTTGTGATCATCGTTGCATCAGCCTTTTCTCCTAAACAATTTTTTTATTTTTTTATTATTTCTCTTCTCAGGAGTCTCAGCCTCTCGCTGTAGTGAATTTCACGCCCACTCGCGGCCACGGCTACGGCGATTTCGCCGACGAGAAGTATTATCCACCGGCAGCGTCGCTGAAAAAACCGAAGCACAATCGTCGTCCCCTGAACGACGACACCGAGGACGATTACACTTACGCTTACTCGTCTTTCCGCAAGAAACCCGAACATCAGCGAGTCGCGAAGCTCGAGGACATGATAGTCGACGAGGGAAGCATAAACGGCGCGGATCCCAACGACGAGGAGATGCTGATGAATTCGCCGCAGGTCACCAACTACGTCGACGCGAATTTCAATCCGTCGTCGAGAAATTTTCGCGAATTGGCGCAACGTCTCGACGTCAAGTACGATCGTCCGATGTACCGACTCAGAAGACAGCCGAATCGCGACGAGCGGCTTCTGCGTAATTTCAAGCCCACGTCGTTCAAGCTCGACGACTACGTCGAGTCGGCGAAGGACATTCTCAGGGACAGCGACCGTGAAATCTCGAAAGCCGGACGAGATCATCGATACTTGGGTCCCGAGCTTGACAAATATCTCTGGAAATTTACGAAGAACGGACTGCTAATAGCGAATGAGACGAAGACTGAAAACGATAATCTCGGGGGTCTGGAGTTTCTGCGAAACGAAGACGACGCCGAGAGAAACGCGGAGGAGGACGATCTGTGGCTGAACAGAAATACCGGAGATGAAGAGGACGACGAGGGTAATAACGAGCCTGAGGCGGAAGATTCTTTGCTCAAGGTCCGAAACGCTCTTGAACGATCCGCGAATAGGCAAAAGAGCGGAATGTACACGGAGGGAGGTCTCGTGCAGCCGTTGGACATTCGCGACGCAATCAGGCAAGGTAATCGAAAAAACGCAATTTTTATTGCAACTAGTCTAATCACACGCGCTGGCGCGCGTGCCTGAAAAACTTGCCAGAATCGGCCTAAAAAATGTGTTCTTTTCAAAATATCGACTTTTAACCTATACCATCGTTTTTAAGTCGCATATTCTACCCCCGAAAACACTGGTTATTAACCTTTTTTAACCGATTTTGAAAAAAATATTTTTTTGGCGACGAAAAAAATATTTTTTCTGTCAGAAATCGTAGATCCGGCTCCCGACCGAAAATCGCCAAAATCGACCCCAATTTTTTTTTCGTTTTAAAATATCGACTTTGAACCTATACCATCATTCTCAAGTCGCATATTCTACCCCCGAAAACACTGGTTACTAACCTTTTTTAATCGATTTTGAAAAAAATATTTTTTTGGCAAAGAAAAAAATATTTTTCGATTTTGAAAAAAATATTTTTTTGGCGTCGATCTTTCTGTCAGAAATCGTAGATCCGGACCGAAGATCGCGAAAATAGACCTCGGAAATTTTTATTTCAAAATATCACCTATAATAGGTTAATAAATTTTGCGCTGCTGCGCTCTTATAAAGCTTAAAAAGGTTACGGGTGCTGCCCCGCCTGTCCTCTTATGAAATTTTTCAAATTTGACACCAAACTGATTTTGTTTACCACGGACTTTCCTGGCAACCAATCACAGTTCTAATAGTTTGCGAACAATGCTTTCCGTTACTCATGAATTTTTTAAAAGAGGGATTGCTTCAAAGATTTGCCTGGCGAATATATGAAAAAATGTAGATACCTTAAATTCTAGTGAACGATGAACGAGTACATATTTTTTACGGTAAAACCTCGATTGTAAACTTCGTTACCGTCGTGAATCGTTTCCCTCAAGTTTCAGCACCCGACGACATCGTCTTCGATGACGATTTGCTGCTCTGGAGTCGCGACCTCGCGGCTTTTCAGCGCAACGAACGTCTCGACGTGAAGAAACCTGGTCCTCTGTTCTCGACGAACAACTACGCGTTCAAGACTCAGTCGCCTCCGGCTCGTGAGTACAATTTCAGCACCATTAGGATCTCCACGGGAAAGAAAAATTCCTGGGCCAATATTCTCGACGTTATCCTTCGTTGCAGTCCCAGCGAATGTGGATCAGAGCGTGGAAGGCCATCCGGAGAACGATCAAATCCCGCGATCGCCGTTCCAGAAGAAGAAGGTCACCGACAACGCCGAGCAGAATTACGAAAACGTTGATCTCGATCATGTTTACATACAGGTCGATAAACCTTTCGACAACTGGGAAGAGGGCAAAATCGTCGTGGCCCAAGTGGCCAAGCTGTTGGGTTACGGACCCAAAGCCTTCTCCAAGCTGCGCGTCGGCAGAGCCGAAGTTACGTTCAAAGTCGACGGCCAGAGTCCCGACGAGGCCATGGATATTGCTTCTAAAATCGGTAACGACCGCCATAGTAAAAAAAAACTACAACCATCAATCATTTTCAACGGTCATTATTTTTATATTCAATTTCGACAATTCAATGTCGCTTCGAAAATCATTAAATCCCCCGGTAAAAATTCATGTCTTAACTTCCAAGAAAAAAAAGATAATGTTATTCTATATCAATCGTGTTATAACTTCCAGACGGCATACGCGAAGACCTGAGGAAAGCTACGGGCAAAGTTGTAATAAGTGCTGGTGTTGGCGACAAGGTGAGTTTTTCTCTTTCTTTTATTTTACTTTTTCGAAAAAATTCCTTGACACTCCGAGAAGGATTAAAATAACGCGACGTTTATAGGTGAAGCTACCGCCGAGTATGGAAGCCTTGACAGGGTCGAAGCCGATGAGCACCAGCGTCTTCGGAGCGATAGTCGCCGGTGGAGGTGCGGCCGCCGCGGCTGCCGCCGTGGTTACTCTGATAATCGCGAGGAAGCACGCGAAGTCACGGGCAAAGCTCGCCGGCCTCGCAACACCGGATCCCGAGGCTTCGAAGGACTATCAGGATCTCTGCAGGGCTCGGATGCAGGCGAAACAGCCGAACGAGAAGCCGGAATCCCCGAGGATCATAAGTCTGTCGCGTGAGAGCGAGTCCAATCGATCGAGCACGTCTTCCTGGGGCGAAGAGGCCGCCGCTCTCACTAACATGGATATTTCCACTGGTCACATGGTTCTGGTAAGCTGCAAAAAAGAAACTCTGCAATACATTTTTTATTTTCTACACAATCTTCGTACAATTTTTCATAATTGCCCCATCGCAACGATTTTCAATTAAATTTGATTACAACTATTAAATACCCAATATTAAATTAAATTTGGGTAGAACTATTAAATACCCAATATTAATTTAAATTTGGGTAGAATTATTAAATACCCAATATTCGTTTAAATTTGGGTAGAATTATTAAATACCCAATATTAAATTAAATTTGGGTAGAACTATTAAACACCCAATATTAAATTAAATTTGGGTGGAACTATCAAATACCCAATATTAAATTAAATCTAATTAGAACTATTAAATACCCATAATTAAATACCAAATAAATTTGATTAGGACTATTATTCATTAACGTCCTTGCAATATTCGCAGACTTACATGGAGGATCACCTGAAGAACAAGGATCGTTTGGACCAGGAGTGGGCGGGAATTTGCGCCTACGAGGCGGATCCCTCGTCGGTGGCAATCGCCACGGACAAATCGAACGCCGACCGCAATCGTCCGGGCTCGTCGCTTCCCTACGACCACTCTCGTGTCGTGCTTAACGACCTGTCGAACGCAGTCAACTCCGACTACATAAACGCCTCGACAATCGTAAGTGGCATTGAAAATTCGCTTCAGCGAGTCACCGCGACACAGCCAAGGCCGATTGTTCCTCGTTGAGGCTCTCGTCGCTCGCGCGGAAGACAGCTTTCCGATAACCGCTCTGTGCGGGGTTTACTGTCCCCGATAAACCGCGATTAGATCGAATTACTTCACACACACAAACGCAACAGCCACAGGGAAATGCGAATTTCACGATATCCCATGATACTATCTGTCTGTGTGATTTGCCCTGGATGCCGCCCTGCACTTCGACTCAGACACCGGTAAGAAAAAAAAAATGAAAAAAAAGCCCGCGTGAAAAGGAAGCCCCGACGAGCATGCGGACAGAGAAGTTTTTATTCAGAGCAGTTTTTTAATACCCAGACGGATTGCAGATTGTAGCGGCTTTTTCTGATGGAAAATCGGTATCGCATATTACCCCACGACTCGTACTATCATTTTTCACCTAGGATTAATCCCTACGTTCGCTATAACGCTGGACTTGCGGAGTTTGATTTGCCTCACATGCAACGTATTTTTTGTGACACACAGGATGATTCGGAATGATTCACCAACTTTTTGTTCTTGATTGTTTTTTTTTTTTTTACTTTACCCTCGTGAAAGTCAGAGAGAAAAAGCTCGATTTGCGTGGATCATAAGTCGGTGGTTGGAGAATGATTCCCAATCGCGCTGCATATACAACGGAGAAGCTTTTACGTTAGCGTGACTGGATTAATACAACTCTTTTCGTGTTTTCTTGTCTTCTTTCATTTTACCTCGTAGACCGATCACGATCCGCGAAATCCGGCTTACATCGCGACTCAAGGACCTCTGCCCCAAACCTCGGCGGACTTCTGGCAGCTCGTTTGGGAGCAGGGAAGCGTGGTGATCGTGATGCTGACGCGGCTGACCGAGGAGGGACGCGGAATGTGCCATCGCTACTGGCCCGAGGAAGGCTCCGAGCTCTATCACATCTACGAGGTTCATCTCGTGTCCGAGCACATCTGGTGCGACGACTATCTCGTGCGATCGTTCTATCTGAAGAACCTGCGAACCGGCGAGACTCGCACGGTCACCCAATTCCACTTCCTCTCGTGGCCCGAAAACGGCGTCCCGCAGTCGACCAAGGCGATGCTCGAGTTCCGCAGAAAAGTCAACAAGTCCTATCGCGGAAGATCTTGTCCTATCGTCGTGCATTGCAGGTGTGTTTTCTCGCTACGTTATGGAAATACCTGGTGAAAAAATCATATCCAAAACAAAAGTTACTCTTGCATTGATTACATAGAAGAGTCATTAATTTTTTTTTTTACGTGTTGCAAGTATAGCTAAAAGATAGTTTTTCATTCTTTCTTTTTGTCTCGCGTCGATAAAATGTGTCTGAAAAAATCATATTCAAAACAGAAGTTACTCTTGCATTGATTACATAGTAGGGTCATTCATTTTTTTACGTGTGTGAGTATAGCCAGACGATGGTTTTTTATTCTTTCTTTTCGTTTCGCGTCGATAAAATGTGTCTGAAAAAATCATATCCAAAACAGAAGTTACTCTTGCATTGATTACATAGAAGAGTCATTAATTTTTTTACGCGTTGCGAGTATAGCCAGACGATGGTTTGTTGTTCTTTGTTTTTGTTTCGCGTCGATAAAATGTGTCTGATTTTTTTCAGTGATGGTGCGGGACGCACAGGAACTTATTGCCTGATCGACATGGTGCTTAATCGCATGGCAAAGGGAGCTAAGGAAATCGACATAGCCGCGGCATTGGAGCATATCAGAGATCAGAGACCGGGCATGGTTGCCACGAAGCAGCAGTTCGAATTCGTACTTGGAGCGGTCGCCGAGGAGGTTCACGCGATTCTCAAGGCTCTGCCGGTGCAGCCGATAGCCGAAAAGCCGCAACTGTCCGGGACCCCCGCGAGCGCCGCTCAATCGTCATCCGGCTCGGACCAGTGACGGAAATGACCTCTCACTGACTGCGGGACTGTTGACTAGAAACAGCAGAATTTAGCTTTGACCCTGTTGCGCGTAAGAAGAATATAAGAAGAAGAAGAAACGGGATATCATTGAACGAATTGCATGGATAGAGAATAGCGGGAAAAGTCGATCGATCAAGATAATTAGACGATGAGAGACAAGAAAACTATATCAGAGCTTTGGTTATCTTCAGCAAATTATCGTCCAAGTTAAAAATCTCTACTGTCGCTCCGATTATTCCGGGTAGTAGCTCGAGTCCTTTTTTCGTCATCTGTAATTTCAGGCATTTTCTACTTACTTTCTCATTGCAATTTATCGCACACGAAGGCCCGCAGGTGTACGGCCTACATACACAAAAAGCAGAATACCTACGAGACTTATAATTCCGAGTAAAATCATCCGTGTCGTTTCGCTCCCGAAGTACTTCCAAAGCGCGATCTCTTCGACTAGTGGAAATGACAGAACCGCTTAATACGCGAAGTAAAATCTTCCATGTACGTGATTAAGCGAAAGAATCGTTTTTCCTCCCGCTACCGTCGAAACGAAAGAATGAAGAGAAGAAGAAGAAGAAGAAAAAACAACTGTTCGATTTTTTTATAAGAAATCTCGAGTCCTCGTCCTCGAAACGGTGCTGTTTGTATCCTAAAGCAAAAGCAGCACGAATTTTTTATTTAACGGAAGAAGAGCATATATCTGTTGTCGCTGTTTCGACGTGATCGCTGATAAAACAAAAGGTATTATCGTCGTAAAAGTGTGTCTGGTTGTCGTGCGGTATAATCAGAATGAGGGAAGAGAGCTGTGTAATACTTGGCACATGAAAGTATAACGAAGACCCGAATATTTTATTATATGTAACGTAATATCGAGATGAAAACGCTTCGAGAAACGTGGACGACAGGAGCCGAGCAAACGGTGTCGACCGATCGCCGCGAAGCCGTGGCGAGGAGTTCGACGACGGAGTCGCGGGCGCCTCGTGGTCCCAGCCTCCCACGGGGACGACCGACGACTCCGACGCGTATTAATTATTAATGTATATCGTTGCGTCCACACAATGAGTCAATGAGATCATAAACGTGTCTTGTAGCCCATCAATTATTTTACAACTCGTAGATCGATTGTCCGAGGAGACGAAGCATTTTTTAGGAAACACTGTCTGTCGGAAAAGAGACTTTTGTATTAGTTGATAAGTCCGCGCGGCTACGTCGACACCGCTTGCGCGAAACGCTAAAGTGTATAACTTCGATACCCCGACTCTGGGACCCCCTTTATCACGGACGGTGAAGCGCTTTAAGTTCGACGAATCGGTGGACATTTTCTTTCAAACCATTTCTACAGTTGTTTATCGCATCCACTGTTTAAAATGTTCGGAAAATGAATATACTTTTATCGGATTTGTTCATACGTAAACCGGTATGTTGATGTATTTCCGATAAAAGTATATTGATATCTATAAAGAAAATGCGTTTACAGCAAGGTTGCCTTTTTTGGAGAAAAACTTGAATAACACTGTACGTTCTGAATACAGGGAAAGGATCGTTGTGGTGAAATTAAACTAATTATAAAGCGCTTCACTGTCTCGGAAATCCAATATCTCTTGTATTGTATATCTTGTACGAAATCTCTCCTTTTCTACGAGACCCTTGAGAATTAGCGACGAAGGGCGGCTATGATTTTTTCTTTGCGGTGATGATAATGACGATGACGCGAGACCTTCATTCAGTCATTGTAATCGATACGGTGGAGAACGAGGAGAGTAGAGTTTAACGATTATTGCTCTCGCAACCATCGCCAAATTAACGTTTTCTTTTTTCCTCGTTTTCGTCATTATTTGCTGTGTATGCTCTCTCAGGCATCGACTCTTTACAGTAAACTATAGATTCTATATTTTTGTGTAAGACGAGGAAACGCGACGTACCTATGGAACATAAATGAAAATGATATATTATATATACATACATATATATATATATTATATATTAATATATTATAAGTCTATACCATGTTAATGGAGAATATACTAATATATGTTGTGAAGAAATATAAATCAATATATGTTGAAAATGCAGTTGGTGGGAGGCACGAACGAGCGATTCAAGTCATACATGCTTCCCGATTAAGTTGGCTCTCGCATTTACTCACGAATTTACAGTCATATCCGTGATTTATAGAGGATTTATACAGCAAAACGTCGTTAAAACTTTGATATCAAATTATCATTATTTTCATACTAAATTTACATGAAATTCAATGGGTCAGCCCTTTTTACGCAGAATTTATACAGGAAAACGTCGATTAAACTTTGACAACAAATTATAATTATTTTCATACTAAATTTAGATTAAATTAAATGAGTCAGCCCTCTTTACGCAGGGTCGGTAAAATTTAATTTGTTTATTTCGAAGGAAATTGGAAAACCACTTAATCATCAAGTGCTAATCAAATTGTCATCTGCTCGCAAATCGCAATTGGTAACTTATAGTAAAAAATTGAACTTAGCTCAGAAAGATTGTTCGATGCTGAATCTCCGATTCTCAGAATCCGGTGATACTGCGAATCCAATCTCGATAAAAGGACACGTCGACGTAGACGCCGGGAGTCTTGGGCACCGCGCACTTGTATCCGTAGGACACGACGCCCACGATGATGCCGTCGACGACGAGAGGGCCACCGCTGTCGCCCTGGCAGGTGTCCGAACTTGCGTCGTCGTAACCCGCGCAGAATTGATTCTGCGAAATGCCGAAACGACGGCACTTTCTTCTCGAGACTATGGGAATCGTTGTCGTCGAGAGAATTATCCTTAGCGCACCGTTGTACTGAGATTAAACGTTTATTTTCAGACTCATATTTATTTTTCTACAAAAGTGACTTTCTGCAAAAGTGAACAAAAGTGACAAAAGGAAAATGAAGAAATATTATTTTCGACAAAAGAAACTTATTAGAATATCTGAAGTATCAAAGTAGAAACATATTGCAAGGCATTTAAATGAAAACGAAAGTAAGTAGAAGGAATTATTATTCGTAGAAGTTGTCTGATAACATAACGAATGTTGTGAAAAATGACAATAATGTTTTTAACCGATTATCAACAAAGTATTGCGCAATAAAGTCACTTTCATAAAATAACGAATGTTGACAAAAATGACGAGTATTTCGAGTCAAATTCACCTCTTCAGCGCCCCAACCAGCAACCACTCCGCAGGTATTTCTAACGGCTTTTTTTGTTGACATTGGGAGTGCCTTGACACCGCGTGAGAAGACAAACGGGGGTTTGATTTTTAGTAGAGCAATATCGGATCGCAGATGCTTTCGTGTATAATTTGGATGAATGAATATCTCCTCAACGTGGTATTGGCAGCCGGTCATGAGTTTAATGCTACCGACGTGGACATATGTAGGTGCGACACTACTAAAAAATCAGAAGAAATAAAATTAAATTAACTCGCAAATTTCATAAAACTAAATATCCCACCTCTAATAGCTATAGTACCAAATTCGCTACATTCGGCGAATATATAATTTTCAAAGTATTTTTGTCAATTTTAGTCTGAAAATTGTTTTAATATAAAAAAATGAATTTCACTCTTAAGGGCATGTGAAACACTCGGTCGCGCACCTCAAAATTTCGGGAGTAGATTCTGACGCGAATTATAAACGGATCGACGTGAAAATTGAAATACAGACGCCAGTAATGTGCACCGAGGGAATGAATTAGTCAGAATTTTGATTTTCGAAAAAACAATCGAATGGCGTTGTTTCTAAAATTGCAGCTATCTCTCTCGCACTCACGTGTCACGTGGTACATGTTTCACATTCCCTTAAGGCGATGTGAAATCAAAAGCTGTAATGAACGTTTTTGACGGATATTTGCGTTTACAGCTAAAAGAAGAAATTCATTCCTTGCGGATTTCACCAGAGCAGGGAATGAATTTCTTCTTTTAGCTGTAAATGCAAACATGCGTAAAAAACGTTCATTACAGTTTTTATTACCGCAGTCGGTGTTTCACATGACTTCGGGAAAGATTTAGGGTTTTTTTAACGAGCAAAAGGCTTGGCCGTTGCCTGATTAAAATAAGCGTAAATATTTGATTATACTTCTCGTACCGATCGACGCAGTGGCCAGCAGTGAGGACCCACGAATCGCTGATAATACCACCGCCACATCCGGTGTCTACAAACGCCATGTAAGGAAGTTCTCGTTCTGTACTGACGCTACGTCCCGATACGATTCTTCTCGATTTGCAAACATCTTCGTCCCAGAAAATCTTGGCCGCACTGCTTCCTAAAGAATTCTTTCCGTGGCGTCTATTGGCCAGCGTCGATACCAAAGCCTTCTTCGTCGTGATGAATCGATCATCGAGTTTGGCTTTCGGCTCGAACTGCCACCGACGTTTCTGAGAACGAATTCCCCGATCCCCGAAAATCTCGTAGACCTTGAGGCTATTTCGCAATTTACGTCTTCGAGGTATCGGATAACGAATTTCTCCGCGCTCGAAGACATCGTCGACCTTGAAGCTATCCCGCAATTTGCTTCCTCGAGATTCTGGATAACGAGATTTTTCTGCGCAAAAGTCGGCGGTCTCGCTTCGCCTCTGTTGATATATCGGAAGTACGGCATTATTTAACTCCAGCTTTCTCAACGTTTCATCCACAAACTTCCGAAGACGATTTCTTCTTGATTGAAGCTTAAGGCCGTACAATTCACTGGCATTTCTTCCGAGCGGTCTGAAGCGTCTTCTCCGAGCGAAGTTTGCGTGCAAAGATCGGTCCTCCTTAAACGTAAATTCAAAAAATTCGCTACTCGGGTGATCAATGAACTCCGACGAACCGTCATTGAAATCCGTTGGCAAAAACTCCGCCGATTCGGCATTGTAATCCACTGGCAAAAACTCCGCCGATTCGGCATTGTGATCCACTGGCATAAACGCCGATGATCCAACATTGCGATCTATCGGTGAAAACGCCGATGGTCCGAGATTGCGATCTATTGGTGAAAACGCCGATGGTCCGAGATTGCGATCCATCGGCAAAGACTCCGATTGGTAATTATCATCGATGATCGATCGCTCCTCGAAATGCGGCATTTCCAACGTTCCTGTTTGCCCATCTACGGTATCAGTTTCATAATACGGCACGTAGAGAATCCCAGCGCGAATGGCTTTGCGGTGCGCCCGATCTTTGAAGTACTTCAATCTGTATTCCCTGTCGCAGATCGCCGGATATTGTGGATTCAGTGCCCAACTCTTCTGGTCCACGTTGAGACAGTCGAATGGTTGATGTATCCAGCAGAGAAGAATCGACACGACGAGGGCGGGGAAACCGGAGGAAAACGCCGAGCGTCGCATCGCTCCGCGAAACCTCGGGAGAGCCGACCGGCGGAGCCTGGAACAGAGATGACAATGTTAATCGGCGAAGCAATAGTCGCCGAGAGCATTTTTTTACGACCTGTCGCGTCAATTATAATTGCATGTTCGTTTATTCGATTGTTCGTGCCACTGACATTCACGCCAATTTGCAAGCCAATTCATGGCTCGGAGGCCGACAGCGTCGAAATGTTGCTCCGTAATTCTGTTTCTGTGTACCGGAATACAAGCTGGAATGAAAAAAATATGTATAAATTGCCGAAAATGAAGAAAGATCGTGCCCATGAAAATTCGTCAGTTTTTTCGCAGTTTTCAGACAGCAATAAAAAGATCCGACGCAGTTTCCTAAACCAAGTTTTCCTAACAAATCATTTTTTCGAATGGCTCTATTCAGATTGTGAGCAGCTTTCAGCGGGGATCGGATAAATCATGAAAAAGTCACTTCGGGCAAAGAGAAATAATTTTATTAGCACAAAACGTCTCCTGCGCTCGTTATATCTTCGTATCTCACGTCAGTTACGCTTGGAATTTCTCTTTCGTTGAAAACCTATCGACTTTACGCCGATAACGTTAAACATTACGAACATCGTGATTTACCATAAATACATAATCTACAATTTCATTACAATATCTCGCAACAGTAAGTTCTACTGTTTTATCGTATGGTATACTGCGTGTGTAGTACGACGACTCTCTTCGCGCGCGACTATTGATCGCCGGCGCGGAGCTCGACGATCCGAGACAAAAACGAACCCAATTGGTGAATACCAATAACAACGACGATTAATTTACACACTAGACATTAGGTACATATTTAAGGATGCATCGGCGCACATTCTCAATGACAATTGCCTCGATGACGGTTATACTTCGTTACCGTCATTCAATTGGCATCAACGCGATCGTGGCGCGTTAATTGCTTCATTTCTTTTTCTTTTTATGTACAGAGGACGACGCGGAATTAATCTTTATTGTCGGGTTTTCATTCGCGCGTTTTGCAATCGCTCGACGGTTTGTTTGTTCGACAAACAAACGTGGCAACAAAGTGCAAGGAGCATCGGCCCGGCGGCTAAAAATCGCTGTGAAGTCTTCTATTTATAACACGTAAATACAATAATAATAATAATAATAATAATAATAATAATAATAATATATTAAACACACGTAATACTTCGTAACTCGATACGGCAGAAAACGAAACTCGAAACAACGAATAAAATGCCTATTTGGTAAAGAGACTCGTACACCTACGAACGTACCTGGAAAACACTCAAATCCACCGAGTATGTGTGTGTCTGTGTCGTCGACGCTAAGTATTACTTTATTATTTTCGACGCTGTTTTTTTTTCGTTTCTTTCTCGGGGGACGAGAAAAAAGAAAGAGTACGAATAATGAACACAGAGCGAGGACGCCTAGTAGCACGCGTAGTTATCATGAGTGTAGAGCAACGATTATCACATACGGACCACACGCGTTGCGCGCGGAGTGTCGAGAGATTGACTAAGTGGAAGCGGCTCGCAACCGACGCCGGTGACGAGGGTTTTCTCGTGTTATTTTGCCCCGACTCGCGGTGTCTCGACGGCATCGTCGCGGAGTCCTCAGAAGCCCATTGCCGACGGGACTCGCGAGCCCACCGTGAAGTCTTTGTACTGAGAGAATACACAGATCTGCGAAGAAAGAGAAACAAGCGTTTCAGTTGCGGCTCCCGAAGCGCGAAACAAAAAACCGTGCGGTGCTGAGAGGCAAACCTCACGGAAAAGAAATATACACGAAAATATATCTGACATATAGAACTTTTCGGACGATAATACAATAAAAATACGTTTTGAATATATTTTGGATATGTCTTAGATATATTTTTCGCTCGCGTATATTTCGTATATATCCTAAAATATATCCGACATATAGAAGTTTTCGGACAAAATATATCTTGTATATCTAGAATACATCTTTTGTATATCTTGCTTATACTTTATTTCCATATGGGAACCCTCGTGTACCTTGTCCTTTAGCCTCTGGCAGAGTTGAAGGGCGATAGTAAGTAGCACCAGAGCATCGTTCAGCCAGGGGATGCTGCACTCGGCCTGCTGGGACTCGTACTTGACGCTCCCGTGCGCGTTCTCCAGCTGATAAACGGCCAACACGAGTTTGTAGCTCTGTATGTAAAAGCTTATTGCGAGATTTTCCGGCAGATTCGGATTGAGCGACTTCATGTTCCGGCTCTTCATGAGGTCGTCTATGGTCTTCTTCTTCGGGACTATCAGGCTCGTCCGACTGCGCTGGAGACAGCCGAGTATGTTGCCCAACACGTGCATCACCTCGTCGGACGTCTTGAACTCGTACTGACGGTCCACGTTGTCTATGTGCGCTATCGCCTGCTGCAGATGATTCGCCGCGTCCTGAATCTGCTGCAACTTCCACGGATGATCGTTCTGTATGCTCGTTCGCATTGACACATTCTGCTGACGTTGAACCTTGAAGTTTACCTCCTGCGGAAATGATTTGTACATTTATTTATTTGTTATTATTACTATTACTATTATTATTATTATTATTATTATTATTATTATTATCATTATTATTATTATTTAATTTAAAGTGTATTTCAGCATTGGAGTTATACAACACACAAACCTAGATAGAATGCGCAAACGAGTTTATATCTTAACTAGGCTCATCACTAGTGCTTGCATTTTATCGAATACTCGGATAACTTGAGCTATCCGGACTTGACGGATCCGACACGCGCTGGCGTGCACGCCTGAAAAATTTGCCAAAATCGACCCCAGTTTTTTTTTCTTTTCAAAATATCAACTTAGAACCTATACCATCATTCTCAAGTCGTATATTCTACCCCCAAAAACACTGGTTATTAACCTTTTTTAATCAATTTTGAAAAAAATATTTTCTGGCGACGAAATTCTTTTTTTTCTATCAGAAATCGTAGATCCGGCTCCCGACCGAAAATCGCCAAAATCGACCTCGGAAATGTTTATTTCAAAATATCACCTATAAAAGGTTAATGAATTTTGCGCTACTGTGCTCTTATAAAGCTTTAAAAGGTTGCAGGTGCTGCCCCGCCTGTCCTCTTATGAAATTTTTCAAATTTGATACCAAACTGATTTTGTTTATCACGGACTTTCCTGGCAACCAATCACAGTTCTAATAGTTTGCTAACCATGCTTTCCGTTACTCATGAACTTTTTAAAAGAAGGTTTTCCGTTTTTCTTAATGGAAATATGACAATTTTATAATATAGAAACGTGAAAATACGGGAGATTTTTCCGCGCACACGGACGTCGATACAAGTGCGACATTGAGTCTATAGCTTCGCCCGGACGCAGAGCCACCGTCGTATAATCATTTTATACCCGGGAATTGCGTAATATGAAATTCTTGGCTGGAAGTAGGGTAGTTGCTTCGGAGCCATTTCCACTTCAACTTCGCTCTATCTCAGAACCGCGTTTACATATTCGTTTAGAGTGGGTGGTTGAAGTCTTTTTTGTTGAACTATTCGAGCTGAAGATTTTTTTTCCACATTATTGTATTTTGTTTGTGTTACTCACAGCATTTGTGATACTATCCCCAGTGAGGACGACCACGCACTTGACATGATCGTGTGGCGCAGCAAAAACAAATCTGTCTGTTTTGCACTGTTGATCGTTGCCAAACAGAGCTAGCGGGAACCTCTGAGCACATTCCTGCCAAAACAATAAGCAACGTCACACCCGCTTATCCCCACGTCACTCTTTGTTTCCATGACTACGCAACGTGCCACTTGCTCAGCTAATTGATATGCTAATATGCAGAAATTTGAGATCTCCATTCGCTCACCGTCAGAATTCCCCGCAGCTGCGACAGAGACGAGTGGACTTCGTCATGGAGCACCCACTCAAATTCCATTTGCTGCAAAGACATCAATCGACTTATGCGAAAGCAAAGGAAAAATTGCAAAATTGATAAATACAACACAAAGTGATAGAAGTAACAGGCAAAAAATTTTGTTGGCCAAGCTGCACTGTTTTCTGGCTACCACAATTTCTCCACTGGGGCACAAAGAAAAAGTCAATGATTTCCGGAGGTCAACGACACGCGTGAAATCAAATCTCTTTTTTATCGGAATCTTTGCTAGTCATTGGATCTTAATCGTAAAATGACTCACATAAGATGACTATATACAAAATATTCTATCAATACAAATGGAGAGTCTCGTAAATAATATCGGTTTTTTGAACCGTGTAAACAAAGGATCGTTGTTGACGGAAAAAAAAGCTGAGTGTCAGTGGACCGTAAAAATTTGACAGATTGACAGCCGAAGATGCGAGAAAGCAGCGAGCAGCGCGACAAAACTGACGTCGCTTTCGAGCCAGAGTGGCCGAAACGGTCATAACCTCGTCGTGATTTTCGAGCGTCCGCCGTGTCACGTTTAGGAGAGTAATATTACGATTGGCCCGATCACAGAGTAGATAAAGGTGTTTATCTCGAAATTACGTGAACCAACAAGGTCACCGACGATTAGATAAACGTTAGGGAAAGACAATTTGCTTACGAGATTGTGCGCCTCCTCTTTCTCGCAGTCCGCCATTTTCGACACTGCCGCGACATCTTTCGGGCGTCGCGCGAGTTATGCTCAGCGAGTAGTAAACGTCGGATTGGCCAGACGAAGTAGTAAATGCAGTTATAACCAGCCCGAAGCGCTCGGTTGATTAATCACTCCGAGTTGGCTTGAAATGAAAATTTCACACGTGATAATTGTGGCTCACGGACGTTTGCCAGACACGCCTGGCGAGTAGTTTCTCATCTTGTTAACTGAATTGAAAAAATAACTCGAACCTTACCCGCTGCGCTAATCACCCCTCGGAAAAGTCATAATCAACAACGTAATTCGAGAAACATCGCGAGCTTTTACTACATTAAAAAAGATCCCGAGATCCAAATACAAAAAATTGTCAATATTTTTACAGACTCCACCCGTAATTTTTTTCCAGACCGTTAAAATAATATGAATCGGCTAAATTAAACGAACGGTCGCAGCTTAAAACTAAAATTTTACGCGTAATAATATAAGTCATCTTCCAGCCAAACCTATCGAGAGTTCTTTCATTTTGTTAGCTGTAATAAAAAACTCGAACCTTCCCAGCAGCTCAAAAAAAAAACAATTTTTTTTCCCAGCACCCCCAAAAAAACCAACCAACGCTTGAAACACAAAATAAAAAGAAACTAATGATTAACGGCAAAAAAAGAACACAAAAGTTTGCTTATATCAAACATAGAATATAATCTTTATTGCGACATAGAAAAATAATGAACGAGCATTTGACAACGACGACGCATTGCCGCGCGTCACGACGAAATATACACCGACCAATTGACACAACGTGGACATTCAGTGAACGAGCTTCTTGAGCTTCGGCATTTTCTTCGGGCAGCTTATCACGTGACGACTCCAGTGCCGCGTCTGGCAGTTCTCGTCGCAGTAGAAAGCCACCTCGCAACCGAGGCACTTGAACATCGACCCGGCGATGCCGCAGTTCGAGCACTCGAGGTTGCTCGCGGTGTTGGGACTGTAATGAACCTTCCCCAGGTGCGGCGTCTCGCGATTTCTCGCGTTCGCGTCGACGGGGCCCTTGGGGTTTCTCGAGCGGGTCGCGGCCGCGGTGAAGTCGGGCGGCGAGGTCCTTGCGAGAGATCCGATGGCCTTGAAGATGTTTCCCGAGCCGGCGGAATTCCACGAGGGCGTCGCGCCGTAATTGTAGTCGCCGCCCATGGTGCTCAGGACGCGCCCGGTGCGCCAGGTGGCGCCACCGGCCGACGGAAGTCGCATCGAGCCGTCGGCGTAACAACCCGACCTTACGAATTGTTGCTGCTGCTGCTGCTCCTGACTCTGCGGCTGTTGCTGTTGCTGCTGCTGCACGCAGCTTCGATAGTCGACGCTCGGGCCGCTCGCGGAGTTGCAGGAGATCCCGCGACTCTGTCCGGCCGACGTTACCGACTGATGGTAATCGGCGGTCGCTCTTTTCGCCTGCTCGAAGGTTGTCGCGTAGCCCGAGGGCAGAATCTTCCCGTCTCTCGTGTAGTTCAACAGATTTTCCTGTCGCTTCCCGTCGCTCGGCTGCGCCGCCGCGAATCGGTAGTTCGGACGCTGCAGCGGCTGAGCGCCGCCGGGATACTGGAGACTCGCGGGCGGCAGTCGGGGCTGCTGGGCGCTGAGGAGCGACGAGCTCGGACGCATCAGGGGATACTGGAGGATCGCCGCGCTGTTCCAGAGCGACGCGGTCGCCGCCGCCGCGGCGATCGCCGGGTTGTAGCCGTACGTCACGCTGTACGGATCGATCTGCGAACAGCGACAGGTGGAAATAATGGCGGGAGGGAGTACGACGAGCGAAACGTGAACTGTTTGAAATAGGCGACTTTGTTTTTCTTCTTCTTTTATTCCTGACAGATCAAGACAAGATTTTACCAAAAATCCCTGGCGTTTACTGATGTGAAGAAAAAAGGAAAAATAATTCTGGCTTGGCTTCCTCAGTCACCAGTATTCAACGACATTTTAGACCATTTTTTCTTTAAAGATTTTTTTTTACGACGCCCTGATCTAAGCGACGTAATTTAAAACAGAATCTTTGGAATTTGTTGATATAAAGAAAAACGAAAAAAATCTCTCTTGGCTTCCTTGGACGCCAATTTTCAACGACATTTTAGACCACTTTTTCTCCAGAGATTTTTTTAGATGCCCTGATTTATTCAGCATAATTTAAACCGATCAGTGCGCGAATTTTATTCGCGCACTGTTCGGAGTGTGCGAATAAATTCTCCAATAACATGCGAAAATCGACTATTTCGCGCCCGCTACGCAGGCACGAGAAGACGAACTTCGCACGCACATATGTCAAAAAAATATTTTTTCTGTCAGAAATTGTAGATCCGGCTCCGGACCGAAAATCGCCAAAATCGACCTCGGAAATTCTTATTTCAAAATATCACTGAAAATGAAATTTTTCAGATTTGACACCAAACTGATTTTATTTATCACGGACTTTCCTGGCAACCAATCACAGCTCTAATAGTTTGCTAACAATGCTTTCCGTTACTCATGAACTTTATAAAAGAGGGATTGAGAAGGGTTCGAAATTGTCTTAGAATCCCACGTTTAACCGAGCGACTAACTTAAGGATGTGGCAGCGCGAAGTATTCAATTCGCAAAAATTCGAGAAAAATGCGAGAGTTGCAAAAACTTCTCCATGATCTGAAAACCTGAAAAAATGCATGCACACTAAAGGTACTGAAAATATTAATTTTGGCAACGAAATTATTTTCTTTGAAGGTATTAGTATGACCGCAGAGTCCGGCCTAGCATACAGATTCAGAGAGAATTCCAAACACCTCTATGGGACAAAAATCTTAAACTAAAATCCCTGAAGTTTATTGATTTAAAGAAAAACGAGAAAAAACAATAATCATAATTCTCACTTGGCTCCCTCAGTCGCTAATTTTAAAAGACATTTTAAACAATTATTTTTCGAAGGTTTTTTTTTTAGAATGTCATGATACATACGGCATAATTTCTGGTGTATAATCGCGCCATGGCGATGGGCGAGCAGAATTCCTGGCCGAGTGCCGGTGGCGGCGGGGGCGGCGGAGGCGGCGGGGGAGGCTGAAGAGGCAAATTCGGCGCGAGGGACTGAGGCAACGACTGACTGTGAGGCTGCTGGTCCGGTTGCTCCGGCCAGCGGTCGGCTCTCCACTGGGGCGCGACGTTCACCGGATCCTCGACCGTCGGGCGAGCGGCCGTCGCTCGGGAAACCTCGGGGCTCGCTGGTTTCGCGGTCTCCGGGCTGAATACCTGATGGAACAAACGCGTGGCATTAATAATTCGAGGTGAACAGGTGAGATAGAAAAATTCCGGGTCAATTGTCACTTACTGATGCGACCGTCAATAGCAAAACAATAAGAATCCAGTAGTCGAAAACTGAAAAACTGAAAAAATGATAATAACGACAACAAAAATAAATAACAATAACGTAAAGACAAAAACAAAAATAATAACAAGGAAAATAAAAAAAAATTGGCTGACTTTCTGCAGATTAATTTTTAAATCAATTATTATAACGTTGAATAAAAAATCTGTTGAAAATAATTCTCTTGTTTAATACGCTGAATTTAACTGTGAATTAGCTATGGCTGAGATGTATCGAAAATATACCTGATAAATCGACGAAAAAGTGCACCTTTTTCTAACTCAAAATAAAAATAATAAAATAAAAAGATAAAAAAATGACATCAATAAAAATGCGAGAACTCGACCCATGAACAAAAAAAATTAATAGCACGTCGATTGAGTATCCCCGCTGATTTTGTTCGTAATTTTCTCGTTCCAGACGTAATCCACAGTCACATACGTACTTGAAACGCGCTGGGTCGTTCCGCGATCCGAGGATTCTCCGTCAATTTGTTGCAGCTCGATTCCGCCACTTGTTGCTTCGACAACTTGGCGATCCAATTGCCGAGAGTGGGAAATTGCTCGGCGATGCCGATTCCGTTATCGGTGATACGACTGGCGTTCAGCGACTCGACGACCTGATCGTCCTCGTGGACGGTGAGGATTTCCTCCTTGGTCTCCGTCTCCTTCTCGACTCGATTCTCGACGAGCTCGTCGAGCGACCGTCGAGCCGACGCGACGCTCGTGGCCGCGTTGAGCTTCCGTAGAATCTGCGGTTTCGTCTCGTAATCGGTATCCACGCAGGTCGTGTCGATCACCACCGGTTCCGGGCTCGACAGCCGCTTTATCATCGGTTTGACGTCCTTCGCCGTCTCCAGCTTCTCATCCCTTTCGAGGCAATTTTCGCTCGTCTCCTCGTAGACCTCAAGAATCTCCAGATCGGCCTTGCCGATCTCAGGAAAAGGCTTCTCGTCGTAAGTCTCCGTCTCCGTGAGCGCCTCGTCTTTGTCCTTGCTGATTATCGCCTCGGTCGTGGTGCTTATCACCGGCGAAGATGGCCCGGCGATCGATTCCGCGGCTTTCCCGAGAGGCGATCGATTTCTTCGCTTGTTCCGAGCCCGACGCGTGCACCTCTCGTCCCAGGCGTCGCCGATGCAGTCGGCGATCGTCACGTACACCCTCGGAAGAACGGGCGGACTGTTTCGCACCTGGGGAAGATATCGACGAGTTATACGGTTAAATCAGACACTATTTTTTATCGTCCTGTGTCGTCATTACATTTGACTAATTTTTTCTTGCGATTTTGATGCGCGAAATTTTATCTTTCTTGCACTGTCTTGTTGCAAAAAACACGTCATAAATTAAAAGTCGACATTAAAAAAAAAGTTTGAATACACGTGGGATCGATTTTTACATTTTTCTATTGGGCTCAATCTGATGAATTCTGACAAAAAATTATCGAATTTTTTTTTTTTTTGCTAAGTCAAGTAAAAAAGTGTTTTCTGGGTTACAAAATGAGGGTTGAGAATAATGATATAGGTGAAAAGACGATATTTTGACAAAAAAAAGTGTCCTCGAGGTATCAATTTTAGCATTTTTCGGGCGGTCCCAATTTTTCGAATTCCACCAAAAAACATCAAAATGTTTTTTTTATCAACGAAAAAAGCTGTTGAAACCACTGTAATTTCAGAGTCAGAATACACGAATTGAGAACGAAAAAAAAAAAAAAAAAAAATCAAAAGCCCACTGAACACTAGCCGAATCGCTCCAAACCTTTCTCCCTTGCATCTCTCTTATCTCACCTCACTGGGCGACCTCGCGGCCTCGTAGTTCGTCGGCGACCTCGGCGACAATTTCGGCGGTTCGAGCGACGGCGAGGAGCTCAGCGACGACGATCCCGAGCTACAAACATTCCCAACCGGCGACCTCCCAACGCTCTTGCAGCTATCCTGCAAGAATCCCCTCTCGGCCTCTCGATAACCGCCCCAGTCCTGCTGGCCGTCGTCCTCGGCGCACGCGACCTTCGGCAGTTCGTTCAGCAGAGTCTCGAGATGCCGAATCTGCCCCTCGTAGCGGTTCATCGTCTGCCTCATCCGGCTTCCCCGGGGCCCGGTGGACGTGGCGAATACGGTGCGCAGCATCTCCTTACCGAGTTCCACGGTCTTCCTTCGAAGCTCCCGCAGCTTGAGCTTCAGTTTCGTCTGCCTGTATCGAAGCTTCGCAGCATCCAAACTATCCACCCTCGTCTCCTGCATCGACGAGTCGATCTGCTCCTCGTAGGGCGGCGAGCGACCCGTCACAATCCTGTACTTGTTGCCCCCGACCACAGCGAAGCCCCCGAGCTCCCTGGTCCCTCCAGCCCCGCGAAAATCCTCGCCCTGAGTCTCCCGCCCGATCCCCGACCACGCGGAGCCCCTCGCGATTCGCGGCTCCTGCAGGCTCTGAATCTTCTTCAGCCGCAAAGGCGGCACCGTCCTCCCCACCCCCGTAGCCCCGGAAGTCATCCGAAGCTCGTTCCCCTCGGAAAATCGCCTCTTCTCCCTCCTCCGTCGTCTCCGTCGGTCCTTCGGCGTCACCGATCCGTGAACCCAGCATCCGGGTGACGAGGAGTCGAGACGCGAGGGGCAGACGCTGATCTCGTCGCTCAGGTCGATCCGCTCGGGGCTTCGCGAGATGTCGATGAAATTGTCACTCGTCGACACGTGGTGACTGTGGCTTCGCTTCATCCTCGCGATTTTTATTGCCTCCTGATGGTGATGCTCCGAATTTTCGGTTTCAATTTTTTTTGTCTCCTTCTCAGGGGGTGAACCGGAGGCGACGTCAACCGCGTGGACTGAGGAACTGACGGCAGCGGCCAGGACGGCTGACCGCGGATGAATAGCCGGCTCGACGGTCCTCGGACTCCTGGAGGCGGCGAGCGCGGCCGCCTGGACGACCCTCGACGGACGGGACGGCGTGTGATGCGGCGCCGGACGCACCGGGAGCGAGCGATTCGGCTGTATCGGTATCACGTAAGCCCGACGGTCCCGCAATGCCGTGGCGAGACTTCCAACGGGCGCGCGGTCGTCCTCCGACCCTTTCGGCGCGCTGCCGATGGTTCTTATCATCGTCGGGCTGCCGCCGCCGACGCGCAGGGACGACGAGGACGCTTCCCCCCTTAACGCACCTGTGGAACAATCGCGCTCTCTGGGCATTCTGGCGCGACGCCGCCGACGCGACGATTGCTATTGCGTGCCGCGCGACGCGGGAGAGAGAAAATTCCTACCCCCTTCCCTACACGCGGTGGCTCCCTTCCACTTTGAAAAATTTGCGGGAGAGGTGAGAGAGAGAGAGTAAGAAAGCGATATTTGCGTTCTATAGGACGAGTCCCCTCGAGCGCTAAAACAATCGTATATTTGTACCAGTGTTGTAAGTCTCCGTTACTTTGAGAATTGAAGTTTACACAACTGTTTATTTACTAGTTATGATTTTATAACGATTACTTGTGGCGAGTATAAAATGACTTGTGAACTTTTGAATAGCCGTAAGAAAAGCCGAATTTTTCATTAAATTTTGGGAGAAATTGTGAGAAAAATGGACAAGCACAGTCCTCCATTATTTTCACAGTGCGTTAACAGTACTTCTCCATTTTTTAAAATAAGATTACCAGCAAGTTTTATGGGAAATTAATATTTCTTGCCTGTGGTTAAAAGTTTATACATCGTATTATAATCATTACGAGTTATTATTTTAAAACCATAACTACAAAGCCAATTCTGCCAACAATTTTATTTCTATAAAAAATTAGGGATTTACAACTCTGATTTGTACATATGCGGACAGAATCAGTTCCATTGGTCGCATTTAATATAGGTGCAGAAGATAATTAGATAATAAATTAGAACTAAATACATGAATAGAAAAATAGAAAAATATAAACAGAATCGGCGAAGAACGTGATACAAAATAATAATATAAAGTATAACAATATCCAGAGTAAATAAGAAAGAGAGAGACGGAGAGGGGATTGCGAGGACTTTGATATCGGGACGGACGATTAGAGTCGACGGGCGACGTGAACATTATTGCGCGGGTCGCGGCTGCCAGAGTGGGGAACGCGGCGCGCGCGGGGCAATATGGCACGTAAAGGACACGCGAGGATTAGTTGGATAGCGGTAAAAAAAATGGAGACAAAATAAAATAGCGATCGGTGTGAATTTTTCTTTTTTTATTGTGTTTAAAATCTTCATATTTTTGGGCAAGAATCACGGAAGTTTGAAATAAGAAGAAACACCTTTTTTAGTCACTCGAAGGGACTTTCGACCTCGGTATAGAATTTCCCTTTCGATTCGGCGATGCACGTGTGCGAACAAATCGCGGAACTTACACGCGAAAATTGGGTCGAGAATGGGAGTTGGAGTTCTTTCCGCGCTACCTAAGATAGTCAGACTAATGCCACAAAACTGGTGTAATGACGGAATAACCAGGCGGAAATTCCCGCCAAAATAGCGCGAGATCCCGATTAACAGAAAAATAATTTTTATAAATTAAATTACATTTCTCAATGTAATTAAATTAAATTTAATTAAATTTTCCCTCGCTGTATTAATGAATCAATTCAATTCCCGCTAATTATTATTTTTTCGTTTTTTCGAATCACCGCGAGGGCTATTTTTCATCGTATACCATTTTCGTCCCGAGTGCCATTTCTTCCAAGATTTCTTGGGTCGATAATTGCCGCTTTGCCGTGTAATTATCCATCTAATTAGCTGACACTTTGATTGCGACAAAGTGACAGCACTAAGTGTCACTTGGCGCCCCGGGCACCTTTTTAGTCTTGCGCCTTCTCCCCGTTTCGCCCGAGCACGAGACTCTCGTTCTCCCCCGAGTTCTGCGGCCCGAAGAAATATGTATCGCGCACGACATGGTCAGTATCGCGTAACAAAAGGTAGGGGACCCCTTTCGTATAGCTTCCTTTATAATTCACCGTCTCCACCGTAGGGGGGCCAGCGACACGGCGTCGGTGTTGCGGGGCATCGGGCTGCCTTCCCTCTTTATCCCACGTTCGACTATACGCGAGCCACGGCGATGCGCCATATATACTCGTGAATAAGTCAGGAGTTACCGTCGAGTCATTATACCCGAGAACTTGGCAGCCGCTGACGTCGCGCGCGATGCGTCTGTTGCTCGCGGTAATTTTTATACCTTATACTATATACATACGAAGTCCCAGTAGCGCGAAAAACTTGCTTTTTCATTTTTCCTCTCCGAACAAACTTTTTTTTTTTTTTTTTTTTTTTTTTTTCAAAATATTTTTACAGAAATTCCCACAGCTTTTGAAAAATTGCGGTAAAAAAAATATATAAATTGCTCCGAATCGCGAATTCCCGAAGAGCTTTTTTTTAGTCGGGACGTAAATTAGTCCCGAGACTTTGCGTTTGTCGCGTGGGGGAAAAAAAACCGGGAGGTCTGAGGTCGAGCGTCGACGGCGGAAAAAAACGTGGAAGAAGCTTTCGCGCGGTTCCTGTTGTTGTGTTATAATGTATATGAGACTCACCGAGCGAACACATGACTAGCGTGGACCTTCAGCTTTGAATTGCGCGGTCGCTATTGCGATTGTTAGGCGGAGTTTTTGAAGAATGAAAGAGAGTCCGTTGAGGTTCTCCGAGCGTTGGAGGAACGCAGATACAGAGGAGGAGGATTCGGTGGTGGCGGAGACGAGACATAGCCCGCGGCTGCACGGGGGCTGCGCGAGGCCACGCGGACGACGATCGACTCGCGAATGCGGTTGTTGCCGTCGGTCTCCTCCGCATCTCCCAACGCCACGTGGTGGTCAAAGGTCGTGCGCGCAGGTGGATGACAGATAGGTGCACCAGGGTCGCGCGACGCCGCGGGATATCGTAGGGATCCAACCATCGGGCGCTGCGGATCGTCTTGGCTTTTTGTTTGCGAATAATCGATTAAAACACTTTCATTTATTTATTTATTTATTTATTTATTTATTCATTCATTTATTTATTCATGTATTTATTTATTTACTTATTTATTTATTTATTTATTTATTCATGTATTTATTTATTTACTTATTTATTTATTTATTTATTTATTCATTTATTTATTTATTCATGTATTTATTTATTTATATATTTATTTATTTATGTATTCATTCATTTATGTATTCATTTATTTATTTATTTATTTATTTATTTATTTATTTATTTATTTATTTAATTGTTTTTTTGTTCATTTGTTTGTTTGATTGTGTATTTATTAATTAAAATGACTATCAATGAGTCGCTTGGTGAGTAATCCGAATTCTATTCTCGGATACCCCGTGAATAATTGAATATCAAGCTCCGAAAGAAAAGCAAATATTTCACTACGATTTTCCACGCGGGATCCATTGATTTATTCAGTGCCAAACAAGTTTAAGCGCGACGGAGTCTTGCAATTAGTATAAGGATTGCAGAATATTGATTGAGAATAGAATAGTCGAGGACAATTATATACGTCGTACTCGTCCCTTTGCCCCGAGTCATGTCACACTTGTTCGACGAATAAATGCCACCCGCGCAAGACATGCATACCCATTATTTTCGTGGCGTTTTTTTTTCTTCCTTTTTTTCGACGTATTTTCCCTCGTTCGGGAGAAAGTTTTCGATCCACGTGCGAAAACGACGGCGGCGAGACCGAGCTGCTTCAGCGGCGCGCGAAGCAGGTGAAACTCCGTTTTTCGCGTAACCACCCCTTCGGCTCATAAATGCTGCAAGTACGTACGGCGCCCGCCCTTCGTGGTGCTGCATTTTTATCCACGGGCGGAGCGTTCGCGTTCTGCTCCCCTCGTGTTGGCTCTCCGGGCGATAGCTTGAACTCTCAATCACTGTGTTTTACTTTGCTAACGTTTCATTAAAAAAAAATAAGGAAGAAGAAAAAATAGCGAATAATGAATACAAAATTTGGGGCAAATGCACGAAGTTCTCACCGCGACTAAATCTATCAACATTTTTCTGAGGTCGGTTGATAGTCGACGTGAAAAATAATGCTAATAAAAAACTGGACTGCTTGTAATAAATAAATTTTGCTCTGCAGCAAAAAATAAATAAATAAAAAGAAATCGAGTTTGTATACAGCTTACTAATAATAGTCTATGAAAAGAGTGCAATGTACCAAGTTGTTTTCATCAATATTTCCGGTACCCAACATCACTCAGTAAACGTTTAAATATTAACAACTACAGAAATAAAAAAATTAGTGTTCAAATATAAGCAGCCCTCGCATTAAATCGAATTAGCCAACCAACCACGAGCGAACTTTGTCCCATCAGAGTTTCCGATTTCCTGAAAATCATGCGCAAAGTATGTTGCAAACGTGAGTTTCCCACTGGAGCTTCGCCCTTTGAAAATTGTTGCTCTAACAAAAGTCTCGCCGCTGGTAGCTAGAGCGCTCGCAGTCTAAGTCCGTGCATTCGCATTTGTCATACGGGTCTTGTCTTTTTTTTTTCTTCTTTTTTTCCATCGGGCCGTGCAACTTGGATCTATAGTACCGGAAGTGCTGAAAATAGCTGCGGTTCAGCCGATTGATTGGCCGGGTAATAATCCTGGTGGGACGTTCACCACTCGACAACGACTATACCTGCCTATTGGAATATAAAAACCGCCGTCTCGGATGTAGCTTACAGCCGTAGCATTCGCGTTGCCGCTCCGTGCAACCGATCGATCGTCGGTGTCCACCTTGTTGCTCGATTCGTATCGAGCAAACAAAGTGAACGTACCGCGAGCGATGTCGCGTTGTCATCGCAATAATTTCGTCTGCTTCCGACGAAAAAAACGCGCTGTCTGCCACAACGGCGATGCGACTGCCTCGAGGCTCTTGACGCTCCTGACTCTTCTTCCCTGTTTTTATTTAGTCCTCCTGGTGGTGTCGAATTCTCGCCATGAGGAAAGCCCCGAGAACGGCCGACGCCCGGCTAAGCCGCGTTCCCTCGAGGTCGAAATTTCCACCGGGGGTCTACACGATCCACACACCCGCGGCCTGCGACCACATCCTGAAGAACAGACCGATACATCTGCAGAGAAGCAACGCTTACGAAGGCAAACAGGTAATTTTTATGAGAATATCGTGCAAGGTGATTTGTAATTTTTTTCTTGAGATAAAAAAATAACTGGAACATTCAGTAACATTTTTTTCAATGGTGAGTATAACTTATTTATTTGGGTAGAAGATATTAACTGATTACAATTGAATTTGCTGAGCTGAAGTAAAATTGAATTTATGTATTTTTATAATTCTGCTTTACTTCAATTTATTGATTGAAATAGAAATTAAATAAAGAAAACAAACCTAATTTTAAACAGCAATTTATTGAATCAATAAATTAATTTTTATTGCATTGAACTGCATCTTTCTACCAGAGAAATACGATGCAGTGACTATTGGAAAAAATATGTTATTGATTTCAGTATTTTTGTATACAAAAGTATATTTAAAACATTTTCTCTTTTGCCTTAAATAAAATAACTAAACGACCGTCAATTCGTAATTCCCTAATTGTGAGATTTTATTCACCCTCGACAGATGGGGGACGACGCGAAAGACGCGGACGGTCGAATCCGCAAGTATCTGATTCCCTCGAAGGAGCCGACGGTCTATCCGAAGATAATAACGAAGAAGGAGTACGAATATTTTCGCGAACACGCGATCGACGGTCTGACGACGAACAAGGATCGGGAGGAGAAACTGCTGGCGGCGGAGAAGGAGAAGGATCGCCTGGTCGCGGAGAGCATGGCGCGAAAGGAGGAATTTCGCCGGATGGATCTGCAGAAGATGCGGGAGAGACCGGCGCGCCTCGACGATATCGAGGCTGAGGCCCGGAGGAGAACCATGCATCTTCTCGAGAGAGCATACAATCTTAAAATCGAACAGGAGGAGGAGATTCAGAAGTGCAACAGGTTGATCCTCGAGACCAAGTGTCGGGCTATACGCGACGCTCAGGTAAATCGTCAAGAAATATTCGCCTCAGCACTTGGAGTCACTTGTAGGATTTATAATATTTATGCGAGTTATGACACTGCTGTAACTTTGAAAGTTATGCAACGCTTTCTAACTAAATCCTATAAGACACGTTTACAGATAGTCTTGGAGTTTCCACACTGAAGGAAATTACAGAATTAATTTTACAATTTTTACAAAGGGCTTGTTAATTTTTTTTTCGTTTTGCTCCGTTTTGCACATTTTTTCTAAAATGTTGCTTGCACTTTTTGAGGACACTTTTGAATGGAAAGTTAGATGGAAAGACGTTGGTCGAATGAAAATCGTAATTAAACAACGCGTGAAAAGAATGTAATACAAAAATTGTTGAAACTGGCGATAAGATAGCTGAGAAGAAGCTGATCGAGCGCGAGTTGAGCGAGGAGGAAAAGCGTCTGAACGAGATGATGGAGAACGAGAGGCGATTGGCAATCAAGGAGGAGACGAAAAAGGAGCAGCAGGAAGCCATGAAGAAGCGACAGTTCGCGAGGCTTCTGAAGGACCAGATAGTCGAGAACGAGGTGCAACGAGTGATCGAATTCGAGAGGAAGCAGGAGGAAGGGAAATTGATAAATTTGAGCAACATCGCGTGGCAAGAGGACGAGATTGCAAAGTCGCAGAAGAAGGAGGCCGAGAGCGCGATGATTCGCAGAGAATTGGCGAACGGAAATCAGCGATTGCAACACTTGAAGGACATGGAACGCGAGGAGAGCAGAATTATGGACCTCAGGTTCGAGTGGCCACAATTTTGTTACACTTTCACGCAATCGTTTCTCGTCGAGACGACTGCAATTTTCAATAACGAATTTAAGCTAAAAAAATATTTGTCGCAGGATACGCGAGTTCCAGAGGCTGAAGGCAGAACGAGAGGCTGAGGTAGCGGAAGCCCAGAGACTCGCGAAGATGAGAAAGGAGAGAGAAAAGGAACGAGTCGCAGCACAAGCTCGGCAGACTCAAGATGTGCAGGTAAAATGGTTACACGGAATCAAATCAATAAGACGAGGAAGCGTCGCGCCGCCAAGTATTAAAAGGAAAAGGCCTTTTTTTCAACACTGAATTACATCAATATTTTTTAAATTGTTGTCTAATTTTTTTAACGTTCTCATATGTAATTTAAAAAGGATGCCTGAAGAGCGGGGGGACAATAAAATAATAATAATAATATATAATTTAGAAAGGCACTAAAAAATGTAAAGTTTTTTTGGAAAAAATTACGAACGCTCTTTTTCTTAATATTTCATGTCTTCACTAAAAATAAAGATAAAGACAAAAAACAGGATTTTATAGCAGGGAAAATTATAGAATTTTTAAATATAATTTTTTTAAACATTTCTCGATAGCTTTTTGTAAAATTAATTTCTACAAATCATTGTGTTTAAGGCGCAAATAGACGAGCTGAACGCCGCGCGAGTCCAGGAGGAAGTGGACCGCGAATGGCGCCGAAAGGAGAAGGAGGAAGCCCTGAAGCGAGCGGAGAAGCAGAAGAGACTCGACGCCGAGAGAAGAGAGCAGATCTACGGCCGTAAAGTGATGCAAGCCATGGAAATCGAGCGCGATCGCCGTGAGTTCGAGAAAATATTGGCGGTGCAGAAGGAGGCGATTTGCCGGGAGCAGAGAGAACGCGAGGCAAAGCAGCGCCAGTCGCTGAGGCACCGAAGCGAGATTCTTCGGCAGGTGAACGAGAAGGAGCGAGAGAAGATCGAAGCGAGGAGAAAAACGTTCGAGGAGGGCGTCGCGATTCGCGGCGAGCTGGAGGCGCGAAAGAAAAAATTGCGAGAGGCCATGGAACGAAAGTGCGAGGAAATGAGAGCCAACAATGTTCCCGAGGTTTACATAAACGAAGTGAAAAATATGATTGACAACGTATCTTAGAAGATCTTCGATTTTCGTGGAATGAGGTACTTTTTCCATCTTCGGCCTCTTTTTTTATTTGTTCATACAAATTTATCGTTTGAGAATATGTACGCAATTCTTTCTTTTATTTGTTGTATAGGTTTCATTGAATTATCCTGCTTCAATTAAATTCGTCGAATCTTCGTTGCGCTGAGATTATTTCCAAAGCATCACGACGCTCGGATCCTTCTCGACTATCTCCTCAATTTGCGCCACCGACTGACCGGTGTTGCAACATATCTCGTCGAGGCTGTAGGCACCGGTGAAGAACTTGTAGACGGGCTCGTTTTGGCTCTCGACGTCGTCGCCTTCGATTTCCGCGCAGGTTCCGTGCACGTGGATCGGATACTGTTTGATAAATCAATTCGTGAAAATGTGGAACGTGAGAATCGCTCGCGGATCTCGTCGTCGATGCGAACCTTATACACTCGGCGTATGAGACCCTCGATTAGTCCAAACTGCACGAGTTTTCGCTCGTTGATCCGCAAGTTTTGGGGATTCAGACGCTGGCACAGATCCCGCATGCTCGTTCCGTGCGTCATGCTCGCGTACATTCGATATATGTCGCGAAGATAAGCTGGCTGTCTCGCTGTGCATCAAAGACAAATAAAACTTTGTGAATCGAATGATTTAACGCTTGTTCTTTTATTTTGTGGACGGAATTTTCAGTGTTTGCGTAATTGAAAGGAATCGATAAAAACGATGCAAATATTTCGAAAATGGCACACGATAAATTCGTAGTTGGAGTTTTTCGTAACCTACGTGATTTCGACGCGCACTCTATGCACCTTTCCTGCAGATGCTGATCCTCCGCGAGTTCTTTGAGCTTCGGCGTCGTCGCGTAGACGTTGCTGTACTGAAATATCGGTATGAGAGTGACCACTCCGTAGTATCTGGAAAATTCGTCGGTCTTGTCGCGTTAACAGCCTGCGAAATCCTCGATCGTGAAATTATTCGCGAGATGTTCTTTCCACTTACACGAGATTCTGTACGCAACTCTTGACTAGATTGTTCTCCACGTCAGCCTCCGTCGCTATCCGAGCCACGTGATTAAAGCCGTCGATGTAAGGAAGCACCTGCTGGGTCGTTAGGTCCCACTGATCGCTGCAGAAGGCCTCGCGACCCTCCAGAAATATCGGCACCTGGTGATCCAGCACAGGCTTTGGCTCTGCCGCCAGTCTTACGACCTTTAGATGGGACGTCATCGTTCCTTCTATTGAAATTGAAACGAAACAAACATTTTAAATGCTTCAAACATTGTACATCACATCAGGCTCTGCTTGCTATTATTGAATAAATAAATAGTAATTTATAATAAATCTGTATTCTATAAAATCAACCTCGCGTTTTTTTCGAAAAAAAAAATCGGTTTCGAGAGGTTTGAAAATTCTATCCGATGGCAAATTTCCCGCTGATTTCGAAAAACACCGTTGTTTGTCCGAATAATACAAAATTCAACGAGAAACACGCGAAAAATTATATTTTTTCTCTGCAAATAATAATATAGCAACGAGTTGCAGGCAACCCAGACAGACAATTAGACCATTTTTTGAAGATGGTTTTTTAATGTATCTGTTGTTTGCGTTGTTTTTTTTTTTTGAGAAACTTGTAATGATTAAACTTATACAAAATTCAATAACAGACAAATGCTTGACCCTCCCGTGTCCTCAATATTATTTACCAGTCAGTGTGCACATTTTGTGCATATTGAGGTCCTCCATCACCTGCCCAAGCATTTGTGACAGTCTGGTCTTGTCGTCGGAGCTGGAGAGAAAACGATTTTCAATCTCCAGAGCCATCTGCGGAACAGACCTCCGTCAGAGCCTGGCATTACTTTCTAAGTCGCCTTCGCTTAGTCGCTCTCGTGCGGCAAACAGAAATCTACCAGAAAATCAGACATCTTCTTCACCACAGGCTCGTAGTGGACTGTGCGAGCTTCGGCGTTGCAGACAAAGCAGAGATTGAAGTAAAACGCGTTTCTCGCGTATTTTTTGTCGTCTATCTTTATCGGAAATCCCAGAATCTTGTAGTCTCGCAAAGTGCTGAAAAAAAGAAGAAAAAAACAGTGGCTGAAGTATTTTTTCTGTGGGAATTGCTGATTGTCATTGCGACAAGCGACAACAGGTGTTTCTTACACAGTAATCGTGCTTCGCTGCAGCTGAGCTTTCGGAATGATGTAAACGCTGACATTGTCGAAAATGTCTTTCGAGACGAAATTGTCGGGCACCTGAGTGAGATTGAACATGGGAAAAAAATCGTTGAACCACTGTGAACCGACTTGTCTCTCTCCAGGCGGAGATTTTCCCGCATTTTTAGGTTAAACTAACCTGACATGTTATCTTCGGCCCCGCTATATGATGAAACTCCGAGAAGAATATGCAACGTATAATTCCCTCCTGGTCTTTGCTGTCGATACTCTCAGCGTTCGAAGCCTGCATCGTTTTCTCGTGTTCTCCATTTGTCATTCGGTCGACGACAATTTTACGCCGTTGGCGAGACCAAAACAGAGTTGGAGTGAAGACTTCGGGAGCAAACGCGTGGGTCTCGCGTGCGAACTGCGCATGCGTCGCGAACGCGAGTGACAACACATTTCAAAAAGTGATCCAAGGGTGATCTGTAAATGGGTACGAAATGTTGGTTTGAAAATTATCTATCGGTTAGCAACCGTTCGTAGAGATAACTTTTGGATGGGTAATAATATGTGAGTAATTTCCAGATGGACATTAGGTACCCATCTGGGCGTAACTTTTATTAAGTAATTTTTGTCAAAATTGCTCCGAAGCGCGCGCTTCGAAACTGGTCGGTGGCCCTCGGAGATGATCGGAGCATTTCGGAGCCCAGCCGCGAAAGCAGCTGAACCGATTTGAAGGAGGTTGAATAGTCTCGCGACAACGCGAAAAATCAGTGTTAAATAGTTTTTATCATTTTCATAAAGTTTTACAAATTAATTGACCGCAGTAGACGATGATTTGCATCACACGGTATCCGTCTCTATAGCCCATGGAAACATGCGTAGCGATGTACAAACGCGCGGCCGCACATTGACGCAATTTTTGCAAAATTGCCCGCCGAAGACTGTCGGTCCGTCCGTCGCACTTTTATTTTCCCCAATGCAATGATATCAGGGTGGGTAGCGTTCGGCTGTACGTCGAACAAAAAGAAGAAACAAAACCGTTGTGACGATACAGACACGCGCGCACTAATTGTTTTCGTCATATACACAGAAAAAATGTTTGTCACTTGATTTGTTGTTGCCTATACAGTCATGGCGGCTTCGTCCGCCCGAAGGTTTCACCAGAAATTCGGCGCCAGTTCTCCCTCCGGCGGCGGAATAGTCTTCTTCGTGAAACAGTCCTTCAGAAACTGCTCGAGCCGGGCCATCGGGCCGCCGCCGATTCCCGCCTCGTTCTGCATTCGCGGATAATACTCGGAGACCAGCAGCACCAGCATCTTCTGAAACTGCTTCGGATACGCCTGCCACAATGAATTTCCCGCCACCTCGAGCATGTCGAGAATCAGCGTGGCGCAGACGTCCGAGAGATCCGTTCGCGGTGCTGGGGAATGAAAAATTATATCACCGATTTGTCACGGATATTATACGATCTTTTTTTCATGCTCAGGGAATTTTACGATCCTAGATTCAGGGTTTCGGGCTGGATAGAACTTTTAATTTTTTAATTTTTTTAATATAGATATATACTAGCTGGCTGTAGTGGCTCGCGCGATTCGGGCGCTCACTACATGCTCAAATCAAAATTAGAACATTAAGGAAATTGACGTGAAATGAATGTTCAAACTTTACAAGATCAAGAATTTTTTTTTTCGATTTCTTAAAGTTTGAAGACCCTATCCGATGGGCAATTACCCTCTGATTCCGAAAAGCACCGTTGTTTGTCCAAAAAACATAAAATTCGATGAGAAAAATGCAAAAAATGATTTTTCCCTTTTTTCGAAATTTCGTCACTTCGCTAAAATCAAAAAAAGTTATAGAATTTTCGAGAGAAAATTCTATAACGAAGACAATGCCGCAAAGCGGAACGCAATATCATGATTTCTGAATTTTTTACAAGATGTTAAAGTCAGACCCTCCAAAATCGCAAATTTTTAGAAGAGGTACTCCTTTCGTTTTTTTGCGATTCTTGGGGGCGACTTTAACATTCTGTAAAAACTTTTAAAAAATCAAGATATCGTATTCCGCCTTGCGACATTCTCTTCGTTATGGTTTTCTCTGGAACGCAAAAAAAAAAAAATTCAGGTTCGATCAACCCAAAAAAAAGTAACTTCGATTTTAGTGAAGTGACAACTGGATAAGCACGAGAAACGCGCGTATGTGCTGGTTAACATAAATAAAAATGTCTAATTTTGAAATAAATAAAAATGGGACAGATAAACAGACAAACATCTTTCAAAAATATATATAAGATATCAATGCTAACCGGTGTTCAGAGTAACGGCCAACCATCTCCAGGCATTCTTGAGATTGTGAGGATGCGGATGATTGAGCCCGCGTCTCTGTCTGGTCACGATGATCGACGCATAGAGCCGCATGAGTCCGGACATCCGCGTGAGATACTTGTCCTGCTTCTCGACGACACCGTCCTCGGTGTACTTGTAGCCCAACGATTTGTAATACTCCTCGTTGGTCTGGCCTTGAAGACGCGGCAGAAAGACCGGCAGGATGTACGGACAGGTGCGACGAAAGTGCGCGAGCAAAAGCTCGCCGAAGTCCGGATAATCGTTCCACAGTGCCACGGCCACCGCTGCGACGGGAAAAGCCATCTCCGGCTTGCTCGATATCAAAGTTTCGCCCTGACTCTGCGAAATTCACCATTTTTTCACGGTACAGATTCAACGATCAAGGTCCTCTTAATAAGCAATCTTATTTACTAAATTAATTAACTCACCACTATTTTCTTCGCCAGTACGTCTTTGCAGAACGCAACGCCCTGCGGATGTTGCGTAACGTTCGGCGAGGAATTTCCCGTCAGGAGCGAGCGCAGAGTCTCGTACTTTTCCTTCAGGTGAGCTCCGTTGGTTCCCGATATCGCGTTCACCGGTATGTTAATCGCTTTTTGGCACTCAAATCGAAACTTCTTCAACGCGGTCGCCTGCGTGAGATCGCGATAAGTCGCGGCGTAATTATTCAGGAACACGTGAGTTTTCATGTACTTCTGGAGGGACTCGTAGTCCGTGTAGCCACCGTCGTATTCATCTGTAATCGCGGACAATTTCCATAATATCAAAGTCTTCTGTAATTTCACCGTTAATCGGTTATTAAAAAAAAAAGTAATGCAACCTTTTAGATGATTGTGTCGTGTCCATAAATCGAATGAAATTAACATTTAAACTTTACTAGTGATATTTAACATATAGAATTGACTAGTGACAAAATTACCAGCTGCAGGTTCTGCCGTTGAAGAATCCGTCGTGGAGGCGACGTTCTCCGGATTATTAGCGTTTGTCTCGTTCGGCGGTGTCGCCGGGAGAGGCGCGACGCATTGAGCGACCGGCTGCACGCTGAGAACATCCTGCTGCTGAATCGGCGGACTCTCCAGTGTCTGAGGTATTTGTTCCTGGACTGTCTGTTCCTGAACGACGTTGTTGCTCTCGGCCAAGCGCGCCGCTTCCGCCTGCGCCTGAGCCTCCGCTTGTCTCATCTCGTACTCCCTTCGAGCGATCTCTTCCTCGTAAGCAGTGTCGATGCGTGCTGAGAAGATTTTTTTTTTTTTTTTTCAATTTTATTTCTAGTTTCAAAGGTTTTTTTTCGTTAAGCGATACGCTCTCATTTTACTCACCAATTTCCGACCGACAGACGTTCAGAACTTCCTCGCTTTGCAGAATTACATTCTCGGCGATGTCGAGATCCCTAGTCGAGATATCTCCAGACTGAAAAATCGAAAAGAACGTTTTAAGCTCCGAAACTTCTACTGAAAGATGCTTTCATTAACCGTTTCTTTTTTTTTTTTTAGAGAAACACATGCTTAGCGAAAAGACGAAATAAGAAAAGCAATCAACGCACCCGCGCTTTTTCGTTTACAGATTCCATCAATTGACTGAGTTCCTTCAGTCGATTCGCGAGAGGCGCGAGAACGACGGCCGCGGAATTTCTGTCCTTGCAGGCCTTCGATATGCTCCCGATATCGCGGCATTTTTCCCGAAAAGACGTTCGCAGCGGCGCTATACGACTCACGAGTTCCTCGCGTTCTCGAGTTCTACGATGCTCCTCGCTCTCGCGCTCCAGTTTTTCCTTTCTCTCCTGTAGCCTCTGAGCCTGCAGCTGCTGCTCGTGTTTTCGGCGCATCTCGTACTGCTGCGCCAGTTGCTCCTCCTCCGCTTCCAGACGTCGCAGTTCCTGCGCCTCCTCCTGCTCTCGCTTCATCTCGACTATGGCTCGCATCATCATCAGCTCTTGCTGCAGACCCTTTTGGAAATTCTCCATGTGCCTTATCCTCTGCTTTATCGTCTTTCCCACCTCCTCCTTGCGATTTTTCTCATTCTCCAGAAGAATTTTCTTCACCGAAAATCTAATGCTGCTCCTGGACGAATTATTCGAATTGTTCACCGATTGCTGCGACGCCTCCGTGTTGGAGGAATTCTTCTCATTCTCACGATTCTCAGACCACGACGAGTCGTCTGCCGGCGTCGAATCCGGCCCTATCGTCGCTTTGTCCACCAAGCTGGAGATGTGAATGGCCTTCTGCAGCGCTGATATTCTGAGGCGAGCCTCAAAGTCCGACGATACATTTGACATGTTTTCAGCCTGAATAAAGAACAGTCTACGCTTAGATATCTCATATAGCTGTGATAATCAATTGATTAAATAACAAATTATGAAAATATACTAAGTGAATACGGAAATTCCTAGCAAATATTGCGAAAACACGACGTAAACATTGTAACCTCATTATTTATATTGTGTCGCTCGAGCGTCGGCGAGGGAAAAAAGTACGGAGACATAACCTAAAAAAAGAAAACTTGCCGTTTCGTCCCGGGTGCTGATAAAATGCGGCATTTTCACGACGGGACCGTAGAACGTCGTCGAAAAGCGAAAATGAGCCTCGAAAAACCGTTTTTCGACGAGTTGTTTGCTACAAGTGGAGCACAATCGCCGAGGAAGCCGAGTGGATGATCATTGCTCACCGCAACCTCGTCTGTTCACCTTTGTCAGGCATAATTTTTCTCAACTTTGACAATCCATCAACATCCGAAATGATTGTTGAGTTTTCACCCGCGCGTCACGAGCAGCATAGCGAAAACTGAACGGTTGAAAACAGTCGGCAGCGGCCTCGGAGGGAGAACTGAAAACAGAAAAATTTTATCGCGCTGCCTCTGCCGCATCTACTGCGCGAAGCACGCGCGGAGATCGGTCAACGTACTTCGCTCCGTGCGGTGGTGCCGCCCGCGACCGAATGTCGCATTAAGCGATAAACTTTCCCAAGTAACAATTTTTGTGTTGTTACGAGAAAGTTATCCGAATGGGTTACATATGTCCGCCAAAATGTTAGCTGTAAGATATCCGATGTCCGAAAGTTAACTTTAGGACATAGGATAGCCATAACAAGAAAAAAATTGTTACTTGGGTTGTGTCGAAAAGACCGCTTTTTCGCAGTAAGCCCTCTTCAAAAATCAGTGGGTAAAATAACTCGCATTTTTCGATATAACTATGTGTGTAATCAGTATTTTCAGACGTGTTAAACAACCGTAAAACAGTCATAAAACGACTGATCGTTTTGTGCTCAAAATGAGCCAAACAAACGACTTTAAAGCGACCAATAATCTGATATAGCATTGTCGTTTTTTTAATGAGAGACCAAGAAAGGATTACACTATCGGGATGGGCGGTGGTTTTGTGATCGCTTGTCTGGTTACTTTTTGGGCGAAAACGACCGGTCGTTTTTTCGTGAATTGTTTCAGAACGAGATTAATACCCTGCTTATTAGAAATTCTCATTCACACTGATAGAAACCGATCAAATAGACACAATTCCGATTGAAAAATAATCAGTTCAAACTGGTTTCAGTCGGATTTTTGTCCGTTTTTTATTGGTTCTAATCGGATCATTTAACTAGGGTAGACTGTGAATTCGCACGACGTATTTTTGTGTTACTTTACACAATACATAAACAGGACTTTCCCACCGATAAGCTACATACAAAGACCTGGAATCTGAAATCTTTAGCCTTCACTGACCCCTCTGCGCGATTACAACCGAACAGGGTGGACGTTGCCGTTGCGTTGCTATATAAGTAAAGCGCTCTTCTAGTAACGTTCACTTAAACGTGTTACGATCAACAGCTCATATACAATGTCGAAAATCGCCATCGTACTGTGCGTCGCGCTCTTCGCTACGGTAAGTGCACGTTGCGCATTATCAAAATGAGCCGTAAACAGTAAACAGAATAAATGTAATAGTAAACGTAATAGTAAACTTAATAGTAAACATAATAGTAAACGTAATAGTAAACTTAATAGTAAACGTAATAGTAAACGTAATAGTAAACGTAATAGTAAACGTAATAATAAACGGAAAAGTAAACGTAATAGTAAACGTAATAGTAAAAGTAATAGTAAACAATAGTAAACGTAATAGTAAACGTAATAGTAAACGTAATAGTAATCGTAATAGTAAACGTAATAATAAACGTAATTGTAAACGTAATAGTAAACGTAATAGTAAACGTAATAGTAAACGTAATAGTGAACGTAATAGTAAACGTAATAGTAAACGTAATAGTAAACGTAATAGTAAACGTAATAGTAAACGTAATAGTTAACGTAATAGTAAACGTAATAGTAAACGTAATAGTAAACGTAATAGTAAACGTAATAGTAAACGTAATAGTAAACGTAATAGTAAACGTAATAGTAAACGTAATAGAAAACGTAATAGTAAACGTAATAGTAAACGTAATAGAAAACGTAATAGTAAACGTAATAGTAAACGTAATAGTAAATAGCATAAACAACACGCACGACAGTGATCTAAATTTATATTAACCTCTGATAATTTCGATTACTCGAACGATATTGTTAGGCGCCAGATTCTGCCTTCGCCGGCGTGTTCAACGACACTTCCGATGTTGTGGCGGGACGAGTGGTCAACAATGTCATTTCGAACATCGAGTTGCACATACGACAGGCTCACGAACGAGCGGAAGCAGAACTTAAGAAGGTCTTTTCGGGCGCGTTCAAAAAAGCCGACGATTTTGGGGAAAAAATAATTGACATCGTGGCGAAGGTAACGCGCGACTGAAGAATCAGATCCCCCTTTCCATTCCTGCCCCTCCGGATGAAATAGTAGATTGTGATACTAGTGCGTGAAGGCGGCCGTTATCGCGCGGAGGTTAGGAAGCGGCGCACTCGCCAAATCGAGTGCTGCAACGACACGAGGCGAAGCCGAGTGTTGTTTGTAGCACGAGAGAAGGCGAGTGCACCGCTTCCTAACCTCCGCGTGACGGCCGCCTTCACGCACAAGTGTCACATACTATTTTTTGTAACGAATGTCAACGTAATGTCGCACATCTTCGTGCCTGCAAAGCGTTGCGTGAAATTATCTTGTAGATAGTTTCACGCACGCCATTTTACTTCACGCACCAGATGAAGTACTTCACGCACCAGATGGCGCACGTGAAATTATCTACGTTTATCTGAACATAATACGCAATTTCACGCACGCTTTGCAGGCACGAAATGTGCGACATTACGTGCATGAGTTACAAAAAATTGGTTATTTTGCGACAGTTCGATCCACTTGTCGAATACGATCAAACTGGATTCACGACGGCGGGTTGACGTAAATCATAATTCGCAGTCGCACGATGAGGTTGTGAAGGTCTTCCGCAGCTACCAGCTGAGTCCGCAAATGGAAAAAAAAATGGAAGGCGCCTTCACAGAGTGCATGCAGATTTCACGCCCTCTATGGGAAGTCGGAGGCCCGCAATCTCGTGCAATGTCGAAGGCAAACGAATGCATAGTCGAAGAACTGAAAGAAGGATATTTCCGAACGAACGATTTCGGTGACCTATACGCCCGGGCACTCGAAAATATCACCTCAATCAAGGCTGAGGTCGAGAAGTGCAGCGAGATAGAGGACAGATACGGCAGCCTGAAAAATTTTCTGGCGGTCCAGTACTGCCCCGAAAAGGTGAGTCGAAGAATTTCGACGCACTTTTGCGTCAAAATTCACAGATCGGGCCATCGATAAAAAATGCAAAATCGACATTTTTTTTCTTCAATACATCGACTATACCATCGTACTCGTCGTAAAAGTTGCATATCCTACTCCCGAAAACGCTGATTTCAAACTCCTTTTTTTTTCGCTTGATTTAGAAAAAAAAGTCGATGTTTTTTTTTATCAGGATGTCAGGATTTGTAGATCCGGCCTCTTGTCGAAGGATGCCAAAACCGACGGCTCAATATTTTTTCTTCAAAACATCGACAATACTCAAGTCGCATATTCGCTTTTTTGCTTAAGGTAGTTCTACCGTCAAATATTAATTTCGCATAAATTCGAGAAAAGTGAGAGAGCATTGCAAAGACTTCTCGATGGTCTAAAAATCTGAAAAAATTCGTGCCCATTAAAGGTACTGAAAAGATTAATTTTGCATAATAATATTTCTAAAATGTTATTAACAAATTGATGAAAAAAAAAAATAGTTTAACAAATATTTCGATGACCCAAGTTTTTTTGTTGATAAAAATAATTCCTTCATTTTTCTGAATACGTTTGAATTTTTTCAGATTTTTAAGTACTCTTTGAAATTTATACATATAAAAAAACACAAATTTCAAAGACTACTTGAAAATCTGAAAAAATTCATACGTATTCAAAAAAACGAAGAAATCATTTTCATCAGAAAAAAAATTGGGTCATCGAAATATTTGTTGAACAATTTTTTTTTCATCAATTTGTTAATAACATTTTTGAATTATTATTACATAAAATTAATCTTTTCAGTACCTCTAATGCGTATGATTTTTTTCAGATTTTTAGACCATCGAGAAGTCTTTGCAATTCTCTCTCACTTTTCTCGAATTTATGCAAACTGGACTCTAGGCGCTAGAACTACCTTAAATATCAAAATAAACAAAATTCTGACCTTCTTTTCGTTAAAACTGACCTCAAATGGCACATTACCCCCCCCCCCCCCCAAATTTTGGATTCCACCTTTTTTTGCTTGATGGTGAAAAGAAGGCTCGAAAAACGCCGAAGTCGGAATAACAATAGTTTCTTCTGTCATCAGGTTGCAGCCAAGGCATACGAGATCTCCGTCGCCGTCATACCGGCGTTGAACACCAAGGTGACGTTGCTCAGCGAATGGTGGATAGCCATTTATTCGAAATTCGAGGCCTGCACGAGTGTTACCCACCTTTCCGAGTTGCACAAAGAGACGGGGGCTATGGTAAAAGCAACCAAAGAATGCATCGAAGCTAAGATTAAATTAGCGGAAATAAGCCAGGAAATGGGCAGCAAATCGTAAGAGGAAGAGAAAGCGTAACATAACCGGCAGTATAAGATCCAATCCGATCAGCCGATTCCAGGCTCGCAAAGTCCGCGAAATACATCGCAGAGCAAATATCAAATCGCCGAACGAAAAGTCAACAGACCAGAAGCATAGAAGAAGATAAGTGGCGCGGCTGATCGGCCAGTAACAAAACCCACGTGGTAACGAAAACTGTGTTATCGTTTATATCAGTATGGATTGGAAAGTTGAATTTCCCGCACCTTGTGAAGTAAAATTGTAAACGATACTCGGCAGAGAAACGTTTTCTCAGCTGGTGTGATTGCAGCACGAGCCGAAAATTCTCACACTCGTGAGAAACAGTTTTTCCGTCCTCGTGTCGTAATTATTTTGTTACCGACCGAGCAGCGGCAGTATTACGATATCTCTGCCCTCTCAATTTGATGACTGATTCTTGTTAATTGAACCAAAATAATGTATTTTTCAAGAATAAAATATTGTCGAATTCAGCTTAGTATAAAGGACCGTGTTTTCGATATTTAAAGGTCGGTCGTGGTCATGTGGCCCGTGTTGTCGATATTTAAAGGTCGGTCGTGGTCATGATGACCATGGGAAGAGGAGAAAAAGAGGAGAAGAGAAGAAGAGTTTGTTAAAAGTAAAGAAAAGGAAACCAGCGCAAGCCAATGGAAACCAATGGACCTTCATTCTTGTCTAAAGCGGAAACGATTGTTCATCTTTGACTAAAGCAGAAAAGTTGGTGAGACGACAGAAAAAAAAGAAAAAAAAACAATGAAGAAGTGGAGTAAAAGTCACCCAACCCCCCACCGAGGCTTCGCCCCGGACCCCACTGGGTAATCATTTTTAACCAACCTTTAAATATCGATAAAATGGGCGGTATCTTTTTAACTAAGCCGAGTTCGACAAAATTGTACTCTTTATTACCGGTTTGACGACTGACGGAACGTTGGGTCAGGCCTGGGCGCTACGCCGGCAGTATTGGTCCGATGATGCCTGCCAAAGTCGGCCCAGTACTTCGCCAACACTGGCATGCTAACTCCGAGCCAGCGCTCGATGCCGACGTTGCGCCAGCGTTGATGGGCAAAGCATACGTTCATACTTTTCGGTATGGGTCGCAAGTCAGTACTCGGTTCGTTGCATAATTCAAGTTAGGAACAGTACTGGCCCGCGGCCTGAGATAAAAGTGGGCCGGTACAAGAAAGATTATTTTGCGCGTGTGAAATATTTTCTATGGGATATTGTATGGTAATTGAGTGTGGGAAATAATTCTTATTGGGGTAAGACGAATAAGTTTGAAAAGGAGGGAATAAAAACGCGCAACGAGAATTTATTTATTTTGTCAATAATATACAAATTATATTAAAAAAATGTGTTTGGACGATATTTTGATTTATTACCTCGAGTTTCACTAGTACTTTCATGTGTAAATACAGACCCTTCTCAATGTAAATTTAATGGTCTCACTTCGTCGCTGTTGAATGATTTATCACGCTCATTCGTTTTGTTGATCGCGTTTCGGATTTCTAGCAAGATCGCGAGGTCCACTGGTTGACGAATTCGAAACGCCGGTTCTTCTAGCAACTACAGTAATCACCCGTGTTGGCGTGCGTGCCTGAAAAACTTTTCGCCAAAACCGATCTCAGAAATATTTTTTTTCAAAACATCAACTTTTAACCTATACCATCATTCTCAAGACGCATACTCTACCTCCGAAAACACTGGTTATTAATCTTTTTTAATTGATTTTGAAAAAAATATTTCTGTGGCGACGAAAAAAATATTTTTTCTGTCAGAAATCGTAGATCCGGCTCCGGGGAGAAAATCGCCAAAATCGACTCCAATTTTTTTTTCTTTTTAAAATATCGACTTTTAACCTATACCATCATTCTCAAGTCGCATACACTACCCCCGAAAACACTGGTTATTAACCTTTTTTAATCGATTTTGAAAAAAATATTTTTTGGCGACGAAAAAAATATATTTTTTGTCAGAAATCGTAGATCCGGCTCCGGACCGAAAATCGCCAAAATCGACCCCAATTTTCTTTCTTTTCAAAATATCGACTTTTAACCTATACCATCATTCTCAAGTCGCATATTTTACCCCCAAAAACACTGCTTATTAACCTTGTTTAACCGATTTTGAAAAAACATTTTTTGGCGACGAAAAAAATATTTTTTCTGTCAGAAATCGTAGATCCGGCTCCGGACCGAAAATCGCCAAAATCGATCTCGGAAATTTTTATTTCAAAATATCACCTATAATGGGTTAATCAATTTTGCGCTGCAGCGCTCTTATAAAGCTTTAAAAAGTTACGGGTGCTGCCCCGCATGTCCTCTTATGAAATTTTTCAAATTTGACACCAAACTGATTTTGTTTATCACGCACATTCCTGGCAACCAATCACAGCTCTAATAATTTGCTAACAATGCTTTCCATTACTCATGAACTTTTTAAAAGAGGGACTCTTCCGTACTTCTATTGTTATCAGTACTGTTTAAAACCCGATGCTTTTTCACTGGTTGTATGCTTGAACGCACTTGATATCGGGATGCCACCGCGTCTCTTGATATCGATGAACACAACCTCAAATGTACATGGCGTCCATCTTACGCAAAATTGCAAGCTGAAAACTATTGTAAAGCAATCATAAAATTACCCCCAAGAACGACCACCCACATTTCCGGATGGTCGCTTTTGGAGCTTGTTCTGCGATCGCTAATATTACTAAAAAAAAAGGCTACACTATCGGAATGGGTGGTCGTTTTATGGGCGTATGTCTGGGTTATTTTTTGGCACAAAATGACTGGTTGTATTGCGTACGGATTCATCGGTTTCGCTCGACATTTTTCTGCTTCGTGTTGTTGAAACGCAGAATGAAACGAAGTAGAAGATATGAATTCATATTTTTGTATTTGAATTCGTATTTTTCGGTGTTAGTTCCCCTCATTAAAAGATCCGATTAGAACCAATAAGATGGACAAAAATCCAATTGAAACCTGTTCGAATCGATTGTGTTTCAATCGGAGTTTTGTCCATTTCATCGGTTTCTATCAGTGTCAATGGGAGTTACTAAGCAGGGTTACGCAATATATAACCAGGATTTGTGCACGATGTATACCGATAAGTCATAAGTTAGATATGAAGACCTGGACACTGTAAACCGTGGCCCCCTCTCCACTGACCCCTCTGCGTGATTACAACCGAGCCACGTCGGGCGTGGCTTTATAAGAAAAGCACTCTTTGTGAGCCGTTCACTTGCACGTGTTACTATCAGCAGCTCGAAAGCAATGTCCAGAATCGCCGTCGTACTGTGCGTCGCGCTCTTCGCTGCGGTAAGTGCACGTTGCGGATTTCATCAAAATGAGCCGTAAAATAGTTAAGGTGGAACAAACAACACGCACGACAAAGATCTGAATTTATATTAACCTCTGATAATTTCGATTTACTCGAACGATATTGTTAGGCGGCAGATTCCGCCTTCAACGACACATCCGACATTGCGGTGGGACGTGTGGTCAAAAATGTCATTTCGAAGGTCGAGTCGGACATGCGAAGGGCTCACGGACAAGCGGAAGCAGAAATTGAGAAGGTTCTTTCGGAAGCGTTCAAAAAAGCCGACGAGTTTTCTGAAATAATAATGAAAATCGTGGTGAAGGTAACGTGCGACTGTAAAATCAGATAACCCCCCCCCCCCTTCCTGCCCCTGCTCATGAAAGATTAGTTATTTAACGATAGTTCAATCGACTAGTCGAATACAATGAAATTGTATTCATGTCGGCGGATTGACGTAAGTTGGAACTTGCAGACGGAAGCTGCGCTCAAGAGAATCTACAATGACAACATAGAACACCTCACCATGGAGTGTATGAGTGTTTCAAGACCTATGTGGGAAATCGGAGGTCCGCAATCTCGTGTGATGGCGAATGCAAACAAATGCATAATCGAAGTACTGAAAAAAGGATATTCGTATATGAATGGTGCGGGTTTCCTTTACGCACAGGGTCTCGCGAATATTACTTCAATCAAGGCCGAGATCGAGGCGGGGTGCAGTGAGATGGTGGACCGATACTACGCAACAGACGTGGACAGCACGAACTTGAAGGGAGAAATCGACAGTTTTCTGACGGCCCAGTACTGCCGCGAAACGGTGAGTCGAAGAATTTCAACGTTTTTTTATGTCATAATTTACGGATCGAGCCACCGATTGAAAGATGCCAAAAACGACCCCTCGACTTTTTTTTTCCCAAAATATCGACTATACCATCATAATCAATTCTCATATTCCACACCCAAAAAGACTAGTTGCAACCCTAGTTAAAAAAAATCAATTTGTCTAATTGATTTTTTTTTAATACAGTAAAATGAAGTAACTTTTTACAGAACTTCGATTCAAGACCTATATCAGCGTTCTCAAGCCGCACAATCTACCCCTCAAAACCGCACTATTTCCAGTCCTTTTTGCTTGATTCGAAACAAAAAATGTTCGTTATGTCAGAATTCATAGATCCGGCCTCCGGTCGAAAAATGCAAAAATTGACTCATCAAAGTTTTTTTCTACGCCTGAAAGCACTGGTTTCAGCCCTTTTTTAGCTTCATTTACATATTAATATAAAAGTTTCTTCTACCAGGCCGCAGCGAAGGCATACGAGGTCTCCGTCACCGTCATACCGGGGTTGACCACCAAGATGGCGTGGCTCGCCGAATGGTGGCAAACCGCTAGTCCAAAAGTCGACATCTGCACAAGCAACGAACTCCTTATCGAGTTAGAGAAAGAGATGGAGGCTCTGCTCAAAGCAACCCGAGAGTGCTTCGAAGCTAACATTAATTTGAAGAAAAACAAGGAAACAGACAATGGACTGAAAGAGAAAGAGGAAGCGTAACATAACCGCCAGTAAGACCCAATCGGGTGACAATAAGGTGGTCGAATGACGACCGCACTTGTCTGTCGTTAGCGCCTTGTCCAAGGTATATAACCGTGGAAGAACTGAAAATAGAATGAGATACGGCAAACACGTACTTCAGCTAACGAATCTAGATTTGTACCGAAGAAGACAAATGTGAAGCTATGCGACGATGAAAGAGTAAATAAAATAGTAATTAACGTTGAATTCTGAACAGTCTAGTTCTAGGAATTTTCCGTTTGGGTTCGATTCAAATGCGTCGTTTGAGAATCGCGTCACAGTCCAATCACATCCACCAATGAAGCGTGCTGAAAGCAAAACATTCCATAACCATCGCATAAAATTATATACGATACTCGTGCTAGAAACTTTTTCTGATCTCGTGTGATTACAACACTCGCCTTCGCCTCGTGCTGCAAACTCACACTCGTCACGAAAAAGTTTCAGCGCACTAGTATCGTAATGTACTATTTTGTAACAAATGCATGAGAAGTGCTGCCGAGTGAAATGTCGCGCATGTGCGAGAAGTGCGTGCGAGAAGTAAAATTGCATCACTGGCTGTAAAGCGCCACTTACACCACGCGCGGCAGGCACGAGAAGTAGCACTTTATTACCTCGAGATTCACCGGTACTTTCATTTATACATATACAAACCCTTCACAATGTAAATTTAATGCGCTCACTTCGTCGCTGTTGAATGATTTATCACTCTCTTCCGTTTTGTCGGTCGGGTTTTGGGTTTCTAGGTTAGAGCTGGCAAGATCGCGAGTTCCACTGATTGACGAATTCGAAATGGCACCGTCTCTTTTCGTTTTTTTAGTCGCCGGTTCTTCTACTGACTCTTCTGCGATTCTATCGCTGTCAGTTCATTTTAGAAACCGATACTTTTTTACTAGTTTCTTGAACGCACTTGATATCGAGATGCCACCGCGTGTCTTGATATCGATAAACATAACCTCAAATGTACACATGGCGTCCATCTTGTAGTCAACGGCTGATGTTATTAAATCAGGACTGGCGCGACACTGGGCCGCAACCTCGGCGTGATACTTTGGCCCGATGCTTGTTTTAACCGTCGCCAAACACTGACATGATACATTCATCGGGTTCGTTCGACATTGTTCTGCTTTATTTGTGTTCTTTTAGAACGAGACGAAGTAGAACATATGAATTCATACGATGTATTTTTGTGTTATTTAACAGAATACATAATCAGGATTTTCCCATGTCTTATATGCCGATAAGATGAGGACCTGGAATCTGTAATCCTTGGCCTCCACTGACCCCTCCGCGTGATTACACCCGAACTACGCCGGGCGTGGCTTTATAAGAAAAACGCTCTTTATATACTGTTCACTACGTGTTACGATCAGCAGCTCAAAAGCAATGTCGAAAATTGCCATCGTACTGTGCGTCGCGCTCTTCGCTACGGTAAGTGCACATTGCGCATTTATCAAAATGAGCCGTACACAGTTAACGTGGAATGAACAACACGTACGACAGAGATCTCAATTTATATTAATCTCTAATAATTCCGATTACTCGAACGATGCTGTTAGGCGGCAGATTCCGCCTTCGACGGCGTCTTCAACGATAAATCTGATATTGTGGTGGGACGAGTGGTCCACAATATCATTTCGAAGGTCGAGTTGGATATGCGATACGCTTACGAAGGAGCGTTAGCAGATATTGAGATAATCCTTTCGCAAGCGTTCAAAAAAGTCGACGACTTTTCGAAAAAAATAGTGGATGTCATGGTGAAGGTAACGTCCGACTGACAAATCGGATCTTTCCCCCTCCTTCCTGCCCCTGCTGATGAAAAATTAGTTATTTAACGATAGTTCGATCGACTAGTCGAATACGCTCAAATTGCTCAAATAAATCGTAATTTGCAGTCGCAAACTGAGTACGGACGCATGTATGCGAAATACAAGGAAAAACTCACCGTGGAATGTATACAAATGCCAAAATCTCTGTGGGAAATCGACGGTTTGTCATCTCGTGCGATGGCCAAGGCAAACGAATGCATAATCGAAGAACTGAAGAAAGGATTTATATATATGGACGGTATGGGTTCCGAGTACGGCCCGGGACTCGCGAATATCACCTCAATGAAGGCGGAGGTCGAGGGGTCGTGCAAGGAGATGAAAGACCGATTCTACGCCTCTGACTGGAAGAAGTTGGAGTCAACCTTCGACGCTCGTCGAGCGATCTGGTTATGCCCTGAAACGGTAAGTCGAACAATTTCGACGTTTTTTATGTCACAATTTACAGGTTGAGCCACGGATAAAAAAAAATGCCAAAAACGACCCCTCGACTTGTTTTGTGCAAAATATCTACTATATCATCGTAACCAAACCGCACATTCTACTCCCGAAAACACTGGTTTCAACCCTTCATTAATTGATTAAAAAACTACAGCAAAATTAAGGTAGTTATCACACGAAAGCAAAGTCATTAGATGCACCCGAATTTTTTATATCTTGTAGTTTGAGTATTCATCTTTTATTTGCGAGGAATTCCGAGATACGTTACCGGACGTCGAATTGAGTAAATAATGTTTTAAAGTAGAGCTTCATACATGGTGTTATATAGAGAAGTCAAGAAAGTTGACTTTCAAACAGAGAAAAAAGCATCTCATAAATGAAATACAAAACATATAAACAGATCTACATTTTCATTAGGTCTTAAAGTATCCAATACAAATTCGTATAAAAAATAATTCTACTGTTAAAAAGTCGTGACAATATAATGCGATTTTAGAAAATAAAATCCCGGAATATTTTTGGCGTAATTACTACTGAGGTCAAAATACCACACATAATTAGTTCTTTTTGTAGCATAGACTCTGATGCCTATGACTCCGGCGTACCGACATAACTACCTTAAGTAACTTTTTTCCAGAAACTCGATTCAAAACCTATATCATCGTTTTCAAGTCGCACATTTTATACCCGTGAAAACATTACTATTTTCAACCTTTTTTGCTTGATTAAAGAAAAAATGACGTTTGTTATGTCAGAATTTATAGATCCGGCCTCCGGTCGAAAAATGCAAAAATCACGTTTTTTTTCTATTCCTCAAAACCCTAATACAATCGTTTCTTCTACCAGGTCGCAGTCAAGACATACGAGATCTCCGTGGCCGTTATATCGGGCTTGACCAGCAGGGTGAAATTGCTCACCGATTGGTGGAAAACCGCTATTCCGAAAATCGACGCCTGCACGAGCGTCAGCCACCTTCAGGAGTTACACAAAGAGTCGACGGCTCTGCTCGAGGCAACCAAACAGTGCTTTGAAGCAACTAAATTGTAGAAAAACAAGGAAATAGGTAACAGGCCGGAAGAGGAATAAGAAGCGTAACGCGATCCCCCAGTAAGACCCAATCCGTTCAGCCGACGACAGAATCGGAATCCCCAAAATACGTCGCAGAGCAAATACCAAATCGTCGAACAGTGGGAAAAAACGACAGACCAGAAGCAGAGAAGAAGATAAGTGGCGCTCCTGCTCGGCGGTAACAAAAACCACGTGGTAACGAAAACTGTATTATCGTTTTCATTACCGACCGAGCCGCGGCCGTTCGGTGTGGTGGAGATTTCACAATAACTCGCCTTGCCATTAATCCAGGAGTCATCTACCAAAACAGCAATCGCGAAGATAAAATACTGCGGCGTTGAAGAAATGCGACACGAGAAAAAGCGGACCAAGAATTGAATCGATATACCCGAAGCACGCGACGTAACAATACATGAGCCTCGCTACGACAGAGAGGGGATGGCGACAACAAAAAAGCCGAGAAGGCGCGGCGCTCGGTCGTTAACAAACACCACGTGGTAACGAAAACTATATATTTTTTTATATAATTTTCGTTACCGATCGAGCTACATCTGTCCGACATAACGTTTACTTCATAATAGGTTTTCGTATGTTTTCTGTGGTTTCCCTGCGTCTTAGGCCAATGCGAGTGGTTCTATCTCAACCTTAAGTCGGCCACACAAGCATCGCACATACTTAACTACTTTTTTTTTTTTTTTTTTTTTTTTTTTTTTTTTTTATTAGTCGTTTATTTCGAGCAGGTAAACAAAATTACACAGTGTAGTTGGAAACACAAACGAATACAAAACCAAAAGAAAGAAAGGTGAATAAACCAAATGGCCCTATTCGGGCTCTCGTCGGTTGAAAAACATAGCCAATATGTAGAGCTTCTGTACCGTTGGAGTTTTTGGCGCGAATTTATATAATATTTTTATTGAGCTCCAGAAAAATGCAGTAAAAACTGGCGGTCAAGTATTGGACCTCGCGATGCGGGCTACATACTTAAGGCGATGTGAAACATCCACGACGAGCCCAGTCGGTATGAATAACTGTAATGAACGTTTTTGACGGATATTTGCGTTTACAGCTAAAAGAAGAAATTCATTCCCTGCACTGGTGAAATCCGCAGGGAATGAATTTCTTCTTTTAGCTGTAAATGCAAATACCCGTAAAAAACGTTCATTACAGTCTTTATTACCGCAGTCGGTATTTCACATGCCCTTAACGAGAGCCACCATCTCACATCAACTCCTCGTGCTCTCGTGGTAAAAAAACTCGCACGTGATGGCTGGTATTTGTGGATGCAACGAAGCAACAAATGGGATAATACCGCCCGTATAAAAGGAACAAAATAAACCAAATAATAACTCGCCTTTCAATTAATCCAGGAATCACCGCGATAACAACAGCAACTGCCAAGATAAAATACTGCGGCGTGGAAGAAATGTAACACGCAAAAAAAGCAAACCGAGAATCAATATGAGAAGCCGGCTCTCGGTCGGTAACAAACACCATTTGTTTTCGTTACCGACCGCGTCGCGTCTGTCCGACGTTTACTTCCCAATAACTCGACTTTCAATTAATCCAGGAATCACCGCGATAAAAACCGAAATTGCCAAGATAAAATACTGCGGCGTGGAAGAAATGTAAAACGAAAAAAAAAAGAAAAAAACACGTTCCGTGAGTCGAATCGATATACCCGGAGCACGTAGCGTGGATAATACGGGAACAGCGATAGCAGCAGATGAGGAGAGGGCAGTGGGGAAAGGGGCCACAAGTGCCAACGCAATGGGAGAGTCATCAAAGCGTGGATTCCGGGGGAGGCCCGTGGTTGGCCCATTCATGGACCTCGGGGGTCTCTCTCAATGAGGATTCGGGAGAGAAAATTCTAGCGCCGGCCGAGGGCGCCGACGGGGGGGGGGGGGGGGGGGGGAAGAACGCCGGGGCAGCGTGGAAGGGACGAAACTGCGTAACAGGAGCGGAAACGCCGTGGGCCGCGCTCTGTGTGCGTGAAAAGGGATCGAAGTTGAAGGTCACGCACGTAGCCGAGCCCCTTGGCAAAAGTTGCGCTGGGAATGGGATCGCCGAAACTGCGCGTCGCTCACGCGTTCCACACGCCGCTTGTGAATGATGCGCCGCAATACGACCGGGACTCCGCGCCTCTTCCCGTGAAATGAACCCTTTTATTTTTATCGCTCTCGTCCTTATTACGCCGATGTCGAAGTTTCAACGAGCGACGAAGCTTCGCGTCCCTTCGGGCCGGGACCCACGAGGCGACAACGGGCGAGGGAGAATTTGCATGATTGTGGATTCAGGGCGCGCTGTACTTGTTGTGAATTTCTGGAAAGCCGTTTTGACCTTGGCGGACTGCGGATCGTATTTGTCTTGAGTTAACGAGAAAAAGGAAAAAAATGTATTAAGTACTGCTGCTTCTGAGATGCTATACGATTATCCCGATTTTTCGTAATTTTTCCGTATCATCGTTTTCATGTATTCTGTACATATTTCCCAAACGATTTTGTTCACGTATTTTAATACCGTAAAAGAAACGATAAATGAGCAGCAGCGAAAAAAAATCTCCGGATCGCATGGAGTTTCTCTATAGACAAATCGCTAGCGCTAAGTTTAAGAAAAAAAAAATGATTAACTAACCAAATCCCTTCGTCACTGAAAAAAATCTCATCTTCCCATGCCCAATCTTTTCATTGAATTAAAAAAAAATCAATAAAAAATAAATAAAAAACCCCAACAATGAAACAGAAATCTTTTTCAATCCCCACCAAAAAGTAACATCCGCTTTTACATCGCTTTCCAATTAGACAGCGATACCCTCTGACGATGCTCGTTGTGAAAATCGATGCATTTAATCGCCTATTCCACCTTCCGGTTCGTCCCCCCCCCCCTTCCGCATTTTTCTTGCAGCCTCCCCTCCCCGCGATTGTTTACCCCGACACGATCGTCAACAAACGTGGACTGAGCGTCGTCTCCGCCTTCGGGCCGTGCAGTCCAATACCTACCCCTACGTTCCTTCCCCGACTTCGACTCGCCGCGTCCGCGGCGCCGTGTGCGCGTGTCTCACGTGACCGCGCGCTCTCTATTGATTTCGCGCGGGGGTGCATGCGCCCTTGCACAATTTCTGGTGCCAAGGGGTATATGTTGGCGGAAGCGGGGCGCGATACGCGCAGTTTTCGTTTGATACCACCGCGGGGTGGCGGCAACAGTGGCATCGCCACATCTCATATCGGGCGCGCATATATTTATAACGCGAGGGGGCCGATAAACATCGCGCTTGCTTCCACGGCGAGTCGGTCGCGGTGTGCGCGCTGCGGGAAAAGTGAGAAAAGAAAATTGTAAAAAAAAATATAATAAATAAATAAATAAATAAACGTGACGAACGAGAAATAAAACAAGTTCCGAGCGGTGACGAGATATGACGGGGAAGTGGGAATGAGCCTCGTTGACACTTTCAGGTATGAACGTCGTATATTCGTGTGCGTTACCAGCTCATCGGGATCTGTGCGACTCGTGCGAATAATTTATATTCTCACGAGTGACGTGAAGCTGCGGACGTGAAAATTGGTCCATTTTTTTCGGTGGATTTTTTTTTTTTGTCAGCGAAGCGGAATCTCGTTTCCTTGTGCCAGTCGACCCGCTCTGCGCACTACGACTGTGTTTATTCGACAGGACATTTTTGTGCGCAATAGACTACGGCACGTGACCACCGAGGATATTTATTTATCTTCGCAGTTCGCTTTGTTGGTGGATTTTATTGGTTTTGCTTTAGGTTTCGTTGCTTTTTTTGTGGTAAATGGGGTTTTGTGTGACAATTTGACACTGACGTTAATGGCGCATTCGGTCGCGGGTGCTTCGATTGTGATCTGCGCCTCGGGAATGAGAATTTCGGGATTTCTTTTTTCGCTGGGGACTCGAATCGTTTTTCTCCCTGCTTCGACTTTTTTGCGCAGTTTTATTGGATTTTTTTTTGTCTACTTTTTCGGCAGAGTTGCGGTGCTTTTCACAGTTCAGACTGTGTAGCGATTTTTCACTGACGATTTTTTCTCAATTTTCTTTGTCACTCAATTTGGAGAGATTTATTTTTCTCTCTTTCACCGCGGTGGTCTGAGGATCAATTCGATGGCGAGGCTGCTGGTTTGCTGACGCTGCAGGGGAGATTGAGGTCTTTGAAAAAAAGCGAAGGGATTTTTTCGGCTACGGGTTCAGACATCCCACGCTCAATTATCACTTATTAGCAATTTTCTCGGTTTGAAAATAAGATTTTTTTTTCACCTTTTTGTTACATAAATTTACAGATCAATTTAATATTGGTATTAAAATTCTTTCATTTTTTAATGTCGAATGCCCAGAATTTTCAATCGCCGTGATATTGAATTTAATAGAAAAAATATTACAAATTTATTTACACCAAAGATAAGTTTGGTTGGAAACGAAAACTGCGGAGATGATAAATGGAAAATAGTGACGCAACGCCTCACGTGCTTTCGGTCAGTGCAATGTTTCTTCACGCTACATACCATATCGCAGCTTGTACACTGATCGATCTGCGGTAGGGTACGTTAGCCTCATGTACAAATTCGATAAGACGTGCTGAACAGGCGACCTCGTTATTCTCGCTCACCTCTGCACTGTTCACCGCCAACTTTATTATTATTATTATTATTGCGTCCGTGCTATAGTCTGTCGAGACTTTTGCTCCCGACATTTTTTTTTACGATTCATTTCTTTTCCTTTTTTTCGTGGAATTCCCGATGACTCAATGTTTCACGAAAAAGAAGGAAAAAAATATAGCGAGCTTGTTTACATCGGTGGCGGAGACGTCTCTAAGCTTCCCCGTGACATCAGGAGGCCAAGTCGCGTGACGTCCATCGATTTGTTTCTCTTTTTCTCTCCCTTTTACGCTGATGGACGACGAACACACAACCTCGAGCTCCCTTCGTGATTTTCGTTCGCGCGAAACTGATTTTCCATTTCTGTCGCTGAGCTGTTTATTCCCATTTTTCGGTGAAAATGAGCCGTGATATTTTTTTTCTGTAAATTAAAATATTTGTAATTTTTAATTCGCAAAATTGCATTCGTTAAGCGACATATTTTTTGCTTCACAATTTCAGGATATTCTTATTTTTTTATATTTTTTTGTGGTCTTGCTAGCAATATTTGGAAATTTTTAATGTATATAGTTATGGGGTTATTATAGATGAGCAACCGGCTCGGACTGTTTACGACACGTTTCGTAACTCGGCTATTATTAATCGCATTATCTAATTCGAGCGATGTTCTCGCGTTGTACCCGATAGATTAGATTCCAAATTAAACGCCGTATTACGTGTACAATGGGTACGTTAGCGGCGAGCGCGGTGGCTTCCTCGCGTGATGCACCCCAGTGCATAATAGCAGATCTGCTTAGAAAACAGGACGAGGGGCTTCGTTTATACGCTCGGCGAGGCAAATGCAAACACCGAGGCAGACAACGAAATGAATGTAGGCACTTCGTTTGGCTCATTCGGGACGACAGCGTCCTCGTTGTCACAATGAATGATACGCAATTCTCGAGATATCGATTTGCTTTTTTTTACTTCAATCCTCTTCAAGTCACAGTGATGTTGATTAAAATTTAGCGTTACCGAGATTTACACGAGAAAATCGATGAACGTCTTTATAATTAGCAACAAAATGTACACAATTAAAATATATATATATATATATTTTTTTTAAACATCCAATATATATGATTAGTATATATATGATCAGCAATCTTATGCATAAATAAATAAATAAACCCTGTGCATTATGACGACATACTTGCAGCAAGAATGCATTTATGGAAATACAGAACGAAACTGACCGAAAATAATCACTTTACGCTGTGCGGTACTTTCGCAATTGTAATAATATATACAATAATAACATATAACAATAACTGAGTTACATCTGTGATAATGGCAACATTGCAATAATATGGCAAATAATGTCTCAAACTGATGTTCAGACCGGCTACCACTTTTTTTTACTTGAAAAAAAAAAAAAAAAAAAAAAAAAATCGCATAACTCCTTTTGTTTTGTACTTTAGGATAAGATGAAAAAAAATTTCCCAGACCCGTGAATAATGTTTCCCCGTTTTCGGCTTGCAGAGAGAAGGAGGTCTGAAGAGGAGGAGGTCAGAAGGAAGAAGGAAAGAAGGCGCCGGTGGTGCAGGCTTGAAACGATGCCAGGTCCAGTGGCGGATCGGTGGTGACCGAGCACTAGAAAAAAAAATCGTCGCTGCCGACCCTCGATGCTTACGCTACGCCTGGTGTCGACGCACTTCTTGAAGCAACCATAGGCAGTGCGCCCTTCGCCTTGCGGAAGGGACTTATGATGTGCCGTGATAGGGACATGAACCCGGAACTCGTAGATTTTCACGAATTGCCGTTGTTGCCAGGTCGAGCGGCGTGAAGACGCGTTCGTTCGGTTCAAGCCAACACGCGACGTCACGTCCAGCCACAATACGGACAAACCCGAGAGGAAACGGCGGATAACGACCGAAAGTTTCCAAAAGTTTCTCCTCTGTCTTTCCTTCCATCTCGCTATTTCGTTTTTTCGACATTAATTTTCTGAAAAAAAAAAAAAAAAAACGAAGAGGAAAAAACTGTTTCTCTTTTCGTCTCTTCCGACGTTTTCACCGGTAAATTCGAGCGGCGTCGTTTGAGACACTTGGGAGTTAATGAAAACGGGGATAAATCGGCAGGACGACGCGATCGGGACTCACACGAGGAAGTGCAAACGGGGAGGCTGGCCGACGAGGGCCGGCAGGCTGCTACGACTCACCGTGCCGTTCTCCACGGCCTCCAGACTGAATTCGGCATACTTCAATCTGTGGAGAGTCGCGAGAGAGTGTATTGTAAGTTTCGACCGCGCGCACTAAGACTACGTGTTATCATTGCATTCGCCCGTGTCGCCCGGGGGGGACGCGGGAGGGTTGTGTATCGATTTCCGATTTAATACGCGGCACCGGCCGGCTGCAGCATCACAAGGTTGCGTGTGCCACGGGCTTTTGAGGCTGATGAGCTTAAGTAGACGGTGGATGATCAATTTGAACCGGTGGGAAATTCTTTGATCGACCCTCGGCTATTTTCGCCCGCGGATGCAATGTCATTACAAGGCTGCGCGTTTTAAAGGGACTGCGATCTTTTTTTTTTTTCAGAGTTACAAATATTGTAACTCTGAAAAAAAAAGAAAAAATATATTAGGTTAAAAGCTGCGGGTTGTAAAATTGGTAGTTTGCAAGGATTTAAAAAAATAAATGAGACGGTGGATGATCAATTTGAACCGAAAAGAAATTATTTGATCGACCCTCGTTAAAGTGACTGCGATCGCAGGAAGTAGAATCGTGGATACGTGAAATATTGTAACGTTAGAAAAAAAAGAAACGAAAATATTGACTTAAAAGTTACGAATCGTACAGATGTTAGTTTGCAAGGATTAAAATAACTAAAGTAGACGGTGTATGATCAATTTGAACCGAAGGGAAATTCTCGGAAAAAAAAGAAAAAATATATTAGGTTAAAAGCTGCGGGTCGTAAAATTGGTAGTTTGCAGGGATTTAAAAAAAAAAGGAGACGGTGGATGATCAATTTGAACCGAAGGGAAATTATTTGATCGACTCTCGTTAAAGTGACTGCGATCGCAGGAAGTAGAATCGTGGACACGAGAAATATGATAACGTTGAAAAAAAAAAAGAAAATATTGGGTTAAAAGCTGCGGATCGTAAAATTGTTAGTTTGCAAGGATTAAAATAACTAAAGTAGACGGTCGATGATCAATTTGAACTGAAGGGAAATTCTTTGATCGATCCACTGCTATTTTTACCCGTGGATGCAATGTTATTACAATGGAAGTAAAATCGTGGACACGTGCACACGTGAAATAATGCACCCTTGCAAAACAGAAGAAAAAAAAATTAGGTTAAAAGCTGAGGGTCGTAAAATTGTTAGTTTGCAAAGATTGAAAAAAACTAAAGTAGACGGTGGATGATCAATTTGAACCGAAGGGAAATTCTTTGATCGACCCTCGGCTATTTTTACCCGCGGTTCCAGTGTCATTACAAGGCTGCGTTAAGGGGGCTGCAACAACGGAAAATAGAATCGTGCACTAGAGCACTCGTGCACACGCGAAATCTTGTAACTTTGAAAAAAAAAAGAAAAAAAACACTGAAAACTGCGGATCGAAAAATTCTTAGTTTGCAGAGACAATAAAAACAATCATTCTGCAGGTTAGAAAACGCGTTAGACATAAAACATATTATTACTCGCTTCATTGGTTTAACTTTTTTGTTATCACGTAATATCGTTGAAGAGTATAAAAAATACATGGTAATATATTTTAACATTATTGTTATCATGTACATTGTCAAAGAATTTATAAAAATAATTCTTCACTTTTGAGCCAAATTTCAAAACGTGATTAAATATTGTTTTTCGTTCGAAAACGTTTTTTGTTTTAACGTTTACATTTATTCATACTAGAGATAGGATACAAAGGGCCAAGATAACGAATGAACCGGTATTAAAAATATCATTAAATCTATTTTCTCCGGTAGCTCTTGACTAACCGCGCGAATTGAATAAACTTTCGGCAGTGCGGCAGTGGGTCGCGGTGCAGACGGAGTGGGATGAGACGCCCTCAGCAAGAACCTCTTCATCACCATCACCACCATCATCACCACAATCATCATCATGGTTCGACGTCCAGTCCTACTCGAGCTCGTCAACAATCAAACGACAAGGTAAATCCGTTTGGCTGCGACCGTCGGTTCGATGACTCGAAACGTCATTCGTGAATTTCGGGACTTATCGTGTCGCCTGAAGGTCACAAAAATCAAATATCGCTATAAAATCGTGTATGAAATATTCAATGTTGAAAAAAGGCCACTTGGCAGGCACAACAACTAAAAAATAAGATCAAACATCGTCTGCTAAAAATGTGTTCCTTCATAGTAAAAAAAAATAACAATCAATTAAAATGTCATTAAAATAATTGCTACAAGGAAGTAATAACGCAAATATAGACATGACTCGGTGAATTGTGAAACGGTTTAACCCGGCCAAGTTTTTATCTCTCAGTCATCACCCCATTCCGCACCAATTTTCGCTATCTCTTAATGGAAATCGTCACACCATATGACGCACAAAGAGCGCTGAGCATTCCGGAAACGATGTCACCCGGGCAATTTCGACGACGACACGACGGCGGCTAAAAATAAAAAATAAAAACGTTCTAATGATTTCATCGCCCACATTACAGTCGTCATATTTCCGATCGGCGCTAATCGCAGGAGCATCGATCCTCGCCGCGACAATTGGGACTAACACGGGACACGGCTAAACGATTGTTTGCGTTTGTTTGTGCGCAGGACGAGTCTCGTCTGGCGCGAGTCAAGCGCGTCTTGGCCGGCTCGCTGCTCGGACGCGGCGGAAGTTCCAGTCGCGTGTTCGGCACGAGGCTAGAGCTCGTCGAGTCTTATCTCGACACCGGCGTGCCCTACGTCGTCCACCGGCTCTGCACCTACATCGAGCTTCACGGCTTTCAGAGCGCTTCCGTTTTTCGCCTCTCCGGCGGCAGCCCGAGACTCACCGAGCGCCTGAGAACCGCGTTCGAGAGACGCGGCGACGCCGACCTCGAGGCCGCGGCATGCCCGCCGACCGCCGCGACCCTTCTCAGACAGTACCTCAAGGAATTACCCCAGCCCGTCGTGCCGTCCACCCTCGTCGGTCGGTTGCTGCAAGTTCACGAACGTAAGTTTCTTTTTTTTTCTTTAATAAATCATATGTATGTATTTTGGTAAGTTGTTTGTCTGTTTGTTTGTGTGTCTGTTTATTTGTCCCAGACCTCTCAATTAAAGTCTGCCCTAAATAATAAAGCCTCGCCCCCCTTGATTAAAGTCTGCCCTAAATAATAAAGCCTTGCCCCCCTTAATTAAACTCTGTCCCAAAATTATAAATTTTTGTTTATGTTAACCAGGCCATACGTGCGCTTATCGCGCTTACCCAGTTGTCGCTTCACTAAAATCGAGGTTACTTTTCTTTGGACCGATCGAACCTCGATTTTCTTCCTTTGTTCGAGAGAAAACTCTATGAGGAAGAGAATGCTGCAAGGCGGAACGCGATGTCTTGATTTTGAAATTTTTCACAGAATTTTAAAGCCGAAGTTGCCTTGCGTTTTTCGCGAAATAAAAATTTCGGTTTCGTAAAGTTTGAAAAACCTATCCGATGGGAAATTTCCCGCTGATTCTGAAAAGCATCGTTCTTTGCTCGAAAAACAGGAAATTTATCGAGAAAAACGCGAGAAATGATTTTTCACTTTTTTCCAAATTACGTCACTTCTGGATTTTCTTCTTTCGTTCGAAAGAAAACTCACTAACGAAGAGAATGCCGCAAGACGTAACGCAATATTTTGATTCCTGAATTTTTCACAGAATGTTAAAGTCGACCCCTCAAAAAATGCAAATTTTTCCAAGCGAGGGGGAGGGGGGGATCCCTTGCATTTTTTTGCGATTTTTGAGGGTCTGGCTTTAAAATTCTGTAAAAAAATCAGAAATCAAGATATCGTATTCCGCCTTCCAGCATTCTTTTCGTCATACAGTTTTCTGTTGACCGCAAGAAGAAAATCCATATTCGATGGATCCAAAAAAAAGTAAACCCAATTTTTGTCAAGTGACAAAATTTCAAAAAAACTGAAAAATCATTTTTCGCTGTTTTCTCGTGGAGTTGTTTATTTTTCGGGCAAACAACGGTGCTTTTCGGAATCAGCGGGAAATTATTCATCGGATAGTGTTTTTAAACTACAGAAAATCGAATTTTTTTTTTCGCGAAAAACGCTAGTCAACTTTCGGCTTTAAAATTCACTGAAAAATTCAGGAATCAAGGTATCGCGTTCCGCTTTGCAGCATTCTCTTCGTTATAGAGTTTTCTCTCGAACGAACGAAGAAAATCCTGGTTCGATCGATCTAAAAAAAAGTAAATTCGATTTTACTGAAGTGACAACTGGGTAAGCGCGCGTGTGGTCTAATATAATATCAAATATCTGCGGCACTTGTAGTTTCGATGGTCGATCGATTGAGTCATCGACATCGATTTGTGCAGTCGCGAGGTTGTGTCACGCTGACCGACCAATGTTGTTGCAATAAAAGCCCACGCTTCCTGCTTGTCGTAATCCCGTTTGCGTGTCGCCGTGTAAAAATCGTCGTTCGAAATGTTCGCAGAAGAATTCGCGAGCAACCGAGAGATGTGGATCGACGAGACGAAGGAGCTCCTGGGCACTCTGCCGCCCGCGCACTATCGACTTTTTGGCTACCTGGCCAATTATCTAAGCAAATACGAGGCCCGGCACGGACGCGGCTCGGGCGTGTGCGGCGTTTTCGCACCGGTGGTGCTTCCGCACGTTCCACCGGCGACGACATTGCTCCGCGATATCCTCGCAGAAGTCACCCTGCTCTTTCCCGACTGGTGAGTCATACGAGCCAATAAAAATCGTCAATCGCTGCTACTCGCACGTTCGCACTCACGTTTAACCCACTTCTATATTTAAGCGCATTCCGCAAATATATTCCCACCGCAAAAAGCAACTTGCGAAGAGGCGCGTCACAAAATGTCCTCGGCACAAAAATAATAATGAGTCTCCTTGAAGATGCCGAGAACGATTTTTTAATCGAAACATTTTTCTGACAGTCGTTCGAAATCGTCGAGTGAATCGCATTTTTTTGGCTTCGAATCAACTCAGTTATTTTTGCCGAAGACATTTTTTCACAATTTGTTAATTTAGATGTAAACAAAATTTTACAATTTTTCCCCGACACCAATAATTTTTTTAGGCTGTTTATAAAAAATATGGAAATAAAGTATATTCAAGATATATGAATTATATAAAATTATATATTTCAACCAAAAGTTCTATGTCCGCTATACATATTTTATATATCCACCGAATATGATTTAATGAGATATATCTGAGATATCTTAAATAGATAAAAATATATTTATTACATATTTTTCGTCCAAAACTTGTATATCTCATATATTTTCAAATATACTTTATTTCCATGGGAGAGTTTTTCGCAGCTTATTGACCCCGAAACTTTTCGTATACAGCGCGGAAACCTTTCTAAGAAAACGTAGACGATACGCGTGACACGATAGAAATCACCGTTCGCCGCGGTCGGTTGCTTCGTAAAACTCCGCGGAAACGCCGAAAAAGCATTTAGCGCGGGCTTGACTAACGCGAAGCGCCCCAGCGTCCTTAAATTTGGTCACATGCTCGCGCTCTATTGTTCATTGTATGTTAATACCGTAACAATATCCGTCGACATTTTTTTCTCTCATCCGCCTTGCGAATTAATAGAGCCAAACGAAGTTGTACGTATTATTATTATTATTATTGGATTTCCGCGTTCGAAGGTCGTGTGGCGTATCACCTACTTCGGTATTCCCGTATTATCACGTTTCACTCCGACGGACCGTGAAATTCATTCATCGTGTTATCGCTGTTATTACCGGTCTGCAATCTTCTAATGACTTTTTAATGACCCGCGTTACGATTGCGCAACTATTCGCGAGTGATAATTTAATTAGAATGATTCTTTTTCATCGCGGTTTCGCGTTGCTTCGTGATTCACTATGCGATAAATTGATACGTGGCGGTCGATTTTGTCGACAGTGTTGACTGAAAATTTGCATATCGAGTACGTAAAAAAATTCGGAATTAACGTATAATATTTTTCTCCGCGTGTGATATTTTAATTCTGACTGTCGCGAATTCCAACTCGGACGCTCCCAACCGGCGCAACGGTTGATCGACGGTAACGCGCGTAAAGTGCAGAGCCCGGCGTTATATAGAGGTAGACAAGAAACTAGGTACAGAAGTCATTCGCACATAAATACCGGGGAACGACTTTCTACCCCGTCACGCGAGGATTCCACGTGATTTCACGTTTACGCCCGGCACTCGGGCCGCAAGCGAGCGAGCGGCGTCTTCGCGCACTATAAAATATTCGTCGTCTGACTATCTCAACGCCTGAAGCTTATTGCTAGAGAACGCGGCGTCGTCGATAATTGCACTGTTGTGTGCTCGATATTTCGCACCTCGTAGCATCGTGAAATTAATCACGTGACTGCGGCTCCTCAGCTGCAATATTTAATGAGAGGCGAATCCTCCACGAGTGCCAAAGAGATGGCAACTAATTTTCGAACCATTTATACTTGAAAACTTCATCCATCTGGGTAAAAAGAAAAGTCTCACATTGTGCAGAATCGAAAGACGAATTACGCAAGACTTTTCTCTCGTCGAAAAGCGTCCGGCGTCGCTGGAATAATCGTTAACAGTTTTTGTTATCGACTGAGTAGGTTACACCTCCCCCTTCAAGACTACAGAAAAAAAATCAGTCGATAAACCTGAGCATTTTTTTTACTAATTGCAAACATCTAAAAAGGGAATTAATTGGTTTTTTATTATTCATGTTTACACATTCTGCACTCCCAATTAACACAACACGAGATTACATAAACAACATCAACATCCTCAAGACGACGTCCCGCATGTTTTATTTACTTCAGCGTTGAAAACAGCCTTGGAACAACAAGTCAATACCGAGTGGCGGGAAAAAAGTGATTTCGCTTTCACGTCAACTTCGCGTCGAATTCACAGTCCCCACAGTTGCGAGCGTCAGGCGTGTCTCAAATTCCGCGTGTCTCTCTCGTCGCGCTCGTCAATGCCAATAATACACATTGTTGCCGCGCTCTCTCGGCTCGCAGAACACGGCGGCGTATTGATTCTCACGTCGTTGTTGTTTCAATCGCCGAGACCCGGCGTGTATACACCACGTACACCGGAAGCGCCGGGAGAGCCGGGCGAGTAAGGACGCGCGCTCGCGGTAAACGCAGAAGTTGGCGTGAAAACACGTAGGCGGCCGATCGCGGGCGAGCATAATCGCCCGAAGTGCGGTCACGGACGTGTTCGCTCGAGGAAATCCATTCTTGTCCTCGGTCAGTGTCAGCCGCCCGCACGGAATACGATTTTCTCCGGCGCCGGCAGACGCGAAGCCCGCACTCGCAATCAGCGCCGACGCCGTGCGAGAATCAACAGTTGCGATTGTAATCTTTACCGCTAGACGCGCGCGTCCATTTGTGTATTAGACGAAGCCGAAGCCCAAGGGTAGCGCGCGCCGTGACCCTCGCGAAAACTCAGCCGGCCGTTGCGCGCCGCCGCCGGCGTCCGGCCACAGATGGCGCGACGCTCGGTTTGTTTTTTAATCTCGTTATCAAGGACCGCGCGCGCGCGCGCGCGCTTCGTCGGGTTCCGTGAATAATTGAATGCGCGTTTTTTTTTGCCCGTGAAGAACTGACAATGAGTGTTTTTGGCGAGTGCGCGGGATGACGGAAATGGTCACGCGAACGGGCTGAACGTTGCTGGGCATTTTTGTCTCGCGGGGACAATGGGAATAGGATCAAAACAGTCGAGCATTGTCTACGTAGCGGGATCGACATTCGGCTAGTTTTGCTTGAATACGACCGGTGAAACAAACTGGTTAATTATTGTCCAAAAGCAACGTGATAACTGTTTCATTAATTTATATACTGTTTTAACCCTGCTCAATAATTGTCCCAACAAGCCGATGTTTCTTGGTTGGTTATTCGGTACAAAAATTACAAAAGTTGCTTAAGGAGGACTTCTACCCGGGAGCACCGTTTTTCATTATAGTTTTTTATGGTGAAACGAATAAATGTTGACGACTCCGGTTTTTTTCTACTTGTTACTTATGTTTTAAAGTATACGATGGAATTTTTTTTTTACTCGAGAAACATGTCTTCATGGAATGACGGAGGTTTTTTTTTCAATTACAGCAAAATTAAGAAAATGGCGGCTTTTAAAAGATTTTTCGCCTATGTTTTTCCTATAAAAACATTAATAAAAAATCGAAAAATTAAGTTACCGAAAAAAACCTCCGTCATTCCATGAAGACATGTTTCCCGAGTATGTATGCACAATTTCAGGCTGATCGCATAATTACAGTGGTCAGAATAGTGGTAGCTATTTATTTTGGATGACCGTGTTTGAAGTCTAGGGACGCCGACAATTTTTTACTTTAAAAATTTCATTGTATACTGTAAAACGTAAATAACAAGTAGAAAAAAAACCGCAGTTGTCAACTATTATTCGTTTTCCCACAAAAAATAAAATGAAAAAACGCTGCACCAGGGTAGAAGTCCCCCTTAAACTGGATCTGCTAGGGCTGACAATTCATATTTGTCATTTTTACGAAGGAACATTAAAGAACAAATCAACTAGAATGACAGTAAAACATTGGGAAAAATGTCAGAAAATGATTTATCTCTCGTAGCCGACTCCACCGAACATGCCTCAGAGCGTGTCTTTCGCAATCCGTCATAATGGAAATTCGATTCTCGATGGAATTCCGTAATTCGATACGATCCGAGCTCGCTGCGTGCGACGCGGCAAATTGTCTCGGTGGTGTATTTCCGTTGATCGGTAATCGCAAAGTTGGCGCATTCCCGTGTCTGCGACGCGTCTGCCGTGGGCTGTGAATGCCGCGATTCGAGCGGGCAGCGGCAAAAGCCAATCGGAGTGGAAAAATTCGCAAATCGTCGCGGCATTCCCGGCGAAATTATCTGCGTCGGCCGCTAGCAGCGATAAGTCGCGGATGGGCGCCGCGGGCGGCGCTGCAGAGACGAATCCCCGATGCATAAGGTAATCCCGGTTATGCGCGGTCACGCACGCACCCGGTGTGTCTCACCCGGCGACTCGTGATTGCGTCATCGCGTCCGTCGTGAGCGACCGCGAATCCCGAGCGACTCTTGGACGCTTCGTCTACCCGCCTCGCCGTTTCGCGCGATTATACCGGCTTGCATGCGTGCCGCAACGAAGCTGCCGATGATGCATCGCCGGTTCAGCGGATTTGCGGGCGGCTCGCGCGCTGACGACGCGGAGCGCGCAGAAGCTCAGGCTGCTCGCCGATTCGTGCGAGTTACCTATAGACGAGGCGACCGTTCTTAAGCATTTTTTGCGTCTCGAATATTTTACTGAAGGGAAAATAAATGCGGTAAGAAGAAATTGTTTGTTTCTTTAATTTCTCAAAATTAGTCGCGCGTCATGAAATCTTTTGTGTGTCGTTTTTTTCGCACGGACAGTAAGAATAAATAGTTTGTTTCTTTAATTTCTCAAAATTAGTCGTCTGTCATGAAATCTTTTGTGTCGTTTTTTTTCGCTCGGACAGGAATTTGTTTAAATGTTGATCCGATAGTTCGGGAGTTTGGGTAAACTTTTTTTAGTCTTCAAAGAGAGTTTAAGGTCTTGTCTCAACGGAATTTTTTTGCTTACTTCGTTTTTGAGAGACTTTCGAGGGATTTTCTAGTGGAACCTGTTGAACATTTTTTTAAATCGGGACGCATGTTTTTTCTTACTTATTATACATCGAATGCAAATTTTCGAAATGCAATGTCGCAATCGCAGTTTCTTCGCAAAGACCACCACTCGCGAGGCGAAATTGTCTCGTTCTCGAGTTTTACTCCTTACTCCTCTGTTTTTGTCCGTATTCTCGCTCTCGTTCCGAGAATCGCTGTTTCCCCGATTGCCTTTCTATTGCATTTCAGCTGTCGCGGATATATAGAAAACGCGCATGTTCGGGATACTTCGTTACCACTCGATTTTGCCGCGCCCGGCGCCCGGCAACAGAGCAACGCAGCCAAAGTGGCTCGCAAGTATATCACTTGTTCTGAAACCTGTAACGAGTACTCGCGAAACTCGATATCCCTTCGAGTGACTGCCGCATAGTATAGAGTGGAGTAAGGACGCAGTGTGTATCGGTATATATGTACATATATATTGTATATGTATATATTATATATATGTATATATATACATATATATGCATATGTCGTCTCGGATAATTGAGACGCTTGAAGCGTACGGAAAGCTGATAATAGACGCCGGTTGGGATGACGATCGTGCTGGAACAAAATAATAATAACATCACCGACAGTCACATTCATACGGTATGAATTTATAACGTCGATATTATTACATTTTTGATCCCACGTCCTGGGAGATCAAGTATTTTCTCGACGATATTTCTGTACCAGTAATCCTCGGTCTATCGTCTCTAATTCCTGCAAAAAATGTCTCCGTACGCACGTCAACGAGACACCGATAAGAGGTTTAAATCGACGCATTCCAAGCTCGTGAATCGAGTATCGATAGAACACGCGCGCGATACCCGAAACGAGTGTTTTTGCCAGCAGGTTGCAGGCAGAAAGAGTGTCGTTCGAGGAATTTCATTATTGGAAAATAACTTCAGTGATCATTTATTTTTTCCTCCTTAGTCGCCACTTACTGAATTTAATTTTTTATCCGAGGTATTCTGCGAAGAAATCGCCGAGCGGAATTTCATTAGCAGTGCGCAGTCTTCATTTTCACTCAATATACTTTTTTTCTGTTGGCTGTAAAAATAATGGAGTGCATTTTTTCACTTCCTCTTCGCTCAGAAAAGTGTTCTTCGGAAAATGCCGGCGTATCTTTCTCCGGAAAATAAAATGTCAAGCTTTTTGTTTAAAGAAACAAATATTCTTGAAATCATTATTTTTTCCATAGTATAAAATGAATAAGTTTGTGTTAGAAATTTAAAGACGCATTTTTATATTTGTATTACATGGCAGTTCGAAAAAATATACATATTTTTTTTGTTGCAAGTAACTATAAATTATCAGTCAATTATTGATCGATTTTTTGCGTTACATTTCGTGTAGTACGGTATCGCGGGGTTACGTTAATGACACGTAACACGCGAAATCCGATTTCGTCATTGCCGCGGTGAGCCACGATGATCTGAAACGACGACACTCCCCCTTTTAGCTCGACCACCTGCTCGCTTCCAACCCCTTCCGTCGCGCTGTCGCTACCGAACTCTGACCCAATTTAATACCGTCCGGTCGGAGCGGCTGATGGAACGCTATATAACGGATCCTCGCTGATACCGCGAAAGACACAATTAAAATTCACTGACGAACGCACCTTCGATATACAACTGCCTATAGGATATTGAAATTGTTTATTTAACCAAGTCACATTTCTGTATCGCTATTTAGGAGTTTGCCAATTACAACATCTAGCACTTTCAAAGTGCCATCAAAAGTGATTTTTTTATCAACGAGATTAATCTCGTTTTACAAAAAAAAAAAATGTATTAACATTTCTAATTAATAAATTAATCTGTTTTTTCGAATATAGCATTTTTTTCACAATCTGCACTGTACAAACTAAACTGAAATTTGTTAACTTTTAACAAAATATTTTTTTCATCTATTTGTTAATAAAAATGTTTAATATAGTTTTATAAAAATATAACAATTGTTAACCTTTTTTTCCATTTTGTAACAGTTTTTTTGTCATCATTACAAAAAAAAAGATGAAAATATGATTTTCCTTTAATTAAACATTTTTTATTTTTGTAAACACGGCGATTTCTGTTTTCTTTTTTTACCGCGAACGATTTATCGGAAAGTCTAGCGTACGCTAAACAAATTCACAAGTGATTTATTCTCTATCACGACTCGGCGGGGCAGTGGGTTAGTAAAACGGGCTTTAGCTAATCGCCCGAGTGGTCATGTGCCTCCCGTCATCGTTCGTTTACCGCTCGCGAGGCTATAGTAGAGTAAGCACTACTATAATACGATTATCGGGAGGAGGAAATAATATAGGAGCGCCGATCAATTTCTTCCAGGGCCGCGAGCAAAGACACGAGCCGCGTCTCGCTTCTGCGAATTTTCAAGTCGATATTATGCCGAGCAAATTACCATCACTCACCTCGATGCTTGCACTAAAATCGTCTCTCACTTTACAGAAGTCCGCTCACGTGGTAAACTTATATGTTTACGCGATTCTGCGAAGTGCAATATAAAACTGTCATGTTTTTTTATACCATCTTCCCACTCAATTCAATTCAAAACCCCACTGTTTTATTTATTCCTTTATAGATACATCCGATTGTTTTCTTCAGTTCTAAATCAAAGCCGCAATTTTTTCGTATCAAGAAAATCTACTGAAAACATAACATTTTTGTGCTTTCACATTTTCTTCGTAACTATGAAGTCAATTTAATCGTACGATCAAATGTGTGATTATTTACACAATTGTAAAATGTCTTATTGTTTCACTCATAACGGAATCACCTCATTCATTTCTATAGACAAGAGCCATTAGGCGCTCATTATCTTGATGTGTCGTTATTATTATCGTACGAGACGGCAGACTATTTTTTTTTTGCAGACACTTCTCCAAATGCTTTTTCGCCTCGCAGAATGTTTCGGTATGAAAAGTCGATTAGCGCGTCAACGTAGGAGGATTTTTCGCGCTAACATTAGACCGCCGGCTGGTGCGATGACGGTAATGGGACCTTGACGCGCGAATAGATATTCTAAAATACGTCGGTTATTCCGCGAGTCTGACGGTGTTCCCTTATTTCGCGAGACGTAGACGATGTAAGGAAAGTCATGTTTCCGCCAAAATTATTTCCACACGCCAAACGCTTCGCGCCAAGTACTGCGCAGTTTCTCAGTTTAGACCTAGGGGCACATTCGTCCATACAGTATAGTTCAACGGATAACGAGCTTAGTCGTGCGATAATCCTGGCAATTCACCAGGCTTTGAGGCCACGCGCGACACGGGCTCTGTCATTTAGCTCGAGTCACAGATCATCCGACTAGACACATTCGAGACGAAGTCGGATGTAATATCGTTTAATAATAATAACATCCCAAAGACAGAGACAGAAAATGTTATTTGTATCATGGCGAATGAGAATCACCTTAAAGTTCCGAAAGAACTAAACCGGTCATTTCAAGGTCGACCGTATAACTGGAAGTTTATTACTTGCAGAAATTTTTTTAAATGCGCTCAACAAAATATTACTCGTGGTTTCTAGTCATAAGTAACAACTACTGGATAGGATTTTTTTTAAACCAGAAGTAACTGTTTGGCATAAATATTACATATTGTATATACTATATATTTTTTCTGTCAGGAATTATGTTTTGAGTAAAAATATCAGGGTTAACGTATCTGTTAATAGTAATGAAACAGTCGTTACCTTCGATACCTATACGTTTATGGCTTCATCGATTTCAGACCTGAAATTTAATCGACTACATTTGAATAAATTTGGTGAATATGCGCGTGAATTGCAATCCATCTTACCTCGATTTCCCGGGAGATTGTTCAACTACGAGCAATTCGAGATAATCGATCTGTTCCGCGGTCTCTCCGAGCCCCGCGCGGTTCTCGAAACCCCCCCCCCCCCCCCCCCCCCCCCGTTCTAACGCCGGTTAGCAACCAAACGCGCAATACGACGTGCATGCAACGTGTTGCACTCTGTAATAATCGAAAGCGAATCAATAATTCAAGCTCACTCATCGTGTCGCTAACTCACGGATTGCATGTATAATCTCACGTGAAATTAAGTCTATTCTGCTCTGCATAACCAGTGGAAATCGAAATGTCCCGAATGATAGCTCTTGAAACATTTATGTGATACCTTCATGTAAATCGATATGATAATTTAAATAACGATGCCTCACTGATATTTGTGAATTACTTCACCGACGATTGGTATCTGGAATACTGGAAGATTTTTTTGCTACTAATTTTTATATTTAGGTAACAGGTAGAAAATACCCAGTACCGGATATAATTTGTTTAGTTATTTTATTTTTCACAATATTATTTTCTATCAAAAATGTAAAACTGAGTTAACACGTTCTTCTCGAAGCTTCCTTACGAAATATACAACAACAAAAAAACCCGAGAACTATATGTTTGTGTCCTTGGTGGGGAATGCAACTTCGCGTGAGTCTTGATCCTGTTTACCCTGAGGACGAGACGATGGAGATGTCCTTGACGATGAAACTTTTTCCCTTCCGGAAAAGGGATAAGTAGGCCGGCGATTGTATCAGACGTTTGTCTGACTTCGCTACTGCGTCGTAGATGCGTTCATATTGAATCGACGTAAAAAAGTGGAACGTCAAGGAAATTTAACAGTCAAGTCATTGGTCTCTACCACGTGGTACGAGGATAAAAATGTAAACGAAAACGATGACTCGTTAGGTATGCATATACACGCGCGTCAATTTCGTGTGTATCGAGTTTGTTAACCCTAACATTGAACCGCCGTATAATGTACATGTACCGTAGGTATTGAGAAAAGTTTACTCGACGATCATCGTCGAGTAAACGCGAACGGTCGAACAACAAGAACCATAGATGATGTTTGAATTGGTTAAACGGAAATTCCTTGAATCCTCTGACGTCCAAACAAAGTTTACGTCGAGGAACTTTAATCATGAAACCAGGGTAAATGTCAGGCTTTAGAAAGTATCTTTCTTGATTAGCTCTTTGCAAAACTGTAGCATTAGAACCAACAAGAATGATGGAATCTACAGCAACAACGAAATTAATGAATTTTTTAAAGTATACACTGAGCATTCGTATTCCCACTCAGGTATTAATTGATATGGCGTAATGTCTGGGTACGTGATAAAAGTCTGTCCATTTTCAAGTACTCTATTTATGTTCCGAGACAATGTTTGCGCGCAGAATTGGCCAAGAAATAATTGATCGTCGCCTGGCTGTTGAAGGGGTGTGACACCCTCAGACCTCTAAAAGTTTAATGAATCGCCAGACTAAGGTCACCAGTTATGTAGGAATAACCGTCAATTGTGTTATAATGTAGATTTTCGCTTGGACATCAACCTAATAGCATCGTTCCTTTAAGTGTACAACATTTTTCTTCTGTGATACAACTTGTGGGTTAATAAATAATCTCTAATGTAAAAATACAAAAAACAGTAGAAAAAAATGTCAACGGCACGCGGTGTTCCCAAGCGGTCACCCATCCAAGTACTGACCGCGCCCAATGCTGCTTAACTTCAGTGATCGGACGAGAACTGGTGTTTTCAGCATGGTATGGTCGTTGACGAATACGTAAATCGCTGGTAATCCAATTAAGACAGAAACCACGCACACAGATAAGGTCTTTTATTAGACTGTAAAATATAACTTAGATAAAAAAAAAGTAAAAAAAAGTTTTTACATTTTTCAAGATCGGGAACTAAATTATTGATTAAATAATGTAGAACAAAAAAAAGATGTCAACGGCACGCGGTGTTCCCAAGCGGTCACCCATCCAAGTACTGACCGCGCCCAATGCTGCTTAACTTCAGTGATCGGACGAGAACTGGTGTTTTCAGCATGGTATGGTCGTTGACGAATACGTAAATCGCTGGTAATCCAATTAAGACAGAAACCACGCACACAGATAAAGTCTATTATTAGACCATAAAATATAACTTAGATAAAAAAATGTATAAAAAAAGTTTTCACATTTTTCAACATCGGGAACTAAATTATTTATTAAATAATGTAGAACAAAAAAAAAGATGTCAACGGCACGCGGTGTTCCCAAGCGGTCACCCATCCAAGTACTGACCGCGCCCAATGCTGCTTAACTTCAGTGATCGGACGAGAACTGGTGTTTTCAGCATGGTATGGTCGTTGACGAATACGTAAATAGCTGGTAATCCAATTAAGACAGAAACCACGCACACAGATAAGGTCTTTTATTAGACCGTAAAATATAACTTAGATTAAAAAAAAAGTATAAAAAAAGTTTTCACATTTTTCAACATCGGGAACTAAATTATTTATTAAATAATGTAGAACAAAAAAAAAGATGTCAACGGCACGCGGTGTTCCCAAGCGGTCACCCATCCAAGTACTGACCGCGCCCAATGCTGCTTAACTTCAGTGATCGGACGAGAACTGGTGTTTTCAGCATGGTATGGTCGTTGACGAATACGTAAATCGCTGGTAATCCAATTAAGACAGAAACCACGCACACAGATAAGGTCTTTTATTAGACCATAAAATATAACTTAGATTTAAAAAAAGTAAAAAAAAAGTTTTTACATTTTTCAAGATCGGGAACTAAATGATTGATTAAATAATGTAGAACAAAAAAAAGATGTCAACGGCACGCGGTGTTCCCAAGCGGTCACCCATCCAAGTACTGACCGCGCCCAATGCTGCTTAACTTCAGTGATCGGACGAGAACTGGTGTTTTCAGCATGGTATGGTCGTTGACGAATACGTAAATAGCTGGTAATCCAATTAAGACAGAAACCACGCACACAGATAAGGTCTTTTATTAGACCGTAAAATATAACTTAGATTAAAAAAAAAGTAAAAAAAAAGTTTTTACATTTTTCAAGATCGGGAACTAAATTATTGATTAAATAATGTAGAACAAAAAAAAGATGTCAACGGCACGCGGTGTTCCCAAGCGGTCACCCATCCAAGTACTGACCGCGCCCAATGCTGCTTAACTTCAGTGATCGGACGAGAACTGGTGTTTTCAGCATGGTATGGTCGTTGACGAATACGTCAATCGCTGGTAATCCAATTAAGACAGAAACCACGCACACAGATAAGGTCTTTTATTAGACCATAAAATATAACTTAGATTTAAAAAAAGTAAAAAAAAAGTTTTTACATTTATCAAGATCGGAAACTAAATGATTGATTAAATAATGTAGAACAAAAAAAAGATGTCAACGGCACGCGGTGTTCCCAAGCGGTCACCCATCCAAGTACTGACCGCGCCCAATGCTGCTTAACTTCAGTGATCGGACGAGAACTGGTGTTTTCAGCATGGTATGGTCGTTGACGAATACGTAAATCGCTGGTAATCCAATTAAGACAGAAACCACGCACACAGATAAGGTCTTTTATTAGACCATAAAATATAACTTATATAAAAACAATGTTAAAAAAAATTTTTTACCTACATTTTTCACCATCGGAAACTAAATTATTTATTAAATAATGTAGAACAAAAAAAAGATGTCAACGGCACGCGGTGTTCCCAAGCGGTCACCCATCCAAGTACTGACCGCGCCCAATGCTGCTTAACTTCAGTGATCGGACGAGAACTGGTGTTTTCAGCATGGTATGGTCGTTGACGAATACGTCAATCGCTGGTAATCCAATTAAGACAGAAACCACGCACACAGATAAGGTCTTTTATTAGACCATAAAATATAACTTAGATTTAAAAAAAGTAAAAAAAAAGTTTTTACATTTATCAAGATTTGAAACTAAATGATTGATTAAATAATGTAGAACAAAAAAAAGATGTCAACGGCACGCGGTGTTCCCAAGCGGTCACCCATCCAAGTACTGACCGCGCCCAATGCTGCTTAACTTCAGTGATCGAACGAGAACTGGTGTTTTCAGCATGGTATGGTCGTTGACAAATACGTAAATCGCTCGTAATCCAATTAAGACAGAAACCACGCACACAGATAAGGTCTTTTATTAGACCATAAAATATAACTTAGATTTAAAAAAAGTAAAAAAAAAGTTTTTACATTTTTCAAGATCGGGAACTAAATGATTGATTAAATAATGTAGAACAAAAAAAAGATGTCAACGGCACGCGGTGTTCCCAAGCGGTCACCCATCCAAGTACTGACCGCGCCCAATGCTGCTTAACTTCAGTGATCGGACGAGAACTGGTGTTTTCAGCATGGTATGGTCGTTGACGAATACGTAAATCGCTGGTAATCCAATTAAGACAGAAACCACGCACACAGATAAGGTCTTTTATTAGACCATAAAATATAACTTAGATTTAAAAAAAGTAAAAAAAAAGTTTTTACATTTTTCAAGATCGGGAACTAAATGATTGATTAAATAATGTAGAACAAAAAAAAGATGTCAACGGCACGCGGTGTTCCCAAGCGGTCACCCATCCAAGTACTGACCGCGCCCAATGCTGCTTAACTTCAGTGATCGGACGAGAACTGGTGTTTTCAGCATGGTATGGTCGTTGACGAATACGTAAATAGCTGGTAATCCAATTAAGACAGAAACCACGCACACAGATAAGGTCTTTTATTAGACCGTAAAATATAACTTAGATTAAAAAAAAAGTAAAAAAAAAGTTTTTACATTTTTCAAGATCGGGAACTAAATTATTGATTAAATAATGTAGAACAAAAAAAAGATGTCAACGGCACGCGGTGTTCCCAAGCGGTCACCCATCCAAGTACTGACCGCGCCCAATGCTGCTTAACTTCAGTGATCGGACGAGAACTGGTGTTTTCAGCATGGTATGGTCGCTGACGAATACGTCAATCGCTGGTAATCCAATTAAGACAGAAACCACGCACACAGATAAGGTCTTTTATTAGACCATAAAATATAACTTAGATTTAAAAAAAGTAAAAAAAAAGTTTTTACATTTATCAAGATCGGAAACTAAATGATTGATTAAATAATGTAGAACAAAAAAAAGATGTCAACGGCACGCGGTGTTCCCAAGCGGTCACCCATCCAAGTACTGACCGCGCCCAATGCTGCTTAACTTCAGTGATCGGACGAGAACTGGTGTTTTCAGCATGGTATGGTCGTTGACGAATACGTAAATCGCTGGTAATCCAATTAAGACAGAAACCACGCACACAGATAAGGTCTTTTATTAGACCATAAAATATAACTTATATAAAAACAATGTTAAAAAAAATTTTTTACCTACATTTTTCACCATCGGAAACTAAATTATTTATTAAATAATGTAGAACAAAAAAAAGATGTCAACGGCACGCGGTGTTCCCAAGCGGTCACCCATCCAAGTACTGACCGCGCCCAATGCTGCTTAACTTCAGTGATCGGACGAGAACTGGTGTTTTCAGCATGGTATGGTCGTTGACGAATACGTCAATCGCTGGTAATCCAATTAAGACAGAAACCACGCACACAGATAAGGTCTTTTATTAGACCATAAAATATAACTTAGATTTAAAAAAAGTAAAAAAAAAGTTTTTACATTTATCAAGATTTGAAACTAAATGATTGATTAAATAATGTAGAACAAAAAAAAGATGTCAACGGCACGCGGTGTTCCCAAGCGGTCACCCATCCAAGTACTGACCGCGCCCAATGCTGCTTAACTTCAGTGATCGAACGAGAACTGGTGTTTTCAGCATGGTATGGTCGTTGACAAATACGTAAATCGCTCGTAATCCAATTAAGACAGAAACCACGCACACAGATAAGGTCTTTTATTAGACCATAAAATATAACTTAGATTTAAAAAAAGTAAAAAAAAAGTTTTTACATTTTTCAAGATCGGGAACTAAATGATTGATTAAATAATGTAGAACAAAAAAAAGATGTCAACGGCACGCGGTGTTCCCAAGCGGTCACCCATCCAAGTACTGACCGCGCCCAATGCTGCTTAACTTCAGTGATCGGACGAGAACTGGTGTTTTCAGCATGGTATGGTCGTTGACGAATACGTAAATCGCTGGTAATCCAATTAAGACAGAAACCACGCACACAGATAAGGTCTTTTATTAGACCATAAAATATAACTTAGATTTAAAAAAAGTAAAAAAAAAGTTTTTACATTTTTCAAGATCGGGAACTAAATGATTGATTAAATAATGTAGAACAAAAAAAAGATGTCAACGGCACGCGGTGTTCCCAAGCGGTCACCCATCCAAGTACTGACCGCGCCCAATGCTGCTTAACTTCAGTGATCGGACGAGAACTGGTGTTTTCAGCATGGTATGGTCGTTGACGAATACGTAAATCGCTGGTAATCCAATTAAGACAGAAACCACGCACACAGATAAGGTCTTTTATTAGACCGTAAAATATAACTTAGATAAAAAAAAAGTAAAAAAAAGTTTTTACATTTTTCAAGATCGGGAACTAAATTATTGATTAAATAATGTAGAACAAAAAAAAGATGTCAACGGCACGCGGTGTTCCCAAGCGGTCACCCATCCAAGTACTGACCGCGCCCAATGCTGCTTAACTTCAGTGATCGGACGAGAACTGGTGTTTTCAGCATGGTATGGTCGTTGACGAATACGTAAATCGCTGGTAATCCAATTAAGACAGAAACCACGCACACAGATAAGGTCTTTTATTAGACCATAAAATATAACTTAGATTTAAAAAAAGTAAAAAAAAAGTTTTTACATTTTTCAAGATCGGGAACTAAATGATTGATTAAATAATGTAGAACAAAAAAAAGATGTCAACGGCACGCGGTGTTCCCAAGCGGTCACCCATCCAAGTACTGACCGCGCCCAATGCTGCTTAACTTCAGTGATCGGACGAGAACTGGTGTTTTCAGCATGGTATGGTCGTTGACGAATACGTAAATCGCTGGTAATCCAATTAAGACAGAAACCACGCACACAGATAAGGTCTTTTATCAGACCATAAAATATAAAAACAATGATAAAAACAATGTTTAAAAAAAGTTTTTACTTACATTTTTCACCATCGGGAACGAAATTATTTATTAAATAGAGTAGAATAAAAAAAAGATGTCAACGGCACGCGGTGTTCCCAAGCGGTCACCCATCCAAGTACTGACCGCGCCCAATGCTGCTTAACTTCAGTGATCGGACGAGAACTGGTGTTTTCAGCATGGTATGGTCGTTGACGAATACGTAAATCGCCGCTAATCCAATTAAGAAATTAGATTGTTGGCAAATGTCTTATTTTATAAAAACAACAAAACATAACAGAAAAAACAACGCTTGTGCAAATGATAAAAAAACGAAATATATGCATATTTTCAATATAAGAAAATGTAACGTGCGACTATTACAGTAAGAGCACAAATGCTTTAGTCGGCGTATCGGCTGAGAATGATCGTCGATCGCTCGACGAACTAAGGACCAACCGCCCTTCGGTGACGTCAGCTCTTCTTTCTGCCGGGACAAGGAAGGCCCTTGTCTCGGGTAGCAACCCTGGCTTGGGGATCGGGTATCTGTCGCTGAGTTGGCTTTTTCAACAGTACCAAGAAGTGTCTCATAAAGTTTTCCCGAAGAATAAAAAAAAAATGTCTAATATATTCACCGCGATTGGGTACTAAACAGTCCACCCAAATCGATCGAAGAGAGCCTGCAAAATAAATGTTTACGACGACGAAATGTTTGCCTTAGTCATCGTCATCAGTCACTCCAAATCGGTTCAACAGCCCGACAGTGATGTTTGAGGTGAGCGAAAATGTTTTCGTGCCGGCAAACTAAAAATTTATCTGACAACACGTGTCCGCCGGATTTAGTCGTGCCGACCCAATCTCTTTTCTCGGCGTACAGTGTTGCCTGAAGAGAACCGGTTGGACGACTAAGAGGGGTGCACATGGCTCGAGCTGTGTTTTTCCATTTCTCGATATCCGCTCGTTCTCGTTCCCCCCTCGCCCTTCCCCCTCTTCCGCTCCACGAGCTCGAACCCCAAAAAACCCATTAAAAAAAACAACAGTAGAAAAATACGTCAACAAAAAATGCCACGTGCAGGGGCCTCAGCCTAAATATATGTTTTGCGAAAGGAACCTTCCGTCACAAACACATCGCTGGGAAGTTTTGCCGTATACGTGTCTAGTACACTAATCGATGCTCTCGGGTTCCCTTCTTAGGTATATCGCACTTTGGCACGGGCACCGATTCCAGACGTGATGCAATAGGGGTCCTCGCGCGGCTGTATAGAATATTTTGGTATTCAGCCTTTCGGCGATATTCAACGGTTCGACGAATCGTCTATACACATGTGTTTAGTCATAGTTGGGGCACTTGAAGATAGCGAAGTCTGTGACTGCCTCGCAACACACAGTCGCGTCGCGCCGAATGAGTGTGGAATATCAACAACTCGCTGGAAGCCCACGAGGACCCATCGGCGGCGAACCGTACACGCGCGAGATGAGTCGGAGTGGGAACGGAAAAAGTTTTGCCGTCGCGCTGAACTCACGTATTGGCCACGTGGATATCGTACGGAGGTACAAAGAAAAAAAACAACGCTTTAAGGCGATTTAATTTTTTTGTTTACGTTCGGCGCTAAGACCCGTCCGTGTCGCTTGATTCTATTTTATGCGATTATATTGTTTGTGATTTATATCCTTAAGACTTTTTTTTGTAATGGTTTTATTCCCTTTATTTTTGTTATTTGTGTGTCGTAGTATACTAAGATTCTTTTGTTTTATGCCGAGATTTATATTTAAATCTTAAACAAAATAGTACTAATCGTGGTGAATTTCGGAGAAGGATAATTTGTTTACATATTTTCTTCAATTTTTTCCTCAATATAATCGTGCAAAAAATAATGATGCTTAAGAACGACGATCAACGGATAAAGACCGGGAAAGAAGCCACGAAAACAAAAGAGCACAAAACTGAAGGGCTCAGCGTGAATTGCGTGCCAAGAATCACGTGCGAACGAAAACCTGTTCCTCGTGTTTTTGAGACTTTTAATCTGTGTCGACCTTTTGGTATCCCCGACGTATCGGCTTCGCTCTATACCAGCTTTTTCGTGAGTCGCTCCGCCGCGTCTACAAGCGTCTCATTGCCCCGCGCGGTGTGTTCCGCGTACCGCTGTATTTACGACGAACGCGAACGCAGCACCACCAGGTCCACCCTCGAAATAGATTTTCGTTGACGTCAAAGGGTTGTGTGGCCACACGGCGAGGTGCCCGCTCGCAGACACGACGCGCCTACATGTTCGCGCAGGAACTTCGTAGCACCCGTGCACATTTAATGCCTTCCGAGGGTGCTGGATAGCGTCCAAATGCAGATTCATACGTCTGGCGTTATGTACGCACGCGTATTTTGTGGTCAACAGCCGCTTGATTTGCCGTCACTTTTGACGTCACGTGGAAAAGAAATCTGTGGAGATGCATCGGATCGCTTAAACCCAAATATTTGATTCGGGTCAGTACATGGATGGGCGATCGTTTGGGAACTCCCCAACAATATTTAATAAATAACTTAGTTCCTAATAGCCTAAAATTTACACGGAAACATTTTTTTTCTTTGTTTTTCTTTGTTATTTCAAAAAGCGTCGTCTTTTCCTATTTTTCGTGATTTTATAACGAAAGATCGCATCTGCCAACTAGTTTGTTTCATAATTGATTAGCGGCGATTTACATACTCGTGAACGACCGTGTCGTTGACATCTTTTTTTGTTCTACATTATTTAATAAATTATTTACTTCCCGATGTTGAAAAATGTAACAACTTTTTTTTTTACTTTTTTTTATCTAAGTTATATTTTATGGTCTAATAAAAGACCTTATCTGTGTGGGTGGTTTCTGTCTTAATTGGATTACCAGCGATTTACGTATTTGTCAACGACCATACCATGCTGAAAACACCAGTTCTCGTCCGATCACTGAAGTTAAGCAGCATTGGGCGCGGTCAGTACTTGGATGGGTGACCGCTTGGGAACACCGCGTGCCGTTGACATCTTTTTTTTTTTTTTTTTTCGTAATACACTTCAACTTGTCAAAAACTATTGACATTTTTTAACATGTTTCACATCGACAGCCCATTCGCAACTGGGATATTTATGCAATGACAACAAAAGCTGGTAAATTGGAGTCCACTAAAAAATATTTTAAAAACCCGTGATGGAATTTCATCTTTGTCCTCTACACTAACAATAGAAACTGAAACAAAAGAAGTCTGTGTTTTTTTTTAATCACCTGTTTTGATGCTACGGTCGCTTTGTTTGCACCTTCGTGTCTCGTCATTATTGCACAACCCTGCTACAATGACGCTGTACAGTAGTTAGCCACCAAACTTTCCAAAACATGTTTAGCATGTATACAAAAAATTACGTTACTATATTTAGCAACAGAGATAAACCATCCGTTGTTACTATAACAACAATTTCGTTGTAATTTGTAGTAATTTCTCTTCTCTTCTAAATTCGTCAACTGATCAAATAATTTTTCAAACTCGCAAAATTCGTTTATCAATAATCTGATAATAAAATATTTTCACGTAACAACAAATTGTTTCAAAAGTGAATCTTTGCACCACTGACAATCGCTGGTTTTGGCCAATGACAGTGTCAACACTGGCGGCCAATTGGCTGCGCGGTAACCGGATAGTGTCGGCCACAGTGATATAATCGAAATCAGAGTTGATCTAACCATGATGACACAATTCGTCTCGGCTGTCGCTTGAATATTCTGGAAGTAAATAACTCGTCACAAGGTGCGAAGCCCATGATTTTTATGACTTATTTATAGAACCTTTGGTTTCAGTGCTCACAACGGTGGGATCTAGAATTTCCAAGTGTTCCTCGTTCTCATAGACGCCAACCAGTGTGTGTGTCGTTGATCGCCTCGTTTGAATTGCTTCGCGGATCGTTATTCAATTCACCGAGGCGCAAGAAGTACGAACGAGGGATGTGCGCTCGTGAACCACATCCACACAGCTCACCACGTGTCGCGTCGACGAGCGACCAGCGCAATTTATTCGCCTCTTCGAACTCTCGATCGATAGCACGCGCTCAATGCGAGCGGCGCAGCGTTAAATGAATTTTCACTGATTATCCCGCCGCCTCGAAAGCCGTCTACTCATCCGGCTGAATTGTCTGACGGTTAATGAGCGATAAGGGCTGGACATTTTATTACAATTAAATGCGCCAGAGAAGCTAATTTGTAGTTATACAGTAGTCACTCATCGTCAGTTCATTTTCAATGAAACAGTCAATCATATCGTTTTACGAGGCTTTATAAAATGTTAAAATTTTGCGGCGCAGCGTTAAATGAATTTTCACTGATTATCCCGCCGCCTCGAAAGCCGTCTACTCATCCGGCTGAATTGTCTGACGGTTAATGAGCGATAAGGGCTGGACATTTTATTACAATTAAATGCGCCAAAGAAGCTAATTTGTAGTTATACAGTAGTCACTCATCGTCAGTTCATTTTCAATGAAACAGTCAATCATATCGTTTTACGAGGCTTTATAAAATGTTAAAATTTTGTTTTTTAATTAAACTCCCCGGGTCCATCGAATATTCAGATTTTATATAGGTTTAAAATCATTCCTTTTGCAACTTAACATTTATATTTTTATTCTAAAATTTGTTGTACGAAGAAAAAAAAACAATATCCATTTTTGTCCTCAAATCGGTGTAGGTCCCCTGGAGTTTTACCAGCATTCGCAATGTTCATCCGCCCAAGTGATCCCCATTGTGCCGATCGGCCGGGCTATACGATTCCCCGACGGAATGGGCGAATGGTATTCCCCGAAGAGTCTTGTCACACTCCAGGGATGACTTTGCACCCGAGGACTCTCGAGTCTGTTGCGCGGAAGGACGAGGCGAACCGGTTTTCGTACTGTTGTATATAGTACCATAGTACTATACCACAACATTTCTCCACTTTTTCCTCTTATTCCTCGTCTTCCTGTAGTATATAGCGGGATGAGTCCGCCAGCGCGTCTACTCGCGCGCAAACAAATCCTCAATACACAGAAGGCAATTCGCTTGTCGCTTTTTCCCCCCTGTCCTTTCGTTAGATCCACCGTGGACTGCAAAGGTCATTGCAAAACACGCTCGTTCGCCATCTCGATACTACGTTTCGCGTTGGAGACTATTGAATTATTGGAACGCAATGAAAAAAATATGTAATCGGAATTAGGATAAATAAAATAGGATAAAAGCTGGAACATTTTTTTATGTTACCATACTTGCGATTATGGTCAATAATTATTGTATTTAGGGTTAGAAGAAATTATTGAATTGTCGGAACGCAATTATTTTTTTATTAGGAATAAAAATAAATATAGTGGATTAAAAAATGCTGCATTTTTTATGACACGATTGTTGCGACTGTAATAAATATTTATTGTAATTATTTGAGGTTAGATGAAACTGGGTAACTATTTAATAGTCGGATCTTAATTATTGTATAGTTGGACTCATGTCTGATGGTCATAAAAACTGAATATAATTATGGAGAAACGAAATCGACCAGAACAATGAATAGTTGTCGGTCATAGTCGCCAGGACTACGACGCGATTTCTCCGAGATGCGGAGATACAAGTCATGAATAATCGTTTTCTCGTGGTTTCCTCTCGACGCTCCGGGACCTTTCGATACCAGGGTCAATCCTTGGACGAGCACGGCCCTGGCATGTAATTTACGTTGATGCACTTTCGTCCACGTCCACCACGACGCCTCGACGACTGTACACGCGACCTGCATGCACGTCTTGGTCGTCGTCGTCGACCGCGACGACGCGAGGCCGATCGATATTTGACGTTTAACAACGTTTGTTACTAATGCCCGCGGTTAATACACCAGTTCATGCACACCAATCAATATTCTTATCGTGCGCGGAGCAGTAAACACGCGGTGTCGATGAATATCAATTATGTCGTTTCGCGGGAGAGAATAAAATATATCCTTGCAAAAACATATTTTTAACGTTGATATTGTTGTGCATAAAATCACCTTTTTTGTACTAACGAAATTTGTGTTGTAGACAATTTTTTTAATCTGCTCTTTCTTTTGCAAACCTGTTGTCATTCGATTTGACTCTGATGGCATTAAAGGGTCATTAATCCCGGAGAAGTTGAAGAAAACTTATCATAAAAACAAAACGCCTATTTATAACCTGTTACAAAATACTGCAAATTAGACAAACGTAATAAGTCGCCACGGTGATCCCACTGCGAAAAAATGCCCTGGGAAATTTAATTAAAAATATCAAGCTAAAATAATAATAAACCAAGCAACGTGAGTGAAAATTGTCCACTGAGATCTCGACGAAAAAAGTGTAATGTACAAAGATTCATCCAACAACATTTCGCGCAAAAAAATCACTGCAATTATCTTCCCTAACAAAAATCATTTCGATTCCAAAACCGTGTTTTTAATTTTCAAAAATGCCGACTCGCGGGTTTGCAAATTTTTGATAGACGTCAAAAACAAAAATAACAACAAAGATAGATTACGAAGTAAAAAGCGTGAAAAAATAGCCAGCGTCAAAGTAAACCAAAGGATAAGGTCGACTTGTTTTTCTGCCTTGCTCGTTCGGCCGGAGGCGCGCGAAGAGAAGCGGAAGAAATGCCGCCTGGGCGCCGTCCCGTGTCGCGACGTCCCTGGCTCGTAACACTAGGCTTACCAACATTCACGTAATTTCCAGTCGTCGCACATACGTCGCCGGCCGTGTGTATACACGCTATTATGCGAGAGCCGGCGTGGGGTCCGACACAATACGGATATAGACTAAAGTCGACCGGCGAACCGGCGCAGTCCGCTCTCCGCCGTCGACACACAAAGTCGTGAGCCTTTGAACGCTCTTGCGCGGTCAGCACGTCGAGAAGCCCGAAAAACGCACGACATACGTGGCGACAAGAATAATTGTCGTCGACGACGAACGACGACGAAGGCAAAAAAAAAACAAAATTTGCCGAGTGGAGAAAAACATCGACAAACCGTCGAAAGCTCGTTTTTGGTGCCCGTGCGCGACGACGTTTTTCATGAATTTGACAATTTGATGAAAAACGCTTTAGCGTTTTTTCATTATTACTTCGATATTAATAAGAAATAAATAATAATAAAACAAATCATTATAAACGTGAAACGTGAATTCAACGTGTAAATAAATGTTTCATCGAATCGTCGAGAGATTCGTCTTTACGCCGGAGGTTCGATATTGGAAAAGAAAGTTGGTGTTCGTGATTACATGAGTGACACACGAGCTGAGGACCCGAAAAGGGCGTAGAACTCATTTCCACGCGCACAACGCAGCTTACGACGTGAGTTGACAGCCAGTTTTTTTTTTGCTTCTTTTTTTTTTTTGAGCTCCACTTTCGCGCGATAATCGTCTCGCGGCGGACGCTGCCGGCGATAACTAGTTCGCAATTTAGAGGTCGCCCGTTGTGTCGGTCGCCGAGCGCCGTATTTACCAATCGTTGCGGTGTACAACGTCGGCGCGACGTTTGCGCGATTGTTGATATCGAAACCGGATTCTCGTGCTCGAGCCCTTCGCACGTAGCCACTGTTGACAAAACGAAATGCAGTATCAATATCTGTAAATTGAATAGAAAAACTGATTAACATTGAATTAAACAGAAAAAATTGTTAACATTAAATTAAACAGACAAAATTATTAACATTAAATTAAACAGAAAAAATTATTAGCATTAAATCAAACAGACAAAATTATTAACATTAACAGAAAAATTGATTAACATTAATGACCTATAAATAATCGGCGATATTTATAAATACCTATTAGTAAAATATTCAATTTAAAAAAGAGTTTGAGTACTCCATTTTTTTATTTTGAGCCACTTTTTGGCAGACAGCTGTTTGCATGATTTATAAATTAAAAAAATCTTTGAATTCTAATATAAATATTTATGTCTATATAAAATATAGAAATAATGAATATTGTAATAAATATTCCTCGTGAAATATAGATTAGAGAGTATTCCAATAATTTAAATAATAATCATTTTTGTTTCCAAATACTATAGGAATGGAATTAAGGTTGCTGGAAAAGTACGTAGAAACGTAGAAAAGTTAATGGGTAACCATAAAGCGTAAATCCGTACACGTTTCTTTTTATTCAAATTTTTATTGCAAACAAGTGTATACAGTCTCTCCATTTCCGGCGTCAGGTTATCACATAAAAGTTATTGACGTCGAATAAACCGTCTCGTCGCAGCAAAGGCCACGGCGAAGAGGACCAATCCACGCGCGTTGAATATTTTACATTCCATAATAAAACCATAACGAAAATGTTATTTTCGGAGCGTCGCGCGTGGACGTGAGACACCCGGGGAAACGTCGGAATTGATATTAATTGCGGCCGACGATCGTCACGGCAAACAGGCTCGTTAAATAAATAGTTACAGCGACTGTGTTATTGGGTTACGAGTTGTAAAACATATCGCGACCCGTTCGTAATCTCCTAGATCACGACTATATGGTCGACGAACTATCGCACGCTCGAAAGTCGTGATAGAACTGGCAACTATGAGTGACAACTGCAAATTGTTGGCCCACGCGACGTCTTTTATATATTTACTTGTAGTATTTCAGTCGCTATCGTGACGGCTTTGAGATATAGCATCAATTTGGCCTGGCAACCGTGGAATTACAGCTCTCGACCCGTGCAAACATTCTGTTCAAATTCGAGTATTACCGTCACCACCTTTAATTAGCCGCAGTTACGCAAAAAAATAAGCGTGGCAACTATTTTTTTCCCACTGCCATTAAGCCTTTTTTAACGTGACTATAACTAGCTATTATTAAGTAACAACTGTTTATGGGTCGACGCGACTATTTTTATGAATTTTTAACAATAGATATGCATTTTTTTTGCAATGCGTAGCTTCCGACGATTTATTTCTGAGATAAAAAGACAGAACTTATAGAAAAAATGGAACTTTTCCAATCACCAATTTCCAATGTATTATTACAAAAATCTTCAAATACTGATCTTCAATTTAAAAAGGCGCCAAAAATACAAAAAAAGGATCTGAATACAAATATAAAAATCGTCGCGCGGAGAGAAAATAAGTTTGTACCAAAAAATGAAACTTTTCCCGTCAGCAATTTCCCATTCAATATTACAAAAAAGTTCAAATACTGACTTTCAACTAAAAAAGGCTCCAAAAATACAAAAAAAGAGCTGAATATAAACACAAAAATCGTCGCGCGGAGAGAAAATGAATAGCCGCGAGGATTACCGCGCGATTTGGCCGCGAGTCGCCGAGTTCAGTGGTACGAAAATAATTTTCGAGCGTTCACCTATTTCCTCATAGCTTCGCCCGGCTTCCCGGACAGTCGCGAGCCGCGAGTCACGCGAAATCCGAGCGAGAGAAATTTGACACGAGCGCGATCCGAGATCGTCGGGCGCTCGGGATGAAAGTAACGATCCGGTCTCACAGTTTTCTGCATCGCGTCGTCCGGTGCGACGATGTCGCTCGGAGTTGACGGTGAAAAAAAAAAAAAAAAAATAAAAGAAATAAAACGCCGCGCGTCGGAACGAAAGGAAAGGAAAAAGAGAGGCTCGAGAGCTCATAGAAGCGCAGCACGCCTAGCACGAGGAGCCGGCAGTGGAAAATTCTCCGGTTCGTGGCCTCTCACTCGCGGTCGGTACGACGACGTGACGAGTGCATACGTCGATTGAGAAAATATTTATATCCTCCCGAGTGGAGTGCTCTCGTCGTACACTATATCGCCGGTCGTCCTTGTGCGCCGCGGCGTCGCGAGCGCGCGGAAAACTCTGCACCTTTCTCGCATAATGAATTTATCGCTTCCATATTCTCCCCGTTGACCGGCTCTGCTCGATTTCGCGTAGATCCGCAAATAGCCGGACAATACGTGCGTTGATATTGTAAGAGGTGAAAAAAATTACCTTGGTATGATCTCCGGCCTTGCGGCTGCATAACTTTTTTTAAGTTGTTGTTGGACGAAGTCGAAGATGTCCCGGTTATAGTTCGTTGGCGACAGGTTAATTGGTTTGGCTGATCACGTTAATTAGCAAGTTTATGGAAAGTTATTAGTAGATTTAATCGACCTGCTGGTTGAAGCTACAAATTTATTGGAGCAATCGTAATTAAATTTTTAGTTATCTGTTTCAACAATTTGATTTGTTGCTCCAACTTGGAGCAACAAATCAAATTGGAGCAAATGTAACTAAATTTTTAATTATCTGCTCCAACAATTTAATTTGTTGCTACAACTTGGAGCAACGAATTTATTTTAGCAACCATAACTAAATTTTTAATTATCTGCTCCAAAAATGTAATTTGTTGCTCCAATTCGTAGCACTTCATTAAATTGTTGAAACAATCAAACAAATTATTGATCCAACAAATTAATTGGTTCTCAACCAAAAAATAACCTCGACCTCTAACTAATTCAGTCTTTTGTATTATCAAAGTCCTTTTCATCTTACATACATCAGGACTAAAACATAAAGTCGAAAAGTATCTGTTTTTTTTCTTCTTCAAGTTCAAAAAACCTTTTCTCACTAAGCGAAAAAAAATGAGTTTGTCTTTCGCTCCGCCGAGAGACGGCGACGTATGTCGCGTAGGACTATCGATTCGATCGTCTCGGACGACGGCGCCAATCGTCCGTCGCGCCAAATCGCAATCTGTGTCAGCGAAAAACGTGCAAACCCGCGGAAATTGAACATCAGCGTCGGCCTAATGGACAGTTTCGCGCAGGTGCTCAGTACCTTTCCGGCTTCTCGGGGGCGAAGAGTGCGCGCCGCTCCCGGCCCGCGATGAGTCACAGCGAAAGTATGCGACTGAGATAGGGCTGCACGGTTTGTAACTATATAGTTATAAGGCGTCGAGCACGCGCGGAAACCGGCATCCAGCGCAGTCGAGCGAACGCCCGAGCGCCGTCGAGTCTGCCGGCGAACACCATAAATTCGAGCCGGTCGCCTCGCAGCACGAGAAACGTCCAACTCCGAGACGACGCCGACGAGTTTTGCAAACGCGCAATTGCGACGATCGAAAAGCGTCATTAAAACCCGAGCGACGTTTTGACTCTCGTTTGACTGCGACCCGCGAGCGAACTATCGGCATCTAATGCGGCGCAGCAACAACGAACGATGATTCAGAGTCGCGGGGAGATTTACTGCTGAGCTTTATTGCCTTGGCCAATTTCACCGTGACTTCGGTGTGGATAGATTTCGGGCTACCGATAGTTCGATTTTATCCGTAGCTTCAATGGTTTGCGAGGAGGAAGAGGGTGAATTATTTTTGCGTTTCGTAAATTAAATTAAATCAGGCGTTGATGACACCGAGAAGCTTGATTTTTTTTTGTGTGGTAATAATGATTTTTCGGCGTGGATAGATTTCGGGCTAACGATAGTTCGATTCTGTCAGGAATTTCGCTGCTTTCCGAGAAGGGAGAGGGTGAATTGTTTTTGCGTTTTGTAAATTACATTAATTCAGACATTGACGATACTGAGAACCTTCCTTTTTTTGTGGTAACAATGATGTCGACGTTTTTTCGGGGCTGTAGAGTTGCAAACGAAAATTTATGTAGTGATATAGTTTTTGAAGTTATATTTTACTCGCGTAAATTATACATTTTTTTTTTAAATGTATCGCGTATGGCGAAATTTAATACCGCAATGGTTCATCTATGAATAAAAATATAAGACCAAAAACGCAAAAACATCTAGTTATTTTGCAACCACTAAAAAATTATGTTGTGAATTTTTTTAATAACTTTTGATCGCGCAGAAATGTTTAAATAATTTTGTCTGTCGAATTAAAAATTCGTCATCCGGAAGGGATAACACTGGTTGCCTCACAAATACCGCAAGGCACAAGGAAAACTCTAAACGCATTGTAAAAAATGTAATTCTGCAAATATTTGTACGTCGTGACGCATTGGTCAAATAAACGCGCGAAAGACGCGTTAAAAATGGCGAAAGAATCGTGTGCTACGACGTGTAGCGGGAAAAAAATAGGTGTGACTGTTTCGGCTTAAAAATAGAGGCTCGTGGGCTATACAAATTCTTCTCGCATCGTCGTAACTTTCGCGCGCGGCAGACGGAGCGAAGTTTGCAGCGACGATGAGTCACGATTAGACCGTCACTCGTCCCGTCGCTCCCCAGCAGACTGAATGCATATAGAATGCAGATATTGACTCATTAACCGCGAAAGTAGATTAAAAGCCCCGCGGGCGCGCGTTTTACGCGACCGCAAAGTGCAGACTAGTCGTATGGTACAATGACATTTGCATTGGCCGATACGCGAGACGACGTATTACGTGCCGGATTATTATGTAAAATTGATGCTCCGGCATAAAAAGAGTCACTCCTCGTTGATTCCATTAGTGCGAGCTTCGATAGATATGTGAGTAAAATCGTGATGTAAGTCGCCGCGACGTCCTAGCTCGTTACGAAGCAGGTACTTACTTATATGTCGTGCATTGTATATATCAACTCGACAGACGTGCGACACCAATCTCCTCGTAATTCTTTCCATAGAATTTTTTTTTCAATGTTTTTTTTTAATGTCATATCAATGTCCAAAGATCTACATTTTTTTGACAAATTTCATCCACGTATCCTCATTTTGTATGTAACGACTTTTGGCCTTCATCGTCGCTCTCGACGTTACTTGAGTTTTTACTTGAGTTTGAAAAACAAAATTATAATTTTTTTTGTCGTCAGAAATCATAGATCCGACTCTGGACCAAAAATTATGAAAATCGGCCTCACAAACATTTTCATTTGAAAATATCAAACTTTGACCTATACCATCTTTCTGAAGCCACATCTTCAGCCCCTGGAAACGATAGTTTCGTAAACGTGATCGTGAAAAAAAAAATGGTTGCATAAATATTTGGGAAAAAATCGGAAAATTTTCGAGATTCCTGTCACGATTGCGACTATAATGCGAAAAAAAAAAAAATTAACGTGATCCGTGAGGATCGTGGATAGCGCGAATTCGGCATGAAATGTGCTACACAAACTCGACGATCCGAGCTAATTGCGTATGGAGCGTTTGCACGGAAAAAATAATGACTAACAATTCAGGTTGACACCGGAAAGTAGCTGACGGTTAGGTAATAATCGCTGTTCATTCCAGTTAAGTGAGCAGCGCCGCTCGTATAAATTTTCCCCGGTGAAACGCGTTTTTTTACTCCCATCACCGACAATGTTTATTCATGCCAGCAGAAAAAAATTGCAGAAGCATGATAATTGCTGCGAACGCCAGTGAATAAAAATCTCCGGTATTCGCGTTCAAATTACAGGTATATTCCGGCGAAATTTATACTTTACCTTCCGGCAAAAAGTGCTCGCGCATTTAATTATCTGTGCTTCACACCGGACATATTTTTGCTCGTCCAAATGTTGATAACCCTTCGATGACTTCTGCATACAAATCCAAAAATAAAAAGTGCGATGCTCCGCGAATCTCTTGAATTATTAATTAACTTTTTTTCCCTACTCCATACGTAATTAGCTCCGTTTTTATTTGCCTCACAAAGCGGCGTTCCGAGTATATTTGAGATTCAGCTTCGACGCACACGAGCAACGGAAACGTAGCTCTGGACCATTGAACCCGATGAATGGTGGCTTGCAACGTTTGCGTTAAACGCCAGCGGGAAAAAATCCGCCTAGTCACGTGTATACATATACAGAGCAACCAGAGCATTTAATAGTCCCGGCACTTCCACTGGCTTCCGTACTTTACGTAAGAGAGAATAGAAGAACCGCGACGACAGCTGCATTCCCTGAGCTTCGTTCGACACTGAGCTCTTTCCATATGCAAAAGTCGATTCACGGTTCAGCTCTGGCCTTACATTGTAATTTACTGCACAGAAAAAATAGTGTCCAATAAAATGTTCCATGTTTCCTCCGATTTTTTTTTCGAATAAACAATGTTGACAATAGTATTAAAGAAATTGAAACATTGATTTTTCGTAAAAAAAATCGTTCGCACAAATTTCCAATTAATTATTTTTTTACTTGATTAATTCCACCGTTGCAATTTTCCTGGAAACTCGTTCAGTTACCCCAATTATTATTATTTTCTACTTTTTATTTGCGTTTCTATAAAAGGCACTAAAACCCGAGCGCGACTGTCCTCCGTCAATATTACACCGGGTGCGTTTATTGACGCATATATATTTTAGTGCAACGGGCGTCATTGTTATTAGAGCATAATTTGCAGCTTCGTCACGACCGTAACGGTCCACGACGTCGTGGCGCACTTGGATGTTTTACGCACGCGGCATATCTCGCCCGGTATCTCGGGATATGGGCGTGAGGGGGTTTTCCGAGCCGGCAAACAGCCGGTTTCGCTTCCAACAATATATACTTAAATAATTCACCGGCATTCCGGAATAGCGTCGCTCGCAATTAACACTACGCCGAGTTCGGCCGAGTCGGGCGCACCTTGCTGAATATACTGTTTGTGTTTTAAAGCCTATTTATAAACGGCGGCGGATAATTGAACGGCAAATCGAAGTCCGCAATTTTCCACCGGCAAGGTCAAGGATACGGTTGTAAACCGCTGACACTTCAGAAAAAAAAGAACGAAATTATTTCCGTTTCGATTGTACACGGAATATCTCGCCGAGCAAGTAACGCAATATCGGGTAGAAAAAATGTGGTTTCTTTTTTAAAGAAAACCGTAAAATTAGTAAAAATAAAAAATCCCTCGCGGAAAATAAATATTGATTCTGTCATTATTATCCAAATGTATTAATGACTGCCTGTAGTTTAACTTAAATAATAGTAATATTAATAATAATAACAATAATAATAATAATAATAATATTTTGTGATTGCAGCATCCGAGACTCGACAGCCTACGCCGTGATCCCCAGCGATTGCAAAGCCTGCAAGGAGTCGAATCGCGAGGACACCAAAGACACCGACAGGAGTTCGCTGCTTTGCGCGCTGAAACCGCGCAAACGTAAGGAACGCCGCGAGTCCTGTTGCCAGGAGAGGAAGCTCATAAGGAGCAACAGCGAGGAGCGCATCCTAGAGGACACGACGAATGTAGCTGACTCGATTCGGCGGGTCAGCAGTCACGAGGACTTCAACAGCGACAAACATCTGCACGTTTTGCCACAAGTCGGACAAGACATGGGGCATGGAGTGGTGAGTTCAATCTAGTTGTTACGACCGTGATATTTTTCTTTCTTTTTTTGGGAAGTTATTTCGCAAATTAATTAAATAAATGCACAAGAAACAATTTCCATGCAGCCATTTTTTTTTTTAATTTCGATAGTTACTATTTGAATAATGAAAGATGTCATGATTGTTAGGGACATCCGTTATACTCCCTCGAATTCTGAATTAATCAGGATTCCGGAGCCCCAAGAGTCGCGCGCTAATCTCCTCAATGTACTCGTGTTACAGAGATGCAGTGGTCTTCCACTGCACGAGAGAACCACCAACGTCTCGCCGGTTTCAACCAAACCCTCGCCGGTTCCATCTCCCTGCGATGCGGTTCTCCCCGGCGAGAGATTCGAGTGCGACGTCGAGAGACTGCGCAGCACCGAGAGATTCAGCCGGAGCATCACGCCCCGGGGACGTAGACAGGCGAGACGCAGAAGGGTTCACAAGGGCCTCGAGGTCGATCAAAGTTCCACGAAGGTGCGCATTTTCATTCAGTTTCAATAATTTTATACTTATGCCGCAAGCACGGTAGATGGTAACGAAATAAACAAATCATTAAACAAAATTGAAAATCACTAAAATCATAATTTCTAATTTTTGTCGTTGTTCAATATTTCCCTTAATACGGAATAATTTAAGAACTTAACCAACTATTTAATAATGAATCTCGCAATTTTTTTCTTTGTCTCCAGGAAAACGAAGACGAGTCAGATGGAATTTACGCCGTGTCGCCGGGATCGAACACAGCGAACGGTTCGACGGGCCAGAGTTTTCTCGAGATGCTGAGCAGCGGCCCGAGCAGATCGCCATCACCGGTGCGGGCGCTCATTTTGGATCAGGAGGACTCGAACAATCCTGTGCCAACGAATTGGGGCTTCCAGCATCGACCCGGAGACGTGAGTGTCGTTTTGCATCAGTAGCATAAATTGTCTTTCAAAATAACGACGTTTATTAATTATTCCCCTCGATTTGTTCGTTGCAGGAGGAAGAGCCGAACTCTCGCGTGGAGGCAATGCTATCGCCGCGCAATTCTCTGCTGGTGCCACGTCGTTTTTACTCAGAGACGGACGGACCTCCGAACGTGCCGAATCCAACGGAACTTGGGCTGAAGACGCTGACAAAACACATAAACGGCCTGAAGAAGAAGATCAAGAAGTACGAGGAGGAGTTCGAGGAAAACTTCGGCTATCGTCCGAGTCACTCGGACAAGATGAGCAATCGCGACATCAAGAGACTCTGCGCGGAGCTGAACAAGTTGCGGAAGGAGCACAAGTTGCTGAAGGAGGATCCGATCGGGGCGCTGCTGGCGAACGCGAACTCGCGCTTCAACAGCTCGGGCGGCCCGACGAACAACAACAACAGCCCCGAGAAGACCCGGGCCAATCTCATCGAGGACATGGTGAAGGACGTCGAGCGGAAGCTCTGCGACAAGCGTCTGAAATGCAACAGAACCGACAACATGGAGGAGCTCTCGTACGAGCAGCTTCTGGAGGAGAAAACGGCCGTGCAGAAGGGTCTGCTTCACATCGAGGGAGCGTTCGGCCGTCCGGTGTCCAAGGAGGACCGGGTGATGGTTCGGCCGCTCTACGACAGATACAGAACTTTGAAGAGGCTTCTTATTCGCGCGGGAGCTGTAAGTTTTCGCTCAAATAACAAATATTAAGTACAGTTCGAAGTGCCCTGAACACGACAAATGTAAAGAATTTACGGGAATGTAGAATCAATGAAGTATAAAATAAATTAAAGTATCGTGGGGTTTCAGTTACAAAACTTATGATGTTTGTGAGCTTAAAGACAAGTTTATAGAATTTACGGGAATGTAGAATCAATGAAGACAAGTTTATAGAATTTACGGGAATATTGAATCAATGAAGTATAAAATAAATTAAAGTATCCTGGGGGTTTTAGTTCCAAAACTCACGAACCTATGTGAGCTTAAAGACAAATTTACAGAATTTACGGAAATATCGATTCAATGATGTATAAACGAAATTAAAGTATCGTGGGGTTTCAGGTAGAAAACTCATGATTCTGTGTGAGCTTAAAGATAAATTTACAGAACTTACGGGAATGTAGAATCAATGAAGATAAATTTACAGAATTTACGGGAATGTAAAATTAATGACGTATAAAATAAGTTAAATATCGTGGGGTTTCAGTTACAAAATTCATGATCCTATGTGTGCTTAAAGATTGATTGTAATTACGTATTGTGTTTTTCTTTAACAGGGCAAGAACAAAGACAGTATCCCCGAATTGGCGACGATACTGGAGCACGAGGCCATGGATTTTACGTCCTCCTCGTTGCCCGGTAATAGCGCCGATGGGGAGCGAAGAGCCAGCGAGCCCGACATGTCCCATCGCGGTATTTTGGACTGCATCGAGTCGGCCGATCAACTTCCGACGGACAGCGACAGTCAGCACAGCAGCAGCGAAGGGAGCCGCGGTACCGGCGAAAATCTTCACGCTATGCCTCAGTGAGTTCGCTTTTTGCGCCTTTTTTCCTTGCAGCTTTTTTTATTTATTATTTTCGTTATTGAACTTTGACTCACCTGTTTCGTTGTTCCATTACAGCGAAGAACTCTTGGCGCAACAACGAGTGACGAGAGAGGAGAAGAAGCGTCTCCGCCGGGCGCTGAAGGAGCTCGAGGCGCAGTTCGAGGTTCGCGCCGGGCGTCGCATGCAACGAGAAGACCGAGGACCCCAAGTCACCACCGTCTACGAGTCCTACAAACAGACCAAGGCCAAACTCCGACTGATCGAGGCTCTGCTCGCGAAGAACGCATGACGGAGCATCTAAGTTACGTCCGATCGGCACTCCGGTGGTGAGATCGACGAGTGCTAAAAGTGTATAACGCGTTAACGTGAGACGCCAAAACGCAACTTTCCACAGCTACCACCCAAACCGATTGTCCCACGTAAAAAAAAAGTAACAGAAACAAAAACAAAAACATACAAGCGGCAGACAAGCAAACAACAAAACGTTTCGATTATCCTGTACAAACGTTCAAGCGACGATGCGACCCCTTTTTACGTGCGTCTTTTTCGAGTGATTTTTTACATCATCTACACCTAACGACTTTACGTTTTTACTCCGCGAGATGCTTTTTCGAAATGAAAATTATATTTATTTATTATATACTTGTATTTGTTTCCCGTTTATCGACGAAAGCGAAGAGCAGACGGAGGAGAATGAATCTTTTGCGGAAAATCGCGTGAGAAGAAGAGAGAAAAAAAGACACGAGGGGGAAAAAAGAGCAAAAACGACAAAGTTTAAACGAAGACATTTTTTATTCCTGTAAATACAAACGATCGTGCTCGTTGGGCGAGACACGTTGCGAAAGAGACAGACGGAGGGAGAGGGAAAAAGTGAGATGGAAGGAATAACAAGAGGGATTATTTTGTAAAGTAAGTACCTTCTAAGAGATATTACACGTTGTAAATGTATAAGAGTACTATAAAATGTTACGTCAGTATAACGCATAGGAGGAGCGGAGTTGAGGACTCGTTGATCTTTCCGTTGTATCGTTCGAGCGCGATTACGATAGCGCGACAATGGACTTGGTATTTTACGGAGCTTCTATCGACGGTGCTACGGTTTAAGTTTTATAGTCGAATCATGAAACATTAATCACAATAGAAATATAGTGTTGTACGGTATAGAACGACAGGGCCGAGACGGAGGAGGTTGAAAAATGAAGGAAAAAAAAGGAAAATGAAACGATAATTGCACATTTTTCGCCATCGCGCGTCAATAGTCGAGAGATTTATCATGCCAATATTTCCGATCAGCTTCGATGCTAACTCTGTAGTTTCTCCACGAAAACCCTTCGCGAGACGATTTTTAATTCTTTTCCTCGGTGACTTTACGGTGATCGACGATAATTAACGATAAACGATTTGGTACTGTCGACCCGTTGAGGTCGCTTTTCTCTTAGTCTTGACCAGCGATCGCTGGTCGGTTCGGTAAGAAACGCAATCGATTCACGAAGAAAACTTCATCGCGCATGAGAAAAATCGGTTGACATTGATCACATACCCACATACACACACAACACCGACCGACCAACGAACGAGAACGGAAAGTCGTGCCACGAAAAAAAACGCTCTTTCGTCCACCGAGAAAATCGGGACATATAATATTATATAGTTGAGAGAAGGAAAAAGATTAAAAAAAGAAAAAAAAAACAAGAAAAAACAAAACGAAGAGAAACGATTTTTTTAGACCAAAGCATCATTTAGTCTGTGATATATATAAAGGAAGAGATATTTGTGTCGCGGACAGGAAAAAAAAACGCGGGCTCTCGAGTGTCCACTCGAAATTCTTTGCTGAGAGAAAAAAAAACACCATCCGACCCACCGATCGCTTCTCGCGATCCGAGAAGAGAAGAAATAATCATGTAGGCGTGTAGGTTTAACATTTTATATTAAAGTTGCTTAAACGAAAATACTTTTTGTAGCCGGTAGAAGACCCGGCTTGGACACGGGAGGCTCGAAAGATCGACCTGTCGAATCGAAAATGCTCTCAGACAAACGTACACTCGCATTGGTCGATTCATTCTCGAAGGAAAAAAAAACAATGCTTCTTGAACAAAAAATAAATTAAAGATTTTTTCAGAAGAAATGGAGTAAAGTTTTTTCTGCAAAGAATTCGCAACGAGTTTGCTCTGGAAAGGATCGACCGTATGAATTGTAATGACATATCTAGAGACTAGATACTCCTAAGAAAAGTTATTAGAGCTCATCGTGTAAAAAAAGAAGCAGTTGCGCGAACTGCAGTGTACACATGTGACGAGTGCGAAGAAGAGATCAATCCAAACAGAGATAAGAAAAATTAATAACGTAACTCCAACCCCACTGTAGGTGTATCGCCTGATGTAGGAAAAAATATGTTCACGATTGTACACACAGAGTAATAACTCAAAGAGAGAATGAAAGATGAGAAAATTCATCCTGCAAAAAAGACAAAAAAAAAGAAAGAAAAAGAATATACCAACGACTCTTTGCGTTTATACATGTGTTGAATATATGTATATACAAAGTATATATATATTATAAATATCTACATACAGGCAGTCATATTAAATACATAAAGAAACAAAAATTATACAAAAATATACGAGATAGCACGCAGAATGGACATAAAACAGTATCATAAAAATGTGGTCTCCAGAATACAACTGTGTGATTGCTTTGTTGATTCCCAAACACCCACGTTATTTTGTCATCGTGATTCTTTTCATTTATTTTCTTTTAAGAAAGCGAGCGAACAGCAATTTCGATTACGTAGCTGATTTTAATTGCTTTTGGAATACTTTTATCTGACGTAGCAGCCCGGCTAATCGTGTTGAGGTCGAGGGCCCTTGATTGTTCCCCGAAGCGCCTCGTCTGAAGTGGCTGAACATGGGATTCGCCGTTTGGGCTCGGGAAGACAATTGCGGATACACCGCGCCTCCAGGGGACTCCGTTGTGACGCACACCAGACTGTTTCTCTCGTGAAGCAACTTCATCTGTTGCTTCAAGGCCATCACCTTAAAATAGAAGGCAGCGAAGTTGGACGAATTTAAATTTAGATTTAAAAGGGTGCCTCGCTTTGCTGACCTTTAAATCTGTTTGTTTCGGAGAAGAAGATTTGATTTCACGGACGACTTTAAAGTAAACCAAATTAAAGTAAAAAAATAACCAAACCGAATCGGATTAAAGTAAAAAAAAATTAACTTAGTAATTACTTAACTTACTTCCTTGTAGAGACTCACAACTGCATTTATCTCCTCTTCTTTGGCCGTGAGCTCTTTCTCCAATGTCGCAAGTTCTTTTTTCAAAGATTCGTCGTTCGATGTTTCCGCCTGCTCCTGCAGCTTTTCGTATTTTCTGCGAGCACAGTTACGGTTTTTAGAGAACCCGGTCACGTACGTTCGTAATGAGAAAACTTACGAATTCATAGCTTCAAACTGATCGTGAAAATTAACGAGCACTTCGCGAATTCCATTCATATTCTGGGGCACACCCTGCCACTTTGTTGGCTGCGAATCTCCAGTGTTGAGTTCTTCCTGTGAATCACGTAAAAAATGAAGTCAGGGAATCAACGACTAATTCGCATTAAAAAACCTCAATAAATAAAATATAAGTCTCAACATTATTTTACTAATGAATAATTAATTTTTATATAATTGATCTCACGTTAATTTTGTCCAATTCAAATAACGTTTTCAATTAAACTTCAAAGAAAAGAAGAAATTTGACTTTTTATCTTCTTAGAAATAATTCTGTCACTATTGATTTTTATTTTTATTTCCCTTTCAAGCATTTCAATAGTCCTTACTTGTCGCTGTCTCAGTAAAGCGCTTGGCGTCAACTGCAAATGAACCTCCGCGTTTTTTCGCGAGCTGAGCTTCATCGACGAGCAGACGGATTGAGTTTTTCGCTTCTTCGCCGAAGAAACGTCGATGGTTTTCGCACAAGTCTGGGGAGTTTCGACGGGCGTTTGCATGGTTGGTGCGCAGGCGAGTCTCGGTGGCTGTGGGGAAAATGGTCCAACTTGTGCCGTTGTTTTCGCCGGTCTGCAACCCGCGACCATCTGCTCCGGATAATAATTGTATATTCGCGCGGAAGACACGTCAAAACGCATGTCCGACTCTTCCGGCATCTCCTCCTGGTCCCCGATGCATCCGAGCAGCGTCGAGACCGGGCGCACCCCTTTGTTGACTTTGCTTATCAGCAACGGCGTCACTCCGCCTGGCATCGTTTGACGCGTTTTTATCAAGCTCAGCGTCTGATAATCGACAGACGAGGAGATAAATCAATTAATTTTATAATTAAAAAAGTTTTCCACAGATTAATATTTAAGTACTGTTTGTGATAGAGCAGAAAAAAATTAACTCTGAAACAGTAAAAGAAGCATTAAAAAAATTATATGAAATAGAAAAATGCAGTGAATTAATTTTATAAAAAAAAACGTGTTTTGCACTAATTAGTTTTTGCTGTGAAAAAATTGAAAAATTCTTTTATTTGCAATAAACGGTAGCATTTGACGCTCACTTCTTGAATATTCAGCCCCAAGTTGTAGCTGGGCGTCACCGATGTTCCAACTACGAAAGGTATGTTTCTAAAGTTAAATCGGTTGAAGTACGACCTGTTGACGCGCTTCATTTTCGACGCTACAGTCGGCAATTCGTAACTCCGAACGGTCAGCGGATCGTAGCAGGCTGACGAATGTTCTGGAGATTCGGGATTGCGATGATGAAGCTGAACGTCATTGCAATCTCCGGGTATCTTATTATCGCTCGGGTTCGTCGGACGTTTCGCCTTATAAATCAGCTTCGTTCCATTGGGCTCGCCAGATCTGATCAATTATTATCAGTACAAGAATAACTCAATCTCTGACCGTTCTCGAATAAACTAAACATTTTACTCAATAAGTTCCGTATTTAAGTAACTAAAGTTTACAATTAAAAAATTGACTACAATGCAGCACAAAATTAACTCAAATTCACTATCAAATTGACTTAAATTCGGAGTAAAATGAAAACAGTATAACTGAAAATGATTATTATTGATTAATTAATAATAATATTGATTATTACTATTAATAATTTTTATGTTTAAGCTAAGATCTGTAGCATCCTGCAAGGCTGCATGATAGATCAATTATTATCAGTACAAGAATAACTCAATTTCTGACAATTCCCAGATAAACTAAAACTTTTGCATAAGTTCGGCATTAACAAAACTATAGTTTACGATTAAAAATGACCACAATGCAGCACAAAATGTATTCAAATTCACGATTAAATAAAATGAAATTCGGAGTAAAATTAATAAAAAAAAAAAAAATTGTAGCTGGTATTGTCAATAATTTGTATGTTTAACCTGAGATCTGTAGCACCCTGAAAGGCGGGATGATAGATCTTCGATTGTGTTCGAGTCTCCTCGCCATCGATACGTTGACAATTTTTTGGTGACTTCAAGGATCGTCGTAACTCAGTCTCTTTGAAATTGCGTGGGGACTGATCGTTATTCTCAGCGAACTGATGCGTCTCTTTCGTCGCGGATCGTCGATCGTACGGATTAGCGCTGACGGCGTTTCGCCCGCGTGGTTCGAGCCTCGAATGCTTGCTGGACACCACGGAGAGACTTCCGCTCTTCAGCGCGCTGTTGTGATATATTTCCACGACTTCGCTCCAATTTTGCTGTGTTTTCGTGGCGACTTCGGGACGATTCTGAGACGACTGGGACGCTGGCATTGTTGCTTGACCTGGGAACATTCAAATTGCGAATTTTCGAAGGATTCTTCAACGTACTTCGATCAACTTTACAACATTTCATTAACTTTATAATATTTTTAATACTTCATGTATCACGAAATATTTCTGTAATTTGTAGAAAATATATATTTAATTATTCCAACGAAACTGTTTTCAATATTCAATATATTCAAAAATATTTGCCTACTTAAAAATAAAAAATACTTAATAGGGAATAAATAAAAAATATACATCACTAGGCTAATCACACGCGCTGGCGCGTGTGCCTGAAAAACTTGCCAAAATCGACCTCAGAAATTTGTTCTTTTCAAAATATCGACTTTTAACCTATACCATCATTCTCAAGTCGCATATTCTACCCCCAAAAACACTGGTTATTAACCTTTTTTAATCGATTTTGAAAAAAATATTTTTTTGGCGGCGAAAAAAATATTTTTTCTGTCAGAAATCGTAGATCCGGCTCCGGACCGAAAATCGCCAAAATCGACCCCAATTTTTTTTCTTTTCAAAATATCGACTTTTAACCTATACCATCATTCTCAAGTCGCATATTCTACCCCCGAAAACACTGGTTATTAACCTTTTTTAATCGATTTTGAAAAAAATATTTTTTTGGCGGCGAAAAAAATATTTTTTCTGTCAGAAATCGTAGATCCGGCTCCGGACCGAAAATCGACAAAATCGACCCCAATTTTTGTTCTTTTCAAAATATCGACTTTTAACCTATACCATCATTCTCAAGTCGCATATTCTACCCCCGAAAACACTGGTTATTAACCTTTTTTAATTGATTTTGAAAAAAATATTTTTTTGGCGACGAAAAATATATTTTTTCTGTCAGAAATCGTAGATTCGGCTCCGGACCGAAAATCGACCCCAATTTTTTTTCTTTTCAAAATATCGACTTTTAACCTATACCATCATTCTCAAGTCGCATATTCTACCCCCGAAAACACTGGTTATTAACCTTTTTTAATCGATTTTGAAAAAAATATTTTTTTGGCGACGAAAAATATATTTTTTCTGTCAGAAATCGTAGATTCGGCTCCGGACCGAAAATCGACCCCAATTTTTTTTCTTTTCAAAATATCGACTTTTAACCTATACCATCATTCTCAAGTCGCATATTCTACCCCCGAAAACACTGGTTATTAACCTTTTTTAAACGATTTTGAAAAAATTATTTTTTTGGCGACGAAAAAAATATTTTTTCTGTCAGAAATCGTAGATCCGGCTCCGGACCGAAAATCGCCAAAATCGACCCCAATTTATTTTCTTTTCAAAATATCGACTTTTAACCTATACCATCATTCTCAAGTCGCATATTCTACCCCCGAAAACACTGGTTATTAACCTTTTTTAATCGATTTTGAAAAAAATATTTTTTTGACGACGATCTTTCTGTCAGAAATCGTAGATCCGGCTCCGGACCGAAAATCGCCAAAATCGACCTCAGAAATGTTTATTTCAAAATATCACCTATAATAGGTTAATCAATTTTGCGCTGCTGCGCTCTTATAAAGCTTTAAAAGGTCACGGGTGCTGCCCCGCCTGTCCTCTTATGAAAATTTTCAAATTTGACACCAAACTTATTTTGTTTATCACGGACTTTCCTGGCAACTAATCACAGCTGTAATAGTTTGCTAACAATGCTTTCCGTTACTCATGAACTTTTTAAAAGAAGGATTTAATGAAATTAATTATTATTCGAATAATAAATTTGAAAAATGTGAAAATGCGTCCTACCTCTTGGCTTCTGTTTTCTCGTCTCTTTTTTATTTTCAGCAGGAAAACATGAGTCCCTCGTCGTGGCTGTGGTGCTTCGCGAATTTGAGGCTTTGACCTTTCGCAGTTTTTTCCTGCGGATTCGCGAAGCCCCGCACAGAGTCTCGTCCACCTGTTTAGCCGCGTTCTTCTTGTTTGTCGACGTCGCGCTGCTGATGACTCTTCGCTGTTTCTCCGATCTCGATTTTTTCCTCTTCGTCGTTTGCACGCTCTCCGCGCTTCCCGAGAGATTCAAAAATATTTCCTGCTTCGTCTCCTCCTGATTTCTCGCGGATCGTGGAAAATCTTCGAAACATATTTCCTCGTCCTGCTGCTGTGGCGAAGGATCCTCCGCCTCCTGCTCTGCCTCCCTGCTTTCCATTTCCTCGTGAATACTTTTCGAATATTCCGCCAAGTGAAGTTGATACGGATGCTGCAGACTCGTCGAAGTATCACCGAATTTCGGGTCCCTTCGAATCTATCGAATTAGACGCAAATAAAAAATGTTTATTTTAACGTCATTTATGTCTGTTTGACTTTAGAGTTTAATTATTTTTTATTTAAAAAATTAATTTGTCACGCTTGGACTTTGAAAGAATTTTTGATCTTCTCAAATCTTTCGGATTGCACATTGATTATTCACTCAATATCTGTTTGCATTGAAAATATTTGTAATCACCTGGATTTCACCGTCGTCGACAACATTTTCCGACAGGTCTTCGGAAAAAAATGTTTTTTTCTCGCTGCCGGCTTCCTCGGAAAAATAATGCTGAGGACCCGAGTCGCTGCTATTTCCATCTCCGACTCCGAGATAAATATTTCGCCTCGGCGAAACTTGGTACAAACTCGCGTTGTACTGTGGACTTTGCTCGGTTGGCTCTGCACCGATTGCGTGAAACAAAAATTCACGAATTATTTTTCATTGCCAACAAAAATTATGTCAAATCCGAACCTACTCAATTATCGGTTACGGTATTCTAATTTTGTTAAAAAAAATACCCAAATCCGTGTTTTTTACGATTTTGCCTTCGTAATTTTTCTTCCCCCGAAACTTTTTTTTTCCCCGGTTTTTTCCAAAATATTTTTTAATCTTAAAATGTGTTACGATTTTTTTTTTCGTCGATTTTTTTTAATCTATTTAATGTGCTTTTTCTTCAATTAATTTCCTTAATTGACCGACATCAAATATTGATTTTTACCTTCGTCATCTCGTCTTTTATTCTGCTGCGACTCCATGTAAAAGTCATAATATTGAGTCCTCCCGGATGTCAGATGACCGTCAGAACTCTTTTCGTCGTCCACGGGAGAATTCGGGGTAACAATATCTCGAGGTGAGCTGGTTTCAGTTACCGTGGACTTATCAGCCGGTTTGGATTCGCCGATTTGCGACGGAATCGATTCGGCACCCAGATAAAGCATCTTCATATAGTCGAATGTGTCTTTCATTGTATTGTACTGCGTTTCATTCATCTCGAGCTGCTCCTCGACCTCTGAAATGAATACACTTACGTTTTAATGTATTCGATTTGTAAACGAGATTTTATTTTATTTATAATATATTATTAATTTCATTAATTTTATTAATTTATAAAAGCGTTAACAAAAAAAGCTTTTAAGACCTGTCAAAATAAGAGCAGCGCGACTTTTATTCGGAGCCGGCGGGGCTCCCAATCGTCCGCTGTCATCCGTCGTCTCGGGTGCCGAATTTTTCGTGAAAAAATAGTCGTTCCGGTATCGCTTAATGTCACCGGTGATCCACGTTTGGGCGCCATCGGTATCCATAATGACAGGACGCTTTCCGTCAATTTAAAACTGCGATTTCATGCTGACTCTTCGCGCCGAAAACACTCCGACCTCTATAATTTCGACAACGCGACTCGCGTGGATTTTTCGATCTGGCGGCAATTGAATTTATCGCGAAAAATTGAAACACGTGTCGCAAAACCTCACGAACTAAAAAAGTAATCGCAGGTTTCAGGTATCCGGAGAGCGAGCGATCACATTCTTCGTTTGTCGAGCCTCGTCGGTCGTGAAGTTGTAACTGAAAGAAAAGAGAAATATTCACTGCGATCGCACTGAATTTTTTCTTTTTTTTTACAATTTTCTTTCGCCCACAGAGGAAGAAACATAAATGCGGTAATATAACGGGAAAAACGTCCGGTCATTTGATGGGTCATTTGACGTCTCACGTTACGATTCAAAAGTCTCTTTCGACATTCGCACAATCGCGGTGCATTTATAAATAATGATTGTCGAGGAAATCGCTGAATCAATAGGAGCCGACGAAGCGCGGGAAAATTCGAAATTCGAACGTCACGCTAGTGTCGCGGTGATCGCGTCATGCGCGCTGACGTCTCGTTCCTGGCAGTGTATTTTAGGAAGGCGTAGATCGGCGTACCTGCGAGTTGCAAATGGTGGACGGCCTGTCATACTTGTATCGTTAACATCAGGTACGCAATTTTTCTCAACTATTCGCGCGACATTAACCTAATAAAACCAGCGAGGGTTTCCACGAGCGCGGACGAGCCTCCTCGCCCGCGTCGTCATCTGTTTCGCGCGTCATTCAGACAATTTCACGCATTTTTTTCCGTTCGGTTACGTAAAAATTATTGCACAAGACGAAAATAGTCGGTTTCCTATTGATTCGAATGATTTTACGGGATTGACGCTCGCGGAAATTCCGCGTCGGCGTCATCGCGATTACGAATCCCGACGATTACGCCGTGTTCGTCGGGCATTTAGAGCGCGCCGGGATATAACCTAATTTCCGTCCGCTGCGTGCGCTCGTTTAGCGCATCTGCATATCTATATATATACAGATATATACATTTGAAATCAGTATTGTGCGTTATATATATAACGTGCAGGTATATCGCTCGCATGCCGAAAGTTGTGTAATCTTGGCGTGAAATATTTGTGCTATATAGTATTTTGGCCGAGTGGAAAATTCGCTACATGGCAGCAAGCTGCAACACTGATTTTACTTTCGGGCCTCGCTGACTCTGGTGTCCTTGAAATTTGTCTCTGCTCATTCAGAAACTTTGTTTCAATTTTTTATTTTTCTATTTTTATATTGTATATTCTTAGGAAAAAAAAATCTATTTGCAGCAACCGCGATTAGGCGTTGATAATATATCCAGATAAAGGTTTGAAAGCTGCAACGCCACAACTGACCTACCCTCATTTGGCTATGAAACAGTCACATAAATCTGTGTCTCAATTTGTTGGTGTTTTGGCAAAATAACTTTTCGATTATGGGAATTTTGTCCTTGATTCTGGCGTAGATTCTCAGTGAAATTTCAAAATTGTTTGCCAAACTTCCTGTGCATTCAGTTGTCGCGATAAGTAACGTAACATGAAAGTGACTGGCACAAAAATATAGTCTGCGTTTATTGATAATCTTTTCGAGAACAACTCAGCATTTATACCCATTGCACAAGTACTGCTGTTCATACCGGACAATCAAATGAAGACTCGAAAGCTGCTGGAGAGCCTCGGGCAAAGGCTGCGACAGAGCAAAACGTCATCATTATCATTATCATTATCAATTTTATTGTTACCTATCAATATATGAAAATCTTTGAATCTTGTATATAATGATAATAATCAATATTCTATTCTTCTACGAAACAAAAAACTTGGAATACGATTCATGATATAATTTATATCCAGAAAGTTACTGATGTAAGAAAACAGATATATAATTTTTTTTACAACGATTCATTGTTGAGATGAATAATAATTTGAATTTCATACTTCACCTTCGTAGGCTGTGGGTTTTTAATAGCATCCTTGAAATTAATTTCTGCTGGCATTGAATATACGTCAGGAATTTTCACAAGGGTCCTGTGGTGCTCAGAAATGTGTCCTTCACATTCCAGTGACAATAGTGATTCTACTCTCAATTGTGACCCTGAAATTGATTTCTATTTGCTTTGGCATCGCCTATAGAATTTGCACAAGGACAGATGATCTTAATGCATGCAAACTTCGCATTTGAGCTTCACTGATTTCATTCTCGTGTAAAGAAAATATACAAGATTTTAATCTTTTCTTTGGTTTATATATAAAAAATTGCTCTGAATTTTATATATACACAGATCTATTCTTTGCTTGCATATATTTAATGTATGCTCAAAGTTACATCTTGCATATACCTAATTTTCATAGACATATAATGTCAATAGCGTCCTTGAAATTTATTTCCACTGGCATTGGGAGCCCCTGTGGAACAGATGTCTAAAAATACATCGAAAATTCTAGAACTTTTCATTGGTTAATTTATCAGAAATATATTTTAATTATATTTCGAATACATTTCACACGTATTTTTCGTCGTTATTCATTCAATAATTATACATAATTAAAATATATACTTTTATCTATACAATTATATATTGAAGATCTATTTGTTCTATTGGCACGTGGGTCACACCTTGAGACTACTCAAGGTTTTGTGGTTTCAATGAATTCTGAGAAGTCCCGGTTAAATGCTCATTGTAAGTCACGCGACGAATCGCCAATGTGGTTTATCAGACATGCAGGTAGAGAGAGACGGAAAGTCGCGATTCTTGAAGCATCGACGTATGGTATTGCATCATGACTGAGCAACTGCTGTTGGGAGTCTCGTGCTCTCATGTGACTGCCTGAGGGTTCATGATATTTGGCTGGGTGTCATTGGTGCTCTGTATTCATTGGTGAATTTTGTCATCTAGTTTTATCAGTAATGTTGGCTGTTATTTCAGTCAATAATGTGAGCCTTACAACTTTGAATTTCCAAACATTGCTACGATGTCGCGGTATTTCGCGTAATCAAAACCGCTTCTGCCACAAGGAAAGTTTTTCTTCTACATTAACTTCGCATCTGAGCCTTGGCCTTCCAACTCCATTAGTGTCACACCTGCCAATTTATTGCACAGACAAAAATCGTCATACTTAGCATTCTCTTTAGTTCGAGCTATTTGTCGCTCGTTAGTACGAAATACTTTTACCATCGAATATACGACATCAAGACAACTTTTGGCAAAAATTCAGAATTAGTTTAGATTAGTTTAGATATTATAAATAACAACGAAAAAGTTGGGTTTAAAAGATGATACGAAAGGCATTTTTTCGATATCATTTATTCTTCCCCATAATACATTTGTGTGCATTTTAGAATTCGAAAAACAACAAAAAATCGCAGCGATAATAACAATAATTGTTATTATTATTATAAACGTTAAAGAATTAATTTTGTTTTCGCTGTTTTTTTTGTGCCCGTCAACTCGCCTGCGTTGCAAAATTCACTAGCACTAGGAAAATTCACGAAACTACAAACTGCATAATTTCCCTTGCACTGTTATGACTGCGAGTCGTCGGTATCGTCGCGATAACATGCATGATGCATTGTATTTGGATGTCATTACGTCTGACGTGAATATTGACAAGAGTTGCACGTTTCCCGCTCGGTCTGGGACGTAAGAACAAAAGTTAGTTGCAATGACTCATATCTGTCTGCCTCTAACCGGGTCTCGTTAGATTTATGACTTATGAGCTAATCTCCAAGGCCTCCACCACCAACAGCTTCTGGAAGCCAATGTACCGGAGCGGAGCGGAAATTATCATCTCGACAGTTACTCTCGAGTCTTCGGACCGATCGGATGCGGACTGTCGCGATTTTAATGTTACTCAATTTCGAAGTTCGTTTATTTTTAAATTCGGTCACTCTCGCGAGGTCGCGCCAACGAATTCTACGTCTTGCGACAAATGTTTCGGCCGGCCGGTAGATCAGTACATTGTTAGCGCGATTTGAATCAAACAGACGCCGCGAGGCACCAGTCGAAGTGAGTTCATTGAATTGACTGTTAAAAAAGAGAGAAAAAAAATGAACGTGCGGTTATCGGTGCACTTGAGACACTGACGTGTAATCTCGGTGTGACCGGCGTAATCGCCGGTCCCGGACAAATGGCTCAACAAAGTGGAGAATCAGCAGAATTGCTTAGTCTTCGCGCGATAAGAGTAGCCTTATTTCCTTGAGCGCGTGGTACTGCAAAGTGGGTGTGTACACTGCAGATACCGAGGGATCTCGGAAGTTCTAATCGGTGCTCGAATAGAACTCGAAAGAATTTTCGGATACAGATTAGAGTCACAAGATTGGGACTCTAATCGTCAAATCCTATGTTTCTTCATTTTTAATTGTGGTCGTAAAATAACATGACGCTTCGTTGTTGCAAGATCGATTTAAAATTGCGCGGTGACTGAAAACACGTGGGCGGCTAAAAACATTTTTTTGTTGAACTTTGCACTTTGGGATTTTTGTTTGGGACGAAAAATAAGTTTACGCGAAAACGTTTTATGGATGAGCATTTTTTTGTTGGACTTTGCACTTTGGGGTTTTTGTTTGGGGCAAAAAATAAGTTTACGCGAAAACGTTTTATGGATGAGCATTTTTTTGTTGGATTTTGCACTTTGGGGTTTTTGTTTGGGGCAAAAAATAAGTTTACGCGAAAACGATTTATGGACGAGCATTTTTTTTGCCTGTAGAAAAACCGAGAAATTTTGTGAAAAAATTTACGTTTCTGCTGGTCGAAGAAGGTCGCTCGTAAACCTGGTTTTCATATCGAGGACTTTAATGTGCATTCCCGTTTGGAAAGAAATAGAGCGTTTTTTTACTGTAACGTCTGCAGCTGATACGGACAGACTTCGTAAGCTGTAATCAGTGATTGACAATGTACAAATAATACTGCAATCAAAACGACTTCGGTTTGAATAATTATGAACCATTATCAGGGTGACAGATTTTGACATTTATTTTTTTTCGGACTTATCGTTATCGAAAAATGTAATTCTTTGTTGTCATAACATTAACCTCGCGAACGCTTCAGCCCGAATATTTTTGGAGCTGGATCTACAATTCAAATATTAAGATTCTTATATTTAAGGACTTTATTTATTACAAATTAATCTTCGACAAAATAATAGCAAGTTTTTAAAATTTACTTTCAGATCAAAATGTATAAGGCTAGAACAGTATTGAATTCCCTGGCCCCCTTGGCTCCACGGGTCTGTGGGGCCGAGAGATTCGCCTCCTGGTTAGTACGCAGCCATCCCCTAGCCCGCACCACCCAAGTTTTTGCCGCGGAACCGCTACGGAAATACACAAGTCGAGCGGCAACAGAACCTTTCCTCAATGGCAGCTCCAGCTCCTACGTCGAAGAAATGTACAACGCGTGGCTGCAGGATCCGCACAGCGTCCACGTGGTCAGTTATCTTGCAAATATATCGCGCGACTCGCATTCCCAACCAAACATTCAATTAATTTAATTAAATTCAAATGCAATATAATTGAATTAAGCATTGAAAATCAGCGAATGCCTTTTAACAAAATAAAGGATTTCCGCAAATGTGCTGAACAATATTCAATTTTTTGACATTATTCTTATCTGAATTTAATGTCCGATGTTCAAGGAAGTTAATTTTTTTTCTTGCCGCGAAATACTCAAATAATCAAACCAAACTACTGGCTGGGAATGTCCGTGCAATATCCTCAAAGTTTCCCTACAAGTCGTGCCCGTTTATTGACCGTTTTCATAAAAATTTGATGCTTCTCTTAGTCGTGGGATTCATTCTTCCGCAACAGCACAGCGGGAGCAGCTCCTGGTCTCGCGTATCAGGCACCACCGTCTCTGGCTCCCAGCTACAATCAGGTGCCCCTGGGGTCTCTGCTGCCCACCGGCGGCGGCTCCCAGCTCAGCCAGTTGCCCGTGAATGAGAAAATCATCGACGACCATCTCGCGGTGCAGGCGATCATTCGATCCTACCAGGTAGGCGACACCAAAAATCCGCAAAGAAAAAGAAAACACTTTCAGCGACGTTTAATTTCTCATTCCATTTTTTCTACTTACATTGTCGACTCGTCACTCGAATTTTTCGGTTTCTACTGTAGGCAGCGGCGATAGACACCGTCCGAACAAAAGAAGGAATTTTTAACACTCTATTTACTTAATAATTGGGGATTATTCCGCAACGAAAATCCAAATCGCTAAAATAAAATGAAATAACAGTTATCTTTGGATTTGTGTTAAAATATATTTTCAATGTACCTTCGTTCGAACGGTGTCCATCGCTTTCTGGTTGCAAATTTTACGACGCGCAAATGTTCAATTTAAGAGGTCAACCGAGTGACCGCAATGAGCGGGCGACTCGCAAACAAAATGATAATACACGTGCCACTCAGCACCTCCCAGATGCAAGATTCAAATTTGTTGGTTTCATCGCGTCATCGCAACGATTTGTTTCAATAGTACGGCCAGCGATTTTTTTCCGGTCACGTTGAAATTTCTGGCGCAAAGCAACGCGTCGAGTAACTTTACCATTCCCTTTTTGTTTCACGGTATGCTCATACACATTCTGGTGGCATGCATCGAAATATCTCGCAAATGGATATTACATTGACGATCAAATGTTATATATGTATAGGGGAAGTCATGATCCGTCGTACTGCATGGGATTTATGAGAAATTAATTCTGAGGTTCACTTCCGTATCATAATGTATCGTTGCGCCTGGGACACAATACAAAAAAATAAGAATTATTTATTCAATAACAAGAAATAGCTTCACCGTTTCTATTTTCATTGCGAATCTATTCGATTTATCAATTCTAGCTTTATAGCCAATAAAATTAATAAAAACATCCATAATGCGCATGAAAATGCATTTTTACAGAAAATATATCATCAAGATGATGTAGAATATCTTTAAAAACTGCAATCGGTAAATAAAACTGCTGCTTAATCTACTTAGAGCTGATTACGACTTCAGAGAAAAGGTTCAACTGCGCCGTAGACAGAATACAAACCGAAGTTCCTGGCGTATAAAATATCGATAGACTCTAAGTAAATCGGATTACAGTTTTTCTTACTGATTACAGTCTCCAAAGGTGTCTCGTATATCTCCTCAACTATGTATTGCATCCACGACACATTCCATGCGAACATATGGCTGCAATCAACAAAAACTCGATTAATCTTCTGAATAATATAATAACTATATCTCGCAAATTTGTGTAATCTATTAACGAGCGTAAAAACTTATCGTAACAAACAAAAAATAATAATCCTCGACTTAACCTTAATATCTGAAGATATTAATTTCCGACAATACTGTTCAACTCAGCTATTCAGCTATTCAACTGTTTCTTGTTTCGATCTCTTATTTCTTGTATCGTGGAGTCAGGCTTTATATTTCACTATTTTTTCGGGCTGTTATGTACGCTCAAGTATACGATGTACTATCGCCGTTTTATACGCACAATGTTCAGTTCGATGACAACGCTAGTTTCGGTTAACGATTTACTCGGGATCTCTGGACGTTACACAATAGCCCTAGAATTACGCAATTACGCTACAGCCAAACGCGCTGCCCCTTCTACCTCAAGCATGTCCGGCAGCAAGTTCTATAAGTTTATGGATGAAAAAGAATATCGCTCAATTATTGTTCAACGACAAAAAGCTGTAACTCTCGTACATCAAGTTCTCGAATCATAACTAATTACGGTTTATTCATGCTTGTCATGGCGCTCAACTAGTACTGAGGAAGAAGCAGCAGTTCTTTTTTTACGCTCACACCTTCCGTTGCTAAGGATATTTGTGCCAAAACTAATTTCCTTCTTGTTGCATCGTAACTCGGTTAAATTCACAGGAAATTGAACCCTTCATTATTTCCGATGAATTCTTCTTCCAATTTTTCGAAATTTTTGGAAAATTCGTTCGAAATTTTGCGTTTAGCACAAATATCCTTGACATTTTAGTTCGATGTTTTGTATTTATATACGATAGACTGAACGGTAAAGGTAACAGATTTCATATAGTCTCACGAAGCGAAAAATGGCGAACCATTTCAGTGCCGAAAAAGTCGACTTGAAGAAGCATGACTTAGACATCCCTTAGAAATTCGCACTCGACGATCGCGTCGACTGAAATGGTCGTCAGCTTTTCCCATTGATGTCCAACGGATTGTGTCGTCCGAATGTTAGTGTGTAGTAAATGTGTGTTGTCATTTGAAAGACAGCGATGGGAGAAAGATGATTAAACTTGTTGGGTATCCCGCGGGGAAATTGTTCATTGGCACATAGGCTCGTGGTCACTTAGTCGCTGACCTGGATCCGCTCGGTATCATGCGAAACGACCTGATACACACACATTATGCGGCCCGCAAGGGAGCTCCGGAGCGAGTTCTGCGACAATATATGCTTGGTAAGGTTCCGTACCCAATCCACGATATCCTCCTTCTCTTTGAATCCCGAGAAACGCAAAATTCTAATCATTCAAAAGGATTTAAAAAAAATACAATTGCTATTTTCCACTCTCCGATTAACCATCAAAACTCATCAGCGCCGTGTCTAGAACCGCCACTTAATGGCCGGCGATCGACGATTGTAATTCTTTGCGCAGTCAATTTGCGAATTAGATTTTTCCGATCCTCCCGCATTGACCTACCACTACGTTCCTCCTACACCTAATGAGATGAAGGCTTTGCTCGGATCATCAATCGTGCGCATCAAATTCGAAATTCATTTAACCCTCTTCACGTCCGACATCTTTACCTTCACCTGATTACGGTGGAATTTTCTTCGTGTTCTTGTATACATTCTACACTGATACTGAAAATGCATTTGGGCTGGGAAACGAATTACACGTGCCATTCGGATAATCTGATAAATGGTTCGACGATGCGTTAGCCACCGGTACGTAAATTCAAGAGAAAATAGACGAAAAGATAGTGGGAAGTGCTTTGTTCGCGGTTGTCTCGTTGGATGCGTTGCACTGTCGAAGGTAAGCAACTCGTGAGTTAGGCCTCTGCTCGGCTTTGCATGTGTTTTTGTTTCTTTCACCCGCTTTCGATGTTTCTCTTCATCACCAAATATCTTTCGCACATTCTTCCTTCGATCTGTTGGCTTCTGGCACGATTCACTCGACGACCGATCCACCAGCTTCTGTCTGTGTTCCTTAATCCAGACTTTCACTGTACTTGTGGGAGGTGTTAGGTGGTTAATACAGTGCCGAGGCACTGCAGTCTTGTAAACACTTTGTTTCTACGTGTTCACTTTCAATACTACTTTTTTCGATCCTCTGGTGGTAATTTTTCCAACAATTCTTCAGGATTTATCTACCGTACACGGATTTTTAATATTTGGCGAGACGAGAAAAATCTGAGTGAAATCAATTACCACTAAAGTAAAGTCATTAAAGATGCTAACAATGTCTCAAAATATTTTCTCGCCCATAAAATACCATAATTAACCAATTGGACCTCCGATTAAAAATGTATACGTGATACATCCTTGGAAAATTGTGTGTAATTATGAACGTGAAATACGATCCCTTCACTACCATCAGAGAGTCGATTGCAATTAAATAATTTTCGTCCAACTAATCGCAAGATGCCGTTTGTATAAAAATGATACGTACGTCGTGTCTTAACACTTTTTTTTGTCAAATCTGAGTGATGAGCATACTTTCTCCTACTTCGAACGATTTGAGAAAAATACGTCCGTTGTTTGTCTCTTTTCTGTTAAATCCCTCGCCCGCTGCAAAATTGCGCACACACGAGACGTGCGAGTTTGAGGCGCAAAACCAATTAATATAAAAATTGGAAATCGAGAGTGGCGAAAATCATACGGATGGTATGAACTTGGCATTGCATTGACAGATCCGTGGGCATCATATCGCTAAATTGGATCCACTTGGCATCAACAGCGCTGATCTTGATGATAGACACCCTCAAGAGTTGCTCTATAATCATTACTCTTTCGGTAAGCTAAAAAAAAACCACCCGCAATGTAGATATTGCGTGTTGAATTGCACAATCTTATACTCCTTTTACGAAAGAAACTTACTGAAACTTTTAGCAAGAGACTTAAGATTTTTTGTTCGCTCTTTAAAATATGTACGAATACGACTCTTGTGTCGTGGATTATTGACGTGCGATTATAACAAATCATATTGACAATTGCGACGAGTCGCGCGTTTCAAGAAGATTTAATTAACGAGTCTCTTGCTTACTGTAGTGTCTGCTTCGTTTACTTCATAAATTCACTATCTTAGACGTTCTTAGCGTCATTACAATTACGTATTTACCGTAGACAACACATTAACCACAAAGTTTACGATTTGTAGCTCTAGGCGTCCGAATGTTGGGCACTTTGCAAAAGTGTCTTCTTTTTTTTTAAGAAGGTCGTACGCACTGCGCATTAGGCAAATCACTGTTGCCTTTTTGTTATTGCCTGCGTAAAGTGTTATGCATTTAATTACAGTAGTGAAAGGTCAGTTGTGTCACAGCACGTGAACCAGGATAGTTCAAATAAATCTCCGTAGTCATCCTGTAATACAAACGACCCTTCACCGCAGTCATTTAAATACGTAAACATTCGCAAGTGCGCGAAAAAAAATATTTCACACTGATTTGATTAGTGCAAAGCGCCCGAACCACCTTGAACTATTATGATTTTTAATATCCGAATGTTATGTCGCCTGGCTGAAGTCCTACCTTTCCTCGAGTTCGTTCGGCCCACGATCTCAGCCTTTCAAGAAATCTTGACGTAATTACACGAAGAAGCATTGAATCGAATCGCTCGCAGTCTTCATTCCATTTTGTAACATTTCATTGTCCGTTAAAAAAAAAATTCGAAGGGGACGTCGACTTTGAGCAAAGAGTGTGCAGGCAAAAAAAAATCAAAAACGGTGAAAAAGTCGTAGAAAAAATCAATTGTAAATTGGAGCAGAAAGTTGGAGAATTCGGTTTTCAGCCTGAGTTTGATGTCCACAGGGAAGAGACCCCGCACTACTTACTCGCAGGACCTTCAATATCGAGTAGCTGCCCTTACGAAACGTATGTAACCACCGTACCCACACTCAAATCCCTTATTCGGCTCTATATGAATATTGCCAGTAATTGTTGGGACGCACTGGTTCGTTTTTTAAGGGCTTGCAAAAAAAAAGCGCAATGGTACAGGCTGGTGTAATATATTTAAGATTGGTAGCCGGGTACACAGACACAACTGGGTAAATTTACTGCGACCTCGTATATAGCAACGAAAAAAAATGATGAAGAAAAAGCAAACGTATCGTGAGATTTCTTTTTGCGGGATTAAATCGCTCATCACGAAATCGCATTAAGTTGCTCGTTACACATGGCTTTAGTGAATACTGCATTATTTGTCTCTTCTTTCAATTTTCATTTTTCACTCTGTTACCTACTTCTTCGTACCACTGTTAATTTCGTATGTTATCCTCACAGATGAACACTGTAAATATGGGCCCAAGTTGAAGTAACAATGTGCACCACTTCACTCTATGTTCGATATGTTTCACGAAATCACTGCGAACGGTTTTTATTAGATTTTTCTTGTGTCACTTCGATCGCTGTATTTATTGCCCACCATCGAAACTCGTCGATATTAGTGTAAAGCAAAATCGTGCATGAATCTGTCAATTGCTTGAACCTCTGAAGTGTCGTAATTGCCTTCGTCGACCGGGTGTGGAACTGGTGTGTGGTGATGAGTTTTTCTAAATGTCGAACTGTCGCTTGTGGATTTAAAAAAAAAACCTGAATAACTTGTTGAGAAAAACCTCCTAGAATCGCTGATAATTATTTCACGAAGGACCTGCGGATCGCACTCAACATGCGCTCGAGGGTAGAGCTCTTTTCAACGTGTATTTCGCATTTTCAGTATCAGTTGTAAGATTTACGGTCGAAATGAGAGGAATTAATGTCATAGTCCTACGGGTGATAGTATTTTTTTATGTGATCGTGACTACCCCGAAAGCCCATTCGATCTAGGACTATGGCATGTGTTCCTTGAATGTTGTGTAACCCGTCGAAGCCCGTGGAATCTCATTAAAAACTTGATGTTCTCGATGAAACAGAGGACTCGGACATGGACCGCGTGTTCAAGCTGCCGTCCACCACTTTCATCGGTGGCAAAGAGAAAATGTTGCCCCTGCGCGAGATTCTGAAGCGACTTGAGAACGCTTATTGCGGACACATCGGGGTCGAGTTCATGTTCATCAACTCCCTGGAGCAGTGCAACTGGATTCGGCAGAAGATGGAGACACCCGGAGTCATGGAAGTGACCAACGACGAGAAGAGACTCATCCTCGCCAGACTCACCCGAGCCACCGGGTAATCATACGTAGAATTCAGTACCTCAAGTACCAAAGTTGTGAATTTACAGGGCTGGATCTATAGTATATAATTGTCTGTTTCTTAAATTTTACACCATCGAAAGATTCAAAACATTTAGTAAATAATTAATGAAGACATGAATTTAGAAATCATGATGATGATGAATGATGACGATGATTTAGATACGATGATGATGGGAATTATTGGCTATTTTCCGCATTTTCATCGTAAACAAAAACAGGGTATCACATTTTTACTCGGATTATCTTATTTACTTGCCATTGAATTCCAGTTTCGAGGCTTTCCTCGCCCGCAAATGGTCATCCGAGAAGCGTTTCGGTCTTGAAGGTTGCGAGATTCTTATCCCGGCGATGAAGCAAGTGATTGACAAATCGACGGAACTGGGTGTAGAGTCCATTGTCATGGGAATGCCGCATCGCGGTCGTCTCAACGTTTTGGCCAACGTCTGTCGCAAGCCCCTCAGCCAGATCTTCACGCAATTCGCGGCCCTCGAAGCCGCTGACGACGTGAGTGTTATCTTATCGAAAATCTCGACGCCGCAGCGTTTTCGAGCGGCGATAATGCCGATGTTTATTACCTCACGCTGACCGGATATTTACTTTCAGGGCTCCGGTGACGTCAAATACCATCTCGGAACCTACATCGAGCGTCTCAACCGCGTGACAAACAAGAACATTCGTCTGGCTGTTGTCGCTAATCCATCTCACTTGGAAGCCGTTGATCCGATCGTCCAAGGAAAGACGCGAGCCGAGCAGTTTTACCGCGGTGACGGAGAAGGCAAAAAAGTAAATATTCTCCGCGCAAGCAAAAAAAGAAAATTCAAATTCCTTCCTCATTATTTTCGTCACGGTTCACAAAGCCACCTCGTTTCTGACGCAACGTTAATTGCAGGTCATGTCTATACTTCTGCATGGCGACGCTGCTTTCTGCGGACAAGGTATCGTCTTCGAGACGATGCACTTGTCGGATTTGCCCGATTACACGACCCACGGCACCGTTCACATCGTCGTCAACAACCAGATTGGCTTCACCACCGATCCCCGACACTCTCGATCGTCGCCCTACTGCACAGGTACTTTTTCTCAGAAATATTCCGTAACACGTGAAGAAATTTAGTTATTTGGCCTACGTTGGAGTAGACAAATATCTTGAATTCTTTCATCTTATAAAAAAACGTATAAAAAATAACAACAAAAATTGACGATCTACAATTTCGCACCGTACAAATTTCCAAAATTTCGTATCTCTCGACAGACGTCGCCCGAGTCGTGAACGCCCCGATCTTCCACGTAAACTCCGACGACCCGGAGGCGGTGATGCACGTCTGCAAAGTCGCGGCCGAGTGGCGCGCGACGTTCCACAAGGACGTCGTGATCGACATCGTCTCGTACAGGCGCAACGGCCACAACGAGATCGACGAGCCGATGTTCACGCAGCCGCTGATGTACCGAAAGATCAAGAACACGCCGCCCGGTCTCGATCTCTACGCGAACAAGCTCATCACCGACGGGGTCGTCACGCAGGAGGAGGTGAAGGACGTGAAGGACAAGTACGAGAAGATCTGCGAGGAGGCGTACACGAACGCCCGGCAGGAGACGCACATCAAGTACAAGGACTGGCTCGACTCCCCGTGGTCCGGTTTCTTCGAGGGAAAGGACCCGCTCAAGGTCTCGCCCACCGGCATCAAGGAGGACACCCTCATTCACATTGGAAAGAAATTCTCGTCGCCACCGCCGAACGCCGCCGAGTTTGTCATTCACAAAGGTTCGAACGCCGGCGAAATACTTTCAAGGCGATGTGGCGCAACCTTCTTGCGATTTACAACGTTCCGCAAACAGTTGACCTCTCGACTTTCACCGAGAGATCGATTGCCAAGGAATAATTTGTAGCTCATCGTCTTAAGGACGCATCTCACGTACATTTCGCGACAAAAATTTCAGTCGATTGCTATTTACTGCTTTGCGACAAGGAACAGATTTCTTTATTTATTTTTTTATTTCTATTTTATTCATTTCATTTTTAAAAAATTCTTTATTTTCTTAAAAAAATTGTTTGTTTATTTTATTTCCCTTATTTAAAAAAAATTCTTTATTTTCTTAAAAAAAAATTTTGTTTATTTTATTTTCTTTATTTTTTATTTTTGGTAACAGATTTTTAAAGATTTACAAAAAAAATTGAACTTTTCACTCCAATTCTAAAACTTATCCTTAAAACCTAGCCTTAAAACTTATCGTCGCAAACGTAAGCGTGATGCGTCCTCGAATCGCGCCGCGTGACCGTCGAACGAGAGTTTTCAAGTCGCTCGAGTTTATCCCCCGCAGGTATCGAGCGTATCCTGAAGTCGCGCATGGAGATGATCGAGTCGCGGCAGATCGACTGGGCGCTGGGCGAGGCGATGGCGTTCGGCTCGTTGCTCAAGGAGGGCATCCACGTGAGGCTCTCGGGTCAGGACGTGGAGCGCGGAACCTTCTCCCACCGTCACCACGTGCTCCATCATCAGACTGTCGACAAGGCCACTTATAGACCTCTATGTTACCTGTACCCGGACCAAGCGCCGTACACCGTATGCAACAGTTCACTATCGGAGTTTGGAGTCCTCGGTACATGCAACAATTGGTTTATCTAATTGGTTTTCATCGAAGCTCTGTTCACACTGTAATTGTGAAGTCTAAACCTCCGTCTTTTTTCTTTCTCTCCCCACTGTCGCTCAACAGGATTTGAATTGGGTTACTCGATGACGAATCCCAACGCCCTGGTGATCTGGGAGGCGCAGTTCGGCGATTTCAACAACACCGCTCAATGTATTATCGATCAGTTCATCAGCAGCGGTCAAGCCAAGTGGGTCCGGCAGTCCGGTCTCGTTATGCTGCAGCCCCACGGACTCGAGGGAATGGTCGGCATCGCCACTCGCTTCTCGCACGAATTCGCTATTAAATCCCATTGGTGTTGCTTTATTTTCCCGTGTGGTGCTCAATGATATGATTCACAGGGTCCCGAGCACTCGAGCGCCCGTTTGGAGCGCTTCCTGCAGATGTGCGCCGACGATCCCGACTACTTCCCGCCCGAGAGCGAGGAGTTCGCCGTGCGACAGCTCCACGACATCAACTGGATCGTCGCGAACTGCAGCACACCCGCCAATCTTTTCCACATCCTTCGTCGACAGATCGCCCTGCCGTTCCGCAAGCCTCTGATACTCATGACCCCGAAATCCCTCCTCCGTCATCCCGAGGCCCGCTCCAGCTTCGACCTCATGACCGAAGATACTCAGTTCCTTAGGATCATACCCGAGGAGGGCGTCGCCGCGCAGAATCCCAGCGGCGTTAAGAGGGTCGTCTTCTGCTCCGGCAAGGTCTACTACGATCTGAAGAAGTCGCGCGCGGAGAGGAATTTGGACGATAAGGTCGCTATTGCCAGGATGGAACAGGTAGGCGCTTCCGATGGTTTATTTGATTTTTTTCAGTTTATTTTATTCAATGTTCATGGACAGAACCCATTTACAGGATGATAGGAAGCCATCATCCAAAACAACATGAGACAATGAAAATCGCAAACGGTTGCTATTTAACGATATTAAATAACAACCGTTTGTGTTTTTGTATGGTATATGTTTTGGCAAACATTTTGTGTAGATATCACTGTTCAATCAGACTGACAGCTGTAAATAAGCCTGAGTTCCTCAAAATTCGGGCCACGATTTAAGTCAGCGATTCTGATGTTAAATAGCATCCGTTCATGTTTCTATGCTGTACCTTTCGGCAATCATTTTGTGCGAGGTATCGCCGTTCCATGACACTGATAGCTGTAAATCAGCCAGAGTTCCTGAAAATTCGGGCCACGATTTAAATCAGCGATTCTGATGTTAAATAGCATCCGTTCGTGTTTCTATGGTATATTTTTCAGCAAATATTTTGTGCGAGGTATCGCTATTCAATGACACTGATACCTATAAATGAACTTGAGTTCCTCAAAATTCGGGCCACGATTTGGAGAAAAAAAGAGTATTGATTTTCCCGTTCTTTTCACTTGGACCACTTCTTTTTACCGATCGCTCAAGATTTTTTTAAACCTGTTGACGTTAAAGATGAAAAATGTTGTAAATGCTAATCGTTCGGTATTTAATTCCTCACGGTACAGATCTCACCATTCCCGTACGACCTTGTGAAGAAGGAAGTGGCCAAGTACCCGAACGCCGAGCTCATCTGGTCCCAGGAGGAGCACAAGAACCAGGGAGCCTGGACGTACGTGCAGCCCCGATTCGTCACGGCCCTCAACGGAACGCGCGACGTAACGTAAGTATAATCGTTAGTCACGGTTTCCAGCACGTGGTCCTCACAAAAATCGGACTTGCCTCATTTTTATTTTCGCTCCTGATCGTTTTTATTCTCTGTCTCTCTCGACAATCGTTGCGAACGGGTTTCGTCGTAAAAATAAGTCCATGGAAAAATGAAAGTTTGCACCCTATTCGATTCGTCGCCACTTTACTGTTTACATGGCCCACGTTTTTTCTAGCTTTAGCAAAGTATTTCGTGTCAATGTGAAGTCAATAATCAAGATACCAAGTGAATCACAGCTTGCAAGCTCATTCGGCACGCGGCGTTCGTGACCCCCGCGAATTTTCGTTCTGTTTCTTTTATGCCTTTTGAATTCCCTCAAGTTGAATACAAAAAAGAAAATAAAAACAAAGGTAAAACAAAGTGAAAACGTTGGGCCATGTTGCAGTAGCGGTGGATCACGCGCGAGTGAAAGTAGTAGCGGTGGTTGGCTCAGCGGATTGTTTTCGTCGTCGAAACCAGCGGAAACGAAAACCGTGAATGAGCCACAGGAGTCTACAAAACCGAAACAGAGAGTAGTGAGGTAATGCTTCGTAGTTGCTGACTTCTCGTAAAACGCAGAAATCCGTCCCAACGGAAAAGGGAATCGAGAACTGCTACGCTTATTTCTCGTTTTCCGTTTCTCGTCCCTGCATATCGGACGAAAAGCCCACTGAAGATCGGCGCAGCATAAACACGCGAAAGATCGAAGATGAGCAATCGAAAAAAAATTGAATATTTCAATTGCAGATACGCCGGCCGACCGACCGCAGCGTCACCGGCCACTGGAAGCAAAATGCAGCATCTCAAAGAACTCAAACAGCTGCTGGACGACTCCCTCGCCATCTAAGAACTCCCCTCATAGCACTGTGTAGAAAGCCAATTTTATTTATTCTTCTTTACCATAATTGTTATACCGATCGCTCTGCCCCCCCAGAGATCATGAGAGATTCATTCGCACCCTTATTTAAACTAAATATATAAATATGATTTCGCACGCCGGGCTGGTGGAACCCGGCGTCTCGCTACGAAAAAGAAAAAAAAAAAAGCTAAAGCAAGCAAAAACTATCCGAAACACGTTTGACGATGATATACGAGTTACATTTTATCCAGTCGGATGTCTCACGTTCAGTTGTAGATATAATATTTATGAATCCTAGAACGGGGATTGTATTATTGACCTCGCAAGCGAATCAACCGATAGACCCTTGTATAAAACTCACCGTTTACCTTGGGACGGGGCTCCTTACTTTATTTTTGTTTCTTTACGAGCGGGTGATCGATGAATATGAGTTGCGCGTTGTCATCTGATGACAATCGCTTCGAGTGCAAAGTTGTCGTGTAATTCCAGTGTCACTGGATGACTTATTTATATGTACCAGATTGAATGCGGAAGCTTGTGGTATGCTTTGTCTTGTGGAAAAAGAAAAAGAAAACACGAAAGAAAAAAAAAATGTATCACAGTAATTGCCTCTTTACGTGAATATAAACTGCAACACCAACAAAACAGAAAGGAAAACAAATCGATCCGTTTTTAATTGAGAAGAGTATTTGAAAGCTTTGCGACACGCAGGCCAATGAAACGTCGACGAGGCTGTTGGCGCGCGCGAAATACGGATTTTGCGTTGGGCTCGGAGTTAAACACGTGCAAATACGGTAGACCCACTCTGTCTTTTGTTAATATAATGAAGTAAACCGACGTGTTGGGTCATAGAGCGTCATAGATTAACAATCAAGTATTATTTTTAACATGTGCTATTATTTTACTAAACGTACTAAAAAAAAAGAAAAATAAAGAAGAAGAGATGGAAGAGAAAGAGGATGAACGAACTAAATAAACGAATGTGATTTGAAGTTTCGATGCGGGAGTCTCGGACGAAACATTTCATGCCGTATTTTGTAGACCTTGCGAGATGCGTTAGTTGAATACTGCTGCTTTTTTTCGAGTTTTTCATTGTTTTCGCCTTCTGTAGTCGGACGGGAGAAAGGTTGCCAATCAATTTAACTTCTTATAGTCGCTGTTTTTTGTATAAGAAATTAAATGAACGGCGAGACGAGTGATCGTTGCGGAAGCCACGACGACGACGGCGGGTAAAACGAGGTTTTGCCTCTGTCGTGTGTAGCGAATAGCATGAAGTATTTCGTTGTGATACTTCCTGTTAAGGCTTGAAAAAAAGAAACGTTGCGAAAGTAAGGTGAAAGCACCGACGATATTTATCATTAAAAAAACGAACTTCAATTTATTTTTGATCTTACAGATCGTAACAGCCCCAAAAAAATGTCACTACGGATAATGCTCAGATTTTCGAATTATTTTTTCACAGGGCACAGTATTGATAATTCGGGGCTAACTATACTGTGTTCTTCAGTGACTATTTTGTTTATTGAATAAAAAAAAACTTCTGATTGTAACAACCTCAACGGTGACAGTAACGTCTGTCTTTCTGAACCACCGGGTGATAGTTAATGAATAATCTAGGATTTCAAAGATATTCAATTAGCCGAGACGTGGTCCAAATAACGATTACGTAAATACTAGGAGAAGGAAAAGAAAATCGATCACTTCTCCGATGAAGCTATAAAATAGTAAACGAAACGAAAACGGGAGTGCAGCGAATACAAATGTAACGTGAAATTGAAAGTAGCTGTGTTTAATTTTATTTTCGTGGAGGTAAAACGAAAACGACTCAACACTTGTAGCGGCACTTGTTATGGAATTAAACTTTACCTTACACCTTGAATATCGTAGGACGCTTCTGACTTCATCACTGAAAATAATACCCGAACCCTTCCAAAGTGCGATGTGAATTTTTTGTTAAAAAAAATAAATGTCCGCATATTTTTATTTAACATACAGGGCATTCTCCCGCATTTTTTGTATTTTTTAAATCTGAAATACGAAATGGAGATCGAAGCAGAATAATATAACACGAACGAAACATATGATTTTCGGGGCTGAGAATAATTGCAAGAATTGAGTCTGCGCAACGTGCGTTTTAGTCGTCGAAAATAGTTTATTTCATAAATATAGTAGTATCGTAGCATAAATTACGCATTATAAATATCCTGACTCGCCTTCTCTCAATTCGTTCCTCTTGTCGTGTGGTTGTTTCTTTTTTTTTCTTCTCGTCTCGTGACACAGTACAATAAAGTAAATGTGATTTATTAATCGTAAGTAAATATTTTAAGCTTAGAGTCGGGGAAGGGGAGGGAGGAGCGTTGGGGATTTAATAATCGGTCTGGCCGAGCACACTGTACATAATCCTCTTGAAGCTGCCACTCTGATGAATCCTCTCGCCGTCGTCATCATAGCCACCGACCTGCAATCACGTGGAATCGTCGTTTTATCGTTCATACCGTCGTTTGTACTATTTCTAGCATGCGTATAATCCAGGAAATGCGCATAAGTACACAAATATTCAACGTACAATGGTGAGCAAATTTTAGTAGCCGTTGACGCGGTCCTTTACGAAAGGAAGAGGAAAGGGACGATACATTCCACCCTTAATCAGACAAACATCGACCCATTAATGCACCATGCTTGCTGCCAGGAGAACTACGTAAGGTGGGCTCATCTAGGATGTCTCATACTACAAGTTGCAGTCAATTGGTGACAAGATGAATGTCCCAGTGAATAATTAATCATACCATTTTTATTACCGACAAAAATTGCCCTGAGAAAAATAATTACTGAAATCAATTAATTTTTTTCCATTAATCACTCTGCCATTTTTTGCAAAAAAAAAAAATATATATATTTAGTGATTATTAGAAAACAAATTTGGTTTCAGTGATTTCTTCTCAGTCTATGAAGATTAAATTGGAAAATGTAGAAACATAAACAGGTCAACGACTGAGACATTCATCCATCGCAAGACCATGCAAAGAAGAGTATTTACAAATGTATAACGTCCGATGATAAACTTACGTAAGAAGAAGCGGGGCTTTTGTGTGGGGCGTGATGAACCTGCAAACGTTTTCAATGTGAGTAACATAAATTAAAAAATAATGGTTTAATTTTTTTTTATTCAGCTCCGAAACAGAAATACGAAGACTCACCCTGTTCTGGTTCGCCTTTTGTGGCGCGTAAACAGCGCCGCGCGCCGGTTGCTTCACTTCGTGCATCGTATCGCCCATCGCCTCCTCTTGCAGCGCCTTGTACGCCTCGCTCTTGGCTGGATCATACTTGACCGGTCCCTTGCTACATCATTCGTACACACGAATTTTTAAATCTGTTCTCACGCTCGTCCGACGAGTGAATCGTCGACCAGTCTATGCGAAATCTACAATGATCGTGCGAGTCTCGGCCCCACCAAAAAAAAAGCACAATTGCGTGCAGAGTAGAAAAAGAAATCGACGTGCACAAAAAAAGAAAAAAAAAATCGAAAAATAATACCAGCAAGCACAGTCGTCGATCCGTCGGGATTTCGTGTTTCGTAAAAAAAAATATCTGGTTAGAAGAAATATCCACGCACTTAATCATGAGATTAATTATTTCACTACGCACGATGAGTGTTACATGCACTACTGATTAATTTCGATATTTTACATCGAACTGTTACATTTCGTTTTCGTGGTTCTGTTTTTTTTTCGTTCGTTTTCTTCACTTTTAAACTCTCCTGCTCGTTTCGTTTGTCACCTGCGAAACGATCGTCCTATATATTTGGCAAAAGGCACAGTCACCGAAATATAGGATTTATGGTATATGTTTTTTTTAGCAAACGCAAGGAAGAAATTACTATAAGCCAATTGAAAGTTCAGGTGGCGATTGGTGCAGTCCGTTAGATTGTGAGATACAATTTTCTTTTTTTTTCAGCGCTTCCGTTGGGTTGTTAAATCTGCGACGAGCTCTCGTCGAGTCTCTCGCGACGATCGTGAATCTTCAGCGCGTTACAATCATATCGCAAAACGCTTCGCGGATCTTTTGCACGCGTTTGTATTTATAACTTGAATGTGTGGTAACTATATTGGCTTATTGAATTGGGGCCACGGATTCTTGGAGTTTCCCTGGGCCGCAGCCTCTCTCATCACTCGCGCTTGTTCTTGAATTTCTCTTCTATGCTTTACGAAGGATAAGTCTACGAAAATGCTGGAAAAACAAAGAATTCGTGAGTCACGACACGAAGACCCAGGGTGAGAGTTTAACGTGAGAGCCACTGGGATCGCGCGCATCGACACAACGCATTATTACAACGTCATCGAGACAGAGCGAGAGAGACAATTTGCGCCGATTTAAGGTTTTCTGTGTTTTTGTTTTTAAAATCAATTTTTCAATTTTAACGATTATTGCCAACGATTCAAGCAATTAATTATTAAATTCATTAACTGGTAGTCGCATTCAGCATCGAGCCAATTCCGATATTAATGAAGCTACAATTTTCAAATACGTTCGCAAGCTCTACTACATGAATGAATGAAGCAGCAGTTTTTTTATATATGAGATATATGGGGCATTTCGTGTCACGTGGATCGTCTGAAAATGCAGAGATGACACAGTTGATTAAAAAAAATGGCATTTAAGTGCAATTTTTTTTAATCAACAATTTAGCATCTCTGTAATTTTTTGATTCTCTTCCCTTGACGTAAAATACCGCATATATAAAATGCGCTGATTAGCATGTTAAAAAGCTAGATTTTTTAAATGATGAAAATGATGCGCTCGGTTATAATATGTATTCGCCTGTAAGTTTCTACTTACGGAACTGCCGACGTCTGACACTTAATAGTGTCCGCTATATTTTGTTCGGAGTAGAGTCCAATCGGAGTATTGAATTGCTTATGGACAACCTGTCGAAACAAAATTAATTCATACGTGGATGATACGTGAGGGATTGGACGTCGATCGAGGACTCGCCAAACAAATTATCAGCCTCGTTACTTTTACTATTCTCGCTTTCTCGTTATTTCCATAATCTACTCGACTATTTAGATTTTCGATAATTTGAACCGCGCATTTATTCGAGTAACAAAATATTTATTTTATAGTCGAGTAAATGTAACTGGGTCTTTCAATTTATTCAATTGATTTCTCTATTTTTATTAATGGTAAGATAATAAGATTAGCAGTTTTATATAACAAAAATTCTGGCTGAGCAATAAAAAATAGTATAAAAATAAACATTTACTATTTGATCGTAATTAAAACACAATCAGTACTCGAATGAAACACGCTTAAATCTGCGATGGGTGCAATGGGTTCGACGAGTCTCAGATATTTTCGTTGATTCTCAAAACGCAATTTCGTCATTTCATATTTATTAGTACTTTTATTCGATAGCTCAGAGCACACAGTAGTTGTGGTAGTTTTGGATGTACAATAGGCCCTGCCAGCCGTGTTTTCTCGTTGATGCTATATTAATCGTATGAATATTACATTAAATAATTAATATGGTATCAGTCGTAGAGCTTCACTCGTGATTAATTCGTTGAAACACGCGTCCGTCGGTGCTTTCCCTATTTCCGGCCTCCGGGGAATTTCATCGAAATATATCGTGGGGAAATTTTTAACTCGCGCATATTCATAAACGCAATCAGCAAAAATAAAAGAAGGAAAAATAACACAACAATTCTATGGATTAAAAATGCATATTTCGTCAGAGAAAAAATGCGAAAATTGACAAAATCTTTGGTGAATCAGTTTCAACGTAAAAAATCAAACCAAAATAATCCTGAAGCGATTAGAGATTTATAGTTGCGTAAAAAAAATATTCCTTCTGCTGTCAATGTGTTACGCCTGATGCTGTTGCTTTTTTTTTCAAATTTCTGAAGCGAAATAAGCCATACATAGAAATAATTGCAAACCTTTGGAACATCGTTTGGTCCCAAGACGCGCTGCAAAACTGATTCCGCAACCTGCTCGGACGTTTCATGAAATACTTTAATCGTCGGTACGTTTTTTTTTTGTTTTTCAAATAAATTAAATGCATGATGAGGATATAAATTAATCGATGTACACTCGCTGATTGGTATGAAGTCTCGTTTTTGGTGAATGAAGAGGAAAAAAATGAGACAGAGAGATATATGAAAATGTGGAGCGATTCGTCGTCTTTTTTTCGTGATATCGGTTTTTAGATTCGTCGATGTGTGTCGTTCGTCAATGCGAAAAATTGGCGGTTCACTTGCGCGGCTTTTTGGGCGCGTCGCGATTTAGCATGACCGTGAATGAAACGTACATGTGGTGCTGATTGTACTGCATACTGTATCTACGTACTTTTTGTTTCATAGCAACCTCGGGATTAGCCACCTCGTAGTGATGAGGGGAGGCCCTGATCATTGGATTCGGATGATGACGCAGGTAACATTCTCCAAGTGGCGCGTCCTTCTTGACCTTGGCGCCTGGCAAGACCAGAGGAGTCGTGCGATATGGCTGGAAGTAAAAGTGATCGAGATATAAAAACAAAATCCATTTTCATCAACTACGACATAAAACATTTTCTACCTTGGAAAAAGAACTATTTTGCAAAATATCTTTATCAATAATAATAATAATAATAATAATAATAATAATAATAATAATAATAAAAATAAACAAAAATGATATTAATAAAAATACAAATAAACAAAAATGATAATAATAAAAATAAAAATATACAAAAATGATAATAATAAAAATAAAAATATACAAAAATGATAATAATAAAAATAAAAATATACAAAAATGATAATAATAAAAATAAAAATAAACAAAAATAATAATAATAATAGAAAAAAATTCCTAATTTTCCCTGCTCAAATTGTAATTTTTAAATTTCTTTCTTGCAGAATTTGCAAATCTGCCCTAATTTTCCCCGGGGCTGGGCGATTTTTAACCGGAGCAGGTTTTTCGAAAGCGAAACCTCCTCATATTAGCAAAGCACAATGCGTGTGTTTTGAATTACGAAACTTTTGTGGCACAGCCGCGAGCGCGGAACCCGAGCGTGAAATATTTTTCGCGCAAGCTGGACGCTGGCCAGACAGCCGGAACGCAGAGTCAGCTCGCGCCCGAGACTCCCGCGGGTGAGTTTCAAAAATATTTAATTATAACTTTTCGCACGATAAACGGATTTTTCGGTCGTCCCGCGTGCGTCCGATCGGCACGAGAGTTCGACGTCTCCGGCGTCCGCGAATCCTCGTTAGGCTTAAATGTTTTGACAATATGCCAAAATCTTGTCAATTAACCGTCGGACGGAAACGGGGAGGAGATGGAAAAATTCGATCGTTATTTAATAATTTTAGCCAATTAAATTTGCCGTTCACAATTTTCCGAAAATCTTATCAATAAATGCGTGAAAAAAAAAGAATCAATCTTCAATTCGTAATTTGGAAGCCGACAGATCGCCAATTAAATTTGCCGTTCACAATTTTCCGAAAATCTTATCAATAAATGCGTGAAAAAAAAAGAATCAATCTTCAATTCGTAATTTGGAAGCCGACAGATCGCCAATTAAATTTACGTTAGCAATTTTCCCAAAATCTTGGCGATAAATGGGTGAAAAAAAAAAAAAAATTCAATGGCTAGTTAAGAAAGTGGGAGCGTCGAAGATGGCCAATTAATTTTCCGCTCGTGATTCTCGTCCGTGCGACGCGTTATAATGGGACGAGGAGGCAGTTTGCACCCACGCGCGTAGCTAATACAAAAATAAAACATTGATAGGCTCGACGGACGCGCCCTGACGTCGAGATCCTGCGACGCCACGAGACGCTAACGCGTCAATCCAGCGGCCGAGTGTATCACGAGAACGCCGGGCCGCGTCGACCGAGGCGGCTTTAACGATTTTTTCATATCGCTATTTTTTTCGGATCGCAGATGTGACTCGAAACAAGTCCGGGCGAAGCCGAGACGCTCGCGGCGAATCGGATTTTATTGTTACTGGCGTCGTTTCGGCGCGTCGCGTGCTTTCCAAGCTGCGCCGTCAGCTCGATTTCGCTTTATTTTCCTTTTTCTTTTTTGGCTCGAGAAAATTTCGCACGATCGTCTTCCAACTTACAATGCGACAAAATTACATAAAGCCGCGCTCAGAATTCGTATAATAAAGCTTGGCAAAGTCCGCGCGGTTATGTCATCCGTCCAACGCGACGTTCGCGCATGCCGAGCGGTGACGAAATTTCTAAAAAGTGCTAAACGTCGCGATCCCTTCCGGTGCGTGAAAATGCTATAATCGCTCTGATCGTTTGCCGTATATCAGTGGGAGAATTTCTTCGCCTTTCTCTCTCCCGCGTTTCTAAATCAGACTGATTTTCGTTAAGATTAAATCACACAGAAAAATTTGAAGCTACAGCTTCAAATTTTGTATCTTGAATATATTCAAGATACAAAATAATCTTGGATTATTTTGTATTATCCAAAATAATACAAGATTGTTATTATTTTGTATTGTCCAAAATAATACAAGATTATTATTATTTTGTATTATCCAAAATAATACAAGATTGTTATTATTTTGTATTGTCCAAAATAATACAAGATTATTATTATTTTGTATAATCCAAAAGAATACAAGATTGTTATTATTTTGGATAATAACAATAATACCAAAAAAGAATTAATGAGTCTAAAAAAAGAGTACTTTGACTATTTCGAGTCCTTTTTTTATTTGTTCCTACTATTTTCAATGAGCTCAATTTTGTTTTTGTTTTCATTTTCTCTTTGAAGGTTATTCTCCTCTCTTGACACGCCAAAGTTTCAGCGAAAACAATTTCAATGAGCCTATAAAAAGTGCCTCGAGATCCAGTACCGAATTCTCTCGTCCCCCCCTGAAATCTCCACAAATCCCAACTCCGCGGCCTCTCAAGGTTCACACATCGGTCACGCAGCTCCCAATGGTCCGTTACGTTATCCAACCGTGGATCTTGCTACACTCAGAGCACGTCAATTAATCCAACGATAACTGGTGCGTGGCCGACGACTGGGACGTCCACCCCGTCCGTGTTTACCGGCGTCTCGCTTCGCCTATTGTTAGGCGTAATAGCTCGGGAGGGCCATTAAAGCAGGACGGCGAAACGGGCCGTTAACGCGTGTACAGAGAGCCGAGAGTAGCCACTCGGCGTTCTACTGGAAGTTATATTTGAAGGGTCGTGACTTTGACGTTCCAGCAATCGCGTTAAACCCAACCGACAACACAGCGCCGCGTTGCCTCTCGAGAGATTGCGCAACGCCCTCTATAGCGAAAACGCTATAGAGTCCGTTATATTTTGTTCGGAGTAGAGTCCAATCGGAGTATTGAATTGCTTATGGACAACCTGTCGAAACAAAATTAATTCATACGTGGATGATACGGGAGGGATTGGACGTCGATCGAGGACTCGCCAAACAAATTATCAGCCTCGTTACTTTTACTATTCTCGCTTTCTCGTTATTTCCATAATCTACTCGACTATTTAGATTTTCGATAATTTGAACCGCGCATTTATTCGAGTATCAAAATATTTATTTTATAGTCGAATAATGTAACTGGGTCTTTCAATTTATTCAATTGATTTCTCTATTTTTGTTAATCGTAAGATGATAAAATTAGCAGTTTCATATAACAAAAATTCGGGCTAAGCAATAAAAAATGTAGAACGCCGAGAGTGGCCACTCGGCGTTCTACAGGAAGTTATATTTGAAGGGTCGTGACTTTGACGTTCCAACAATCGCGTTAAACCCAACCGACAACACAGCGCCGCGTTGCCTCTCGAGAGATTGCGCAACGCCCTCTACAGCGAAAACTCTATAGAGACCGCTATATTTTGTTCGGAGTAGAGTCCAATCGGAGTATTGAATTGCTTATGGACAACCTGTCGAAACAAAATTAATTCATACGTGGATGATACGTGAGGGATTGGACGTCGATCGAGGACTCGCCAAACAAATTATCAGCCTCGTTATTTTTACTATTCTCGCTTTCTCGTTACTTCCATAATCTACTCGACTATTTAGATTTTCGATAATTTGAACCGCGCATTTATTCGAATAACAAAATATTTATTTTATAGTCGAATAAATGTAACTGGGTCTTTCAATTTATTCAATTGATTTCTCTATTTTTGTTAATCGTAAGATGATAAAATTAGCAGTTTCATACAACAAAAATTCTGGCTGAGCAATAAAAAATATAGAACGCCGAGAGTAGTCGCTCGGCGTTCTACAGGGAGTTATATTTGAAGGGTCGTGACTTTGACGTTCCAACAATCGCGTTAAACCCAACCGACAACACAGCGCCGCGTTGCCTCTCGAGAGATTGCGCAACGCCCTCTGTAGCGAAAACGCGTAGTCGACGCTGCTGCCGCCGAGACGCACGGCGAGAGGGTCGAGCGAGAATCCGCGCGCTCTGGTAAATCGCGGTCGCGAGATTCCGATTACGCGAATTTTCATTATAAATGGGTCAGGACCATAACGCGCGTTATACAGAGATGAGACACAGTGTATAATACAGTCAACGTTGGACTCTCGAAATAGACGAAGGCCTGGCGAAAATATACGGCGCACGCTGTTTGTGTCGTCGAGTCGCCGCACGCGTCGCGGCTTTCCACGAATTTTTTTTCTTTTTTTCCCCCCACCCGCCCGAGAATTATGATTCTACGACGGGAAGAAGATTCTAGCGACTTTCTCCGCGGTTTCGGGGATTTCGCCGCGCGGCGAAAATGTGTCATACGGTCGCGGTGCACAAGGGAGGCTTTGATTTCGCCCCGAGTGCACTGGAAAATTGACAAGATGCCTCGGGGGGGAGAGAAAGATTTCTGGCAAACTGTCGGACGACGCGCAGCGTCAACGATGCCAGGAGTGGCGAACGACACGACGCGAGGCTTCGCTTGGCTCGCGCGACGCTCCTCGCGGAGCCAGGGCGACCACCGTTACGAATAAAAAACGAATTTTTCAATGGATGAAGAAAGAAGCGTTGTACACCGGGGAGAGATTGTTGTATGCGATGTACAAAGTCCTGGCGAGTGAAGTGACAAGTATTAATCGAGAGTTGCGAATGAATAAAGTTTGTTGGGATGGCAATAAAAATAGTCACATGGACCACCGATTAATTGTTGTCATGTGATACTTGTCGGGACTATCACGATTATTTGTACTGCGATATTTTTCTCGTGTGGCGACTTTTGAGTGGCAACCGTTAATGCCAACGCGACTGTTTTTTTTCGTAATTAAATTAAATGATTAACGGGTAGAACATTACATTAATTACATGGTTAATTAAATTTTCGAGACTGTAATAAAATCGTAGTTAAAATATAATCATAAAATGCGATGGTTTTTTTCGAAGATTATCGAACGATTTTACAGAACGATTGTCGAACGATTTTACAGAACGATTATCGAACGATTTTACAGAACGATTGTCGAACGATTTTACAGAACGATTATCGAACGATTTTACAGTACGATTATCGAACAATTTTACAAAACGATTATCGGACAATTTTACAGAACGTTTATCGAACGATTTTATAGAACATTTATCAAACGATTTTACAAGCCGATTTCCGTTTGTATGATCATTTTATTTCGGAATTTGCTTATTACCAGTCGCAACGAAGCAAATCCTTTTTTTTCTGCAAACATCTCGCGGTGTATTCGGCTAAAGAGCCATTTGTAGCCAAGGGATTTTAATTATAACTCCCGAGAGGGATAAGAGAAGCACTAATGGATGTGGCCTATACCGTGTATCCTGTGAAGGTGACTATAACTCAGCGGTCGGTGATAGAGCTCGGGCGAAAAAGCCTTTGAAGCGTCGCTGCACGAGCGCGGATAGCGGACGGGTTCGATCGTCGCTGGTTCATCGAGCCAAATGCATTTCGCCAAGCGAAATGCACCACTGCTCGTACGAAAACAAATCCGACCAGCTGTTCCTCGCCTACTGTTTATACGAGGCTGAAAACCCTGTCTGCCTCGCGTCCAACGAATACAATTATGTCGAGATTTTGAGTTTGTTATATATTTTTTTATTCCTCTTTTTTTAGTATTTCGTTATTTTGTGTGTGAATAATGGAATAATTTCTTATTAATTTTTTACTCGCTAATCATCGTCGTAAGTGCAAAATGAGCGGTGTTTGAGTAACCCAGATTTTGCAAACGAAAATAGCGAATTGAGCCGATGGGCTGAGGCGTTTGGAATCGCTCTGGCGCGTTTTATTGCAACATTATATATTAGGACAGCGTGAACGGACGGACCGATCCAATCGGGCTTTTGACCTCATTCGACGATATTTTTGCTGAGATATTTGTTATACTAATTATTTTACGTTCGGGATCCTCGCAAGGCAGATTAATTATTTTTTAAATGTTACTTTGTTGGGCATTTTGGAATTGAAAATTCGATGTTTCTAATTGAGTTATATTTTTTTAAGTAGGAAAAAAAAACGCAAGAACATTTACGCAGTCACTCAATATTATCTTAAGTTAATGGACTGAAAACATAGAATTGTAATTATTTATTTCATTTTTTCTTTTACTTAGATGCTGCCTATTTTCATATTAAAATAATTATAGCAATTAATAGTTTTCATTAATCTATAAATTCTCAAATTATCACATTTATACGAATTTTCAGATTTATTTATAGAACTGTGGTTTTTCTCCATCATAAAAAAAATCTCGAGCGCAGTTTGAAGTTCTAGTTCGTGAGCGCGTTGAAAATAGTGCCAAGGTTCGCTGTGATCTCCCTCGGCGTTGGTTAAAATTAACGTTCGCCCTTATCCTCATTCGAATCAAAACTGCCTCTTCATAATAAACGCATGAAATCCCATATGCTAAACCGAGACGGACATTGTCGAAACGTGGCATTTAAAGAAAAAAAAGAAACATTTATAACAAATGGTTTTAAATAAATAATTATGATCAATAATTATGGACAACCAAACAATTTCTTGATTTTACAATAACTATTATTAATGCCAACTAATCATTTTTTTCAATTTTATTAATGTTTTTTCGTGCCTAACGTCTATAATAATTTATAGAAAAAATGTGTAAAATACTTTTCTATTAAAAAATGATTTGCTCCCTGATTGTAAACAAAATATCGAGGGGAAAGAAGTTAGAAAGTCGAAATTATTTTACAGCTTTTCGCGACGTTCCCGTAAATTTTCGTACTTGGCACCTGCTCCGAGAAATTCGATACGTTGATAGAAAGCAAAAGCGCGCGCACGACTCACGGCAACGAGGAACGCTCCAAAAATACGTGGATGTTGCTGTGAGTAACCAAATTTTCAAGTTTTTCGAGGTTTCTGTAAACTCCTCCGCGTTATGTTTTCCCCTTGCCTTTCCCTACATTTTTTTCACCCTTATTCACATTTTTAACGTATAGATTGCAGTCACTCGAGATACTTAAATGTGTTAAAACGTTTTTTTTCCACTCTTAATCGCAGTTCTGTCCCATTTTCGAAAACCATTTTTTTCCCTCCCTAAATAATTTTTTTTTCTTTCACTATAAATCGAATTCCCGCCGTCTGGGTGGCTCGAAAATGTCTGTTTTTCTCTGCCTCTTTTTTCCTTTCCCTCACTCTTAATCGTATTTCTGCCGTCTCGTTTGCAGTCACTCAAGAAACTTTTTTTTTTTTTTTTTTTTTTTTTCCGTACCCAGTAACTAGCCGCTTCCTCCTCCTTCGGATGTCGCTCGACGACGTAACGATAGGTCGTTGTGTAACCCGGCATTTTCGTTCGTCTGTCACTGGCTAAAAATCGAAAATTCCCTCGATCCAACCGATCCCGTGTGGAAGGAACGAATTTCCGTGCAATTCGTCGGAGGACCTGAGACTCACTTTGTAACGTTCGCTAGCGCACTGACTCGATGCGCGGGCGGCACTAACTCTGGCGTTTAACGAAGTGGCGGCTCTCTCGCGTCTTCCCGCGAACCGCGCGAACACCCCGATATCTCGCGACTCCTACGTTTTCGTCTCAGGGCTATACGTCGCGGATTGCGCGACTGCTAATACGTAGTCGACCGGAACCTTCATAATTCGGATCTTCTTTTTTTTTTCGTCCACAAGGTCGCGAGCTGGAGACTTTATGGTTTTTCGTAATTCGTACTGTTGATTGACGATTGCTGAGCTTTTTTTAAAAGCCTCTCGCCACAATTAACACGGTGAACGTCAACGTAAAAAATTAGCTGGTTTACGAAAAGAAGTTAATTGTAATCCAGAGATTCTGAACCCAATTTGAAATATCGTTGAATTTATCCAACGTTGTAATTTTAGAAAACAAAACGGCGTCTAAAGCTAGGAATAAAAAAATAAAAGGTCATTGGCCTTTCTACTTTTTTTCTGGAAGTCTTATTTATAGCAACACAAAAAATAGAAATAAAACCTGATCGTTTCACCTAATTTCTTTACGAATTGTTTTTCAAGATTCCGTTTTTCAATACAGAAAAATGGGTTCCTATCATTTATTAAATAATAATTTTTCTAGAAAATTCGAGTAAGAAAAGAATATGGTGTTTTTATTATTATTTTGTACTATTTTTATTTTAAAAAATGGTGTTCTTTACTGAAATAAGAATATCAGCTTTTTGCCATCATTTTTAAGTCGCATATTCTATCCCTAAAATTCTACCCCTTATTTCAACTCATTTTTACTTGATACTGAAAAAAAAAATTGTCGACGTTCTTTTCGACAGAAATCATAAATCCGACTCCGGACCGAAAAATTCCTGAATCGGCCACACAAAAAATTTCGGATTTCGGATTCTGTGATTTATGAACTTTTTACAAGAAGTGATTAACCAATCAGATCGCAAATAGCTCGACAACTATGGAGTTTCCGACCCATGAACTTTTCAAGGCAGGAAACTGATTCACTCTTCGCCTCAACATTTTAGTAAAAAAAAAGCCCGAGAATAAAACGTCAGACACGTCAAAGCGCGGGTTTCGGATACGTCAGACACGTACGAAACGTCATCGGGGGGAAAATCGTTGAAAGCATCGGTAACGTAGGCAGTGTCACTCGGCGCTTGCGCGCGGGCGTCTCGTGGTTTCGATGCAAAAACGATATTTATAGCGTGGCGATTGCCTCTCCTCGGACTTTCCGGCGTCGCGACGGGGGCCAACGTAAATATATTCACACTCGCCGCGACTCTCGTTGGCGTCGGACGGCGTCGTGAGAGACGCGGGTTTCCCTCACTTCTTCGCCGATCGCCACCGAGATCGTTGCTTCCGATGCTCGCGGACTCAAAATCTCGAAGCACCCAACATTTTGTCAGCGAAGCAAAAATATATCTTGAGTCTTGACAAAAGTCTCGCTATCGAAAGGATGTTTAAAACTAGCGATTTTTTTCGAAAAAAAAAATTAAAAAACACCATTATTCACTTAATCAAAACTGTTTATAAAACTTTTAAGATTTTATAAAAATTCTTTTTTTTTGTTTAATTCTAGTATCATCAATCAATAATATTTTTTCAAGGCTTCTTTTACAACATTTTGTCAGCGAAGCAAAAATATATCTTGAGTCTTGACAAAAGTCTCGCTATCGAAAGGATGTTTAAAACTAGCGATTTTTTTCAAAATAAAAATTAAAAAACACCATTATTCACTTGATCAAAACTGTTTATAAAACTTTTAAGATTTTATAAAAATTCTTTTTTTTTTTTTGTTTAATTCTAGTATCATCAATCAATAATATTTTTTCAAGGCTTCTTTTAGGCGAATCGTTTTTGCGAATTGAGAGATATCGTCTCAGATGGTCTATAAAAAAAGCCCGAAAAATGTCTGCTCGTTATTTCGTGCCGTCAACAAAGCTTCCACTGTGAGGTCGCCAAAACTGATCACAACCCTCTTTTTTACCGCGATTGCTGCTAACAAAATCTCGTGTAAAATAACGAGCGAACAATTCGTGGAAATTCTGGCTCGAAGCTTTTTTTCTCAAATTTTCCCAAAATTTCGCAAACTCAACGCGTTGACTATAATTCGTCTGTTCCTCGACGTGCAAAATCTCGCGAGATGCTCGAGACGGATTTTCGGTGGGCGCGCCGAATCGCCGGGAAAACCCGATACTCGTTTATAATGCGCGCTCTATATACGCACATTTATTGTGTACAGCGCGGGGTGTACACAGGCTCTCGATTCTTTGCAGCATCCCGAATCAACGCCGCCAGACGCTCGCGCGGTTCGTTCGAAACGGCAGTCGAGGCGTCTATATTTAGCGAGCCCGCGGTGTTTGCCGTTCGCGCGCTTGCATAATTTTGTTAAAACGTCCGGTTGTCAATTCCCGTCCCGTCGATTCCCTCGTGCGTCGTACGTACGGCGATTGTCATTGAGAAAAACACGCGGGGACGGGTATATCAATCATCGATCCCGCGAAAACCTCCTTGAGAAATCTTATATACTTTGGCGCCAAAAATATTTGCTTCGCGCAAAACGAATCTTTTCTCTTTTTTTAAATCACTGACTCTAAAATAAAAAAGAATATATCAAACACATCAAATATATCGAATATATCGAATATATCAAATATATCAAATATATCGAATATATCAAATATATCAAATATGTCGAATATATCAAACATGTCAAATATATCAAATATGTCAAATATATCAAATATATCGAATATAGCGAATATATCAAATATATCAAATATATCAAATATGTCGAATATATCAAATATATCAAATATGCCGAATATATCAAATATATCAAATATAACCAGATATATCAGATATATAAGTATATCAAATATAACCAGATATATCAAATATATTTTTTATATCAGATATATCTAATAAAATTTAAGATGGCGATTATTCATAATTGCAGCCCTCTTGGACGCATTATAAATCGGCCAAATGGCAGACATAAATCGGTAATCGGCACTCGTCGAGGCAAACAAGCGGGAGATCAATTAATAACGCTGGCGCCTGCCGCGCGTGATCGCGCTCAACGAGAGTCCGTCACCCTCTGACGCCGCACGCTCGATTTCTTCGCAACGTGTCGGTTCCACGCTCTATATACCGGCTGAGGAATCGTTGTTTCGTCTCTGACGAGCAAATTAATCGACCCCCCCCCCCCCCCGACGGATTTTCCCCCTTCCGGCTGTAGCTACTTATACGATGTATTTTGCCTATTTCGCAAGACAGGAAATAAGTCGTGATTTTCGCTTTACCTGTGACAAGTAAAATCTCTCCTCGCGAACCTCGTCGAGATGCTCGTGGGGCGGATCGAAGTGGTCGGGCGAGTAGGGCCTGTACTCCTCAACCAGCGGTGGCACCGGACTCTTCGGCAGTATCTTCTGCTGCTGCGTCTTTGGCCTGATTGAAAGTCATAACAGTTTGTTAATTTTTTTTTTCTTTTTTGTGGATGCTTAAAAAAAAATTGGACATTAGATTAGCCATCGAGGCCTGGTTAATTCGCATTCGCGACAAGCGAATTTATACGCGAGCGAGCAGCAGACGGCGAAGCCCGAGGCGTGGATCGACGTCGCGCCGGGGAAGCCATTAATCGATTCGCGGCTCGACGTCGCTCCGCGTGAGTTCGCGCTTGTTTTAACACCCACGTAACGGGGCGATTAACACCTTTTTTTTTTTGAGGAATATTTCTAACTAATTAGCCGATTGAATTATGAGAAAAATATGAGGTAAATAAACGTGAAACCGCTTTAAAAATTAATTGTTATCGTGAGTAATTTAACTATAATTTTTTTAATTCATACTTGACAGATTTTAACACTTAATTCAGCTCGACAAAGAGGCAAAAATGTTTGCACTGTTAATTCGTTATTTTCTTATCGTATTTCTAACCAATTAGCAGACTGTGACGTGAAGCAATTTAAAAAAATGTAAAAATTATAATTAGACAAATTTTCGTTGTGAGTAATTTAACTATAATTTTTTTAATTCATATTCAGCTCGATCAAGAGATGAGCGTGAAAGCTGCGGATTAGCAGGTAACTTTTTTTTGCGTTGTTAATTCGTTATTTCGTTATTCTAGCGAGCGTCGTTCGATCGAACGCTGCGAAGAGGCGGTCTGAAAAGCAACGAGCAACACGTGGGTCGCTCTCGTCGTTACGTTGACGGATCGGGAAAATTGCAGCTATAATGCACGGCGAGCGAGCAAACGAGACGGAAATTCATAGCCCCGATATTGGCGGCAGCCAAGTTGCGTAAAATTAGCATCAAGCGGAGAGCAAGAAGCGTATAGCAAAAATGCGAAGTCGTCTCTGACAAACTAAACAACGGGGCGGCCTCGTCGCTGGCGAACGTCGAGTAGACGATCGAAGATTGCGGTGTGTAACTACGCGAGGGCCGATCGGACGGCTGCTCAGACCTTTCCACGACTAGGATTACAGACTGTGCATTTTGGAGTATGTATTGGGCGTCCACATGCCTCACGTCACGAACGTCGTAGTCGTCGATTTTCTTGATCACGTCACCCTTCTGGAGCGCATCGTTCTCCGACTGAAATCAATAACCAAAAAATGGAAAAATTAAACAGAGTCGATGAGATTTTAATTAGAAATGCGATACGTCGGGCGATATAAATAATAATAATTTAATAATAATAATTGGGAGTAAATAAAAATAGTAATAATTTTGTATAAATTGAGAGCTGAGAAAAAAATTATGGTATAAGTAAAAAATTCTTTGGTACTTTCATAGAAATTTATTTTGCTGTCCCCGATTTTTTTTTTGTAGCTCAAATCTCGTTTATGAAACGAGATTTGTGCATTTTTTTCTTTTTTGGGCTTCCACAGGGCTTTTATAAAGCTCTGTGAAAATACAAAAAATGTGATTCTCGAAAAGCTGCAAGAAAAAAATCGAATTTTTCGCTCATCGCAAATTTCACATCAAGTCAGCGAGCGAATTTCAATTCCCGGGATTTCAAACAAATAACAAAGCTGTGAAAATGTTTGTTTAAAAAATTCTCCGTGCGTTGCGCGGGTTGCCAATAATTTTTTATCGAATTAAAAGCAAAGCCTCATACGATCGACAATCGTATTCCCGATCGACATCCCCGGGTTCACTCGGTGTCTGGGTCAAGGTCATTGAGCTACCAAGTTCAATCCACACATCCCGATCCGTCGATGGATCGGAATTCTCTTTTTTTCTCTCTTTTCTATTCCTGAGAAATCACAACAAACATCTCGGCATTCCCGGGAGAGAAAACTCACGCGGGTGACGACGATCGGAGTGCCCAAATCCGCACCCCCGGCGATGCGTATGCCCCAAGGCCGATTGCGGTCCCTTCGCAGTTTCACAACCACCGTGTGTTTTTTCGTCATACTCCGCTCTCTTTGTCTCTTTCTACCTCACAATAAAATCGCGACGAACAGGACTTAGCTCTTGCAAAACAGTTTTTTTGTTTACTTTTTAACTTCAATTTTTTTTATATATTTTTGTATTTTTTATATATGTATATTTTTATTTTTGTATATATTTATTTTTTTATATATATATATTTTATTTTTTATATATGTAAATTTTTGTTTTTTTATATATATATTTTTTTCTTTATTTTCTTTATCGATATATTTTTTTATTTACATATAAAATAAATATAATTTTCTTTTCCCTTTTTTTCCTGTTTTTATTTTTTTTTATTTTTGGAAGTTCGTCCCCGAATTAAAGCGCAAGACGAGAACAATGAGCGGATGCTGCAAAGCTGAGAGAACAAGTGGTCACGGTCGCGCGGGACCGACTGAGCTCAGACGCGCGGGACTCGGGAGCCTCGGTACGGTGCTCGCTTCGCGGGCTGTGCAAAGGCGTAACGCGCGGGCTTTGACGAGCCTGCGAGGGACAGAAGTTCGCGCGCACTGTCAACTGACTCGGGCAGCCCGCGGCCGCACCGAGCTAAGCGCGCAAAACTGGTTGCACTTTGACAGGGTTTGCCGCGCAACGTTTACGAGAGCGGTATTGCCAAACGCGTTACTGGTGGGGCCCGCCCGATCCTCGGCTCCGGCCGTTCTGGCCTCATTTCCAATTGGCACTACCACGTTGCGAGCCTCTAGCATTGTTCTGGCTGTCCGACCTGCACTCATTTCTCCGGTATTTATATGTACCGATCGATGGGCGTAGGCGAGGATCCGTCGTATCATTGACCGATGGATCATCCGCCGGCTCATATTTAATCAGCCACTTCGGCGGCAAATTTGCCAGCGCGCTCGATGAATCAAATTGGTTTTGCTGCTTGCAGGACTTTTTTTTGTGCACAGGCGAAAAATGTTAATTATGGGGAGAATTATTTTCACGTGGGCTTTTTAATTCGATTTTGATTTTTTGTTAAATTTGTTTTTTGTGAGAATCATTTTTCTGTGTGAGAGATGAAGGATTCAGCATTTTTTTTGCAGAAAAGATTAGATCGTAAATGTACGGAAACGAATAAAAAATGTAGGTCTGGATTTTTTTTGTTTTTTTTTTATGAAACTTTAACAATTTTGTAGTTTGTTTTGGTAATTGAGTTGAATTTTATGTACGTTTTTCTGTTTTCTAAAAAAGTATAAAAATGTATTGCGGATTTTTTCGCCTAAAATAGGTGGACCCGGCCCCCTAAGCCTTGATTCACTCGCTGAAGTTCCGTAAAAAGCGCGACCCGAATACCTCAGCTCTATCGATTCGCGACGAGAGCTTCGATTTATATTTAACTCTCAAGCCTTTTTCACTCGGTAATCTCCGCTTTTTCCGAAAAAAAGAAAGAAATCACCTGTCACCGGTTATCAAGACTCAATTTAAGGTGACGTGAAAATACCTGCACGAATTTCCTCTAATCCTGACAATTTTTTTTTCACAGCGTCACTCAACATTATTGATCACTCGTCTAAATATTACCAAAACATATTAACAACGATTAAAAAAAGACAATTGATTAGGCCAATTTTTTTTACAGAATTCGCACAGCAGTTTTGTATGACATACAAATTGTCTTCAATTTTCTAAAATTTGTATTCCCACTTTATACCAAAATAATTAAATCCAGACAAAAAAGCCAGAGCTTTCATACTTACTTCAAGAACCCTCACTATCCAAATCTACGCAAAAAAAACGGTTGTCAATAACTTCAATTTTGTTACTACATTTTTTTCTCAGCAAATCCCACGTTTTTCGCACTGACTTAAGGGATCCTCACTGCCTCGAAAATCCAACGAAAAAAGCTTCTGTCAAAATCTGTCATTTTTTACTTATCTTTTTTTCTCACTAAAACTCTCCTGATTTTTTTACACTGAGAACAGTCGACATTAATCGAAATTGACACCTGCCAATCACCAGTAGTCGACCTCATTATGCTCAATTAACACGTCAGGTACTCACATAAGTCTCGTAAAAATTTCCCAAGGAGAACTTGAGGGCCATCTTCGCGTTCTCCCTTTCCTCGTTATATATTTTTTTTAATCGAAACAGCAGCCGAAGACTCGCTCTACGTTCCTCGTCCCCTGACCCGTCGGCACACCTGATGAGCGACGATCGTCAGACGCAGCGATCGATTGAACCTGTCGCGATGAGATTACTCTGACGTCCCTGCGATAAGTGATTTTAAATCGCGGGAGAAAGAGAGTTTGTGACACGGAGAGTTTGCGAGACAGTCGTGAGTCGAGGCATCGAGAGTACGAGGGAAATAGGGGTGTGAACGTTTCGACACTTAAATTAGCCACCTATAGCGCTAAAGGTTAATCAATCATGGACTCGGGGTCCATCTAGCTGCTCTAGTGACTCATTTAATCTCGTGTATATTCGCTGCATGCGCGTTGAAAAAAAAAAAAAATATACTCGACTTTCAAACGTTCGCCGGATTATTCAACGTCACGGACGCCGCGAACCGTGCGACGAATCATGATCTAATTGTCGGAGTTACTCGGCCCCGTCGAGTAGCGAGCGATGTACGCGCCGACAATCGATATCTAATTACGGATCGAGACGCTCGGGCCGCGCGCTCGAATAAGAACAACGAGTACCAATCGATTCGTCTATACTTAGTTGGGATTAATAATAGAGTAATCGAAAATAAAATGTCGGTATATAATTACTGATTACATTACGCGGTGTTCATTAATTGCTACTTCGATTAGTCATCACGTTAAAATCAGTCGATAATTATAGGAGGTGAGTGACGCTGGATTTGAATGAGGAGTATTCAAATATATCTTTTACAAAATAGATAAACTAAGTTAAGAATTTTTAAGGCCGGAAGGATATGGAGAATGAATTAATATCGGCCAGACTGATTTGCAAAAATACACAAAGATCGTTTAATAAATGAAAAAAATAAATTTTAACAATTTCGTGTTGAATTTGATCGGGCACGAGAGTGGAACGATTACGAATATTCTTCGGTGATCGCCCTGCTTATCACCATTCGTCGCACCTCGCTGGTTCCCGCTCCAATTTCGTACAACTTGGCGTCCCTCAGCAGCCGGCCGGTTGGGTAGTCGTTGATGTAACCGTTTCCACCTTACGGGAAATATAGGTTTATGGCGTTTCCGTGAATGGTCGTTGTAAATTAACGAACGGGTCGTTATAACGGCTTACCCAAGATTTGCACGGCGTCCAGTGCAGCTCGCGTGGCGTTTTCGGCACTGTAGAGAATCACAGCGGCGCAATCCTTGCGATTTACGTGGCCTGCGTCGCATGCACGTGCCACCGCGTACACGTAGCTTCGACTCGCACTGAGACTCGTGTACATGTCAGCGATTTTTCCCTAAAAATATTAATCATTATTAGTATTACCTTTGAAAATAATTTTTTAAATATTATAAAAGTTACCAACGTATTCACACAAAGTTATTTTTGCGTCAAAATGCGACTCTCAAAACAAATATAAATCTTACAATAATTAATAATCGGTTTCAATATTTTGAAAGCTCAAACCTGAATCAATTGGAATTCAGCTATCCGCTTTCCGAACTGCTTTCTCGTGTGGGCGTATTCGAAAGTCACGTCACAGCAGGCCTGAAGAATTCTGTTATTTGCAACAACAACAAAAACATTACATTCTAAGGGTAGAAATATTTTTTTACATTACGATCCTCTGATTCGTTATGCAAAAAGTCAGAAAAGACGTAAACTGAATTTACCCCAGTGGTCCACCGGCCAGTACGAGTCGCTCCAGATCCAAACCACTGAACAAAACGTAAACACCTTTGTTCACCTCACCCAACACATGGGAAGCTTAAAGAACGACCAAAGATAAAAAAATCTTAACTCAACCATTTTTATTCAAATAAATAGAGTTCTATAAATTAGTATCAAGCAGTTAATCATCCACTCCTTACTGCACACCGTATAACGAGTTTGAAACTTACCGGGAACTTTGCAATCCTCAAACACCAACTCGGAGGTGTTGGAGCCTCGCATACCGAGTTTGTCGAGTTTCTGAGCGGTGCTGAAGCCTTTCATCCCCTTTTCGACGAGGAACGCGGTGATACCGTGTTGCGCTTTCGATGCATTGGGATCCGTACGTGCGTACACGACTAGTACGTCAGCGTCGGATCCATTGGTGATCCAAAATTTATTTCCATTGAGAACGTAATAATCTCCCTGCTTCTCGGCTTTGCATTTCATCGACACGACGTCGGATCCGGATCCCGGCTCGGACATCGCCAGAGCTCCAATATATTCGCCGCTGCACAACTTAAAAAATAATTTTAATTAAATTCATCTTTAGTATTACAAATAACAATATCGTGTTTGGAGCATATGGCAATTTCTTGATCTCACGAGTGTCGAAAGCGGAAAATCTCAAGAGTTCGCTCGAGAATTTCCCCTCGTTAGTCACCTTGGGCAGGTACTTGAGCTTTTGCTCCTCCGTTCCATTTCTGTGAATCTGATTTAGGCAGAGATTCGAGTGGGCACCGTAACTTAGACCGATGGCCGCACACGCTCGGCTGAGCTCCTCCATAACGATAACGTGATCCAAGTACGATCCATCGGTTCCTCCGTACGCGGACTTTGCGGTAATGCCGAGAAGACCCAAGCCTCCCAATTGCTTCCAGAATTTCTGAAAGCCCAATCGGAAAATCAGTTTAATCCGTGTGCTGAAGGGAGATTAGTAATAGGAGAGAAATAAAGCTGCTTAAAAAACTTTTTGCACAGTTCACGCGCTGTTTTGCAAAAAATCAACAATGAATTCCTGAAATTAAAAAAACGAGTATATTTTGAACGGTCACGTCGACGGAAATCAGGAGCATTCGTAAAATATAATATATTAAGCAAAGTTATTTAAAGTGAACATAACTATACATGACATACTTTTTGCCCAATAATTTACATTGATTACCACCTATGAATATCGATTTACTTACTCTCAGGTCATCGAACGTATTATTCTTATCAATTTCCGCAGCTTTCGGCGCGAGCTCCTTTTGCGCGAAATTGAAGACGAGAGAGCGTAGCTGTGGAACAAATAAATGTTGTAAAACATACTGGACGCGCGATTATTTTATTAGCGGCGGAATCACTCGATCTCTGTTGATACAATAGCGGCGCCGATAGAGATCAGAGGTCAACGCCGCTACTCGCGCAACATTATACTGTAATATCCAGAGACGTGGCAGTATTTTATGTACAGGGCGTTCTACATCTTATCGTGAGGGTCGTGACCCTCATACATATTTCATAAATTCGGCTTTTAAAAAAAATGTCAGGCATCTCAAATATTTAGTTTTTGGACGCAAAACTGACTGCAAAAAATAAAAAAACGCCCACAATAATCTCCGAAAATTTCCAATTTCAGTAATTACGAAAACACAAATAAAAAAAAACGAAAAAATTGAAATATTTAAAAAATAATTATATTTCCCTGCAACATCTCAAAAGAAAAAAAAATGCACAACCCTGTTAATAAACCGTGAAAAGCCCACACAAAAAAAAATACACCGCTGCTGCTGAGACTTACAGCAAACAAACATTGCAATTTATGCAAAGAATATAATTCAAAGATAAACAGGCCTAGATTAAATTTTATTCAATGATAAAAAGAATAAAAATAAAAATTGCGCCGACAGTAGGTATATTTAGTCGGAATACCCCGTGCAAAATATATATGCATTTATATATCTAGCTGGTACGGCTGAAACGCATTACGATATTTCACTCTCAGCTCCCACTAACCTCCTTCTGCTGATCGGTCAGGCCGAATATGTTCTCGTCAATAGAGTAATACTGCGACAAGGTCCTGACACCGCTGCACTTGGCACCGTTATTCCGCAATAGACCGAGCAGCCGGGAGCCACCTCGACTCACGTTGAAGCTCATTCTCACTTCGCAGTCCGACTACACTAGATAAATCGAATTGAGCGAAAAAAAATAAAAATACTTGTCGGCACTCGAAACACCCGTGATACGTCGTCGATCGCTGACTCCAGTGACTGAATTCAGTGGCCTCTACAGCGGCCACTTTGCAGCCTACATACTACGGATTCATGATAACGGAGCCGAAACTCGTGCATGTCTTCGACGCGTTCGGTCGGCGCTCGTCTTGTTTACGCGCCTTATCAGCTCGCCGAAAGGTGTTGAGAAACGAGAAACGCGATGACTATTTAATTATAAAATTAAGAGCGAGTGGGAAGTCAGAGTTTTATACAAGACAAATTTTTCGTACTTGAACAATTTTTTTCTGATTTCAATGTTTGATTCTCAGGTTCCTGTGGATTTTTTTTTCGCACGTGTTTAATTAGCCGGGTTCCAATCCCGGGTTATCGACGTGTTATCGTTGGTTGGAAATTTTGTACGGAATAGACGTCTATCTATTTTGTATGTAACGAAAAAAAATAAATGCTGATGGCTCATTACATTACATAAATAAATATTTCGACCTCAATTTTGTTAATTTTAAGACCATATCTTAATATCTATATCTTATATCTTAAGCCGCCTGAGCCGCGAGGTGTGTAAGAGAGATATTCCTAATTTCGGACGCGGTGGAACGAGAGAGAAGGAGAGAAACACGTGGCGTATCACGTTACGGTAATGTGAAAAGTGTAGAGAATACATGGATATAATTAACGTCATATGCTACACGTTTCTGTCGTTCTTGCTCGTTCAACCACAGACGGCCTCGCGATTGACGATGTTTCTCTTTGACTTACGGCGGCTAAGTCGCTATAGATATCGGAGGGGGGCATCTCAGTCGGTAACAAAAGCTGTATTGATTGACGTTGCCGACAGCGGTCGAAATTCGATTATTACGAATATTCCTCGGTGATCGCCTTGCTTATGACTATTCTTCGTATCTCGCTGGTTCCCGCTCCAATTTCGAACACCTTGTTGTCCCTCAGCAGTCGGCCGGCCGGGTAGTCGTTGATGTAACCGTTTCCACCTTACAGGAAATATAGGTTTATAGCGTTTTCGCGAATGGTCGTTGTAAATTAACGAACGAGTCGTAATGACGAGTTACCCAAGATTTGCACGGCGTCCAGTGCGGCCCGCGTGGTGTTTTCGGCACAGTAGAGAATCACAGCGGCGCAATCCTTACGATTTACGTGGCCCGCGTCGCATGCACGAGCCACCGAATACAAATAGCTTCGACTCGCACTGAGAGTCGTGTACATGTCAGCGATTTTTCCCTAAAAATATTGGTCATAGTTAGCTTTGAAAATAATTTTTTTAATATTATGAAAGATACTAATGTTTTCACACTAAGTTTTTTTGCGTCGAGATTCGACTTTTAAGACAAATATCAATCATACGATAATTAATATTCGATTTCAATATTATGACGGCTCCAACCTGAATCAATTGGAATTCAGCTATCCGTTTTCCAAACTGCCTTCTCGTGTGGGCGTATTCGAAGGCCACGTCACAGCAGGCCTGATGAATTCTGTTTTTTGCAACAACACGAAAAATATTATTTGCAAAAGGTGGATATAATTTTTTATAGTACGATACTCCAATTCAGATTTCTCAAAAGTCAGAGAAGACGTAAACAATATTTACCCCAGTGGTCCACCAGCCAGTATGAGTCGCTCCAAATCCAAACCACTGAACAAAACGTAAACACCTTTGTTCACCTCGCCCAATACATTGGAAGCTTAAAGAGTAGCAAAAAATTAAAAAATCTTTTCTTAACTATTTTTATTCAAATAGGTCGAGTTCAATAAATCAGAGTTCAGTAGAAACTTACCAGGAACTTTGCAATCTTCGAACACCAACTCGGAAGTGTTGGAGCCTCGCATACCGAGTTTGTCGAGTTTCGGAGCGGTGCTAAAGCCTTTCATGCCCTTTTCTATGAGGAACGCAGTGATACCGTGTTGCGCTTTCGGTGCATTGGGGTCGGTACGCGCGTACACGACTAGTACATCAGCATCGGGTCCATTGGTGATCCAACATTTATTTCCATTGAGCACGTAATAATCTCCCTGCTTCTCGGCTTTTAATTTCATCGACACGACGTCGGATCCGGATCCCGGCTCGGACATCGCCAGAGCTCCAATGTATTCGCCGCTGCACAACTTTAAAAATAATTTTAATTATATTTATTTTTAGTATTAGAAATAATAATATCGTGTTTGGAGCATATGGTAATTTCATAATCTCACGAGTGTCCACAGCGGAAAATCTCAAGAATTCGCTCGAGATTTTCCTCTCGTTAATCACCTTGGGCAGATACTTCAGCTTTTGCTCCTCCGTTCCATTTCTGTGAATCTGATTTAGGCAGAGATTCGAGTGAGCACCGTAACTTATACCGATGGCTCCGCACGCCCGGCTGATCTCCTCCATAACGATAACGTGATCCAAGTACGATCCATCGGTTCCTCCGTACGCGGACTTTGCGGTGATGCCAAGAAGACCCAAGTCTCCCAATTGCTTCCAGAATTTCTGAAAGCCCAATCGGAAAATCAGTGTAATTCGTGTGCTGAAGGGAGATCAATAATAGAAGTGAAATAAAGCCGTTTGCCAATAATTCACATTGATTGCATCTGTCAATATTGATTTACTTACTCTTAGGTCGTCGAACGTATTTTTCTTATCAATTTCCGCAGCTTTAGGCGCGAGCTCCTTTTGCGCGAAATTGAAGACGAGGGAGCGCAGCTGTGGAAAATTACATTTTGTAAAACATTTTCGAGGGGTGATTATTTTATTAGAGATCAAACGTCAACACTTCTACTGATATGCAGCAGTATACTCGTCAACACTTCTACTGATATGCAGCAGTATACTCTAGTTGTATCAACAATTTTTTTCTTTTGGAATATTGTATAGCAATATAAAAAAACCCTCTATATGTTTTTTTCTACAGATTTCTTCGAAAAAGTGTCTTTCCATAATTATCAAAAGTTTGGATTTCTCAAAAGTTTAGTCAAATTAAAAGAAAAATGATTTTAAGTTCTGCTTCCAAGAACATAATTATTGTGACCAATGCGTAAATGGATGGCAGCCTTGAACAACAGCAAAACATAGAATTAAATTTAAATATTTTTCAAATGTTTTTTAAAGCTCCCACAGACCTCCTTCTGTTGATCGGTCAGGCCGAATATCTTCTCGTCAATGGAATAATACTGCGATAAGGTTCTAACACTTCTGCACTTGGCACCGTTATTCCACAGTAGATTGAGCAGTCGAGAGCTACCGCGACAAACGTTGAAGCTCATTCTGACTCTGCAATCTGTCTGCACCACAGAAATCAATGCACAGAGTAAAAAAAATGGTCCGAAGTCGAAACACCGTGATACGTCGTCGACCGCCAGATTCCAGCGAATGAATCCTGTGGCGTCGGTGGTGGCTACTTATGTGGCATCTATAATGCAAATTGTTGATAACACAGACAAATCTCATGCACGTCTTCAAAGCAACTGATGGTGACCGCCTCATCCCCCCCCCCACCCCCAAGAGGTATCACGAAACAGGAATCGATGATCATTGAATTCAAGGATTAAGAGCAAGAGGAAAAGTCGAAGTTTCTTTCGAGTCGTGTTTTTATAAACATTTTTATTTCTCGTGATTCCAATGTTCGACGCTCACGTTCTTGTGGATTTTTTTGTACGTGCACATTTCTAATTAGCCAAGTTCTAATCCCGGGCTGTCGTTGGCTTAAAGGTAATGAAAAACGTGCTGTAAGCTCGCTAAATTATGTATAAATTATTGGCTTTACGAAGTGATGATATGATAGCAGTCGGAATTCGATGACTACGAATATTCCTCGGTGATCGCCCTGCTTATGACTATTCTTCGTATTTCGCTGGTTCCCGCTCCAATTTCGTACAGCTTGGCGTCCCTCAGCAGTCGGCCGGGCGGGTAGTCGTTGATGTAACCGTTTCCACCTTGCAAGAAATACAGATTTGTGACGTTTTTGCGAATATTCGTTGTAAATTAACAAACGAGTCGTAATGACGACTTACCCAAGATTTGCACGGCGTCCATTGCAGCTCGCGTGGCGTTTTCGGCACAGTAGAGAATTACAGCGGCGCAATCTTTGCCATTTACGTGGCCTGCGTCGCATGCACGAGCCACCGAATACGAATAGCTTCGACTCGCACTGAGACTCGTGTACATGTCAGCGATTTTTCCCTTAAAAAATTGTCATGTTGGAAAGGTAAAAATAAAATGTAATAAAATAAAACAAACATAAATCTCACGATAATTAATAACCGTTTGTTACAAAAGCTCCAAGTTACCTGAATCAATTGGAATTCGGATATCCGTTTCCCAAACTGCTTTCTCGTGTTGGCGTATTCGAAAGCCACGTCGCAGCAGGCCTGAAGAATTCTGTTTTTGCAACAACAACGAAAAGTTAGATTCTAAAGGTAGAAATAATTTTTTACATTACGATACGGTAATTCATGATTCCAAAAAGTCAGACAATTCGTAAATTAAATTTACCCCAGTGGTCCACCAGACATTACGAGTCGCTCCAAATCCAAACCACTGAACAAAACGGAAACACCTTTGTTCATCGCGCCCAGTATATTGGAAGCTTAAAGAATGAAGAAAAATTAAAAAATCGTAACTCAACTATTTTTATTCAAATAAATCGAGTTTTATAAATCAGTATCAAGCAGTTAATCATCCACTCCTTACTGCACACCATATAACGAGTTTGAAACTTACCGGGAACTTTGCAATCCTCAAACACCAACTCGGAGGTGTTGGAGCCTCGCATACCGAGTTTGTCGAGTTTCGGAGAGGCGCTGAATCCTTTCATTCCCTTTTCGATGAGGAACGCGGTGATACCGTGTTGCGGTTTCGGAGCGTTGGGATCCGTACGTGCGTACACGACAAGTACGTCGGCGTCGGGTCCATTGGTGACCCAACATTTATTTCCATTGAGCACGTAATAATCTCCCTGCTTCTCGGCCTTTAATTTCATCGACACGACGTCCGATCCGGATCCCGACTCAGACATCGCCAAAGCTCCAATGATTTCACCTTTGCACAACTTTTATTTGCAGAAAAATAATAAATTATTTATTTACATTCAAAGAGGGTGTAAATTAGAATATAGATGATAAATAATAATAATCTCGTGTTTAGAGCATATGGTAATTTTATGATCTCACGAGTGACGGATGAGGAAAATCTCAAGTGTTCGCTCGAGACTTTCCTCTCGTTAATCACCTTTGGCAGGTACTTGAGCTTTTGCTCCTCCGTTCCATTTCTGTGGATCTGATTTATGCAGAGATTCGAGTGGGAACCGTAACTTATAGCGACGGCGCCGCACGCTCGGCTGATCTCCTCGACAACGATAAGGTGATCCAAGTACGAGCCACCGGTTCCTCCGTACGCGGACTTTGCGGTGATGCCAAGAAGACCCAAGTCTCCCAATTGCTTCCAGACTTTCTGAAAATTCAAACGGAAAATCTGTGCAACGGTTCTGCTGAAGGGCCACCAATAATAGGAGTGAAACGAAGCTACTCCCAAAAACACTTCGATTACACATATTAATATCAATTTACTCACTCTCATGTCATCGAAAGAATTTTTTCTATCAATCTCAGCAGCCTTCGGCGCCAGCTCTTTCTGCGCGAAATCGAAGACGAGAGAGCGTAGCTGCGGAAAAAATAAATGGAATGTCCCATATCATTTTTACATTTCTTTCCTTCACGAAATTTCAAGCTTAAAGGCAGTGTTGATTTTTTTTTACAAATTGCGCAAATTCGAAGATCTTTTCTTTTGCATCAAATTTTTTAAATCTGGTTATAGCAACAATCTAAAAAAATACAACGCTTGTTTATCAGATTTAATGTTTATCTACCTCTTTCTGTTGATCAGTGAGGCCAAATATGTTCTCGTCGATAGGGTAATGCTGTGACAAAGTCCTGACTCCGCTGCACTTGGCACCATTATTTCTAACTAGACCGAACAGTCGTGAACTACCGCGACACACGTTGAAGCTCATTCTCCTCACTGAGCTATCTTTCTACACTGTTAAAAACTCAATGAACTGGGTACAAAATAAAATACTTGCGGCTCCTCGACACACGGTGATACGATGTCGACCACTGACCCCGGCGAATGAATCCAGTGGCCCCAGTGGGAGCTACTTTTATAGCAAACATCATAGAAATTATTGATAACACTGACAAATGTTCGTGAATGTCTTTCAAGCATTTGGTCTGTGAACCATTCTTGCCCTCTCCGAGAGGTGTTGAAAGAACGGAGTCGATAATTATTGAATTAAACAATTTGAATCGAGACAAACTTCGAGTTTTTTCCTCATGTCAAAGTTTTCGTAAACATTTTATTTCTCGTGGTGTCAATGGCTTTAGCTCATCGATCTTGTGGAGAAGATGATCAACGGTGGCAAGTTAATTTGCTTCAGGGAGATTCGTCAATCTGCCTGGCGCGTGCAGCAATCTAAGACGGAAAAACTTCATGCGTCGCATCTTCGTGCAGTGGTGCAACGAATTGATGCAATTATTTTTATCTTCTTAGTAATTAAATGCCTAATTGTCAATGAACTCATAAATGTAATTGAAGTTTACTAATCTGACCACCAGGGTAGCCAAAAATCGCGGATACTTTTTCTAGTTTGGAATGGAGCGTACGAAAAATATGTGGTCTTTTTTCACCTTTTCTTTTTATGGCACGATGTTTATACAAGCGTAGGGCACGGGAAAGGTAGGAACACAATCACTGGATAGTCTTCTCCGTCTCCTGATTATGATTATGAATATTCCTCGGCGATTGCCTTGCTGATGACTATTCTTCGTATCTCACTGGCCTCAGGTACAATTTCGTAAATCTTGGCGTCCCGCAGTAGCCGACCGGTTGGGTACTCGTTGATGTAATCATTCCCACCTTACAGAAAATATAGGTTTATGGCATTATCGCGAAAAGTGGTAAATTGACGAACGAGTCGTAATGACGATTTACCCAATATTTGCACAGCGTCCAGTGAAGCTCGCATGGCGTTTTCGGCAAAGTAGAGAATCACGGCTGCGCTATCCTTATGATTTACGTAGCCCGCGTTGCAGGTACAAGCTACATCACACAAATAGCTCCGACTTGCACTTTTTTAAGGCAAACAATAAATAATTAATTCTAATATTAAAAAATTCTATTCATACTTTTTGTAGAGCGTATGGTGGATTAATTATGTGTCAGGAGTGTCGAAAGGGGAAAATCTCGAGAGTTGGCTGGAGACTTTTCTCTCGTTACTCACCTTCGATAGGTATTTGAGCTTTTGCTCCTCCGTTCCGTTTGCGTGAATCTGATACAGGAGATTCAAATGGACGCAGTAACTTATAGCGATTGCTCCGCACGCTCGACTGAGCTCCTCTATGACGATAACGTGATCCAAGTACGAGCCATCGGTTCCTCCGTACGCGGACTTTGCGGCGATGCCAAGAAGACCCAAGTGTCCCAAATGCTTCCAAAATTTCTGAAAGCCCAATCGAAAAATTAGTATAGCACGTGCGCTGAAGACAGATCAATAATAGGAGCGAAATAGAGCTGCTCCGAAAAGTCTTTGCACTCTTTTGCAAAAAGCTAACAGTGAATTCCGGATATTAAAAATGAGTACATTTTGAACGATCACATCGACGATGACAACGACAGGACTCAGCGTCTTTCTTAAACTGTAATGTATTATGCATTGTTATTTTAAATAGGCAATAACTAGGCATCGAAACACTTTCTTGCCAATAATTCATATTGATCGCACCTATTAATGTCGATGTACTTACTCTAAGGTCGTCGAACGTATTTTACTTATCTATCTCAGCAGCTTTCGGAGCGAGCTTTTTTTGCGCGAAATTGAAGGCGAGAGATCGTAAGTGTGGAAATATGAATGTTGTAAAACACATTGGAGGCGTGATTAATTGATTAGCAGCAGAATCGCTCGGACCAAATCGTTCGGAATCAAATTTCTATAACTGCATCGTACGAGATGCGGACACGTCTTATCTACATGTGCGGCATTTAGGGTCGACGCGGTCCACACTTCACGCAACTCTGCGGCTACGGCTATTTGGCAATTGATTGTAGTATCTTACAAGGAAACTTTTTCACTGTATTTACATTGTTTTAATAAACTTGCTCCGAGTTATCTTTTCTCTATAAATCGTAACTTTCTTCATAAGTCACTTTTTCATGTGACAGTTAAATCTCACAAGGAAACTCCACGTCTTATTTATATTCATTTTTAACAAACGTTTTTCAACTTATCTTTCGTTTTTAAATCGTGACTTTCCTCATACGAATTTTTCCTTCAAAGCGATGTTCAGCAAAATCAGTTTGACTTGTGGAAAATAAATTCATGACGATAAAATGTTTGGTCTCGACGAAAATTTAATGACAAAAGAAATCGTAAAAAAGGTACGCGAATGCTACAAAAACGCTTTACGATTTTACTCTCAGCTCTTACTAACCACCTTCTGTTGATCAGTCAGGCCGGATATGTTCTCGTCGGTAGAGTGATATTGGAATGAGGTGCTGACGCCGTTGGAACTGACACCGTTGAAACTCATTCTCGTAAAGCTATCGTTCAACACTATGGAAAGCAATGGACTGATTGCAAAATATACTTGAAGCTCTACTTAAAACACCGTGAAACATCGTCGAACGTCTTCCAGTAAATAAATCTTGTTGCCTCCGTGGCGGCTACCTATAGCACACATAATTCATCAATTCTCGATAGTTGGGATAAGACTCATGCATATATTTAAAACGATTAGTGTACGCTGGTTTATTTTGTCTTTGATCGAACTCGACCTTTCTTTTCAAGGTCAAGTTCGAGTTCTCCACGAGTTGATTAGGAACTGAAAGCGATGATTATTAAATAAAAAATAATAAAAAAACAAAAGGAACTCGGTGTTTTGCTTCCTCATAGAGGAAGCAAAACACCGAGAGGAACAAAACACCGAGGAAGCAAAACACCGAGTTTCTTTTATAAAATAGTTTTTTGGTATGATTGTTCTCAAAAGTTCAATGCCTAAAACTCATCTCCGCGTTGATTTTTCGTGTTCATGTATTCGCTAAGAATGCGAATCATTTAACCGGGCTCGAACTCTTTATTATCGTGAGATTACCGTGGATTATTATCGTAAGCTATCGGGTTGAACAGACATCTGTCCAGTGTCTGCAGATTACATAAATTAAAAATCATAAACATAAATTCAATATTATGAATATAAATGCAATAGAAATTTCGTTACTTTCTCGTCTGGTTATCGGGATATCGATTCGTCGCTGCAACTCTTTTCGTAAGTTCGTATACATTTTATTTCGCGTCGATAAATCGACCAAGGATGGAACGCGGAACGTACAAAACATTTCTTTTTCTTTCTGTTCACTTTCACGTTATTCGCAATAATTCTTGAGCGTCAATCTTGGCACGATGTTCATGGATTGGAGCTCTTGAAACAGGAGTTTGCAGGCGTAGGGCATGGAAATGGTGGACACACAGGCGCTGGAACGGCAGCTGTGGCACCAACCGCTGTAAGCCATCAGTCCGCACTTGTTGCAAACGTCGACATCGAAGGCGTCACTCGATATCATCAGTCTCTCCACGAGCATCATGCTCGCTCCGTAGCCGATGAGACAATCGCGCTCCATCTCTCCCAATCTCAATCCGCCCTCCTTCGATCTTCCCTCCGTCGGCTGCCTGGTCAAAACGGCGCGGGGGCCTCGAGCACGCGCGTGCATTTTGTCTTGAACCATGTGCTTCAATTTCTGATAGTAAACCTGTGAAACAGAAAGACAATCCGTTTGTATCGTTCATTAAATTCAAGTTTAATTTAATTGTTTTTATTTTTTGTTTTGTTTTTTGTTTCTTATATACGGGCCGTATCCCATTTATTGTTTCGATTGTGTCGAAGCAATAAATTGTATAGCATTTTTTATCGTTCCTGTATACTGATATTTTACTGTCCCATTACTTTCGAAATTACACTATTCGCTTATTTATTTGCCTCGTAAAAAATAGCTGATATCGTTACTCCAAATTACAGACAAAAGGTGTCTATTTATAAACATAAAAAATGCCATAAAAGTTAAGGCTTAATTAATGTACTCACAGGACCGGAGTAGATGTAAGCCTGAAGCGGCTCGCCCGTAAGGCCGGAGTAAAAAATATCTTTGCCCATGTAGTTGTAGCCGTGGCTCACGAGCTCCTCGCAGACGTCCGCGACTTTCGATCCGCCAAAGGCCGTTCCATAGTGGAAGCCGCCCTTCAACACGCCCGCCTTTCCGGCGAGCAGCTCGATCAGTTTGCCCACCGTCATCCGAGAGGGAAAACCGTGGGGGTTCATGATCATGTCGGGACAAATGCCGGAGTCGTTGAACGGCATGTCCTCTTGTTCCACGATGAGACCTTGGTAATTTTTAGGTAATTTTTAGAAATACATCTTCGATTTATCTTACCGAAAAAAGAGAGACAAAGAGTACAGAAGAGTGAGTTTATTGGGCCCTGAGATATAAAATCTCCAAAGGACCAAAGTGTACAAAAAAGCAATACGAAAAAAAAAAAACAACCAGATAGAAAATAGTACAGAACGAGTATTTAAAAGCTAAATCAGGCGAAGCAAAGAAAGAAAAAAACGCAAGATGACAAAGAGAGAAAGAGAGACAAAGAGAAAAAATAGTCTTACCGGTGACGCCTTTTTGCCCGTGTCTACTGCTGAACTTGTCGCCGATCTCGGGCCTCCGCGTTTGTCGCAGCAGGAGCTTTATGAGAAACGCGTCCTCGGCGTTACTCGAGATCATGACTTTCTCGACGTAAGCGGGCACCGGTCCTTTGAATACAACCGGCACCTCCCTGTACTCCGGCTGCGCCTGGACGCTCGTGGGATTCGCCGGATCCGTCGTGGCCGAGGGCATCGACTTGTTGACCATGACTTTCCTGTTCTCGACCATCTCGCCGGGCGCGGCGATCCCGTCCGTGTCGATGACGTCGTGTTTCCACACGGGTTTCTTCGTCGTCGCGTCGATGAGCGGCCCCATTATTCGGTCGTAGCTCTGATTCGCGTATCGCTTGAGCGTCGTCTTCGCGTTTCTGTAGACCAAGCAGCGCCCGTAGCCCCGATCGATCGACGCTTTGTTCAAGATAAGCGCGTCCTCGATATCGTAGCCGCTGTACGACATCACGGCGACCGTCGCGTTCTGTCCAGCCGGCAATTTGTCGAAGTTGATCAGTTCTATCGTCCGCGATTTCACCATCGGCGCTTGGGGATACACGAGATTGTACATCAGCGTGTCGATGCGATTTCGCTGGTTGTAGCCGATGGTGCCCATCGCTTGTTTGCCCATGGCGCACTGGTAGGTGTTTCGCGGGCTCTGATTGTGATGCGGGTACGGCACGAGACCGGCGCAAACGCCGAGAAGCGTGAAGGGCTCGATTTCGAGATGGGTCGTCTTGTCGTGTATGTGAGTCTCGTTGAACGCGATGAAACTGTCGTTCTCCTCGTTCACATCGAGATACTCGATGAGACCGTCGTGCAGAAAATCCTCGAAGGTCTTTACGCCCTGCTCGAGAGCCCTCATGTGCTCGTCGCGCACGAGAGGCTCGGATTTCTTCACGATTATGTAGGGTCGACACAATCTGCCGCCGTCGGAACTGATTTGCACGCATCTGAAAAGAAAATATTTGCGGTTTAGAGGAAAATTGAGATACAACTTTTTATATATATTTTGAATTCAATTTGAACGAAAATACACCCAGAAAAATCGTTCTGGTGGGATTTATTTGATACAAATAACATTTTATTCGAATCAAGTAAAATTAATTTGGATCAAATAAAATGTAATTGGCCCTAATAAAATCCTATTAGGCCGGCCATTAAGTAAATAATTTAATGACCGGATTGATTTGGATCAAATAAAATTTATTTCATTCAAATAAATTTTACTTGTTTCGAATAGATCCCATCAGAACGATTTCTCTGAGTGTAAGTGATGCTAAATGATAAACAGGAGAAAACAAAATGTTTACCTGTGCTGATGCTGCAGATATATCGAGACAAAACCGTTGACGAGACCCTTTCGCCTCAGCATTCTGAACACATTGACCAGTCTGTCGTAGTTCTTCACTATACCCAAAATATTACCGTTCAAAAAGACCATGTAAACGTGTTTGTTGTTGATCTCCTCGCCGCCGAGTATATTTACATTTTCGACACCGAGATTGAAAGCCAGTCTCACAATGGGCTCGTCCTCGACCTCGGTGGTAATGTGAGTCATGAGAGCCAAATTTTTCACCAAACCGCAACCCTGGAACGAGACGATCGTGATGGTTATTCAGGATTTTTATTTAGTTTTCAGGTGTTCGTGAATTTATACTGACTTCTCCTTCGGGCGTGTCGCTGGGACACAGCATTCCCCACTGCGAGGGCTGCAGGGATCTCGGGCCCGAAACCTTCCGCGTTTTCTCGAATTGCGAGTTCACTCGCGTCATCATTCCCAACGCGGAAATATACGAGAGTCGCGAGAGAACTTGGGTCACGCCGTGACGTTCCATCTTGAATCGTTTGATCGTCCAGTTACCCTGCGGAAAAGAATGGTATTCGCAAAAAAAAACAATTATAGAGAAGTCTTGAGAACTTCAAAATTAATCAGGGATTAATTGGTGGAATTTATACTCACGGAGGATATCGCGAAGGCCAAACCGTTGGTGATCTGATCTTGCCTGATGTGTTTCGCGATGTCGAACTGCGCGGCTTTGATTTTCGGTATATTCTTGTCGGCGATGCCTTTCAATTCCCAATTGAAACGTTTGAACAGATCCTCGAACATGAGGGAGAGCAGCGAGCCGGCCAACTCGAGACGCTTGTTGCCGTAGTAATCGCGATCGTCCACCAAGGTACCGTCGACCTGGGCTCTCATCACTCGACGCACCATGAGCGCGAGATACGTCGCTTTTATTTTGAAATTAAAATCAACGACCTGCGAACGATTTTTCGATCGTTATGTGGAATTTGGCTCGCAGCGCGATGTTCGACGAGAATTAATTCTTACCGGCACGTGAGACAGAACGTTGGTGGCTAACAGATCCTTCATCTCGTCGACGATACTCGTTTTCAGCGACGAAGGGAATCGACGTTGCTTTCTTTTGCTGTTGAGGTATCTACACGATGAAAAAAACGATTTTATAATTAGCGCATTTGGCACGAAAATTAAAATTTACTAGGCTAATCACACGCGCTGGCGCGCGTGCCTGAAAAACTTGCAAAAATCGACCTCAGAAATTTGTTCCTTTCAAAATATCGACTTTTAACCTATACCATCATTCTCAAGTCGCATATTCTACCCCTGAAAACACTGGTTATTAACCTTTTTTAATCGATTTTGAAAAAAATATTTTTTTGGCGACGAAATTTTTTTTTTTGTCAGAAATCGTAGATCCGACTCCGGACCGAAAATCGACCCCAATTTTTTTTCTTTTCAAAATATCGACTTTTAACCTATACCATCATTCTCAAGTCGCATATTCTACCCCTGAAAACACTGGTTATTAACCTTTTTTAATCGATTTTGAAAAAAATATTTTTTTGGCGACGAAATTTTTTTTTTTTGTCAGAAATCGTAGATCCGACTCCGGACCGAAAATCGACCAAAATTTTTTTTCTTTTCAAAATATCGACTTTTAACCTATACCATCATTCTCAAGTCGCATATTCTACCCCTGAAAACACTGGTTATTAACCTTTTTTAATCGATTTTGAAAAAAATATTTTTTTGGCGACGAAATTTTTTTTTTTTTTTGTCAGAAATCGTAGATCCGACTCCGGACCGAAAATCGACCCCAATTTTTTTTCTTTTCAAAATATCGACTTTTAACCTATACCATCATTCTCAAGTCGCATATTCTACCCCTGAAAACACTGGTTATTAACCTTTTTTAATCGATTTTGAAAAAAATATTTTTTTGGCGACGAAATTTTTTTTTTTTTTTTTTTCAGAAATCGTAGATCCGACTCCGGACCGAAAATCGACCCCAATTTTTTTTCTTTTCAAAATATCGACTTTTAACCTATACCATCATTCTCAAGTCGCATATTCTACCCCTGAAAACACTGGTTATTAACCTTTTTTAATCGATTTTGAAAAAAATATTTTTTTGGCGACGAAATTTTTTTTTTTGTCAGAAATCGTAGATCCGACTCCGGACCGAAAATCGACCCCAATTTTTTTTCTTTTCAAAATATCGACTTTTAACCTATACCATCATTCTCAAGTCGCATATTCTACCCCTGAAAACACTGGTTATTAACCTTTTTTAATCGATTTTGAAAAAAATATTTTTTTGGCGACGAAATTTTTTTTTTTTTGTCAGAAATCGTAGATCCGACTCCGGACCGAAAATCGACCCCAATTTTTTTTCTTTTCAAAATATCGACTTTTAACCTATACCATCACTCTCAAGTCGCATATTCTACCCCTGAAAACACTGGTTATTAACCTTTTTTAATCGATTTTGAAAAAAATATTTTTTTGGCGACGAAATTTTTTTTTTTTTGTCAGAAATCGTAGATCCGACTCCGGACCGAAAATCGACCCCAATTTTTTTTCTTTTCAAAATATCGACTTTTAACCTATACCATCATTCTCAAGTCGCATATTCTACCCCTGAAAACACTGGTTATTAACCTTTTTTAATCGATTTTGAAAAAAATATTTTTTTGGCGACGAAATTTTTTTTTTTTGTCAGAAATCGTAGATCCGACTCCGGACCGAAAATCGACCCCAATTTTTTTTCTTTTCAAAATATGGACTTTTAACCTATACCATCATTCTCAAGTCGCATATTCTACCCCTGAAAACACTGGTTATTAACCTTTTTTAATCGATTTTGAAAAAAATATTTTTTTGGCGACGAAATTTTTTTTTTTTGTCAGAAATCGTAGATCCGACTCCGGACCGAAAATCGACCCCAATTTTTTTTCTTTTCAAAATATCGACTTTTAACCTATACCATCATTCTCAAGTCGCATATTCTACCCCCGAAAATACTGGTTATTAACCTTTTTTAATCGATTTTGAACAAAACAAAAAATTTGCGACGAAAAAAAAAAAAATTGTGAGAAATCGTAGATCCGGCCCAGACCGAAAATCGCAAAAATCGACTTCGGACATTTTGATTTCAAAATATCACCTACAATAGGTTAATCAATTTTGCGCTGCTGCGCTCTTATAAAGCTTTAAAAGGTTACGGGTGCTGCCCCGCCTGTCCTCTTATCAAATTTTTCAAATTTGATTTTGTTTATCACAGACTTTCCTGGCAACCAGTTTGTTAACAGTGCTCTAATAGTTTGCTAACAATGCTTTCCGTTACTCATGAACTTTTTGAAAGAGGGATTTGGAGAACAATCGCGGAATTTTATCAGTTTAACCCAACTCACTTTAAAGCCTGATTCTGGGCAAAAACGTTCAGCATGTGACATTCCTCCAAGCTCGGTGAGAATTTCTTCATAAAATCCTCCTCCGTGCCTATCAATTGCATGATCTCCTGATCGGAAACGATTCCCATTGCTTTGAACACGACCGTGACTGGTACGTCCTGAATGATCGATGCCGATAAATACGTTTTTATTGATATTCAAAGAGAAGGTTTTAGAACCTCAGCGTTTTAGCAAGAAAACTTACGTCTTGAAAAATATTGTGTCGCATGTAGTACTTTCCGGCTTTTCCGACTATATTGGTTCTCGTCTTTCTCTCATGGGTGGAGCTGTTACAGGAAGCGACCAAGCAGCCTTTGCTGTCCTCCTCCAGAATAATTCTGTTTCTCAGCATCTGTTCCTGTATGAGAATCACTTTCTCCTGACCGTTTATGACGAAGTAGCCGCCGGGATCGTGTGGACACTCGTTCATCTTTGCCAGCTCGAAGTGCGATTTGTCCGTGAGTACGCAATTCGAACTCCTCAACATTATAGGCATCCTTGAGGTGGAAAAAAAGAACGGAAATTATCATTTTTGTCGCGTGATTCGAAAGGCTCAGCCTGTAATTTCATGTGGTGATCCTTTGACTCCATTTTACCTCCCAATCAGCACATTGTTTTTAATTATCGGTTGCGGTCCTCTGGTATATTCTATGTCCACCGTCAATGGAGCAGAGTAATTCAAATCCCTAAGACGACACTCGTGAGGCGTCGTTGACCTTGTTACTTGAAAAGCCTCTTCCAGTTCCGGCGTTCCAACGTAGACATTCAGGTACCTTTTTTTAACAAGTAGTGTTAACGACGGTAAAAGCTGGTATTGAATTTTACGATTTCAACAGAACAAAATACATTTTGCATAAAATGCTTACTTCAAGTAAAACAGAGGATCCGCATCGCTAATGACCTTTTCGTTGGCTTTAACAATCTTTTTGATCTCCACATTGATGAAGTAATTGAACGAATCGATGTGTTGTTTCACCAATCCTTTTCCTTTCAGAAAAGCAGGCACTAATTTCCACTTATCCTAAAAAAAGATCCACATCATTATTTTTGCAGTTTTTTAATGAAATTTTTATTATAATACGTTAGAAAAAACTATTAAAAAATCCACACATTTTTTGCCATTTTCCAAAACTTCGTATTTCACAAAAAAAATTAGTTTCTAAAAAAAAATCTACAATTTTTTGTAAAATCTCAGAATTAATTCCAGTTGAAAAAAAAATCCGAAAAAGTTTCGAAATTACTCGAAATGTTGTGGTACTAGGATGAGAGCAGCTACTGTAGGAAGACATTAACCTCAAACTCACCTGTATATGTTTTACGACTTTGTTGTACTTCTGTTCGGTCTTGAGGCCCTCAAGGCCGTTCATTTTCATTTCACCCATTTTATTACGAGTCGAGGGTGAACCGTGTCATAATTATTTACAGTGTTTAAATGCGTTTAAATCACTATTGGTACATGAACTAATCCTAACCTCAAATCGGCACAATGTATACAATATCTCAAACGTGCCGGACGTGAGCCACGGCCAGCGACGGCTGCACTGACGAGCGACTCGTCGTCGTGTCGTCGTCTGATTTCCGTTCGATCAACAAATGAGGATATAGGGTGCGTTCAGAACGTGCGGCAATTTTTTGTGGAAAGACGACGGCTCAGTCGATAATCAAAGATTGTTTCCGCATTGTTGACACACCGATCCAATTGACATTACACGAAAAGTGCAGTTTTATTTTTTCCCCTCATCTCAACAGAGCCTGAAAAATAGACGGATCTAAAAAAACACTAAAATCCTAAAGATACATGTACACATTTTTTTTAGTTGATGATACACCTGTAATCATAAAGCCCCGCTATTACAATAATTAAGCTTCGCGCCAGAAATCCTGAAGCCTGTCCGAAATCCTCAGGACTCCAACAAGATATATCCTAAAGATATATCCTAAAGAAAAATCCTAAAGATATATCCTAAAGAAAAATCCTAAAGATATATGTATACATTTTTTTTAGTTGATGATACACCTGTAATCATAAAGTCCCGCTATTACAATAATTATGCTTCGCGCCAGAAATCCCGAAGCCTGTCCGAAATCCTCAGGACTCCAACTCGATATCCCAGGTATAGCGCATTAAAAGTTTCTGAATTACACCTAAATCACATTTGCAACGAAATCTTGCAGTTGCCGATTTCTCCTTCCCTCAGCCCCTCGCATCAATAGAACGTAATGAAAACCCTCCAACCCGAAAATTCCGGGAAAAATGGTCCTAACGGCACATTTTCGGCCACCAATCCCCGTGCCCCGTCCCCGCGTATCCCGAGCAACGCTCAGCAACTGGTGGGACGCGTGTCCATTCGGCGCCGACAACGCCGAGGTGTAACGCGGGCAAAGCGGCCGATTCGTCGGAATCGACGGCCGGTCCAAGCGATTGCCGAGTTAGGTGTCGTCGTGGTCGTCGTCGCTGTCGTCGTCGTCGTCGTCGCCGTCGTCTCTTGGCCGCCGCCGCTCTCGTGTGGCAGACACACGAAAACAATTGCCGCCGCTTCCTCGTCGCGTACGCACTAACCGCATGAAAACATGTAAAATCGTGAAACCCGTGACCGCGACGCTTTTCCCCTCGCTTGTGTTTTTTTCAATTTTTCTTATTTATTTTCACCGCACGCCGAAAGTCTCGCGTGCGCCGCGCGCAAACTTTGTATCATCGCGAGCGTATCGCGGAGCCGAGAGCGCACCGACGACACCGCCGAGTGATCTTTTTCGCGGCCAGCGTTTTCGCGATATACGTGACGTCTAGAACGAGACGAGGGACCAGCGGGTGGGAGTCGCGCGCGTGAGAAATATACACACGGGTTTTTTTTTTTTCGTTTCACCAGAAGGCGACGAACGGCGGGCCAGCCGCACCGAGGATGAGCTCCAACAACCCGAAAGCGCTCTTCGCGTGCTCCAGATGCTTCTCCAGGCATCCCTTCGAGGAACTGTCACCCGGACAACAGTTGTGCAAGGTAGAGTGCGACTTTACGCTTGCGATTCGACACCCCGGGCGTCGCGCTCGGCCGTCGTCGTATAGTCCGCGAATATATGCGCAACGCGATTATTCGCCCGTCGATGCCCCCGATTATCGCGATCTTATCCGCGTTCGGCGTCTCCGCTAAACAAACTAGCTGTTGAATGCTAATATTAGAATTCTTAACCTCCGTGTGGCGCCAGGACGTTCGGGGCACCTGCGTATGTTTTGTCAAGCTTCGGCACATTTTTTACCGCGGGTCGCTGCGAACTCGCGGCTCTCGGTTGGTCTTGACCGTGATGCGATTATTCGGGCGATGGAAATACAGCTGAAAATGCGGACTTCGAGATAGACGCGAATTCAGTCGATTTTGCGCAGGATTTGCTTTGTTTCAGAATTTTAAGAATTTGTTTGAATCTTACGATTTTAGTCAAATTACATTTTTGGAGTCAACACATTTGTAGCGTAAGCCAGGGATTGATGATCCTGGGATTTATTCATAAGAAATTGAAAGCTATTATCTCTGGTGTCATATGTCATACTCCGGTTGCGAGACTCAACGATAGCGAGACTTCCAATGGCTTTGTATTGTTTCATTTAGGAATGTCGAGGTTCGTTTCCAGTGGTTAAGTGTACATACTGCAGATCCGAGTTCCAGCAGGCTGTGTAAGTATATTTTGCCGTTGTTCCTCTTTCAATGAGCCTCGGCTCATTTTTTGTTTGTATATGTGAGATTAATGTGTCTTTTGTTGTTACAGTAAAGGCAACACCTGCACAATTTGCAAGAAGTGCGAGCAGAATGTGAAGGCTTACGGGAAGCCCTCGGCGTGCGAGTACTGCAACACGATAGCGGCTTTCATCGGTAGCAAGTGTCAGAGATGCACAAACTCTGAAAAGAGATACGGCCCTCCGGTTACGTGCGAACAGTGCAAGCAGAAGTGTGCCTTTGACAGACAAGATGAGGACAAGAAGGTAACGGAGTGAAAAATGCATTTTTGTGAACATTTTATTTTTCTTTTTTTTTATTTATTTTTTAGGATATCATTAATTTTTTTTTATGTTTTTCAGGTTGATGGAAAGCTTTTGTGCTGGCTTTGTACGCTGTCCTACAAGCGGGCGTTGGCAAAGACAAAACAGACGGACGCCGATAGGAGAGCTCACTTGAAAATGTCCCACGAACGGGCGGCGAAGCACAAGGAACAAAAGTAATTATGTGAATCAGGGAGATATCAGCTAATATTGTCCCTAAGCCTGTGCAAAGTTCAGTCGTTCTTTCTCTCTGATACTGATGTTTGGATACGCTTAAGATAACGACAGAGTTCTGTATTATCGACATTCCGATAATTCAACTTTTTAAAATGTTCCGGGCGTCTTCGTTTTTAATATTTTTACTGTGAATTTTTTTTATTTATTCATTTTTATGTCAGAAATCTTGGAAAAGTTGAATTGCAAGGAATTGAAAATACAGGTCGTATTGTTGGTGTGATATTACTCGGTCGATAACGAAAAGTACTCCGAATTTCTCTGCGACAGGCCGAAACCTGTCTTAGTCGATAACAAAGTCTGTAGCGGTTTTGCTCGAAATGCTAACCTTTTTTGTAACAAATTCTATTTATAAAAGATAGGACAAGTATTCAAGTTTGCCGAGGCTTAGGCACAAAATGTGTGATGAATCGCTACCGCTAACCGCAGATAAATGAAATTCCGTAAAACGGTAACGAATTTCCGGTATCAAATTTTGCTCGACGATAGCTGATCGCACCGCAAAATTCTTAAGACCTATTTTTGCACAGGGTAAAAAGTCAGAACAACAAGAGACCACACAACAGAGGGGACGTGACGAAAGCGCCGCCGCCATCCGAGTCAGTGGAGACGAACGGTCCGACGCCCGTGAAAGCGGCGAGAATGGTGCCGATGCACGATCATCACGACCCCAACAGCTCGGATCACGTGGTGGCCGTAACCCAGCTCAAGGAAAAAATCGCCCATTTACAGAAACAAATTACTCAAAAAGATAACCAACTAATAACCAAGGACAGACAGGTCGGTTTATCAACATTTCAGTCGTTGAGTTCGAAGAAATTGGAGGATTTTAAGGTGATGCGAAACACGAGATACGTTTCGCATCATCTGAAGGGGAGGCAAAACATGTATCACGTGACATATGACTGCGAGAGAAATAGCTGCAATTTTCTTAACGTCGCTATTCATAGACTATTTTTATTTTAAAGAAATATGCAAATTGTCACCGAACGCGGAATTAAATTCCATTTACGGTTTGTTTAACTTTCGTGAAATTTGTACGGTGTCTTGATAAAACTGTTTGCAGTTTCCGTTACCGACTGAGTAGGTCTCGCTTTGCTTTGAGCGCATTAAGCCAATTTGCTTTTACTCCGAAACGTTCGGTGCCTTTGGAATCCCTAGGCGAAAAATCACGATGTACAGTATCTGAATTCCAAACGCCTCGAAAAAGACCGTTGAAACTTTGTACTTCCTCAGATAACCGAGCTCAAAGCGAAAAACTTCACGTCCGAGGCGGAGTTGCGCAACAAGATGAAGGCCACGGAGAAGGACTACGACTCGAAGGTGTCGTACATGCAGCAGAAGATATCGAGTCTGCTGAAGGAAGTGGCGACCCTGTCGAAGAGCACGAAACGCGGCGACAGGATAGCCGCGACCAAGAGCGAAGCAAGTACTAATAGCGGAAGCGGAACCGACAGTCCAGTACCTTGATAAGGTAGGAGAATCGATTATAAACAACAAAAAAAATCCTCTGTCTCTGTAAAGCGGTGCGTGTTCGCGGTGCTCGTTTCTTCACCATCACGTTTTTTTTTGTATCTTATTTATCGAACACCGTTAATGTACAACGAAGAAATTGTCTCATTCCATTCCCACGATGATCCCGCAAGAGCGATCGTCGACCTTTCCAGGGATTTGGTTAGCCCGCGTCAAACACGTATCAACACATTCAATGTCCACAAAATCCTCCCCCCCCCCCTGCCCCCCGACCTACTCGAACTACGTGATAAAAAATCATCACGGAATAGCCAATCGTTTCGATCGCACGAAACGACAAATTGTATTATTTTTCTAATTACCCATAGGAACTTACCGTCCTCTCGACGCCGAAAACTTTACACGCAAATATACACAGACACTTGTTCCTCGAACTCGAGGCCTCGAGAGAGACAATCTACAATTGTGAATTAGTTACGATCTGTTTTTTGTTTTCTTTTTTTTCTCTTCTTTTGACGAGTACGCGGTTTCGGATTCGCGGCGCGTCGTTAGGTCGGTGATCGACGTCGACTCGCGCTCACGATATCGAGGACCGTACAAAGTAATTGTCCGAAAAAAAAAAATTGATGGGGTCCACGAAGGTTTTATTTTCAATTTTTTTGTAAGGAATTGTGAATAAATCGAGTTATACTTACTGAACATACATGCAGAAATACATGATGCGAGTGGCGAAGAAAACAAACAAAAAAAAAAGAAAATACGAGCTGTGCAATTGTGCACGGCAGACACCGATGTTTTACTACTTACTGATGACTGTAACGGCGATGATCCAGAACTTTGGTGATTGTAGAAATGAATTTACAATAAAACGATGAAAAACAAAATTCAACGGTCGTTGAGTGTATTCCGAGTGTCGACAGTGACTCGACGATGAATCACTGAGTTATCCAGATCCAACTTTCCATTATATTGGTGTTTTCCACTTTCTTTTCGATTTGCGGCGGCGGGGAAAAATTCTGGTGGCTCAATTGGAGACCCAGAATTTACAAAAGGCTTTTGCTTTGCGCCATTTGTATCTAGTTTAATTTTTTTCGCCTATTTTGCTTCCAAGAGCCCCGAAATATTCGCATTCGATTCATTTTCGCCTTGATCTCGAGAATCGTGCTTATAATTCGTTTTCCGGATAGGGATTGATGTGCGAAATAACAGACACTGTCAATATAAATATCCAACAGCCATATATTTATTCTTTATTTTAAGAAACAAATGCTAATTGAGCATTACCTATTCAATAATTATAATGATAATAAATGCGTAACAATTCTGTTTTTTTTTCTTTAACTATTTTTTACGAAGTGTAAGGATAATTAACATTTAATTTATAGTCGTTTAAATACGATCGTGCACGTCGCACACGTGGATTTTACGGTACAAGTTGGAGTTTATCGTGTATTTTTCTTCTTTTGTTTTACCTTTTAAGAGACGGTAAGAACTAAATATTGCTTGTTTGTTGCCGAGGCGGTTAGTCAATTTGCTTGTTTTTTCCTCTCTTCGATAATTCACACTACTTTCAGCTTATATACAAGTTTCTCTCACGTTCGCTCGCTCTTCGACTCTCTCTCACTCTTTCACTCGAATCTTCTCTCTTCACTCATCGTTTACATTTTTCTTAATAAGATTTTTTCGTAGTTTCTTGTTTTTTTTTTATTTGCGTAATTGCTATCAAGTCTCCTCGTTTGTTTATTAATTTTCGTCTTATTTGTAAAGTGCGCTTTGATGCAGGCAAGGTAGCGAATCGAGGCAATTCACAGAATGACTTTTGCGTCGCGGCAATGCGTCCGGAAGTAGCGTTGTTTTCATTCCTTCTGGGAATAGTTAGACTGCATGTTTATAGTTTCAATTGACTTTGCGATCATCGTAATAATTGTATGTGTAAATGTGTGTGTGTGTATTATGTGTTTCCATAGGAAGTAGATGTCGTTATCGTCTGGAAGCCTCCTTACGCTTTTTTTTTCCTTCGTACATTTTCTTCGTTTTTCTTTCCTCTCTATCTCTTTTCATTTTGCCGTGGAAATCGACTTTTCGTAATCGCCGTTTCCAAGAGTATTCGTACGACTAGAAAAATGTGCATTCACTCTCGCGGCTCCCGGCGAAGAGAGTCGCTTACTCCTTTTCATGTATTTTCTCCTTCGTTTCCAAGTAATTTTTTTTTTTTCTTTTTTTTCATTCACTTTTCCTTCTTTGTACAACTAATTCGCAATTTATCGAAAAAATTTCAGGAGCCACGCAAGTGTTTACACATTTTGTAATTTCTCATCTAGGCGCTACGATAGCGTGCGCTAAAGTGCATTCCTCTGGCCCGGACGTTCCGCATTAAGTGCCCGAATCATCCACGTTGCCTGTAACGTGCCAGCTTATGCGGAAGGCTCGCCAATTGAGAATTTACGATTTTCGATACAAATTTATATATACCTTTTTTTTGTATTATTCAACGCATCGACGATTCTTTCGTTTCTTTTTTTTTCTCGATTCCTCGGTATTGCTTTGACGCTCGCTTGTCGCGAGTTCAACACGCTTAAGTTCGAACGGCCGTGTAATATCAGTCTGTGACAAGCGGTTAAATACAATCGTAGAACAGCGATCGTCTCCGCTTATCCAATTACTTTTCAACGCCCTACTTGCTCATTGGTTCCACAATCAATTCCATATTATTTATTTCTTTTACAATATCTCTACATATTGGTAAGAAATCGCGTAAACATTTGATCAATGAACACAAAAATATGTTACGTCACATAAACCCGTTTAAATATGACACAAAAATAAATATAATGGATATTTTTTAATGTGGAAAATAATAGCCCATTACTTTCTCCATTATTTTTATTTCTGTGTCATTTTGTAAAACATATTTTAATGGAAAAAAATGCTTTTAGAATAAAAACGTTTATGTTTTCTCACCAATATGTCAATATATATTTTTTTATCGTAAGTACTGAATAATTTATGGAATCGATAAGCTAATAGGGCGAGGCAAAAGTAATGGGATGGCAGCTATTTGGCCTGTCCTTATGCCAACTTCGTCTACAAGTAAAAATAATTCTTTTACAAAAACATAAATTTCGTAATCGCTTGCGAATCGTTGTTTTACGAGGATATCTATCGCGTCTCGTTTTCGGCGGTAGGCTGCTCTCGGTGGTTACCTCGGCGTGAGCGATGCTTATAAATTAGTGGAAGTACAAAGTCCGACCAAAAGTTGATAGTCCGCGGTCAAAGTGGAAGTACAAAAATTTCGAGGAATCGCGAATATTTGTGCGATTGGTTTCGTATTTTTTTTTTTTTTTTGGAAAAAAAAAGAAATATCTCGATGCGTCGCATGTATCATTCTTCGTCTATGCTTGAACCTATTCTGCCTGGGATGTTGAGTGACTCATCTCGTCGACGGAGGAACTAACGTCGAGAGGGGAATACTGATTGGCATTCTAAGATTGACCGATCACTCGCCTCTCTCTCTCTTTTCTTTCTCTTACTCTCTCTCGCTCGCTCGTCGTTATTTATAATAAAAAAATCATGCTTACAAAATATATGTACATATAAATATAGATATCTAGGCGTATGTTTGTGTATGGATACTCGAGTCAAATAACTCAGTTTCTCAATCCTTCGTTGATTCAAAATTCAATATCACGAGACGAGAAATTAATTTATCCAAATAGTATTTTTTATTTCATTAAAAAATCCATATGTTTTTGATTAACGACAAACTCTCATCGACGCTCGAAGAGGATATGATAAAATGCGTGATACCAAAGAATCATTTGTGAATTCAATCAAACTTCGACGAATAAAATTGTATTCAGCGGAATTTTCGTTGGTATCGCGTGATTGTTCGCTCAGAGTGCAAAACAACGAAATTTCATAAAACGCAATAAACGAACGCGTGAGAAACTGGGTCGTTCGCCGAAGTCGGAAATATGTGTGATGGTTGTATATTCGTGAGATAGTTCTAGGATCTAAGCTTCAATAAATTACTTAAAATCGAAGCGTGACCACTGCGAGATTAACCGCGAACGCAGCCCACCGCTCGGCCAACCGACGGTATATAAATTATATATTTATATATTTATATTTATATATATTTATATATATATATAGCTTTTAAATTACTTCATTAAATTATCGAATATTTTTTTTATCAATAATGTTAGTATATACAGGTACAGGTCTCGTATAGTTGCAGTCGTGTCGTCACTGGTTGTTTTCTTTTCTTTTGAAAATTTACTTCTCAATCTCATCTCGCCCCTTTAAACCCCCCGTTCATCGTTTTCATCTTTTCGTATTTTTAACCCCCGTTTTTAAATATCACTTTTTTCATTCGTTAAAACTTTCTCGAACATTGGCGGGTGCCGACAAAATCCGCCAGTTTGCTCTTCGCCGCGCGTTATGAAGAAGAAAGAAAAAAAAAGATAAAAAAATTCGCGCGTTCGGTTATTCAATTAAGCCCTAATTCGTAGACGCGGGAGAGAGAAACCGCACGAGTTATAGCTTTGGATAAAGTCTTTGCACCGTTTTTTGTTTTTGTTTTGTTTTTTGTTGTTCTTTTCTTTTTCGAGTTCGAGAGAAGAGCTTTGAGGGCTCGTCGAACGACGAAGATATTTGCATTGCAATTACTATTCACTTCGTTCGTCGTTCGCACGACGTTCGAAACTCTCTCCCTCTCTCCGCGCGCTGAGCGTAGGATTTAAAAAAAAAACACACACACACACCGTGGCTCCGTCGCGTTTCCCTGCGGGTTGCGATGATGATGCGCGCGTTGCACTTGCACAAACCGAGAGTCGCGCGGCGTACAAGGCGCGTACCTAGTGAAGTTTGTCCTCAGTTAAGGTTCCTCTTCACCACAGAGAACTCGAGTACCTCGGCTGATCGAAGCCCACCGAGCTCGGTTCCCCGATCGGTGGAACGTCCGGTTATGTGCACTCGATTATGTGTGGCTGAGACGTCTCTATGACGCTCGGTCGTCCCACCGAGTTCTCGAGATTGTGGAGCGACGTCGAGTGCGCTCCGTGTCCGCCGTTGCGCCTCTCGTAATTCTCTATGTGCTCCAACTCGCATTCCTTCTGCATGTTGCCTGGAAACAAGCAAAACGAGTCTCTTCAGTCGCGAGGCTTTGGTGCAAAATCTTCGTGAAAATTGCATGAAAGACGCGAAAATTGCATTGAAGTCGTGAAAATTGCGTTAAAGACGCGAAAGTTGCGTTGACAGCGCGTAAAAAGCGAGAAGTAATTCACCAGCCCAGAGGCGATTTAATTTCTTGCCGACGAAAAAACTTGGATCGTTACTCACCGACATTCATGTCAGATCCGTACTCGGAGTAATAACTCGGCGAGCCGACCGCCGCGGCGAGTACGAGCTCGTCCTCGATGTTGTTCGGCCTGCAACTCGTCGTCTTCCAGTGCGTCCTGAGTCCGCTCGCGCTTATGTACTTCTTGTCGCAGCCCTGACACGTGTAAGGCCTCTCGTTCGTGTGCAGCCTCTTGTGCAACTTGAGGTGAACGAATTGCGTGAACTTGGCCGGGCACAGGTCGCACGCGTACGGCTTCTGGCCCGAGTGAAGTCTCAGGTGGGTCTTGAGATTCGAGGTCGAGCTGAACCTCTTCTTGCAGATCTCGCACTGGTGGGGTTTTTCGCCTGTAAAACAAAAATGACGATCGTCAATAAACAATATTTTCTCAATAAAAAAAAACTATGTTCTCAATTTAAAAAAAAACAATATGTTCTCAATTAAAGAAATATAATATTTTAACAATTAAAAAAAAACACAATATTTTCTCAATTTAAAAAACAACTTTCTCCGTTACTTCGGCCTTCGCAAAGTGCGAATGAATTTTTACGAAACACAAAACGAACGAATAACGAAAGCAATTCCACCAACAAAAATTGCAGCTCCGTCGGACGCAGCAAAATCGCCGCGCAACGCCATAACGTTTCAATCAGCATCGATCAAAGTCGCCCGCGAAAATTACCTGTGTGAACGAGATGATGCTTCTGCAGATGCGCCAATTGCGTGAAGCTCTTGGTGCAGACGTTGCACTTGAACGGCCTCTCGCCCGAGTGCGTCCTGAGGTGAACCTTGAGATTGGACAGCTGCCCGAACGTCTTGCAGCAAACATTGCACTCGTAGTGCATCTTCCCGTCCTTCTTCTTCAGCGGATACGGCAGCGATCGGTATCCCCGCGAGCCCTGCGAGTTCGGGCTGAGGGATCCGCTCTGCGAGCAGGCGTGATCGTCGGGCGACAGCGAGCTCGCGGGCGAGTAGCGATTGATCGACGAGGAGTTTGCGTGAATCGTCAGGCCGGGATGATGCCCAAGATGAAGATTGTGCGTCCCAGCTATGAGATTCGCCTGGTTCCCGTCGATCTGCATCGTCGACGAGGTGGGCAACTGATGACCATTGCCACTGTCGTGTCTCCTACCGTCGCCCCTGTCGTAACCCATATTTCCCGACGGCGTCGGCGAATACGCGGCGCAATTGATGGAAAGCGGCGCGACATGCTGATGAATCGGGCCGTTCTGATGATACAACCCGTAGGGATAGGACGACGGCGAGTGAATCGGCGACACGCTGGGATTCGAGGTGTTGAGATACATGGAGCTCGAGGCCTCGATGTGTCCGGCGCCAGCGGGCGAGCCGGAGTAGAGAATCGTCGAGGGTCCGACCGACGAGGTCGCCGTCGAGCTCGACGCGTTGCTCGTGGTCGTCGCGGCGCCCGGCGACGGGCTCTTCGTTTTTCGCGATTTAATCACGAGCCCGTTGCCCGTGGTGGTCGAGGGATGAACGCTCGTCGTCGTCGACGACAGCAAATTGTTGCTCGAGTGGATGTTTCCCTGGCCGACGCTGCCGACGCTGCCGCCGACATTCGAGTGGATATTTCCGCTCGAGTTGCAGGGATGCAGGAGGCTCGCGCCGTTTCCGCCGCTCGTCGAGTGCAGATTCCCGGGGCTCTGAAGCATCGGCGCGTTGCTCGTGGAATTGACGACCGTGCTCGTCGCGTTGCACGTTTCTGTCTGCATCGGCAGATTCGAGCTCGAGTCCGGGCTGCAGGGCAGAATGTTGCCGTATCTGTGGGACTTTTTGTAGGAATACGCCATCTCGGTGGGGCTCGAGGGCGGCGGAGTCACGGAGTCCAGGTGAGACGCGAAGACCCCGTGGTTGTGGCTCTGGTGGGGATGATTGTGATTGCCGTGATGGTGGTGGTGATTCATCGCGTTGTTGTGATGATGAATGTGGCCGCCGTTACCGTTGTTGTTGCTGGCGCTGTTGCTGTTGTTGTTGTTGCTGTCGGTGTTGCTGCGCAGCAGGATGTTCTCGAGTATCGAGCTGCTCGGGCTGGTGACGTAGGGCGGCCGCCCGGAAACCGGGATTATCGGGGCCTTCGCCTCGGGCTCGTAGAACGGTTTCGATGTTTTCTCGAGCAAATCGTCCTCGTCGTCGTTCGACGTCGAGATTACCGTCTGCTTCTGCAGCATCAGCAACGGCGACGCGGGCTTCGCGGGCATCTGAATCTCCGGCGTCACCGCGCCGCTCGAGATCTCGTCCTTGTCCTTCGCGCAGTCGAGATCGCTCTTGCCGCCCTGGAAGTTGGTGTAGACCTTGGGGATCTTGATCTTCACCTTTCGGTAGGCGTTTTTTACCACGACGCTCTCTTGCTTGCTCAGCACCTCGCTCGCGCTGGTTGCTCGCGTGGTTTTGCTGAAGTCGAGGACGTAGTTGTTCTCGGAGTCGGACTCGCTGCTCTCCTCCGGTGGCGTTAGGATCTCGTCGTGGTAGCCGTTCGAGTGGTAACCCTCGTCCGATCGCACTGAACCGTCGGTTGGCGTCATTTGACAGCGTCGCTCGTACATGGCTGAGTCTTTCAGCGGCACCACCTCCAGGGCACCCGGGATTTCGGCCGATAACGTCGACTGCTCCGCTTGTTGTCCTGGAACATAGTTTTGGGGAATTGGGGATTAGCGCGAATTTTTGGTAGACGTTGAACAAGGATTTTGTAGGGATTCTGGAGATACCCCCATGGAAATAAAGTGTATTTGAAAATATATGGGATGGAGAACTTTTGGCCGAAAAATATATAATAAATATATTTTTATCTGTTTAAGATGTATCTCAGATATATCTCATTAAAATATATTCGGCGGATATATAGTATATATATAGCGGATATAGAACTTTCGGTCAATATGTATAATTTTATATAATTCGTATATCTTGAATATACTTTATTTCCATAGGGGTGGGCGGTTCATTGAAGTAGCCGATGATGGAAATATTGTTGAACGAGTTCTGGACGGCTTGCGTAATTAAAAGTGCCAATATGATTGTTGTACGAGTTGCTTTTCGACTTACGTATTTGTTGTAGCATAAGCTCGCCGGACAAGGGGTAGCCAAGCCTCTCGGCAAACTCCCGGCAGTACCACACGAGGAGCTCTTGATTCGGTAGGATCGGTTTGATGGTGTAAAAATAAATGTGCATCTGAAACAAGAATCATTCACGTTGATCAGACATTTGTTACATTTAAAACAGTTTTGATGACAAAAAGTGTCGTTACGGTGAGAAAAATATGACTGAAACTAACGAAATATTTTATTCAGTCGCCAAATCATATTCCATTGATAAACGGTGATAATATATTGAAGCAGAGCCGAATTTGATAACATTTAGACCAATTACGTGGAACTGATAAATTAAATTTCGTTTTACCGAATTATATCCTCACACCAGATAAATATTTTATTGCGACTAATGGTGAGTTAGCGAATTATTTCCTCGTTGTGTATTCATGTCCGTCAAAGACTTACCTTATATTGACAGGCTATGAGGTTTTGCGACGTCGATGAATACGCCGGATTAACGTATCGCATCCAGTTGGACTTTTGTACGTCGTATCCATCGATGTAGTAGAACAGTTCGTTGTCCTTATACACCTGTCGAATACAAAAAAAAATTCGATTAGCCGTTTGATAAATCGCCTCTCCAACGATTTCTCGTTCTCTTTGTTTGTTTGTCTTTTCTTCGTCGTTTCTGCCTTCGCGTCTCGCACGTGGCTCGATGTTTTACACGAATAAATTTGCCTCGAGCGCAGGCGATTCCGTCATCTTTGTGACGAAGACGATTATATTCCGAACCGTGTACAATCGATCATGGAAGTGAACTGTCTTCGAAGGAATTCACGGGTTTGAATGCGAGCGAGGGAGAAAGAAATACATCAATGGCTTCGTTGGGCTTTGAGGTGCTCAATCGGATAAAACCAGTTTAACCATCTCTGATCGCGCGATCAGGTAGCCATCTCTTTTTTCCATTAACGTTCCTCTGATATATCCCCCGCTAAAGTCTCTTTTCGTGTCTTGAATTTACCATTTGACGATGTAAAAATGTAATTATTAATATCGACTTCACCGACAATATAAAAAATAAATCACCGCCAGCAAAATATTGCAAAGAGCAGTAGTTTTTCCCCTGGATAAATATTTTTCTATTTACCGTCCCGAATCGCGACTTTTTATTAATTCAAAAAGATCTCGACGAGGAAATTCAGTCTCGCGAGCTCAGAAAAAAAAATCTACGTTCGACTCCGGCTATGCTAATAACGCCCTGAGCTGGCAGAAATGTTTTTTCTCTGGTTATGAGAATAAATAATGTAGCCGGTAACTAAATTATTGCACGAGCAAGTATTTACACAAGTGGAACTCACGCTGCTCCGGTTTTTATTATATGCATTTTTTCGCAGTGAGGCAGAAGCGATTCGAGCTCTGCGAAAACAAAACTCGCGCGGTGCCGCCGACGGTTTTCTCTCGAGTTTTCTGCTTTGCGTAACAACGAGGCGAAGAAATGACACACGTCGAAGCCGTTGTGTAACTCACCCTCCAGAAGTAGTTTCGGTTCGCGTCAACCGGCACGGAGTCCTTGGTGTAGACCTGTCCGACCAGAGGACCGAAACGCGTTCCCTTGGGAATGTAGCTCGTGCTCCAAACGCCCAACACCTGCGAAGACAAAACGAGTTTCGTCTAAATATATAATCAGGAGATTCGTGGTGCTCTTTAGACACTGGCGTTTTTTTCTTTTCAAAATATAGCATCGAATAATCGTTTAGTCCTTGAAAAAAATTCTTTGGCCAGATGAAATAGCGAATTGTAGGAAATTGCAATCTAATTTAATTTGTAATTACTCCACTTTAGTTTAGAAAAATACACATTTACCAATGATGGCTCTATTTGCAGAAACGTCGCACGAAATTACGAGGCAAAGACAAATTATTTAATTAACCCCGATGTCCCAATATTGAAGTTATTACTACTTCATCGGTAAATTTGTAGACATTTGCGAAACATAAAATCACGAGGCAGAGACAAATTATCGAGACGACCTAAATTTTCCAATTTTAGAGTTATTATTTTTCGCTGGAATTCGTCGACGATTTGCTAGCAACCAGTTATTAGCCGAGCCAATTTTTAAAAATTTATTTTATCGATAACAAATAAAATATTTTTTTAAAGCTGTGGGCTGTTTAAAACTGAGCTTACATCGTTGGATGATTGCGAGGGCGAGGGCTTGAGCACCAGATTTCTGGGTAGCGAGCCCTCGGCACGATTGGGATCGCTCGGCGATGCCGATACGTCCGGTACCAAGTAGACTGCATGCTGCTCGAATTCCTCTTCCCTTAACGTCGTGTGATCCCACTCGCTGGCCTCCATTCTTCACTGAAATCAGAAAATAAAAAATATATATAAACCTCCAATTATTAAGCCGGCAATTTGTTCTGCATTACATTAAATAGCTTCGCCAAAATACCATTAATACTGCTGTAAATATCTGTATACATCATAAAGCGTAACTGGCATTCATTGCTCGGGCAAATTGCGTTGGCTGAAATTAACTGATTACGTCGTTACTCCGCATTAATGCTCGGTGTTTACGAGTGCGCTGGCATATCGATTCGCAAGAAGTCCCGCGCCATAAGTAATTGAAATGGAAAACTATTTGAACTCGTTATATTCGCTTATGGAAGCTTTTCACCACTTGAGGGTCAATAATCAATTCAAATCCGCTCGTCAATTGGTGTCTCCGATCAGTCGATTAATTGGCAAAATTAGAGTCAATCGATGTAAAGTGAATAACGAATCTGAATATGCGGGAAAATTTGATGGAATTTGAGGTATTCTGCAAATTGCTATAATTCCGGTTAAATACAAAATTTCTCCGGTTAAATAAAATGATTTCATAAACTCCCTTTACCTACTTCGACAACCGTCAGGCGAATTACAATTTCGTTTCGCAAATCTCGATCAACTCGTGCATCATTATAAGAATTATTGAAATTCCTATCGAATAATTAACAACCCTCAAATTTCGTTCAACGAAAAATAGTCTATCGCAACAATTTACAAATTAAAAAACTTGTTTCAAAAACTAAAGAAAAACTTATTCGTATCTCAGTTTCGCTGTTCTATATTGCCTACAAATCCAAATGGGCGGATTTGCCGTGTACGAATAAAAAATACTTTTTTCCAACTTCAGTCTAGCCATAAATATTCCATTCCAAATACCCAACGAATGAAAAAGAAAAAAAATACAAGCCACAAAAAATGAATATATATTCCCACCCCTAAAAATTCGAATTTTTTGTTGTTGAATATTTCGCCCAAATTATTTCAACAATTTTTCCGTCGCAATATTTTCATACGGCAAATCGGGTTGGAGTCGCGCCGCGAGTAGGTGGGTCTAATAATATCCGGCGTTTTTGGGGTTGCGCCGTCGGTGCAACGAGAGAGTTGCACGCTTTAACACCGCGAAAGTGAAACCCGTCCACGCATTGATCGACTGCAAGAGGGGGTGGCAGGGGGGGAGGATGGGAGAGGGTGGAGGGTGGGTGGTCGGGGCGAGGGTGGTAGAGAGTATAAACTCCGAGGTCCATCCCCCTTCCCTCCGGCTTCGGTATTCCCGGCTTCCCTGGACTTTCTCGATTTTTTTTTTTTCAACCCCTTCCACCCCCAATTTGTTCACTCCCCCCTCAGGCAGCTCTGGAAAAATAAAATGTTTTCGCGAAAATTCGCAATTTCGAAATCTACGCGGATGCAACGCCTGGTGCAACGCCTCAGACATTCTCGCTTGACCCGCGAATCGATCGCGGCGTTTTCATTTTCACTTCATGCAACTCTGTGTCGTGTGGCCGGTCGTACGATCGCCCTGGGCGAGTAACTTAAATATTCAAAAATCGTTGCTTTTTCATTTCGATTGTTGGAAAATGGAATGAAAAAATCGTACATTTTTGGTAAATGATTTTTTTTATTCTTACGTCTTTGTGAATCATGTGCGTCTCGAAGATCTCTTCTTACGTATGGTTTTTTTTTGTTTTTTGTTTAATTCGTAGCACTGGCTTCCGATTTTTGTAATTTTTTTTTCCTGGCACGAGATATTTATGTGATTCTATAATTTTTCAACGAAATCGTAGCAATCATCGTAGCTGAGAATCGCCCGGTTAGCGTGCACGCCCGACGACGCGACGAGCACTTGGCGTCTCGTTCACGAGGAGGCGACGATCTCACGATTTTTTCGTACATTTACGTGTTTATTCGAGATTTTGGCTTCGCGTGGTCTCTGTATGGCAACACACGTTTCGCTCTCGGGGCCCCGAGAAAATGATTTTCTAGCACCTTTGCCGTTTTCCTCGATATATCAGAACATCGAGAGACGACAAATACATTTATTTCATTAATTAATTAAGTAAATATTTTAAACAATTAAGTAAAAAATAAAATAAAAAAATTCTTCAGTCTCTTAGTGCAGTCTCGTGTGTACAAATAAATAATCCGACCAACAGCCCCACAGTTTGTGCGATTCTTCAGCCCGGAGGTCGTCGCAAAAAATTCTCAAAAATTCGTCGCACGCAGTCGGCCCGATTTCCCGTCGATTTCTCGCAGAAACTCAAATCCTCCCCTCATTCTTCCAACGCCAATTTTCAAGTTTCCGAGTCGCAGCACTCGCACCTCCCAAAACACACGGCTCAGCGTCACCAGAGTCAACATTCACCACGCGCGTCACCCACAAAAACACTCGTTCCAGAATCTCCTGGTCAACAAAATAAAAAAAATCAAATAAAAAAAAATACACAAAAAACCCCACGATTTGCGAACAACAACGAAAGACGCGAATTCGCCTCTCGCACACGAGCGAAGCCCGAGGGTCGAAAAAAACCGTCGTTTATCGTCCAAAACGCGTTTGTTTATCGTCCCTTCCGGCGTGATCGACTGTTTACTTTTTGAATTCGCGGTTTGCCGATTTTTCGGGCAGAGGTAGAGGAATAAAAGCAGCGTCGACAACGACGACGACGGCGACGCCGAGGGTAGAAATCGTGTCCGCACGGCGGCGGCGTTGCTCGCGGATGGCACAGTGTGGAACTCGGGTAGACCTGACCTAGCCCAACACGAGTTGGCTTGGCTCGAGCGGAGCCTCGAGTCGGGTGCCGCTGCCGCTGCTGCCGCTGCCGCTGCTGCGTTGGTGTTGCGCCGGTGGCGCATGTACAACGCCGGCTTATACGTCGTGCAGCGTAGCGAGCGAGAGAGCAGGAGGGAGGGAGGGAGATGGAGAGAGAGAGAGAGAGCGAGAGAGAGAGAGAGAGAGAGAGAGAGAGAGAGAGAGAGAGAGAGAGAGAGAGAGAGAGAGAGAGAGAGAGAGAGAGAGAGAGAGAGAGAGAGAGAGAGAGAGAGAGAGAGAGAGAGAGAGAGAGAGAGAGAGAGAGAGAGAGAGAGAGAGAGAGAGAGAGAGAGAGAGAAAAGAGAGTGGGCTGATGGGTTGGTGGGTGGTTAAGCTGGGTGGTGGTGCATTTCTCCGCGCTGCGCTTTCGATCGACCCGCACGGCGAGAGCCACCCTGCCTTCTTCGCGTTCTCTCGCTCTGCCCTCGCTCGTCTCCCTCGCGCGCCGCTCTCGTCGCGCGCTTCTTCGTTTCGCGGAAATATTTCGGCTTTCCCTGCATTTTTGCTGCGCCCCTTTTTTTTTGCCGTGATTTTTCGTCGCCGGGGAAGAAAGATATTGAGATTCCGGCCGACGGGTATTTGGCTTGGGAACAATTTTTGGGGGGTTTGTGCGAAAAATTGTGGTTTTTGGATCGTGGAGTTGTGGATTTTTTTTTTTTGGCTTGCTTGCTTTTGGGTGATTCTGCGCGTTTTAATTTGCCGGTTTTTTTTTGTTGCGTGGATGTCTGGAAGGGGGGAGGTAAGGGAAACTTGAAGTACGTTGGGATACGAAGTTCGAGGGAAAAAGGTGTCTGACTGGAACTGCGAGCGAGACGGTTACTCGAATTTTAATAAAATTCTAATTAATTAATTTGAAAAAAAAAAACGAGTTTTCTTGCGTATTATTTTATTTTCGGATAATTACGAAAATGCATCTTCAATGCTGTCGCGAAGACGGGAGGCAAAAATGCACTCGAGTATCACTGGAATATTCGTCGTTTTCTTGTTTGTTTATTCTTCGCCGGGAAAAAAAATCACGAAAAACGGGTAGAGAGGTCGGGAAGTAGTGATGCAATTTTGCGTCGGTGTAGTTTTTTTTTCCTCGTCTCAGTGTTTTCCTATGCGCCTCGCAGTCTCAACGTCCGCTCCTTCCTCCTTCGGCTCGGCTCGGCCGTGTCTTTGTCTCGCTCCACAGCCTCGAGCGTTGGTCCTGTCTCGACTCGCTCGCACTGCCGACGGTCGAGGCGGTCACCCTTGCCGCACGCGTCTGTACACACGGAAGGTCACACAAGCGTATGACGTTCTCCCTTCTCTCGTTTCTAATCGCTAAAAATCAATTGAAATTCGCTCGTCAATTGGTGTCTCTGATTAGTCGATTAATTGGGAAAATGTTAATAAATCGATGTAAAGTGAATAATTCCTCTTCAAAAAAATCAGTGGTTAAAATATCTCGTATTTTCGATGTAAGTATTGTTGTTGTGTCATTCGTTCTCTGATTGGCTGTCGGATTGCCTGCAACTCGTTGCTAACCAACGAGTAGTTTCAATCAAACAACGCGAGGGGTACGTTTTTTTACGAGAAAAAAAATGTCGATTTCGTAAGGTTTGAAGATCCTATCCGACGGGAAATTTCCTGCTGATTCCGAAAAGCGCCGATGTTTGCCCGGAAAATCGAAAATTCAATGAGAAAAATGCGAAAAATGCTTTTTCATTTTTTTCGAAATTTGGACACTTCACTAAAGTCGAGATTACTTTTTTTTTATCGATGGAACCTGGATTTTCTTCTTGCGTTCGAGAGAAAACTTTATAACGAAAAGAATGCCGCAAGGCGGACAATGATATCTTAATTTCTGAATTTTTCACAGAATTTTACAGCCAGACCCCCATAAATCGTAAAAAAAACGCAAAGGGTACCCCTCGGAAAAATTTGCGATTTTTGAGGGTTCTACTTTAACATTCTGTGAAAAATTCAGAAATCAAGATATCGCGTTCCGCCTTGCGGCATTCTCTTCGTTATAGAATTTTCTCTCGAGCGAAGGAAGAAAATCCAGGTTTGATCGATAAAAAAGTAACCCCGATTTTAGTGAAGTGACAACTGGGCAAGCGCGCGTATGCGCTAGTGAATTTAAATATGCGAGAAAATTTGACGAAATTTGAGGTACACTGCAAATGACTATAATTCCGGTAAAATAAAAATGTTCTCCGTTTAAATAAAATTATTTAATAAATTCCCTCTACCTACTTCGACAACTGTCAGCCGAATTATATTTCTGTTTCGCAAATCTCGATTGATTCGTGCTTCGTTATAAGAATCATTGAAATTCCTATAGAATAACAAACAGGTCTCAAATTTTGTGTAATTAAAAATAACCCATTGCAACCAGTTACAGATAAAAAACTTGTTTCAAAAATTAAAAATAAACGTAATCGAATCTCAGTTACACATATACGATCACCCTTGCCGCGCGTCTGTATACACACGGAAGATCACACAAGCGTGCGACGTTCTCCCGTCTCGCTTCTTCGCTAATGCGACGAGTGTCGACTGCGAGGGTCGTGGACGCTGGCGCTGTTGTCGGTGGCAGTGAGACTGCCTCGTGCATACGCGGGCTCGGCCCTCTGGACGTTGGTTACACGGCACCCAACGACCAGCGAGTGCGTGCGCCGCGCGTCGCGATCGGCAAACAATAATATCACGCGAACGGACCGACTTTGACGGGATATTTTTTTGTTAGATTTATATTTCGCGGCCTCCCGGCGGATGCATCGATCTTCCTGTCGGTGAGGAAGTTTATTTACCGGCTTCGCCAGCATATTGATTTATCGCCCCGCGCGCGTTTCGCACGCCGGGAAGGGCGAGACTCAAGATCGCGATTTTATCACCCATCGGAGGCAGTTTTTTTTTCTTGATTTTCTTCATGAGTCTATTTATTGCAATGTTGCAAAAATAAAATGGCGAATGAAATCAGTTTTGTTCGAAAAAGTCTCGAAATTTATTTTTATTTCGAATAAGGGATTCGTTGATTCTTTCTCTTGTATTATCGAAAATTTGTCAAAACAAATTTAAAGTTAAATTTAATATAATTTAAAATTGATTTTAATTAAATTAAATCAAATTTAATTTAAATTTGATTTAATAAATTTGTATTCCATTGAAGAAATAAAATATTGCAGAATTTCTCGTTCGAAGTAAATTCGATTAAAATTAAATACAAATCCAGTCGTTAATTCGTCTCCCGTTTTTTTTTTCTCTCAGACACAAAGCGTGTCGATGACGTCTAAAAAGGTCGACGACATTTTTAGCGTGCAAAAAAGTGTTTCCATTTTTCTTTCTGCGGCGTTTAGCACGTCGTTATGGGTGGCGGTCGGACGGGACAACGACGCCGAGTCCCATGATAGGCTTTTTCTTCTCGTCGGGCTAATGAGAGGCGTGTAGCGGTTTCGGCACGAGGCCCGCGCGGCAAGGTCATCGAACCTTCGCACCCGGCCGACGAGGAAGACGACGATTCAGACCGTCGGTCTCGTGCCTCACGCTGGACGAGCCGCTCCCAGCACGAAACACACCCGATCTCCTCTTCGGCCACTTCGCACCTATACTTACGGGGGCCCCACTCTACCGGTCCTAATTCATCTCGCGCCTTCCGACACTCCACGTGGGCGATATCAAGAACCTCGGCTCGTCTTCGGGTGAAGCGAAACGAGTTTCATTTTTCTCGTCTCCCGGCTCGCATTGAGACGAGTTTCAGCGCGTGGAAATGAAAAACCTGACTCGGCTCAGACTCGATTTTAATTTAAATATCAATATTTCATTTTTTAATTTGTATTGCGACGCGAGTAAATAAATAAATTGATAAAACTGGGTCTGTTGTTTTCGCGTTCGAGAATATTTGACAATTTTTAAACGGATTGAACGTTATAGTTTTTTTATGTTGGAGTTTTGTTTTTTATTTTTGGAAAATTAAATTTGTAAAATATTGCGTTGGATTTGATCCACGGATGACAAAGCGTGAATCGCCTGTGACGTAGGCGGAAGCAACGACGAAATTTACGGCGTTCGATTGGTCATAGACGGAATTTCACTTTTCGAAGAATAGAAACAAGTTCCCCGGGCTGTGTTATTCACTACGGGTGATTCCGTCGGGAGGCGGCGGCGGCGTGAGCGGGCAGTGTGTATCGTAGTAGTACACGCCTAGAGAAGAATTTCCGCGTGAATCGGCGACGACTACTAACCCAGATACGTCCTCGGGTCGTCGATCTTTTCCCTTCTCACCGATGGAAGGAGCGAGAATCCTGTACCAGATAACATTTTCTACAGTATTTTCGCGCCGCTCGCGTCGCCGGACAATTCCAAAAGTCACACTCATTGTCACCCATCGGAACCCCATCAAATTATTAATTAACAAATTTACCAAATATTCTCCATAAAAAATAAAAAATAAAACCTACAACTAAAAAAAATAAAAAATAGACCCACATTTTTTTGTTTCATTTCAACACAATTCTGAATATTATTATTATTACAATATTCTGCATTCCGCATTTTATCCATCGAAACTAGAGATTGAATAAAAAAATTCCAGCAACAAAATTTCATTTAACTTTAAATATTTGTCTTCTCTCCGAAATCTCTTCTCACCTTTCATCGACTCATCGCTTCGTCATTCGCCTCGGCAATTGTCCGACACTCGCAACGAGCGTGTCGAACGTGGCCAGGAAAAAAAGCCCGTAAATATCTCGCGTGCGCGAGGTGCGAAAAATCATGGTCAGAGAGACAATGGAGATGTGGGCACATCGCGCTTCGTCTTCATCTTCACTCGCCCTCCCCGCGCCGCGGGTTCTTCTCGAGACACATCGGGCTACGGGAGTTCATTCAACTTCTCGCCCGCGTTCTCATGCAACAAATGCGGAACGGCAAGGATAATATATATATATAAAATACATATATATATATATATATATATATATATATATATATATATATATTATATACACAATCGTGAGGAGGAATCTTTCGCTAGGCCGCAGCGTATTTTATGCCGTTGGATTTTCAGCAGCGGCTGCTGGCGAAATGTAAACCGGAAAAGCGACGAGCAAGTGAATTAGCGAGCGCCGCGCGCTTCTTCGTTGTGTTGTGTGTGTCTGTTTCTTCTTTTTTTTTTTCTTCCTCCCTTTCGCGCCATCTCCGTTCGTTTTTCCCCCTCCCCGCGTGTCCCCCTCGCTCGGCACATCGGCAACCGGCGGCCGCGAGGCAGCGTATCAGTGGCAACCGAGGAAGAGGAAAGAAACGGCAGGAGCAAGTGAGCCGAGCGCGCGCCCGAGAGTCGCTTCTCTCTTGGGCCGAGGCTCCTCGCGGACTTGAAAGAAGGTCTCTGCCGGTCATTGTCCCACTTGAGAGTCTTCGCGAGCGCGGCCCGCGCGCGGATTGCGCTGCCGATGGACTTGGACTTGGACTTGGACCGTCGCGTGGCCGTCTTGCACCATCGTCGCGGGGACCCCGGGGCGAGATGCGTCAATTTCGATTGACGATTTTTTTTTTCTTCCCGTTTTCGACGACGCTTAGAAATAACAAGGGAACTCGGCGATTTAATCATCAGCTCAGCTGTTTATTTTTTTATTGAATCTTCACAAACTTTGTTTTTAAAAATTTGGTATTGTTTACGAACTCGGGAAAGATGATTTTAGATTGACATTTTGATTGAATAATTGTTTTAATTGTTTGCGGAAATTGCGATTAACGGTTTCGAAATTACTGACAATTATGGAAAATTAAAGCGAGTTTATAGTAATTTTCATAAGACTGCATTTTTATAAGCGTTTATTGCAAAAAAATATTTTTTTTTTTTAGTTCTTACAAAAATTATGCAGAATCTTCAAATTTCATAATTCTTTTTTCACAAAACGCTGCATCTTCGAAACCGAAAAATCGCGCCATACGACAAACCAAAAAGTCTCCCTTTCTTCAATTTCCTATTTTTTTTTAACTCCTGCCAACTAAAATTTACACCACAAAAAAAAATCGTCAATGTATCGAATATTTTTCAGAAACATTTTTTCAGGTGCTCTGATACAGCGCGCTGATTCATTTAGCCCCGGTCTCTGTCCCGTCTGTGCAACCAGGAAGGAATGGCCATGGCGAGAAAGAGAGAGAGGAAAAAAAAGATGGTATGTGCTGTTGGCCGAGCAGGGGCCACCATACGAGTGAGCAAAGAGGTTTCCGATACCCCCATAGGAGATGGAGGAGACCCCGTTGCACGGGCCTCTGGGTTCGCTCCTATACTATTATTATACACACACACACACGAATATATATATATATAATACATGTTTGTACGGTGGGCAAGCATCAGGCGTTCTCTGGCCATGCGACGAGGACTACGACGACGATGAAACGAAACCGCGCCGAACGCGTCACTCGGCTAACTGTACTAACTGTACGTGTATACTCGACACACGTACAGGCCGCACACCCACCGTCCCAATGAGCCAGAGATATACACACGATATTTCCACGCGGCGTTGTACTTGACGTGGAAGGCGCGTTACATGCGCCGCGCGGCACCTAAACCCTCGTGGCTCTTCGATTTACCGTACGACTTCGCGCTTTGGCGAAAATAGGGGAAATAATTGGGCGGTAAAACCCGCGATTAGCCGCGAGATTGTTCGGTTTCATTAAGTCGCTTTTGCGAGCGCGAAACTCGAACTTATGCAATCTGAACACGCGGATATCTCGGGCGAATAAAAAATACGAGAGCCGGGAAATTAGACATTTTTGTCGGTGACATATCTCCTCGGTATTTCGTTTATTCATGTAAAAAAGGGAACCAATAAATTATTCACGAAGATTAAAAAAAATCATCGTCAAGAAACTTTTGACCGAATTCCAAGATGTTTTTTTAATGCGAAAGTCGTCACTTAAAAAATCAATGAAAAGGATAATTAAAATAACAAAAAGTTATCATAAATTCTCGCGAAATCACATGAAAAAAAGTGAAACATGATTAATATCACGCGCCAATCGATCCACATTTTAGGCTGTCGAAGTTTGCTTCGCTAGAATGCAACGAAATTCAGAAAAACATGCAATTGTAATTAACCCAAATTATTTAAAGCCACGAAAAAAATCGTGCCCTTCATCACCTGGGTTAATAGCTTTCAATTGTTTTCTGAATTTCCTTGCATTCCAACGATGCAAACTTCACCATCGTCACATTTTGCATACCTATCAAAATATTTAAAGAAACATATACATATTTCTGAATCCAGAATTTAATAATCTTCACGAATCTGTTGTCAAAAAATAACTTCGGAAATTATCAGAAATAAATATTTTTGTACCTTAAAAACTATGTACTTAAGCAAAAAAACGCCATTACCATCAGAAAGTTCATGAAAAATCATTAAAGATCCGCACCTCAAACCAATCAAAGTCAATACGCACTACGAATAAAAAGGGGGTGGCCACCCGGAAATTGTCACCCTGTATATTCAAATATATTTTGCATATTCCTTCTGTTCGCGTTACGCGGTTCGTCCTTCGTCGTCGAGCGAGCAGCGTAGAAAGTACATGTACGCCGGTGTCCCGCGATTCGCAAGTTGGTTGGCACGTATCGAGGCAAATTGCGAGGAGGAATCCAAAGGCTGAGGAATGTGTGTTAAAAGGAAGGCTGGCCCGGCGCACGCGGCTCGCCGCGTCCAGGTGCTACGGTCTCGGGGCTCGGGTGCATAGTGTACGTGGCGCGGAGAGTCACACGGGGCGGCAGCGGCAAGCAGCACGTAACGCACCGTTATACCGAGTCCCGGTGGTGGTGGTGGGGGCCGAGGAGAACGACGGCGCGATGTGGCGAAGCGCGCTGGCTGGCTGTGTGACCGACAAGAGCGCCGGGGACCCGGCCAAAAGTAAAACCGAATTCATTTTCGGTCTCGTAAGCCCGAAGCCCCGCAGCAGCCCGACGGCTCTGCTGTCTAGCATACCGAAATCTTACTCAACGATCTCTGGGCGTTATCCACGCGTCTCTCTTTCTCTTTTTCTCTCTTGCTCGATCGAGGAACCATTTTTTTTTTTTTTTTTTTTTTTTTTTTCGCTCTGACAAATTGAGTTACGCAAGACGACAACGGTGGATTCTTATCGCCTGCGTTACGTGGGCTCGGGAATTAATCTTTTTTTTTTATCGAGTAATCGCTGTGATCTTATTGTTGGATAATACACGGCGGTGTCGTTGAACGATGGAATATGAAGGAGTTATATGGGGATTAAATTTTTGTGTGCTGCGAGGCTGGATAGGAGGGAAAATGTGAAAGTAAAAAAAATGAAGCAATATTCGGGTTGGGTTTTGTGGTCGGTTGGTCGGTTGCTGACTGATTATTTTTTTATCGTCTACTGATTGGTCGAATGTGGGACGAAAGGATTTTTCTAGCAGCTGGTTAATTGGTGCAAGAATTTATTGGTTAGTCCCGCGAATAATGAATCGGGCCGACTACGAATTAATTAGTCGAAAACGTAATTAATTGGTGTAACATTTAATTTATAGTCCCAACACCTAATTAGTCGAAAATCTTAATCCATTTTCTTTGCTTTTATTTTGCAATTGACTTAATTTCTTTTTTTTTCACGCCCAAAACCACCAAAGTCGCTGGACTTCCGGTTGGGGGTCAACGACTGGACCGTCCGCAGTCGACTATCCCCGCCATTAAATATGCCTCAGCCTCATCTGATTTTTATGCCCGCACCGGGTGACCGGAGCCGCTCGCCAAAAGTGACAAAGCCGGGTGGCCCCGGAGTCCTTGAAAAAACCCGAATTGATTCGTCCTCGAAAAAGTTCGACGCTCCTGATCAGCGCCGCAACAAAAAAAAACGAGAGAAAAAAAAATTGGTAATCGAGATTCGAGCGAGGACACTGACCATAACGATTGCGTAAGCGCGATCTCGGCGAGGTCACGCGATAAATCGAGTGCGGGGGATCGAAGCGGAGACACTTAAGCGTCTCTTGGCTTTATAAAAAGCCTCTCCCTCTCTTTGCTCCTCTTTCTCTCTTTCTCTCTGTCTCTCTCCGTCTTTTACCCGAGTTATGTGCCACAGCGTTCGCGAATCCAGCGAGAGGAGATCCGGCAGGACCTCGAAAAACGACCAGGGCTCCGAGTTCATCGAACTCACTCGTGTATATAGATAGACATATAGATATATATGCAGATATATATAAATGTATGTATATAAAAAAATTATATATATATACACACTATAAGCAAAGTCGAGATCTTCTGTAACAGAGAAGGAGGTGGAGGACGATAAAAGTACATAATATCTATACACACACAACCACGATTCTTATATCTATCTCCCTGTGTGTCTCGCTTTTCGTGATGCTGTATCTGCCTCCTCGATGCGGTGTAACAGGCTCCGTGTGAGCTGCCCACGGGACCGGCGGGAACCTTAGGAAGAGTTTAGCGCGAACAAAGTGAAGGGGACGGCCCTGAATCCACGAGTGCCTTTTATACCTTTTTGAATTTTTTTTTTGTTTTTTAATTTTTTTTTTGCGGTGTATTCGACGATGCGAGAGACGATGTCCAGGATCAAGGGACGTTTGTAAAAAAAGGTGGGGCCAGGGGGGGGGGGGGGGGGGGGCGAGCAATCATCGTCAATGCCAAATTCTCTTTCAGCCGGCGAGGCGACAGCGTCTCACGGATTCGACGTTCAGGGGTCAGTGAACCTCGGGAGCATCAGCGATCATAATTGTAGAGTCATCGCTCGAACTACGCCTCCTTCTTCCTCGTTATTTTCCACCTTCCACTTCCTCGTCGCGATCGCGAATCTCCGGCAGGACTGCTGAGCGTTGCCCACGTGCAGGGGATTTAAACGCTCGGTTCGGGATTTTTGTGTCTATTGTCGTGTCGATGAATAGCATTTTTTTTTTTTTTTTAGAAATTTTTTGTCTCGTAATTCGGAAATCGATGATAGCAGCCAATTGAGAATAACAAATTCATTTTGGTCACTCGAAACGCGATAATTGAAAAGTTGAAGCTAGAAATTATATTCACAATTTTACAATTGCCATCGCAATTTTTTACACTTCGCTGAGCCGTGCCGCAGAATTTCAGTAGTAAGAGCATCGCTGCGGTCAGACAGTGAAGCGGCTGATCAAAGCGCGCTGTGACTACTGCCCTCCCTGAGAATTCGTTTTATGTGCCCTGGTAGAAAATCTTTGGCGTTACAACCACCCATGGTCACGCCCTGGTCAGGGCCACGTTAGCCCTGCCAGGGCCCGAGCTGGGCCTGATTTGGGCCGGATTTAAAGCTACAGATTTTTTACTAGGATGCGAGCATTTTTTTTTTCTTCTTTTTTCCCAGTCATACCCAACTGTCGTTTCGCAATATACGCAAAACAATAAAACCTTCAACACAAAAAAAATAAAAAATAAAAATATAGACGCGAATAAACCCAATTGCAAAAAAAGAAAATCGGGCCCGAGGAATTGGGCCCACATTGCACCGAGGCCCGTGATGCCTCGCTCGCAAAAGTACAAGTGGAAACGTGCGATATACGCGAGAGGGCATCGAAACGTCGTAGCGCGTGCTACAGCCGCGTCCGGGGCGCCGCTGAGGCTGCCGCCGTAAGTAGTCTCAGTCAACGGCGCATCGTACGTGCGGCCGCTTTCAATGGGAGAAGCGGTGGCAGCAGCAGCAGCGCCGGCGATCGCGGCTTCAGCAGTGGAAAACGTCGCGTATCGCCAGACAGGCCGATGCGGCGTCCCCCCCGTCGGACCAGGACGTAGTGAAGAGGGGATCAGAGAGAGAGAGAGAGAAAGAGAGCGAGAGCGAAGGAATCAGAGAGACACAGAGAGGGAGAGAGAGAGAGAGAGAGAGAGAGAGAGAGAGAGAGAGAGAGAGAGCAATAGGGAACGAATCAAAGAGACAGAGAGAAAGAGGAACAGCGAGAGCGAACGAATCAGAGAGAGCTATATATGTATAGTAGCTAATACATATTATATGTACAGGATGATTCAGAATGATTGTTGCATATTTTCGTCAACAATTGCTGAGCGCCATTTAATCAAAAAGTTTCGCAGCCATTTTTTATAATTAGCGACACTTATTTTTCATTGTATTATAAATTTCAACTGATGGATCAATCGGATCCTCCCACGGGTATCTCACAGCCACAAAATAGGTCAGTTATTTAATGCAATTAATTTAATCAGAATAAATTGGTAATAATTCTGACGATTAAATAGGTGCAAATGTTTTTTTTTATATTTAACTATCGCTCGTCAAAATTTGAAGAATCATTCTGAATCACCCTGTATATATAGCTACACACATATATATAAATATATATACATATATAGCGCATAGCTATAGCGTGAGAGGAGCAGAGGACTCGCGCGCGCACAGAGCCCCGCTACATCATTTCGCTAGCATCGACGCGCCGAGTGAGCGGCCTCCGGGGTCCCAGGCGAGAGGTCTTTGAACCGACGGCCACTCTTGCGCTGCATAACCCATTTTGTAATAGCACACTTTGTTTAACCGGCACACGCGGTATCCCCGCGAATACCTGACTTCGCTCGGGCGGGGGAGTCCGGGGCACGGCGGGGAGGGGGAGGAGGGGGAGAGGGGGGGGGGGACAGAATGGGACACGAGGCTGGGTAAATAAAAGGACCCAGATACCGCGCGCGCGTCGAGTCCCCGATGGACGAGGACGCAGACGGACGACTAATACGTGCGCGATGCAAGACAGGAAGCCTCGGGGCTGAACAGCCGACGCGCTCGCCACACGATGGATTTGGCGAGAGCGAGACGAGAAAAAAGAAAATGAAAAAAATGTAATGAAAATAAAAATAAAGCCTCGCGCTCGCGCGCCTAAGTGGGACGAATAGAAATCTGCCGGCGCGGCGGTGGCGGCTTCTGGATTCGTCGAAATTGAAATTGTTGCGTCGGCCAATTGCCCGCGGTGCAGCGGGTGGATGAGATTGCGATTTTTTTTTTCGTGAATGAAAGAGGAGTCGCGAGATTGGCGAGACGGGGAGTCAACGTTTTGTCGGAACGGGGCAATTTGTTGTTTTCACGCAACAGATCAATTGGTCATCTGATTTTTTTTATTAGGGTTCTGTTAAAAAATAATAATTCATTTTCTCACCGCTGCCACTCAAATAATAATAATAATGATAATAGTGATTACTATTATTATTGTTATTAATATTATTATTAATATTATTATAATATTGATCATTTTTATAAAATAAAATAAAATAATGATTATAGCAAATCCCCTAATAATTAAAAAATCACAACATATATATTTCGTTTATGCCAATAGCCAACATTTGGCGTGAGAAGCAGGTCGATAGGTCGAAACCGTCGACCCCGGCGTAGGAGACAGTCGACCGCCTGCAGAAAATTATTGCCGCTTGTTTTTTTTCTCTCTCTCTCCCTTTTTTCGCTGTTTTTACGTCGCCGTAAGTTTGACGAGCGAAATAGTCGACAACTGCACGGGACGGATTGAGGAGAGTAGTATGTACTTTCTAACCCAGTTGAAAGAGTCGCACAATCTCTCCCTCTCCCCCCCCCTCTCTCTTTCTTCCCCCTCCCCCCTCTCTCTTTCTCTCTCTCTCTGAGTCCCGAGCTCGTTCGTCTAGTTTCCTTTCCCACTTCTCTTCCCTTTCTCGCGGCGCGAATTCGCGGAATCGTTTTCTCCGCACGCGGACGCTGATAAGATAAGCTAAAACGCCCGGTGTTCGCGTAGGCATCGCGCTGTTTTTTTTCTCTCTCTCTCTCTCTTCCTCTCCCGATCCTCGTCCTCCGAATTCGCGTGAGGTAAGCGTTCCGCGCTGTACTAACGTTGCGAAAGAGATTGAATAATCCCAGCGGCGGCGGCGGGCTCGACGCTTCCGCATTCGAGCCGCTCGGACTTCAATGTCAATGCCAGGCAACGCTCGCAGTCGCCCTTTCACCTTATATAACGAACAAGTGTTTGCCGCTCCGCGCTCGTCTACATGTATATCTGTATGGCCAGCCGCCTTTCAGCGCACGACACACTCGACTCGAGAGCGTCATTTCGCTCGGCTGATATTCGCGCCTCGGAGGATCCGGAAAATTGCCGCACTTGCGGGCGGGCAATTATTTTTGGCGACATTTTTTCTACGATAATTTAACACGTGAATTATTACGTAAAAATTCGGAAACACGAGTTTTGAGCGTTTGACGTGGCGTCAAATAATTTTGCATTTTTTCACATATTTTAATGTCGTTATATAATTTTGTTTATTGATTTTTATTGATCTTCATGTATAATATTTATTTACTTTTTGATTTATTGTTATCATTATTTACAAATTTCAAGAATTTGTATAAAATGAAAGAATGTATAAAATGTAAAGATATAATAACTACGATAACGATAATATTTTTTTTTTTTTTTTTTTTTTTATTTGACTCTTACGTATACCTTCTTCAGGTTTTTACGTTTTTTTTCTCCCCACTCCCCTTGATCCCCTTTCATTCCTTGTATTCCCCTCCGTGTCATTTATTGAGTTCCCCCCCAGAGTGTTACCCGCAGCCACTCTTTCCTAATGCACTACTGTATCGCATTTGCACGGGGGCACAGGGAAACTGCGGAAAACCTGTGCCGATACAGGCGGCTATATTTTTCTGAGTGTCTGTTGCATGAGATTACATCAGAAACTCAGAAAAACTGCCTCCCGCTCAACAGTTGACGTGCAAATCAGTACATGGCTAAGCGGTCACCCATCCAAGTAGCGACCGTGAGTCGAGCTGCTTAACATGGGAGATCGCCGAAGCCATGCACCGACCGCACGCCCACTGCTGTCGGTTCGATAACGATAATATTAGTGCTTTTTGCTGCAACATTGATAAACTAGTATATCACATTTAATATAACGTCATGTGAAATTAATAATAGCATTAGATTATTATTTATATTAGAAAATACGCGTTTAACGTAAATGTTATTTTTATGATTGTTCTTTAGCGTATTAATAATTATCGGGAAAATTTATAGAGCGCGATTTCGCGCGTGTCGCGCTCGAGTTACGCGATATTTTGACAAGTTGGCCTTTTGTCCCCGCGTCGTAATATGCAGATATCGTCGACGTAGGAATTCACTCGTGCGTGCCCGAGTGGCCCGTGCGGTATAAACGTTTTACTATTTTTCTTACTCCGCGGGGCTCCGAGCGAACTGGGTGACACAGGACTCGGGCGACTCTTTCATATGCTAATGCGTCTCACTCCCACGGATATTCGTCCTCTCGAAACGTACTCTCGCCCTCGCAGCGGCTCGAAGCGAGAGTACCTGCCAGCTCGTCGAGCGCTTGGGAGATGCGAAATCGATCGTGAGCAGACTCGACGCTGTCTCTCCGTTCCTTTAACCCCTTTAGCGATCACTCCCCACGATAAATGGACGCAACATCGTATGGAGCCTTTGAACATTTTTATTTAATAACAAAAAAATTGTGTTACCGGAAAAATAATACAATTTTGTCTCCCACAGTTCACTGCAAATTGACAATAATTGCTCCACTTTCTAAAAAAAAAGTTAACTTCAATCTTTTTTTAGCCCATATGCACACAAATTAGTAAATATATCTGCCAGAAAATGTATTGACAAAAAGAATCAGCAGTCAATTATGACTTTAAAAAATTATGGCCTCAATTTTTTTTTACAAATCTTATGTTCACAAAAATCAATAAATGAATTGAAATATATTTGAAAAATCAATAAATGATTTGAAATATATTTGAAAAATCAATAAACGAATTGAAATATATTTGAAAAATCAATAAATGAATTGAAATATATTTGAAAAATCAATAAATTAATTGAAATATATTTGAAAAATCAATAAATTAATTGAAATATATTTGAAAAATCAATAAATTAATTGAAATATATTTGAAAAATCAATAAATGAATGATATAAATATAAATATATTGACAAAAAATATAAATATAAATATATTCACAAAAAGCAGCTGCCAATTACGATACTCAAGCCGCTTGAAATTCGTACCAATCTCTAATCCCCCAAAATTGCGTAAAAACTCTCCGAAAAAATCTCACAAATTCCCTCAAATTGCGTAATTCCGTATGTCAAAACCGCCAAGATAATAATCCCAAACCTTTGTGACTGTTGCAGCGCGAGGCGTGCGAGAGCGCGGAGGGGAAAAGTCGCGATTAGCATTTGACCAGACTCGACGGCGGTTCTTATCCGTTACTCGGCGATGGCCCGCAGCAGAAGGACAAGAAGGAGGCGCAGAGGGAAAAGCGTCGCGGTGCGAGCGGGCAAGGCTGCGGAAGAGCCGGCGACGGGAGGAGGACACAGCGAGCGCGCGCTCGGGGGGCCCCGGCGCGAGGCGGGAGAGGGAGAATCTCACGGCTGATGGTTGGCCGTGACTTTACTCAACTCAGGCGGCACCCGGCGCAGCGCAACGCGTCAATGTAGAACGGTCGTTGACTTCGCGGTCGGCCGCGAGGTACCTATACTCTCTTCTTCTGCCGCGCCGCTGCTGCTCTCCTGCTGCTGTTGCTGCCGTTGCCGCTGCTGCTGCTGCCGCTGCTGCCGCTCGGCCGCTACCCCCACCATCGCCGCTCCTCCGGCGCGCACAGCAGCCACCGTGCAGCGGAGAAGAAGAGGAAGGCGCGCGCGATGCGAATTTTCGCGACACGCCGTAGATCGACCTACGACTCGCGTGCGTAATACTTTACACGAGCTCGGGACACACGAGAGCTCGTTGCGCGCGTCACACGCGCGTAGGTATTATGCGCCTACCGAGGGAGAGGGAGGGCGTTTCATTGACCTTTTATTTCGCGGGGAACGAATTTTGTTTTTGTTTTATTGAAAAAATGAGTAGATTTTTTTTTTTTTTTTTGCAATTGCTGAGGTATCGATTATTGACGGGAGGTTGATTTTTTTCCATTAAACTTATATATATTTTTTGGTTTCTTTTTTGGTGTGGAAAAAATGTTTTTTTTTCGCGTTATCCGATTTTTGTGAGTTTCGAGAATAGTTCTTGGTTACCGAATTTTCGAAACGTAAGACATATAAATTGAAGTTCGTTCAATTAACTGGGCTTAATTGATCTACTTGCAATCGCAGTTTTAGCGTCAAATAAAAAAATGTGAACTCCTGCCACGACTTTATATGCAGATCTAAGGATCTTTTTTGCACCATCAAAAGATACTCAACTGCAAACAATCTCATTTCAGAATATCGCGGGGCGAGCAGGAAATTCCACTCCAGTGGGCCAAATCGGACGAGGCTGATTTTCGATGTACGAATGGAGTCTCGGGGTGACATTGGACGATGGATGGATGCTTTTGGAAGGACCGCCGATGATAATTTAGCGGGTTTGTCACTGAGAATCGCGAGAGTGCTGCCTCGTGGATGAACGATCGGGGTTATTGTACCGTGTAATACTTAGCGAAGCCACGGAAGCCTCGGCAACTAGCACGGGAGGATCGTAGATCCGTAAAGAATTCAACTGTGCAATAAAAACACGAAATTTCGTCTCCACGTGTTGCCATGTGTATTTTCAATTTTATACCTTTGTAATAGGTATCAAATATCATATATCATATATCGTAAATATATTTTATACATCACAAATATATTTAATATATCATAAACATATTTCATGTATCATAATATATTTAACATTCCACAAATGTATTTTATATATCATAATATATTTAATATATCATAAATATATTTCATACGTCACAAATATATTTCGTACATCACAAATATATTTAATATATCACAAATGTATTGCATATATCATAATATATTTCATATATCACAAACATGTTTCATATATAATAATTTATATGAAATGAAAAGGCGCGTGCGAGGGCAACGTTCCCGACGACACACGACGAGACCGTCACTCGTGCACGTGTGCAAAAACCGTCGCAAATCTACGGTCATCATTACGGTAGCGCGTAATACTTTACGGTTTGTCCTGGTATATCACGGAATCGCACGGGGGACGTTGCGCCATTTTCGCACGGAAAATGGCGTTACGGTACTTTTGCGCATTCACCATCCGTGTGTGTGTGTGTGTTGGTGACGGCTGCGTCGTGCGCCATTCGCCGACGTGGAGGCGAATCTAGGCTAGACGCGCCAGCGCTAAGCATTTTTCTTTTTTCATCGTCTCTCGTCCCTCCTAAATTTTCCACGAATATATCTCGTGATTCTCAATCCTGAAATTACCCTGAAGTTGCGAATTATTTTTTCCATCCGTGGCAACAAAGATGCCCAGAAGTACAGAAATAATTTAGAAATTATTTTTATTAATTTTCCATTTACAATTACTTAGGACTTTTAGCAATGTACAAATTATGCTACGAAAATCGTGCCCAACGTGTCCCGATGTCTGGAAACTTGTAACAAAATTGATACTTTTCGAAGAATTAATTTTCAATTTTGGATGATCGAATTATTGCAAAACGTGAGGTTTTTTTTGTGTCACGTGCCACACGGCGTCGTCTCGCCTTTTCCTTACGGTACGCGAGTCGTGCCACAGGGAAAAGGCAAGATCCTTTCGATTGGTGTCTCTTCCGAAAAGTGCAATGACCGCTCCAATAAAAAGACCCCCACCTATAGTGTTTCGCGATCGCGAGGAGGTAGGAGCTTCTCGCGGTCGCGAGGCCGGCCCAGCGGCGGCGGCAGCCTCCACCACCACCTCCACCTCCTCCTCCTCCTCCCCCACCCCACCCCAAAATCATTACATATACAGAGAGAAGTCCGCGGCCGTGCGGACGGTTCCCCACCATCGACGAGAGAGAACTCGGGCTGTGCGAACGGCGGCAGAGGCGGCGGCGAGCGGCTACTGCGCGAGGATACCGTTATGTCACATTAGTAGGCACCTGCAGGCTTCATTTGCTCGCCTCCTCGTTTTCCTCTCCCTGCGGCCGCCGCTATTCGCCGCAGCGCGAAGAAAGAGACAACAAAAAATAGCCGCAAATTTCTTCGAAAATCGTATCGACAAAAATGTTCCGAATAAATTAGAGTATCGAGCTACTATTTTTTTTTGCGTTTCTGTTGTTTTTGCGCGTGGAACATTCGAACCTCGATGCTTATTGTTGGATCTACCGGCCGATTAATCAGTCCAATGTTTATGATTTTTATTTATTTTTATTAATTTATATTGATTTTTATTTATTTTTATTTATTTTTATTTATTTTTATTTATTTTTATTTATTTTTATTTATTTTTATTTATTTTTATTTATTTTTATTTATTTTTTATTTTCAAATCCTTGACGACTGAGCCAACCATTTAAGATTTTTATTGATAAACTCAACCAGTCGAATTCGACCACCCGAATTTTTAATTCCATGCAACAAATTCAGCAACACAGCTGACGATCCAACTGGAGCACAACGAGCCGCTTCGTCACCCAACTGTCCCGGATTTTCTCCGCGCCAATAAATTCAATCGTCGTCAAATCGAACGCGCAACACCCAACACCCTTTTGGGCCCTTTTTTCCTTTTGAGTCTTCAATCTTCCTGCATCCCGGGCTCGACAACGCGAGAGGCGTCATCAAAGTACAAGGGAAGACGGCGTTTTGCTCCCTTTTTTCCTTGCATCGCGGGTTACCCAATACTCAAAGGGCGCTGGCCCTTTGAGCGATCGGGCGACGCGAAAACCCCGCGCGCGGCGAAATTCCCTCCTTTCAATATCACGTCCGGCGCGGGCGAACAATCGGGACCCACCGGTCCGTCCGCACTTCCGGCGTCGCGCCAGATCCTTCGGTATCCCTTTCGGTCCTTCGCCCTTTCATTTTCCAATTCTTTTCTCCTGCGTTCTCCACCGTTTCGCGCGTGCCCTGCGCTTCGGGAGTGTTCCGGGTTCTCCTCCCCCCCCCCCCCCCCCACCCTATCCTCCCTCCCCACCCGCCCTTCACTCCCCACCACTCGTCGATCCCTTTCTACGCTTCCGTCATTCGGTTTCGACCCTCATCCCTGTTTTTTTTTCTTCTTTTTCTTCCCTTTTTTTTCGCCTCTCTCTTTCATTCTTCTCGCGTTGCTTTTTGTACGAAACGATCCCGTTGCACGAACATATATATAGTATATATAGTATGTATATTTATATATATATATGTGGTACATAAGAACAAAACAGAAAGGTATAAAAGGGAGGCGGAAAGAGGTGAGCGCTCTCTCGGGTTCCGTTCCAGCTCCTGCCAAATGGCTCCTGCAGGAACTTCCTCGTTCATTTTATTTTTTTTTTGCTTTTGTTTTCTTTTCTTTTATTTTATTTTATTTTTTTCTCTTGCGCTTCTTTCCGCCTCTTCGCGTTCGTCCCTCTCTCTCGGCCCGCGGCGGCGTCGCCTCGCTTTCGGAGCAACGGTAAACCGTTATGTCATATTAGGAAATACGTGCGTTTAACGGTGTCTCTTGAGGGGGGCTCAAGGCGCGCGGGGCTCCCGATGGTTCCTCGCGCGGGCGACGACAACGCGTGCAGGGGAAAATCGGAGGAAAATAGGGGGACTTTACACTTTTTTTCTTTTTCTTTTCTTTTTTTTTTCGATGCCCCTCGACGCCCCCGTTTCGGACCGCTAAGCACCGAACGGCCGTCTCGATCTACCTACCGGTTTCTCTGTCTATCTCGAACTCCTCTCCCGGTCTAACCGCCCGGGCAATAGGCAACTCGTAACAGGTTTGTGACCCGAGAATTCCGGCAGGTATGGCTCGCGTGTGCGGTGCTCGCCCGCCCGTTGCCCGTAACCCGATACCGCTTGGGCAATGAGATAACGACTTGGAGGTCGCGATTGGGATTTTTTTTTATTGTTCGAATTGTATCGAAACGGATTTATCGAAACGAATACTTGAATGTGTGTTGTCTAAACAATTCGCTCCATCTCGTAATAACTACGGGGTCAAAATATGTTTAAAAATATTCTGTTTGCTATTGAATTTTTTTTTTTCATCTTTTAATTATTTTTTTAGAGATAACGACTTGGAGGTCGCGATTGGGATATTTTTTTATTGTTTGAATTGTATCGAAACGGATTTATCGAAACGAATACTTGAATGTGTGTTGTCAATTCGCTGCATCTCTTAATAACTACGGGGTCAAAATATATTAAAACTATATTCTGTTTGCTATTGCATTTTTTTCGTTATTTAATTATTTTTAATAACGTGTAACACCCATTTTATCACGTTTAAAGAAATCTCGATCAGCTTCACAATTTTTTATAAACGAAATAAATTATTAATATGACTACAAAAATGTTCTTGTGTACCACGATTGATAATCGGTCGCACTCAGAACTCAAGCCAAGATTTATCGCAATTGGCATTACAACAATTATCACCGAAGCAGTAATTTTAATACAAATCCTGAGCTAAAAAAATTTAAACAACTCTGCGCATCGAATCGCTTATTTTATTGCGTTTATTTTCAGCGACGTAATTGTCGAGACATATCGCGATGGGCACCGCTGTAATTATCACTGAGGTAGTCATTTTAGTAGGTATCTCGGGTTGGAAAAAAATGCGGGGCAAATCGAAGCCGCTTGTTTTATTTTATTTTCAGCAGAGCGCGGGGAATTATGAGAATATCCATGAATTGGTATCGGCGTTTGGCTCGAGCGCCGCTTACGCCTCGGCCATAAAGCAGCTCGTAGGGTAATTATCCCCGGTGGTTGTAACTCGCGGGGCGAAGATAGTCACGTACGATAGGCAAATGCACCGAGTGTTGTGAGTGCAGCTCGCGTGCCCGCCGAGCCCTCTGCGGGCTTCGTCGCCCCGTGCGTCGCGCGTGTATATCTCGCAGTCGCACCGGTCTACCACTATGTCTGCTATCGAAGGGAACACGGCCGAGGGGCTCGCGCCTTGTTCCCCGGCCGCGCGGACGCGATTTTTCCATTTCCACGGCCCTCGGGCCTTTTCGGTACCGTTACGGCCACTTGAATTAACGCCAAACGGCCTGAAAACCCTTTTTGCGCGCGACACGGAAAATCGTCGCCTACTCCGTGAGTCGTTCTTTAATGACGTCCCGTGTAACGAGCGTCTGGGAAAAATCGATAGGGATCTCGGGCGAGCGCCGGAAGACGCAATAATCACCGAGGCTAATTGAGCCAAATGCGCGCGTAATGCCATTTTAATATTCGAGGTTTGGAGTAGTCTGGAATTTTGGTGGATTTTGCCTTCAATTTATATATTTATTTATCGGTTATATATCAATTTGTTGATTTATATATATATTTATCGGTTATATATCTATTTGTTGATTTATATATTTATTTATCGATTTATATATTTATTTATCTATTTATATATTTATTCATTGATTTATATATTTATTCATTGATTTATATATTTATTTATTGATTTATATAGTTATTTATCGATTTATATATTCATTTATTGATTTATATATTTATTTATTGATTTATATATTTATTTCTCGATTTATATATGTATTTATTGATTTATATATTTATTTATCGATTTATACATTCATTCATAGATTTTTGTTTTAGGGTTCGATTGTTTATCGTTATTTATGAGACAAAAATGATGCCATTTTTTCTTAGTTCTTGCAGATAAAATATATTTGTTGTAACCATTTTTAAATATATTTAGTGATATTAAAATGGAAATTAAATAGTTCAGTCTATAATAGTGGAACGAAAAAATTGTGCAACAGCGTTACGCAATTTTTTTTTCGAGCGTCTGGTCGTTCGAGGATTTCGCAAGGAAATTTCGGGGGGCAGGACGTTTTAGCATATAAATCTATCGGCTCGTGTGTGCGCGCGCGAGGGAGTTGCGATGCGCACGAAGGAGTTTGTTTTGAAAGCGACCTTCTAACGCGCGAGGCCCGGGTTCCCCCGTGTTGCAGGTTGCGAAACTAGAATCCACGAATTAACGACCAAGGTTTGGCGGGCCCGAGAGGCGCAGGTCAAGTCGGCATTCAATGCCACCGTGGCAAAAATCTCGTTGCGACATCGGAGCCTCTAAGTTTCTATTTCGTCTATTTTCGTACACCCGTCGTCTTCTTGCGGGGGTTTTGAAATGTTTCCGTTCGCTCGTCTCCTCCCGACGGGGGTTTTGAAACGTTCCCCATTCGGTGCGACGATTCCAGTGGCGCCGCACGCGGCAAAACGTCGCATTTTTCGCCGATTATAATTTGCGACTAGAAACCTCACAAATCTTCTCGCTGGTATTTTAATAGTTTTAATTTAACCGCGTTAAACCGTCGCGAACATAATTTTACAGTCCACCCGACCGATCGGGCGAAAACTATCAACCAATTAACAGACCACGCGACTATTTTTACCGTCGCGAACGCCTCGCAATCGCCGCTACTGAACTTTATCGCAGTCGTAACCGTTAAACTGTCGGTGCGACTATAAAATGATAGTCGCGTCGAACATAAATCAACAGCGATCACTAAATAGTCGCCCGGAATCACCCCGATCTCCCCGAGCGAAACTACCAAATATTTAAACTATGTGTTAATTTAAAAAATCCAGGTGAGATTTTTAGCCCACTATTTACGACCATAAATAGTGGGACCAGATTAAAATAGTCGGACCAGATTTTTCCCCCATCGTGATTATCGCAAAATCATAAAATATTCCATGTCACAAGGTCACATTCGGTTGGCAAAATAAATGAATAAAAATGTTTAATTTTTAATTAAACATGTTTTATTTAATTTAATTAAACATTTTATTTAATTAAACAGTTTAATTTTAATTATTTAATTATTTATGATTATCGCAAAATCATCAAATATTCCATGTCACAAGGTCACATTCGGTTGGCAAAATAAACGAATAAAAATGTTAAATTTCCATGTGAATTTTTTTAATGATCGTCGTTGCAAAAACGCAACGTTTGCCGTTCGAACGAGCGCCGAGCGAACATTGTAAGGCATAAAGATCAATGCCAATGCGCGATTCTAATGCCCGCGAGCCGACGCTGAATTTCGACATTCAACGACCTTCCAGCAGCCTCGCAATATCCCTCGGCCGCCTCCGCGCCCGCCTCCCGGTTCCCTTGATGCCCGCGCGCGCTTTTGCCGCGAACTCTCGAGCGACGACCTTGCGCGCTCGCTAGATACACCCATACGACTCTCCTGTGGCCTGTGGCACGCGGGACGCGAGAGCGCCTTCGCGATACACTCGATTCGCCACGCAAGCCCCTCGCGAACGCGGGAAAAATCGCGGAAGTGCGAAAAAATCGCGGCGCAACAATGAGAGAATGAAATTCCTCGCGGGAATCGTCGGACGGAAAAACAAGACGGAGCGGAGGTTCAGAAAAGAAAAAAAAAAAAAAAAGATTGTTGAGTTCCGCAGCTCTGAGTCGAGTGACGCTTACTTGATAATATTTTTAATGAATTCGTCATTATTTAATTCACGATTACTTAGCGAGTAATCGCGGTTAATTGCAGCCGAGTGTTAAGTGGTAACTAACTAATTAGTTGTTAGCTCATAGTTGGTTCAGCTGTTACGGTAACAGTTGAAAGACTCGACTCGAACTTCGCGTCGTTTGCGCGATTAACAGTCGGGACTACCGCAATTTCTTTGAGACTTAAATGTCACGATTTATTTTGTAATAAAGATTCACTTCTTATTTGTTTTGCATCGACTGACTCGTTGATTGATAAGTATTTTCAATACTCTGCATACTGTCAATTACGAAATTTTGTCAGAAAGATCAACTTTGGCTTTGACTAAAATCCAATGACAATCAGACTAAAAAAAAAGTTGAATTACCAAAGCTCCAACGATAAAAAAATCCCTCCACAATTTTCCGCTGCAAACATACAATTCACGACTCAACGTTGCTCGAAAACTGTGTCGAGTCTCAGTTCTCCAGAAACCTCCAGAAAATTCCTCCCGCCTTCGATGGCCCGCAAAACATCTTCGCGGCGGGTCAATTAAAAAAAGACCTCGACACTCACCTCACGAGTTTCCTTTTTCCGGTCGATCCGCGTAACTGTCAAAACACTAGCGACGACACTGTCATCTCCCTGCGCGGGTGTCCTTTGCGTCTGTCGTCTCGAGCCCTCGACGCAGAAGCGAAAATTCCCAAAAACGCCGTCGACAACAAAACCTCGGCTCGCGAAAATTTTTCCTTCCCGGCCGGTTCACTCGCCGCCGGTATCACCCGCCGGTGGCTCCTCGTTCCCCCGGTCCGCACTGTCCACGTATATCACACCAAAGTATCAACGAATACAGAAGAAGTAAAAAAAAAACCAACAACAACAACCACGCAACCAATAAGAAAAAAAACTCGCAAAACTCGCCACTCGTAGCACAACAAAACCGCGCGAATAACGTGTAACAAAGTCCCCGAGTTTCCACCGGACAAAACGTCACTGTTTCTCCTGCACTTATCGCTCGGCCGGGCGGCCTCTCGCCGCGATCTCAACCGGCGAGTATCCTCGTTATCCTCTCAGCCGGCCGTCAATTCGTTGGCCCTTCCGTAAAATACCGCGCGAAACAAACCAAACAAAAAAAAAACGAAAAACCACGGAGACACCGGGTAAAAAATCACGATTCGGAAAATCCGCTGCTGGGCTGCTCTCGGTGCGCGCGGTGGTCGCGAGGCAAAAGTCCGTGCGTGTAGTGTGCTGTTGCTGCTGCTGCTGCTGCTGGTGCTGCTGCTGCTGCCGCGTGAGGGGAACCACCTCGCCGTGGTCGACGTCCTTAATGAACGGTTGTTTCGTGCAAGCCGCGTGGTACGAACTGACGCTCGGGAGGTGAGTATAGCTATAGGGAGGCCGGAGAGTCGGAACGACGACGAAGACGAGAAGAGAGAGGAGGAGGAGGAGGAGGAGGAGGAGGAGGAGGAGGACGATGTGCGCTGCGGCGGCGGCGGTGGTGGCCACCAGCCGGTCGGGAAGCAAGGCTGTTCTACGGCCACGGCCACGACGACCAGAGCTTCTCTCCGTCCGTTCGTTCGGTTCGGTTCGGCTCGCTCGCTCGTTCCTTTCGTTCGTTCCTTCGTTGCGTCCACCGTGGAGTCCGTGGGGCCTCGCAGTGTGGATACAGCAGACAGCAGCAGCAACAGCAACAGCAACAGCGGCTCGAATGATCGCGTTCGTCTCTCTCGCTCCAGCGGCCGTTACACTTCTTTGTTCTCTCTCTCTCCGTTCGCCCCGAGTCCCGAGTCTCCTCCTTCTCCTTCGCCTCCTACTTCGCCTACTTCTCGCCTCCTTCTCCCCCCACCACCAGCCCCGCCACCGCCGTCTTCTCCTCCTCCGCCTCGCCCGGCTCTTCTTCCTCCACCTCCTACGATCCTCCGAGCGTTCGCCCCGTCGCCTCGCGCTCGTCGTTGTCGTCCGGTTCTCGCTCGGTTCGCGCGGCTCGGCATTCCCGGCGAAGCAGCCAGTGAAACAGGGAGAGAGAGAGAGAGAGAGAGCGGGGGAGAGAAAGAGGGAGAGAGAGAGAGGGAGAGAGAGAGAGAGAGAGAGAGAAGGCGAGCGCAGCGCGCAAGCGGCGCAGCGGCAGCCGCGAAGCACCATTGCCTTCGGAAACAACGGTACTTCTTCGGGGGGCCTCGGCCGAGCGCGAACCCCATACCGAAGCCCCCACCCCCGGCGCCTTCGCGCTGCGCGCTCGCTGCTGGTTACTGACCTCCGAAAATACGTGAGCTCACAGCCGCGCGTCGCCGCGCTTGTCTACGAGGACCGCCGCCGCGGGGCGGGGGTTGCGCGATGATCCTCTCGTGTCGTGTGTACGCGCGGCGCCGGATCTACACCCGGAGAGCGCGGAGCGAAAGGGGGGGGGGGGGATACGCGTAACCCGGGAATCGGGCGGAGATGGATGATTCGGCGTTACACAATGACGAGGGGATCGGGTTCACCCGAGGGTTTTTGGTGGGAAGAAGGGAACGAGATTTGGGAATCCAGCTTCACAGTCGCTTCACGATTTATTTGTGGGGGTTTAAAAAAAAGTTTTTTTTTCCAACCCCGGAAGTAATTGTTGGTAATGATTTTCGGGGTGATAAGGTGATTTAATTCGGGAGGATTTAATATGGGGCTTATTTATTGTACTGTGAGAATAGTTTTTTAATGACAGTTTTCGCTTTCTGGTTATTCTCAATGGAGAATTTCGCGATTATTCTTCAGCAGTGGCTTTACGATATATTTGCGAGAGTTTAAAAAAAAGGTTTTTTTTCCAACCCCGGAAGTGGGTTGATAATTATTGGTAATGATTTTCGGGGTGATAAGGTGATCTAATTCAGGGGTATTTAATATGGGGCTTATTTATTGTACTGTGAGAATAATTTTGTAATTATAGTTTTCGCTTTCTGGTTATTCTCAATGGGGAATTTCGCGATTATTCTTCAGCAGTGGCTTCACGATATATTTGTGGGGGTTTAAAAAAAAGTTTTTTTTTCCAACTTCGGATGTGGGTTGATAATTATTGGTAATGATTTTCGGGGTGATAAGGTGAATTAATTCGGGAGGATTTAATATGGGGCTTATTTATTGTACTGTGAGAAGAATTTTTTTAATTATGGTTTTCGTTTTCTGGTTATTGTCAATGGGGTATTTTGCGATTATTCTTCAGCTGTGGCTTCACGATATATTTGTTGGGGGTTTGAAAAAAGAGTTTTTTTCCAACCCCGGAAGTGGGTTGATAATTACTGGTAATGATTTTTGGGGTCATAAGATGATTTAATTCAGGGGAATTTAATATGGGGCTTATTTATTGTATACTGTGAGAATAATTTTTTACTTATAGTTTTCGCTTTCTGGTTATTCCCAATCGCGAATTTCGTAAATTACTTACGAAATTTGTGTAGATTGAAAAGATTTGAAAAAAATCAAAAGTAACATTCTTTGGGAATTTCGAGTAATTTATGGTTTTGTTGTCAGTTCAATTCTGCGCTGATTTATCTATGGTTGCATTGAGAAATTAGTGACGTCTCGAGGACAATCGATTCGCGATTATCCACGGCGATCGATGCGAGAACGAGACGAGAAGCGAGAAAATACGATTTTCTTTCACTTTCATTTTTTCTTCGTATTCAAAGACTGCGTCCTCCGTCTCTGTCGGGCGTCACGTGGCGTTCCGGAAATTATGTTGACTGGTTAAGATAACTGTACATCGAGACGTGACTAATAACGCGACTCCCGGTGGCCTGGTCAACGTTCTCGAAAACTCAGGTCGACGCACGCTGGTTTTAACCGTGAGCTGGCCAAATCGTCGGTCGTAGACGCAGCTCGTTGACGAATTCGCGGTCGATCGTCGATCCAAGGAGCCGGGCAGCCTCGATGCCAATGAACCTTGAAAATCGTATCCTTTCGTCCTTTCCTTTCTCTTCCGGTTTTTTTTTTTCGCTCGCGATGAATCAAGCGACGGCGATACCGATAATCGAACCCTATTCACCGATTAATAAAAAATTACCGTTCGAATTTGTATCTCAAATTTGAATTTCTATTTAATTAATAATTCAACAAATATTATCTCAAAAGGAGGATTCACCGATTTTTCGACCGATTTCGATTTTATTTTATTTTTCACGATAGTCAAAAAATGGTCCAAAAATGCCACGTTCGAATTTTTGTTCTGACAGTGCAGAAAATTTATCAAAAATCCAAATTAAACGAGTCGTCGAAATTGTGTATTTTGCGATAAATCGATATTTCGCAAATTCTTCGGGGTGAAAAAAAAACCTCGTGTGATGAAAAAAGGTCGACACATCGTCACCCTATAAAAGTCTCGGCTCGTTTCTCCCGACGAGGGCTGCGCGCGTCGTAAAACACGCGGACGTTGCGGGATCACGTAACGAGTCGCGATTTATCTGTTATCGCGACGTGTTTACGAACGGCCGAGGAGCGGACAAAGCCGGTGGTCGCCGCGGACGCGCGGCGAGGATTTCTGCAAATTTCATTTATGCGACACGCGCAATATAGCGCGATCGCTGTGGAAGGACGAGAGACGTAGAGGCGGAGGGCAGGAGGAAGTGATGCACGAGGAACGCTGCTCTCGTGCTTCTGTCTTGTCGCTGGAATAGCCGCTTCTGCCGTTGGTAGTCTTACTTAACGTCGTTACGAGCTATGCTCGGTATGAATCACTCCGAGCCCGGGCATATAGATACCCACCTTAACGTGCGCACTGGGATATTGCACATACACACATAAAGTATTTATATACACAGGAAAAGGCTGCTCAATACGGAACACGTGCGATCTCTTTTTGAATTTATATTTTTTTTAGGTTTTGATAAACGGGAAATTGCAAAACTGATGAAAGAATCGGTAAAAATTTGACATTACGAAATTATTTTGAAAAAATGTTTGTGTCTTAGTAAAAATAATTGAATTAATTTGTTGTGTAAATAAATATAGGGACAGGGTGCCCTTTTCGAATATTTCGATTTTTTAAAAGATTTTGATAAACGGAAAATTGCTTAATCGATCAAATGGCCGGTAAAAATTTGACACTGGAAAATTATTTTGAAAAATTGTATCTACCGTAGTAAAAATAATTGAATGCATTTTTTATATAATTAAATATAGAGAAAGGGTGCCTCATACGGAATGCCTAAGGAAAAAACGATTTTACGAACGACAACAAAAATTGGTGCCCCAATACAGAACCTTTTTCCGAGTACCTGCACATTTTTTTTCTCAATTCTAAAACCATTTCTGTCGTTCCTAAATCGCGCCTATCATTCTAAAATAAGTTCAAATAAAGGTTACGAACAATAAAAAAATGTATGATTTTTGGACAAAAATTAATTTAATTAATTTGACTTAGGTGGATCAATTTTTCTAAATAATACTGCAGTGTCAAGTTTTTGTTGGCTTGCATCCTTTTTCATCGATTATGCAATCTTCTCTATATCAAAACCTTACAAAAAAAATCATAATATTTAGGTGTTCCATATTGGGCACCCCGCATATGCACATACATATGTATCCATGGATGCGTCTTTCCAAGCACCAGAATATTTTCCATACCCAAACACACGGTATAGTATTTATATAAACGTTTACATGTGCACACAAACGTACAGATAAATATAAATATATTGGCGAGCGGAGAGCTGTGAGTTGCACAGGCAGTGAGTTCGCCGTCATTGATACGAGTAGCGTACGACTCGAGCGGGCGATGCACGCGCGCCGCTCCGGGCATTAAAGTCTCCGCGAGCCACGAGCACCGGGGAGCATCAGCTCTCGCGCGGCTATGCAATACAGCAGTCGGGCGATAAACCTGTCACGTAAACGTTACATCTCTTCCAGAATCCTCGTATCATTGATTTTTAGCATACGGCCCGCCGTACACGAGATATACTCGCGTTGCTGCTGGCCGCACCGCTCGGTCATACTTACTACGCGAATGGTATATATGGATTTCCACCTACGAGCCGATATCGCATGGCGAGGCGTTTTTTTCTGCGAAAAATTACGCGACGAATTCATATCAGAAATTATGCAAATTTTTCGCAATAAATTAGCTTAATTTAATTACTTTATTTGCGACTATTATTTTTTAATAGACTAGTAAGTGGAATGTTGTGCACTAAATTTTGGTACAGGACCTTTAAAAATAAACTAACACCTGTTGACAGAAATTAATTCATTTTATTATTATTATTATTTATTGAACAGATTACTCCTGTTACAAAATCATTCGACATTTGTTAATCGATGACTACGAGCCATTCGTGCTCTTTTGATATACATTAAAATTTTTTGATACACTAAATTATTACTCATGTACAACTATAGATACAAGTATATACATTTTTTCTTTAAAACTATTACAGCATTTATCACAAATTCGCCCTTTTTTCACTTTAATACACTGCAGCGTTCGCTTGCGCCCTGAATACATTCAACGATATTTAATGAATTCATTTTCTAAATTAATTAATTTCCATTTATTTCAATTTCTTTATCACGATTTCCACTCTACAAACAAAGTGGAATCGAGGCCACCGCTAAAAATGTTACTATCTATTTCACCCAGTGTCGTTTATTTCTCCTCAACCCGTTCTCACCGTTAATTTCGATCACCGCACGTTCGAAGCCCCGCAGCCGCAACATTGTAGCTAGGTAGGATCGACGAAAAGGACGAAGAGAACGAAAAGAGAAGGTAGCGTATAAACGCCCTGCGGCGGAAAATAAAACGAGGATAAATTGCGAATAAAAGGAGCAGGAAGGCCGTAATAACTCAAAAGAGGCCCGAGGAACGGTCCATAGCCCGGGTTATTGACATATCAAATATAATATCCGCACGCATATATATATATATATAATATATATATATAGATATATAATACAGCATCGTCGTAGTAACGGAATAGCAGGGGAAGCGTTATACTTTTACATAATAATTTATCCGCTTAAAATACGAGGAGCCGGACGAATGGGAAAAGCGTATTGGCCGGGCGGCAGCAGCAGCAGCAGCAGCAGCAGCGAGGCGCGCGCGCGCGAAACATCGGCAAAGATAGGCGAGCAATGGCCACGGTGGCCACAGAGAGCCGGCGGGTAACCGGAACGGAACGGAGCGCCGAGTGGTTACTGACCTCACGAAGCACTCTTACGCTTGCACTACTTACTAACTTGGCTTAGGCCTTTCTTTGCCGTTGAGGGGACGCGCGATGCCTATGCACGGGGCTGGCGGCTGGCTCGCTCTGTGCCTTCCCCCCCCCCTTTCCCCCTCTCCCCACCCCGAACGAGGACTTCGCTCTGTCCTCCTCTGGTGCATTTTATCGCCGATGCACGAATTTACCTTCACCTTGCCGATATCCAGCTCGACGACAAACGTATACTTTATGAATTATGTAGTATATATATGTGCGGGGGAATATGGGGCAAAATGGGACACAAGCGAAAAATGGTTTTGTGATAAAAGCAAAATATACATTGAGTGTCGAGTCAATGTGTATTTTGCTTTTCACTCAAAAACTGGATTTCAATCATCGATTTTGAGCGTTGGTGAAACAAAAAATTCTGGGGCGAAATGGGACGTCAAATTTGGGAATGGGTGGTTTGGTGCACTGGGTGCTACTGAACGTCATCAGAGATGGTTGCATTTTGTCGTCCTACTGTATACTTTATGAATTATGTAGTATATATATGTGCAGGGGAATATGGGGCAAAATGGGACACAAGCGAAAAATGGTTTTGTGATAAAAGCGAAATACACATTGAGTATCGAGTCAATGTGTATATTGTTTTTTACCCAAAAACTAGATTTCAATCATCGATTTTGAGCGTTGGTGAAAAAAAAAATTCTGGAGCAAAATGGGACATCAAATTTGGGAGTGGGTGGTTTAGTGCACTGTGTGTTACTGGACGTCATCGGAGATGGTTGCATTTTGTCGTCCTACTGTATACTTTATGAATTATGTAGTATATATATGTGCAGGGGAAATGGGGCAAAATGGGACACAAGCGAAAAATGGTTTTATGATAAAAGCAAAATACACATTGAGTATCGAGTCAATGTGTATTTTGCTTTTCACCCAAAAACTAGATTTCAATCATCGATTTTGAGCGTTGGTGAAAAAAAAAAAATTCTGGAGCAAAATGGGACATCAAATTTGGGAGTGGGTGGTTTGGTGCACTGTGTGTTACTGGACGTCATCAGCGATGATTGCATTTTGTGGTCCTACTGAAGGTGAGACACGGACGTAAGTTTTCTAAAAGTATTAAGGGTATTCGCTTTCGATGGTCGTCTGATAGTAGATTTGAAAAAAAATGGGAAGACACTTTTCCCTATGTTTGCAATGGTTCCGTTGAATTGTTTTCCAAAAACGCGATTTTCCAAAAATGACGGAGCGTTCCATTTTGCCCCGTAAAATGATCCCAAATAAAAAAAATGTGTGTCCCATTTTTCCACGTGTTCCCCGGTTCATATGTATATGAGCGTCGCGTTCGCACTGCAGGACTGGGCGAATTCTCGGCTCGGATGAACGGGTTACGAGACCGATGGTATGCAACGGAAGTGCAACTGGGTGGCCGGGGATTTCGATGCTCGCAGGTGTAGGTCGATCCTGAAATTAGCGGTTTATTTTTTTCTTCCTTTTTTCGTGCCTTTGACTGACAGGAATGAATTAAATGACCTTGGCTGTAGTTTTTTTTATTTAACAGATATTAATGGTTGGTGTATGATTTTTTTTATCCTCGTGCAATTTTGCCTTTTTCATTATAGGGATTTATGCCCGAATATAACGAAAATTGACTGAAAATAATTTGCTTAATATTGTTGGTTTGATAAATATTTTCACTCATTTTGCATACATGTCGCTGTCTTCGTTCACCAAAATTAAATATAGAAAGAAACAAACAATTCTCATGCTAATATTTCGCCTTATTTGGGATTCGCCGCAAGTTGCTAAGCGTCCCGGAATTTCTGTAAACCAAAGTCTCGTCACCCGAAAATTTATCCTAAAATTAGCGACGCACCGTTATTTCGAGTTCCCATACTAGACTCGCCGATGAAAACGAGCCCGAAGTGCAGAGTGAAAAAAGTCCGACAGAAAAGGCCGGAGCGATAGAAGCAAAAGCAAGACTATCGTATTATCGTCTCGTAACGGTTTTGATAGCTTTTTTTATCGGAATTTAAATGCACGTGCAGGCCTCTTCGTGCGCTGCGAAAGGGAGACGCGTTAAAGTGACGCGAGCCACACGCACGGAAAATTTAATCGCTAACGGAAACTCTAATTGGTAACAGAAACTAATTTAATTTATACTCGAAGCCAGTTAAATTTTTCGGACAAAAGCAAATTGTGTTTCACTTCGTCTATCCGCTCTGCAGTAGAATCCAATTTAATTTTTTTTCGTTTGAGGGAGAATTAATTAACGATTCCGTTATACAAAGTTCTGTATATTTTCATGCGCGATCAAAACTCGAATTGTTAACCTTCGTTATTTTTATTTTTGTAAAGTCGACTATCTCAGCAGTCAATCTGAACAAAAAAAAAGAATTCACAAACGCTGCATCTTGCAGCTACGAAAAAATAATCACAATAATTCCCGACTAATTAGTGTTAAAATATTCATATCCCAAAACTGTCCTAAAAACACCTAAAAAAAAAATCGATCGCTCTTTATACCCACATCAATGATTTTTTAAATGCCGAAAAACATTTTTTCAACATAAACAAAAAAAAAAGAATTCACAAACGCTGCATCTTGCAGCTACGAAAAAATAATCACAATAATTCCCGACTAATTAGTGTTAAAAAATTCATATCCCAAAACTGACCTAAAAACACAAAAAAAATCGATCGCTCTTTATACCCACATCAATGGTTTTTTAAAATGCCGAAAAACATTTTTTTCTTCAGTCTCAGCTCCCCTTGAGGCTCGCGAAAGAAACGAGGTGGAGAGTGCGAGAAAGAGAGACTCGCGCGAGGTTGCATGAAAAGATCCTCGATTTCCCCTTGAATCTTCGTGGGTGAAGCCACGGCCACCGCCGTGGCGCTAGTAACAGAGCCCGCCGCGCGCTCTTCCTCATAGTCGCCGTAGTCTCGGCGGCGGCGGCGCGTGTTGATCGCACGAATAAGTAAGACACCGTGAGTGCCGGCAGCGATCCTGCGCGGTGTCGGTGGAGATGCGCGGCTCGACGCCGCCGCCGCCGCCGCCGCACCGCTCGACGTCCGCCGATCGCTCCCCGAGTTCGTTGAACTCCTGAAAATACTCTTACATCGGTTGCGTGCTCACCGGGTCGGTGCACTAGTTTACTTTACGCTCACTCGCGGAGTGAGTCCGCGAGTGTGCCGCCGCCGTTGCCACCGCTATATGTGCGCACTCGTCCACCATCAGTTCTACCACCAGAAGCCGAGAAGCCACCGGTAGCAGCAGCAGCAGCGCAAGCCTCGAGCCTAAAAAGAAGACGGAAAACGTCTAGGGGAGAGTTTCCTATCTTGGACACGAACGAAGCTCGATCGGCACGATTATTCGAGTGTAAATGGGCTTGGATCATTGGCACATTTTTTTGCGAATAAATACAGACAACCCCGCCCTGTTTGTCAATTTTTTTTATTTTATTTTTTAGACACTTGGAAGGACAGGTTTTATTGAATGGTAGATTTAATACTTGGCGTGGAGACGCTACCGCGTCTTAATGATTATTTAGTGAGTTTCTCACGGTGACGGTGAGAATGATGTCTGATAAGTGGACGTAGGTTGCGAACTGGGACGTGCTGAAAAATCCGTTTGGGAAAAAATACGATATATCTGGGAAAAATCGCCACGTCGGTATGGCAGAGGCGATGCGAGTGTCGCCATCTGGCGAGAGTCACGAGAGCACACAGAATTTATTATCGAATGTTGCCGTAAAAAGTTCACGAGTCATAAAATCCAATTGTATCGATTTTTTTGTTTGTTTTTCAAAATCATTTTAAAAGCGCTTGGAGTCAGTGTTTTCAGGGGTAGAATATGCGGCTTGGGAACGACGGTATAAGTAAAAAATGTAAAAAATAAAAAAATGTTAATGTGTGTCAAAAATGTATCTCGAAAATACATTTTTGTGAGTTCGATTTTGGTAATTTTTCTTCCCAAGACGCATCTATGATTTCTGACGAAACGAACGCCGAAAAAATTCTTCTTTCCAAAGCCAAGTAAAAATAGGTTGAAATCAGTGTTTTCACGAAACAGAATGTACGACTTGCAAGCAATGCTAAAGGCCAAAAGTCGCTATCTTAAAGAAAAAACATAAAAACGTAAGTTCCACTCGTCCGTATACGAGACTAACTCGGTGACGAGGGCTACCGCGCCCTGGCCACGAGTCCCCAGTGTCCGCTAAAATTTGCCGTACGCCAGCGCTCATAAAAAATATGGTAATCTCCCTCCGAGATTCTTCATCCATGTGTGCCGCTGTTAAACTCGGTGTGCGCCAATAGTAGCGTCTCCACATCGCCTAGCCGGGGTGCGAGTGCGAGTCGAGTCTCGCTCTCGATATTTCCATCCTTCTCTCAGACACCAGTCCTCGTCCCCCCCCCCTTCCCCCCTTCGCTCCTCGTCGCTGTCTCGCTTCTCGTTCTCCTTCTCGCCTCGCCCGCTGTGTCGCCCTCTGTCCCTCTTCACTGTGTATATTTCGCGGTTGTCGCGTGTTCGTTATTTTCAGTCCCGCCGTGTGTTTCTTTTTCACGTCGTCCTTGTTCTAGGCGCGCAGCACGACCACGACGCCTCCTCCCGGTCATCGGCGTCGTCGTTTCGTCGTTTCGTCGTTTCGTCGTTCGTCGCTCCGCGCCGTCCTGCAAGCGTCGGCCATTGCGGCGACTCGACGAGAGTCATTAGAAAACTACTTCACCTACATCGCGCGACGCCTCACCGCGACGGCTGTACGACGAGGGACGCGGGGACGACTCTCCGGCGAAACCGCATTACGGGGCACGAGCCGGCGGCCACTCGCTGCAGCGGGTAATGCATATCTATATATCTATACACACACACACGCTCACGCCGGCCTATCTGTTGTACCGCGGCTGCTCAATGTTACGTACGGCCGGCGCGCACTCAGCACGCGCCGCGCACAGGTACTTCCGGCGCTTCCTCGATTCCGCGAGGGCATTACACTTGAACTTGTAGCGCAGGAGATTTAAGACCATGCGCCGCGCGCGCGTCCGCCGAGCCACCGCGAGTGCGAATGAGGACAGCGCCACCGGCTACGGCGACGGTGCGAGAGAGAACGACCGATACGTGCGGCACGTGGATTTTCAGTTCGAAAAATTTATAGGCGTGAATTTTGAACGCTGCGCCGGTGACCGATCACGGCCAAGCGGTGGGCGAATATGGATTTTGTAACGCGCGAAGTTTTTGAGAAAATAAGATTTTTTTATTTTTATTATTGACGTCTAGATTCGTAGGTTCGACGTCCGGCAAATAAAAAATGCAGGAAACGAAATTACGTATTTTTACATTATTTTTAAATATGGGATTCATGTGAAAATATATAGTTTTTTTTTTCAATGTAGGTTTGTTACAGCCGAAGATTCTTCGGTCACCCATCTGAGTACTGGCAACGCCAAATGTCGCTTACATCCTCAGCTTCATGTCGCATATCATCCCAGACGAAATCTCTCCACCATTCCACCGAATTATACGTCTTAGATAATAATAACGGTGTTCAATGCCGGATAAAAAGAAACACGTAGATCGAGTCGATCGGGCCGACTCGCATTCGTAAGAAATTTAAGATGGTATCCGATCCGCTTTAATGAGCCCGTGAACCTTTCGTTTTCATTTTCAGCCCACGGAGATCATCGCTGCGTGCGCGGACTACACGTAAAAAGCCACTGGGATTCGTGGTGAAATAGAAAAAGGAAAGCGAGGAGTCGGAGGGGACCGATTGATCAAGAGAGAAGAAAAATAAGCCTCGGTGGTCCTGAGATGTTCAACAGGTCGGCGTTCCCTTCTCGGTCTCCGGGAGTCTCACCGAGTCATCGCTCGGGCCCTTCGAGGTGGAACCAGAAGACGGTAAACACAACGCGCGAGGCTCGATAGTTAGGCAGCCCAGTCCGAGCATCCGGCTGCGTGGAACCCGCTGCTCGGCGTTCGTCGTCGGTACTGTTAGCTCGACGTCAAGTTTACGAAGGGGAAACTCGATTCCTGCGCCGTGTACTCTCGTCCCGCCGCGGAGAATCTACGGGACGTCGGCGTGTTCCGCGCCGAGCGCACCATGGATCCCCCCGCGAGTCGCCCCGGCGAATTCTTAATCGTCCAACCAGGAAGAAGAAATTATAAATACATAATACGAGAAGAACCTTCGGAGTTCGGTGAACCCGCAGGAATATTTTTCTCTTTTATTTTCACAGCTCAGCGCCCTGCGACTCAATTATTTCATTAAGAATTATCTCCTCTTCAGATTGCGGCTCGTACGGGTTTCATTCAAGTCCCTGATAACTGTAAGCACGGAATTGTGCAGTGGATACCCACGATTATTTATTTATTTTTTTTTCAGCCGAAGAAAACTCGTGGACCGTGAATTGGGAAATCCTGTGGGTTTGAAACCTGTTTCGAAGTTTCGGTGCGCGCGGTACGAAACTTAGAAAGCCACGACCAGAGAAGACAGCAATGTGACGAGAGGGAAGATGAGGTTGATGAGAAAAGGAAGATGAAAGGAAAGGAAGATGATGAAAAACACGAAGCAATTGGAAGGAAAATGTTCCCTACCACCATAAGTCAATTTTTCATCACTTCCATCTTAAACACATCCCGAGATAAATCGAAGTAATCCGGAAAAAAAATATCCCAGTACATTTCGGTCCCCCGCTGGACCCGACATCCCATTATCCGACTGCCCTCGCATCCTTCTTCCCCGCGCCCGGTTGGAAATCTAATCCACCTCCAGTAAATTTCCATCGTTAATCTCGACCGAACCTTTTCCACAGGGTGGTAACTATGGTAATAGTGCCATAGGCTGACTCGGATCCTCAAGGTCCCTGCCGCCCCACTAAACAGACCAAAGACCTTGGTTAAGAAAAAGGGGGAAAAAAAAGGAGCGACGAAGAGGCTAAAAAAGAGGACTAACGAGAAGAAGAGTAGGTGAAGAGGGAAGCGGGAAGAGAAGGAAGACTCTCCCTACAACCGAACCCTACCGACCCACTCGGATAATGGGTTAGAGTGTGGACCAGCGGCGCTCTTCGAGCGAGGAGAGGAACACGGAGCCGGAGGCTGAGGACGAGCGCGGCGCGGGGTATGGTAAGGAGGAAGCGAGGATGCCACGGCGAGAGTGTACAAACGGACCCTCTCGTTTTTTGTCGACGGGTCCTACGTCCTACGACGAGTCACGCGGCGGCCGTGGGCCCTTCGAACGGTGATTCGAGCGGCTGTGGGCCGCTGTCCCCCTCCCCTCCTCGCACGCCACCTTAAGCGCATACCACGTGTTATACACACACACACACGGCGTCTAGGTCGAGCGACGGGAGTCCGTGATCGTTCGGGAAGACGAGGGGAATATACGACGGTACTGTTAGACCACTCGCCGGGGTGCGCTGACTCCTCGGGAACCTCGGTGGGGGGAACCCCGGACGATCTGAAACGAGATACAAAGCACTTTGTGCGCGGCGCAAACGGGATTGAAGATTGGAGCATGAGAATTAAAAAAAAGGGAAATAAAGAAAAATAAGCGTCCAGACGTAAATCGAATGAAATGGAATTGAGAATAGGTTTGGGTTTGGAGTGTCGGGAAAATTGGGTGAAGAATTTGATTGACGAGAGTTGGGACGTTGTTGGGAGGTAAAAATTGGAATGGGGTGAGGGAGAATGAAAACTGAAAAAAAGAGTGTTTGATCGAATATTTTGGATCAAATTTAGAATAAACGGTAATTGGAAATCGATTGACCTTTGGAACATAAGAAAAATACAGATTGTGTTGATGGAAGCTTCAAGCTGAATCGGCTGGCAACATAAATTGTCGTAAAAGACGCACGGAATATGACGGTACTGTTACGAACTCCCTGGGGTGCGCTGACTCTGCAATTCCGAGAACCAGAGGGGGAGACGAGCGTTCTGAAATGAGGTACAAGGCACATCGTGCGGTGTAAAATGAGATCTCGGAGCAAAAAAGCTCAATCATCGAAACCACTTTTCGATAAAACGTATGTAATAAATCGAAGCGTTGAACAAAATTGTTCTCGAAGAACGCAAGAGAAACAGAAAAATCCTGCATAAAAAAATCAGGTCTTGAAACTCTACGAAATCGAGAAAAAAATGCAAAGAACCTTTTTTAATCGATTTTGAAAAAAATATTTTTTTGTCGACGATCTTTTTGACTGAAATCATAGATCCGGCTCCGGACCGAAAATCGCCAAAATCGACCCCAATTTTTTTTCTTTTCAAAATATCGATTTTTAACCTATACCATCATTCTCAAGTCGCATATTCTACCCCCGAAAACACTGGTTATTAACCTTTTTTAATCAATATTGAAAAAAATATTTTTTTGGCGACGAAAAAAATATTTTTTCTGTTAAAAATCATAGAACCGGCTCCGGACCGAAAATCGCCAAAATCGACCCCAATTCTTTTTCTTTTCAAAATATCGACTTTTAACCTATACCATCATTCTCAAGTCGCATATTCTACCCCCGAAAACACTGGTTATTAACCTTTTTTAATCAATTTTGAAAAAAATATTTTTTTGGCGACGAAAAAAATATTTTTTCTGTTAAAAATCATAGAACCGGCTCCGGACCGAAAATCGCCAAAATCGACCCCAATTTTTTTTCTTTTCAAAATATCGACTTTTAACCTATACCATCATTCTCAAGTCGCATATTCTACCCCCGAAAACACTGGTTATTAACCTTTTTTAATCAATTTTTTAAAAAATATTTTTTTGGCGACGAAAAAAATATTTTTTCTGTTAAAAATCATAGAACCGGCTCCGGACCGAAAATCGCCAAAATCGACCCCAATTTTTTTTCTTTTCAAAACATCGCCTATAATAGGTTAATCAATTTTGCGCTGCTGCGCTCTTATAATGCTTTAAAAGATTACGGGTGCTGCCCCGCCTGTCCTCTTATGAAATTTTTCAAATTTGACACCAAACTGATTTTGTTTACCACGGACTTTCCTGGCAACCAATCACAGCTCTAATAGTCTGCTAACAATGCTTTCCGTTACTCATGAACTTTTTAAAAGAGGGATAAAAAATATAATAAAGTCAGTTAAAATATCGATAATTAGGAAAATTACATAAAAAAATGATTCAGCGTGAAATAACGATTCTTGTAAAGCATGACGTCTGCATATGTTCCCCGTTGCTCTCGTCTGACTGGACTCGGGTGACTCGTCGGTGAATCGCGGAATCGCGCGTAAGACGCACGTCCACTACCATCGTAATAACCACCACCAGCGCCGTCGCCGCTCACCTCTGCTTTCGACGTTCTCGCGACGATCGTCGTCGTCGTCGTCGTCGTCGCCGCCGCCGCCGCCGTCGTCAGAAGTGAAGTGGCACACGATGCGTAAGAGTATTTTCAGGGGTCGTCGACCGCTCTGCTTCCCGCGAGCGTGCCGCGAGTCTGCGACTCCTCGCACTGTGTCGACCAGGATCGGCGAATCCGCGAACCGCAAGAGAGACGCCGGGAGATCACGTGCGGCACGCGGCCCGGGACGAGGCTGCCGCGCGCGACCCGCCTACTCCGACACGTCGATGACGTTTTTGACGTCGCGCGCGGCGCACGAGCGGCAGGAAACCTGCGGGAGCGACGGTACAATCCGGTATCTATTTCCACGTACGAATTTTTTTCCGTCGTGGTCGGTCTATCCACTTTATTCTACTCTTGAAATTAATTGCAAGGACAATTGAAAGAGCTTTGAGAAAAATTGAGAATTTATTCCGCAAAATTGATTTCATGAATTCAAACCGAATTTGACCCACTTTCGATTGCACCTCGAGGAACTTATTTATAATTTTATTACATAATTATATTATTATCTCACACTATGACGTCTAATTTTTTAAAAAATATTTGTCCAGTTATAATTCCCCAAAAAAAAATTGTCGATATTCGTAGAGGTAAATTATTTAAAAAAATATATTTCACACGGTTGGAACACGAAATATAAAAATTTAGAAAATTATTCTAAAATTACCGGCGGATTCGACACACGATTTTAATTTCCGACCTGAAAAATATTTCAAGCAAAATTCAAAAAGTTGAAACACGAAAGAATTCAATTGAGTAGATCCACTGGATGAAGCTGCGCTTGCGCAGGCCGAGGCAGCGAGACGGCGCGCACGCGTCGCACCGTGGAGACATCTAGGATAGGAGTCGGGAACAAAAAGTGTCGGCGCGATTTTCCCCACGCATGAATGGGGCGTAATCGAATTTCTAAAAACAGAAGAATAAGCCCCCGGTGCAGCGGGCAGGCAGCGGCAGCTCTTCCGTCGATTCCGTTTGAAAAGGAAATTCTCGTGACACATTCGTTTTTATCGCTCACTCGTCGTCTTCGTCGCCGTCGGCTTCTTGAACGGACGCGGTCACGAATCTCGGGTGAGCCTTCTGCCTCCTCCTCCTCCCCGCCCCCCCCCCCCCCCCCTCCCTCCGCTTCTCCTCTTTGACTCGCGTATACGGAAAGTCAGCAAGTACTGCTCCGTATACGAGGCATTGACCCTGTCTCGGGCACAAGTACGTTCTCCACGTTGCGCTCTACGTACGTACGAACATACGCGACTCCACGTCCATAAGTCTATGTATATATATATATATATATATATATATATATATCGTGCACATAACTAACACATAAGTACGAAACTGTTAGTAAATAGCTGCGGAATAGTTCAGAGAACAGTAATATAGCGTCACTCAATTTTATTCCGCAAATGTCATCGCTGATTTTCAAGCTCGCAGGTTTTCCACATTTTCGCAGTATGACGAAATAATTATTCAAAATTATTATTTAAACTCAGCTCCAGTAATCTCACTTTTTGTAAAAATGTAATTTAATACGCCCGCCAATTCAGACCAACATTTCTTTAGAAATTTGTTTTAATTGGTTTTTTTATATAAATAATTCTTGGGGTGTGATTAAAACAAAAAGTTTCTTCGTGTGGTGAAAATCGAACTACTAATATGGTTTAAAAATATTATTCAAAATTATTATTTAAACGTCTGTTCCTGTAATCTCACTTTTTGTAACAATGTAATTTAATACGCCCGCCAATTCAGACCGACATTTCTTTAGAAATTTGTTTTAATTGGTTTTTTATATAAATAATTTTTGGGGTGTGATTAAAACAAAAAGTTTCTTCGTGTGGTGAAAATCGAACTACTAATATGGTTTAAAAATATTATTCAAAATGATTATTTAAACGTCTGTTCCTGTAATCTCACTTTTTGTAAAAATGTAATTTAATACGCCCGCCAATTCAGACCAACATGTCTTCAGAAATATGTTTTAATTGTTTTTTTTATAAATAATTCTTGGGATGTAATTAAAACAAAAAGTTTCTTCGTGTGGTGAAAATCGAACCACTAATATAGCCGCGATCGGCGGGTCAGGAGGTGTCGAGCGGTCGAGTTAAGATCCGTTGGATAAACAGAGATCCGTAACGCGGCGAGCGGCAAACGTGAAAAGGTATTGGCCCTTACGTAACGCGACGATGCAGGCGCTTCGCCCCCCTCTCTATGTCCGCCTTTGCCGGCAGAGTCCACAGGACGCGGGCCGCTCGGTTTTTCGTTTCTGGGATAAAATCCGAAACCCATTATTGAACCAAAAGCGCGAGACTTTTCTCTCGAGCCGCTAGACCGACGACGGCGGAAACGAGGTAAAGCTAACATAGAACGACTTGATTAACGCAATTTGACGAATGCGTAGCCTTTCGTGTGTGCACAGAGTCGCTGTTAACCGTCGTTAAGGCCAAGTCCCGTAACGCGGATCAGTAGCAGCAGCATCGGTCGCCGGCAGCGGCAACGTAAACACGGCATACACACGAGTTGTTCTCGAAAGAAACGGTATTTAAATTTCGAAATGTACGACAGATATATATCCCGCCGGTGGATTCGACTCCGAGCGACTCTATCGGGCGGCTCTCGGAGTTTAATGAACTTGCCGTGATAGCGGGCAGTTTGCGGCGATTGAGAGACAGATGCGACTCGCGGACCGTCCGACCGTCGAACGTTGCACGGGCTAATTTATGTTCGTTCCTGGGTAGATTAGGTAGGTTGGTGGATTTTAAAATCCAGCTCGGGCCCTCATGACCAATCGGACGGCGTTATTAAACCTCCGTGTGTAAACTATATTTTTCCATACACGGTCTGTACACTGGGTCTTTCAGGGAACAGTCGAATTTTCGAAATGTTCTCAGCTTTCAAAAAATCTGAAAAAATTCAGGGATACTTCTCGAAGTGTCTACTACACGGCTCAGAAGTTCCCGAATTGAAAAGTTTATAACTATTGTTAATAAAAATTGAATTGTAGTCGAAAATGGGGAAAAAAACTCCGCAATAAACCAATGTAAAAAAAAACTGTTATAGCGTTTTGTAGTTTAGACTATGAGCTTTCAAAACAATATAAGGTCATTGGGGTGGGCTTTGAAAAGTTGAATTATTCCAGTACCTGAATGTGGGGTGTATTTTACGAAGTCAGGCATGTTATAATTACACTGAACGGTAATTATCCGGCGCAAAATCAATGTCAGACGTTAGAATAATGCAATACAAATTTATTTTCAATAAAAATATTGGAACATGGCGGAAGAATAAGCCAAAAATGTAAAATATTTTGTTTTCAAAATAAAAGAAAGTACAATAAAAATGATTAGAAAAGGCATAAAATTACAAGAAACATGTATTTTAGTCATAAAAAGACCGAAAAACTAACAAAACACCGACGCCGTCTGTACACTGACCCTTTGAGGGAACGGTCGCGACCTGCACAGACCGGCGTTTGCCCGCTATCGGCTAGACTCGGGCGCCACTGGAGCTTTTTGTCCACACTACTAAATATATTTTTTTAGAGGGGGGATTCGAAGCTCGCACTTCATTCGTTAGAGGGAAATTTCAGTTCGAAATTTCGACTGTTCCTTAAAAGACCCAGTTTACACACGGAGGGTTAAAAATGGGACAAAAATGAAAAAATCGTTGACAGAAAAATTAATTTATTGATAAAACAATTTTTCGCATATTGTAGTCACGACATCTTTCCGCCCCTGAACTAATCTCCAAAACCGAAAAAATCCGTTGACTCAGATTCGGGCAACCGCGCACGCGCAGTCCGTTAGTTTTCCAGCCGATAAACTTCGCGAAGTTCGCTTCCGCCGTCGCCCGACGGAGGTTGCGGGATAGAAAACCGATTTCGCCGGCGCGACGACCCGTCGAGTCGGTCGCGCGCTTCGTTAATTCCACGTCGAATCAAGACCGCTTTTTGTCGCCGTCCGAGAGGATGTGTGACTATAATGAAGCGGCCGGAGAAGCGTTGACATTGGCCGATTGACGGCCGCTTCACACACTCGCGCTATCGAGAAATCTCGAAGCTTCTCCCTCTCCCCCCTCTTTCTCTCTCTCTCTCTCTCCTTCTCGCTCGCACCCGACTGCGGCGCTGCATGTTCGTTCCCGTTCACGCCGAGTCGGCCAATCGCGCCGAGGCTTCGCGAAAGATGGGTTACAAAATTGTGCGCGAGCGAGGGAGTTAGGTGTAACCAGTGCTGTTGCTCGTTGCGTCGGCTAACCTCCCCCCATCCCCACCACCGCCCCAGCGCGGCGCTGCCTGTCGACGATGCAACCGGCGCGTTCAACACTCGCGCGCGCGGACTTAGTTGGGAACGAGGAAGACCTAGTTCGAAGGTAGAACGCGATGCAACGGCACTAGGTCACGCATCGCAGTTCCTGAATGCATGCGCATGCGAATGCCGGACCGCACGGCGTTTCACACAGCAGCGCCGGCTTCACGTGCACCGCGCGCGTCTGTATGCGTGCCGCACTTGGCTCAATGGCCGTGCGTACAGTGGAATCTCGATTAATCCGGGGGTTGGACGCCGTCGTCAGGTGAGCGAATTAGGCCACTCGTTCTTTGAAGCAGTCTTTTTCTCGCCACGCGAGAGACTCACGGTCTGCGAAATAATCTTTTTTTTTTCGCCGCGCATCCTTTGCAGCTGACGCCGCGACGTATTTTCGGCGGCCATCTTGTTTTTCCGACCGGCTTTCTCCGGCGATGGCGGTCGCGACGCCTGATTTTTCGTGTCTCTACGATTTATTTCGGTAGGGTAGAAGTACCATTTGTCGCCACTGTACCGTCTGTGGCCATTTTCGCTGTAATTAATTTTTAATATTTGATTTTCCATATTCGATTGCTGATACCTCGAAAGTATTCATACAAATTGATAAGATTGTCAAGCCCATTTTTGTTTTGTTTAACAACATAAACAATTAAATTCTTTTAAACTTGGTGGCCACAATTGGACCAAAGGTGGCCAAAAACGGTACTTCTACCCTAAGTACGAGAGACGCGACAGCGCTCGGCTGTTGTTATCGTCGGTGATACAACCGAGCCGGGTGTCTCTAACCTCAAATTGGGTTATCCGCGTGACTTTCAGTCCCAGCCGTTCGGCGTTCCACTGTACGATGTGTGTACAGCACGCGACGGATTCGCGCTCGTTCGTGTGCGCGGACGAGCACGGTTTTTCTCATTACAGTGTGCTGCTGCTGCTGCTGCTGCCGCTGCTCGCCACACGCGGGGATAATTGCGCATGCGGCACGCATACAACGGCCGACCCAACAGGAGCCCGCGACGCCGCGGCCAGGGGCGATTCACGATCGCGCCGAACGGACCGCGCTGACCGTTCGGACAATATGTATCGAAGAGGCACTTCCGGGCCGGAGGGGGCACCGCGCGGTCTTGCCGGGTTCGCGGACGCGAGAGCGGTACGTATATGCGTGTAACGCGGTATAACGTGTGACGGAAACTTGCCGCCGAGTTCCTTGAACTCGCGGTGCTATAATGTTACATAGCGCGGTGAGATATGCTCGAGTCGTACTTTCCACGGAATTTATCACCGTATTATTCACTGGATTTTGAAGCCATCAAAAATCACAATTTTGTCCATGCGTTTTACATACGTTTTATGCGAAAAAAAAAAAATCGTTTTCGTAAAGTTTGATAACCCTATCAGACGGCAAATTTAACGATGATTCAGAAAAGTTGCCGTTGTTTACCCGAAAAATAGAAAATTCGACTACAAAAACGCGAAAAACGATTTTTTTTCTCTGCAAATATTTGCCTATTAGCGCGCCCGAAAATCCTTCCCGAAATAACATTTCTGAAACTGCTGATTGGTTAGCAACAAGTTGCAGACAACCCGACAGCCAATCAGAGAAAGATTAGCCTGATAACAATACTTATATCGAAATTGCGAGATATTTTACCCATAGATTTTTTGAAAAGGGTATAAGAATCATAAGAATAATACCTAAAAACTGACTAATAAAAAATGTCACATTTTTTTATTCCTAAAGAATACGAAAACAATGATTGAACTCTTTTCGTTCAAAAGTAAATCATCTTTTAAAGACCGTCTCTTTCGCATTAACCGATTTTTGAGCGGCTCTATCAAAAGTTAATGTGTGTAAAAAAAAGCAGATTAACTTTGAAGTATGAGTGAACGTAGCATGTACATAAATGTGGAGCATTTCGAGACACGTTTCGTCGTCAATGTTCCGCATGTGAACGCGGTGAATCTCGCCGAATGGTTGTTTTTTTCTCTCTCGGAGAGCAGCCCGCACTCGGGGCCTTGTTCCGGGAGAAAATAGTTGTAGGCGCATCCTATCCGCCGCAGCAGCCGACGAGCTCCGCGGCGCGTGAGGTTCGCTGCACCTGGCGCTGCATCTGCCGTGCATTTTGTTGGGAAAAGTGGTTCCATAAAACGCTAGTATATCATAGTCGAGAGCCGCGAACAATTACATTAAAAAGAACAAAATCAAAATCCCGTTATCGCGGCTGCTAAAAGTACACTCGTCATTTCTTACAATCTTATTATCTTCTTGTGGTTCGAAAAGTACGCAAAAATGCAATCACGGATGTAGAATTTGTGTAGAAACATTTATTTATTACTTAAACTTAAATTGGTATAAACCGACTTTTTTTAGAATTCATATTGACTCGCTAATTTATTTCTTGACAAAAATGCATTACTTTTGATTCATCCAAATATGTTTCAGAGTTTATTTTTCGAACTAGACGCAATTTTCGACCCACGAAATTTTCTACAAATAAACGTAGGAAAAACGCTTACCACGAAACTCCTTTGCGCAAGAAAAAGATCGACGAAAAACTAGTTTCGTCGCTTCATCGCTCGATCGCGCGCTACTATTACTTTTCACGTTCCTTCACTATTACTTTCGTATACGTTTGGGAGTGCGGGCCACGCTGACGCAGTGGGGTACCCGGGCCACTTACATTTTCCTCTGACGCATGTTCCACTAACGATCGAGAGAGTCGGTGACACGCTGGCTGACGCGAATTCGGGTTTCCAGCGTGCGTTCGGTTACCCGGGGTGAATTGGCATTTTCAACACGATAATTGCAATTTTTTTCAGCAGCCCTTTTACGAATTTTCGAGGTTTTTCTTTGAGAATCATAATCGAGTAATTGTAATCGAAATTCAAAATTTATTAGCAACACATAATTAACACATTTATGCCAGTATGATACTGATACTCGGTAATCTCTATTTCCTTTAGCCCTCCACCATTTCGCTCCGGCCTGGTCTGCTTTTCGGCGAATTTCGCGGAGCTGCATACAACATCGGATTTCGGGTGCCCACGGATCGAGGCTGCGGAAGGTTTTGCCAAATCACTGCCTAATTGCACGCTCGACGAGCGATAATCGCACGAGGACGCGGAGCCGGCCAATGTCTGACGATTAGAATGGGTAATGCGCGATCAAAGCGACGGATAATCGCGATAACGGTCGACCAGTGCGACCACGCAACACGGTCATTCACGTCGAACGTTCTCGCGCTCGAGCGCCGGGCCATCGTTGTGTACCATCGACGCAACACTCTCCGCGAAGCCTCGGGCCTCTCGTAAGCGACAGGCCCGGAAATCACCGCCGGGTGAGCTAACGGTAATCCCTACGTCATTTCGGCCTAATTGCGCGTTTAGGAAACTTTTCCACCGTTCGTTGAACGCTTCGGTAAACATGTCTCGACGATCAACGAAAGTACTTGACGTTTTTCGTTTTTTTTTGTGATTTCAATATTATGTAGGATGAGGATAATTTTTTATTGGGGTTTAATTACGAAATGTACGTGGCGATGGCGATGGCGGCTTAGTAAGTAATACTATTGGTTATTTTTTGTTGTTTTTTTTAAATATAGGATAGAGTGGATTTTGGGACGAATATTTATATTTTTGTTAATTAGAGTGAATTTTTCATGTTTCTTCCGCGAATCGACGCAGAGGAACACAAAGTTATTGGGTTGTGAATACCTCGCTGGCAAATTAACGTTCGATAGAAACCAAGCGCTTTTTATAATTGGCCGCACCGACGAATTAATTCGAGGAAACCCAATTAATTGGTTGCGCTAATTACTAAATTGGCCGATATCAAATATACCGACCGGCCCGTGCAAATTCCGTAGTATCGAGCATTTGGCACGCCGCTATATTGTTAACATTATTGATTCGTTTTTTTAAGTAGGTCAAAGCTCGTGACGACAGTCTTCGGGTTGCACCGAGAAATCCTATATTTTTTTAAATTCATTGCGAAGTCACTGTTTCCGTAAATTATCGCACGAAGACGCGAGGCAGCATCTCGTGTGCAAAGCTCATTATTTTGGAAAGAGAATACAATCGCGCCGGCCGGTCTCGTTGGCTTAGCGTGCTCGTGGTTATACGCGAGCGATAGTTTCGCGAGCACAGACTGCGCTTCTCTCTCGTCGCTGCAGTGGCAAACGACGCGATGAAAGTTTATGCAATTTCTCTGTTCCATTTGTGTCATTTACACAATGAATTATACACAGGAAACTCGCGTTGGCCGTTTATTATAGATTCGCTTTTCTTCGAGCACCGATCGTCTCGGTCTTCTCTGTATCCCTCGCCGCATCGAAGACTGGGTCAAGTTTTTAGTAATTCAGAGATATAGAAATCCGGAAACATCCCTCTTACCTTTATTACTCGTAACGATTTATAATTGTTTCTAACCGCTTTAAAGCTAATTACGATTATATCAATTATATTTCAACTCATCATAATCACTACGGTAAAAAATTACGACGCAACAAATTTTCTAAAACAAACGACACGATGATTCGGAAAACAAGTAAAAATAGCTCCCCGAATTAGCGAAACATTTTTCGATTTGCTTACCGTTTCGAAATCGAACAGACCCCGAATGTCGAAGTATCTAGAAGTCATCCAGTTCACGCGGTATCGGCTCGTAACATGAGTCATCGCGTTGCCACCGTCACAACAACAAAAACGTAAAAAAAAAACAGAATAATAACAACTCGAGGAAATCCCCCGGAAGAGTTTGAACGAAAACATAATACCGCGCGCAACCTTAATTCGCCACGGCTGAGTCAGAGCGAGAAAGTCAAAGTCAAGAACGTCCGGAGGAGGAACCGGTCGATATTTTTGTTTGTGTATTACGAGAATGTTAAATTACGCGATGATCTCGCCGGTCAAGGTGAATGTGATGTACGATGACGTCCGCCGCTCCTGTCGTTGTACTTAATTATATTATTATTATTTTTATTATTATTGTTAATATAATTATTATCATAATTATTGTCATTATCATTATTACCATTATTGTTACTGTTATTATTGTTATTACCATACACAGTAGGAATACGGTAGAACTAACACTAGTAGTCTATACAGCAGGTAGCCTACGAAGCTAGCGGTCGTGGGGAGAGCGCAGCAGCAGCAAGAGCGCTGTACGAACGAAAGTATCACAGTAAACAGTTTTGTTGTTCTGGGTCCCCGGGTTCAGTGCTCGGAACTTGGCTATTTGCCACGGCCACTTGCTCGTCCTATGTCTACTGCCATTGCGCCTACGACTTTTTTTCATACCGTGTACGCGGAAAGTCTCCTCCTCTGTCGCGTGAAATATCCGCCCGAGGTTTTCATAGCGTCGCGATATGCGTCGATGTTGAGGGTAATAAAGGCAGCCTTCGAGATGGCTCCGAGGTCTCGGGCGACCTTTTGCGCAAGGGACTTGGCTCGTTAACAGAACCCTATTACAGTAAACCAATGGCGGCAAAAAGACACTCGTTTGTTAGGGGAAAAATCCTGCTAAGCGTGTAATAATTGTAGGTTCTTCTCAACTCCAAAAAAGGAAAGAGGAAAACAAAAATGTATTATTGAAAAATTCTACACCCACAGTTTTTTTGTAAACTCGCATCCGAGGTTTTTTTGTGGGATTAATAACATCGTTATGGAGAATCAAGTTCATGCGATTTATCGCCCTTTTTTCAATGAAAAAAAAAAAAAAAAAAAATAGACAAAACTTCATTTATCTTTGCCACATAATCAATCGTAACGAAAAATTATGAAATTATCGAGAAAAAAAAAAGGTTGTCGATTGACGCAGAGAACGACGATTGTTACGTAGGAACATAATTTCGTATTGTCTTTAGCGAAAGGCCATTTTCCCTCTTCCCGTGGGTACAGCTAAGTAGGTGAACGGTGCAAAGTAAAAGATTCGAGCGCAGGTAACACGGTGCGCGCTATACGTATAATCGCGCTCCCCGCCGTCTCTGGTCGCTGTACCTATTACGCGGAAAACCAGGAAATGTGGTTCAATGACACCGCAACCTTAACCCGTAAAGCAACGGCGACGTTCAAGTTCTTGTGCGAATGAGAAAGTTGAACTCGAGCGCGCGCGAAAGATTGTACGGTGTACGCGCGAACGATGAACCTGCGTGCCCCGCCGAGCAGCGCGAGGCCCCCCGATCGCTGCTTCACTGTACGCGCATTTTAACATATACAATATTCACCTATACTGACTGTTTTCGTGTGTAACAGGGAGGCTGTAAATCGCGCAACGAGATCTCCGGTTCCCGTCGGCGCTGCGAGGTGAACTTGGGTGGCCCTCGCGTCAGGTGAATCGTTACACTGTGAGTATTCGACAAAGTGGAACGACGATTGAAATCCCGAGCGGGAATGTCCGCCGGGAAGTACACCAAGAAAATAGGACCCTCGCTGACTGACGTCAGTGTTTTCACCAATCGTATTGTTGTTTATTTACGTATTCCTCGAGCAAACGACGTTTTCTCTCTTTGTCTTCAAATTTCGAGGGCTCGATTTTCGCATTTTTGGACCGAAAGCCGGATCTATGATTACTGACTAAAAAAAAGTACGTCATATTATTTATTTATCGACTCAAGCAAAAAAATAATTGAAATCAGTGCTTTTGGATGTGGAATTTACGACCTGAGAATTATTTAGGCCGAAAGTCGATATCTCCAGAAGAAAATTTTCAAAGTAGGTCAGCATTTTATACGTCTAAAAAAAAAACGAAAAAAAAAGAAAAAATCGTCAACGACAAATGTCTATCCCTCACATAAAATGCAGCTTTGTCACTCAACCCATAGAAAAACATCCCCGAGAAAAAAAAAATCCACCTTGACTTTGACAAAAGTATTTTTTTACTCCCCGCAGGTGTGGACGTTCCCAGGATGAAAATACCTGATCCGCGTTTTCTCTTCTTCTTCACTCATCCGAGTTGACTCGGACTCTTTTCCATTAAAAAGTAAAGCCGTACCCCGGGGCCGGGCGACTCCGCTTATATCCTAGGATGTTGCCGGTAGCAGGTAGCCAAGAAGAAGACGAGCGCGGCGGTGGATTCGTGTGGGCGTGCGGTCGTTGCATCGGGGACCAAGAAACACAGCGCAGCCCCCGTTGGTGGCGGGGAAGGCGAACGTTTCCCCCTCTTGCCCCCCTTCAGCGCTATGGAATACACGGAGCGCAGTGCCCTGGGTTATGGTGTGGTGCGAGAGAGAGAGCGCGGTGTTGTGGTAAGTGTGTTAACACAACGCGAGCAGAGCCGCGGCCAGGGTGAACGCCCTCCGCAGACCTAGACCCAAAAAGCGTTCGTCGTACTGTCATGGGCAACGGAGCCGCGCGCGCACCGGGAGTCAGCCTCGGTGCCACTGGGTTAAGGCGGAGTTATGTGACGCGGTGCATACCTCGTCCTGCATACGAGAACCTGACCGTACGTAATCGGTTCTTATTCGTGCCGCGACTGTAGGGCGCCGTTCGGTGTTCTAATGCCCCCTCGCACACCTGTACCACAAACCCTTCGACTCGTCCTCTCTGGATTCTTCTCGGTATCGTCGATGGAAAGTTTTGTCTTCGGGGCGTCGAGAGGCGCGCAGGATTTTCGGGGGAACGTGGGGATTGAAACTGACGATGAAATTATTTGGGGCGCGAGGAGGGAAGTTTTTTTTTACTTTTTTTTGTCTTTTTGGGGCAACTGGACTGCTGAAAGCGAAGTCGAAGAGTAGTGTGAAAAGTGGTACTTAAAAATAATTAATTAATTACGCTGTACTACCTGGAGATTTTATCGTTCGTGGATTTTATTGTACGTAATAATTAATCGCAGTGCTTTGGATTTTATTGACGTGAAAAAGAATTCTTTTAACTTTTCGAAAATCATCAACAATTTTTTTTTCTTATAGCACTTTAACGGCAATTTTTTCGAAAACCTATTTTTACGGTCATTGCAAATGTTTATTACGAAATAAAAAAAAAAAAACAAGAATAATTTCACTATAAAAATAAGATCCAAAATATAATACGACTCTGCATTGCAGCGACAATTTGAGGAAAAACGCGGACATGGATAAAATAATTCAGCATAAAATAATGCGCGAATCGTGTGAGGTTTTCACGGGCAGACACGTTTGAAAATTTTCCCGTAGCGGTTCTCGCGAATCGAAGGTCAGTTAACGTGCGCGCGCGTGCAGCGAGGCATACGGAGGAAAGAAGAAAGGGGTATAGAGGCCGAAGTAGTCCACGACGGTGAACGTTGCCGCCGCGAGGTTCCGCTAACTGCAGTTTCGCCGTAGCCAATCCGAACACACGGGGGCCACGATCGTCGTGGAAGCTAAGAGGAATTCATCATCGCGCCGTATAGAAACTGAGAAACGAGAATCCCGTGACGAGCGTCGACTTTCCGCGGCAACAACGCGCACATGCGGCACATGCGACGCGGAACTCCGCGTGGCTCGCGGACCCGGTCCACAGTCAAACGTTTCGAAAGGCCGACGGTTCGTCGACCCCTGTTGCTCGAGCACCGCGAAATTCCCGAATCCGATTACGTAGCATATGGCGTATACATATATAGAGAGAGGTCCGCGACGCGAATCGAAAGAAAGTGCGCGACCGCGACATTGAATCACACGCGTTTAATGCTGTCGAACGTATGAATCACTTTTTGGGATACCACCAACAGTTGCGTTATAATTCCACGGAAAATTCGTTTCTCCTTCATTCGCGTTTTCCGTGGAATTAAATTGTCATGCATTTCATCGATTTATGTTGGAATTATATTTAAATTGAGTCGACCGGATACATTTCTTTAACAACTTTAATATTTGCTTTATGTTTTTTATCAATTTTTCGACATCCCACATCGTTTGATAATTATTAAAAATGATTCTTAGCAAATATTCGAAGAAATCAACACTGAAGTTGCACGATTGTAATGATTACAAAAATCTTTGTAGTCGATACGATAAATATTTAAAATACGACGGAGGTTTACAGCCCGGAATTTAAGTGCTCGGGCGCGAGAGTCTTAAAAATTAATTGACCGCTAATTGGCGATTGCATCGCGAATCCATAGTACTCCCGATAAATGTTTCGCTTTTCAAGCGTCGAGAGTCATCGAGACCCTCCGCGTTTCTTCTTACGTCTACACCGGTAACGCCTTCCGCGCTTGGCACTCGGAGGAGAATAATAATTACATAATACGACATTCCCAGCATCCGTTGAACTCCGCGAGGCCGGGGGATTCAGCCGCGCACTCTCATCTCGCGTCAGGCGCGGAGCGTGTATATATTCATGCATAAGGACTGCGATTATGATAGTCCCGGGACTCTTGGCTTACGAACTCGCTGCCTCAATCGCGAGCTCGCCGGGAGGTATAGAGGGAGATAGAGATGAGAAGGAGTAGGAGGAGGAGGCAGTTAAATAACGCAAGATTATCGATACGTCCCGTTAAACTCCGACCTACGTGCTTGGCACGGGGGGTTCGACTCGACCTCCGACCTTTTTCTCGCGGTGGCTCTAAGCTCGAAGACGAAGAAGACGAGGAGGAGGAGGAGGAGGAGGAGGAGGAGGAGGAGGAAGAAGAAGTTCCGGCTCCTCGACTCGTCTTCTGTGTCTCTCAAGTGAGACCGAGATGGTGGCATCGACCTCGCAGATATTCGCGAGGTCTCGCATACATCATCGAGGCTGAGAGAAAAAAATAAGAAGAAACGGACATGAAGTTATTCTCCTATTAATACAGAATCGTCGAGGTTATTTATGACGATTATATCGCCGAGCTATTTCTCTCGGATGGCTGAATATTAATGCAGTTTATACGCAGCATTTTTTTTTTCCTCTTTTTTTGGACGAAGTGAACGATGATATGCATTTTGTATCGTTAAGGGGAACGAGAGAGACCCGAGAGAGGCGGGAAAAATAGGTTAAGGGGGTACGAAACATGGGTTTTTAATTAATAATTAAAATATGTGAGGCTTCGAATGACTTCCCGATATTTATTCACTGACCGAAGTTCTCGACAGGTCAGTCTCGTGATAACGAAGGATGTGATTCAGGGTTGGGACAGGAACAACAAAAAATGTAGGTCAGAATATTACCCTGTTACTCATATTAATCACTACTTTTATCCCTCGGCGAAGGATCAAAATACCATTTAGTGATATCCAATTTTCTCAGTGCAGCGTCATGGATGTAAAATATTTTCTCATGCCCTTTTCAGGTGACTCGATTCCCTCAACAGCAAACAGAGTCACACTACAGTTTTTTTTCACTTCCACGATGCTACATGTTGTACGAAAATATCGCAAGTCCCCGAAAACAGTGACACAAATTAGCATACGCTTCGTGAAGTAATAAAGGAATGTAACGAAAATTTACAATCCACCCACTTGCGACAATTTTATTTCGGGCTAACCCACGTGTGGCGACGATCTTAATGTATTTATTCGTTTTTGCAGATTCGATTGGGCGTGAAATTTCGGTTGATAATTCAACCGAAAATTCGGAGCCTCCGAGCGTCGTCGGTTAACGGCCTGAACGGAGGATGACCTTCGTTTATATTCCTGTGGGCGCAAGTGGAGCCTGAAACCGAAGGTCTCGCCGGGCACCACGAAGGTCCGACCGGCCGAGAGTCCTCGGTGGCATCGACCCCGAGAGCAAGAGAACCGCGAGATGACGTTCGCGGATCCCGCGGGAGAAGAGGGACCGGGGGAATCATCATCTTCCCCTGTCTCCTTCTCTCCTCGCTGACTCTCGAGAGCGGGCGATAAAAAAGCTCGCGAGTGCCAACCGACGAGGTGCTGAGAGAGGGGGAGAAGACGCACCTACGTAGACACTTGCTGTACGCGACTCGGGGACGCGAGCGCGACGATCATCGCGATAATCGACACGAAGATGCGGGCAAACGGTGAGTAAAACAGCAGCGCGATCCTCGCGCACGGAGAAAACGACATTTGTCGGGCTGGCGAAAATGAAAAAAAAAAAATATATATATATATATTTCCTGGGTAGACCAATTTTTTTGTCGTAGCAAATCATTTCATAAAGTGAAAAATGTTTAGCACCGATTTTACCAGTGTGAAAAGCTTCTTCATTTTTTAATTAACAAAAACAAATATTTACTTATAGAAAATAAAATAATTATTTAAAAAAATTATTCGAATACAAAAGGTCACTTAGACAGGTGGACTTGGAGCCAATCGAGACTACAAGTCCTAATTCTTTCAAAACAATGCAAAATGAATTTAGGAACCAACTACAAAAAATCCACAAGAAAAAAGCCGTCCCTGATTATAAGGAAAGCCCCAATATTTCCCCAACTACAAAACCTGCGCAACTTTTACAACACAAAACAAATCCAGCCCTGACCACGGATCACGGTGAGAAAACCGGAAAAATCCCGTCATCTCCCCACTGAAAAAATGCCAACCCGGACACCAAACAATAACGCCGTTCCGCGATAGCCGTAACGTCTGCCAAAGACAAACACGAGACGGGAGAAGGTTCTTTTTTGTCTCGTAGTTTTCTTCGTATTCGAAACGATGCAAAAAAAAAACAGGCATTTGACGCGTCTGCGTGGATCGAGTACAGTTGCGTTCGTCGGAGATTCGTCGAGTGTGCGTGAAAGCAGCAGCAGCAGCAGCAGCAGCAAACGTACCGATATAAAATCGAGAAACCGGGGAGCAGCGCGACGTGCGCTGCCATCGCTGCCGCCGCTGCTGCTGCTGCTGCTGCTTCGTTCGTCGCGCGCGTTCGCGTTGAGGTTGCGCGCGAGCGAGCAGCACCGATGGCAAGACCATCCTTGATGGAGGTTACTACGGGGCATCGTCCCACATTCTCTCCTTGGACGTGAACTTCACCGCTCGGCCGTCCCGCTCGCGCTCGCCCGCCCGGCGCTCGCGTCTCTCTCCTTCGTCCTTCTTCCTGCCCGCCCGCCGCCGCCGCCGCCTGCCCGTTCGTTCTCGGGCCGCCTCGGCGACTCCGCCGCCGTCGGATTTTCCCTCTCTTCGCGCGCGCGCGCCCGGCGAATGGACCGGTTCGCTCGACGCGCCGATGGGGTGCACGGCCGGTTGAGTTCTTTATCTCCTCCGTCTCTCCTGCTCTTCTTATTCTCTCCCTCTCCCTCTCCCTCCCTCCGCTCTTTCTCTCGGTGCTGCAACGAAAGTAGGATTGTCTCCGTTCGCCCGCGGTGTCCTTGTCGCCTTCCGTCCTCTCGCCCATAGCTTCGTTCCGTTCTATCCCTCGCCCTCTCTCCCTCTTCCAACTTCTTCCTCGAATCATTTTTCTCCCCCTGTTTCTTTCCAACAACGAAAGCAGGTTTATAGTTGACTCTACTATGTAAATGAAACACGTCCTCGCGATTTTCCAGCCTTCTCCGTCACCTTTGTCCATTTATCATCCTCATCCCCGTCGTACCTTCGTCTTCGTCATCTTAATTATCTTCATTATCTACGCCACCTTCATTTGCATCTTTATCCGTATCTCTGGCTCAATTTTTTGCCTCCCTCTTTCGCTCCTCTATTTCATCTTCCTCTCTATCTCCACATCCATCTACGTCATCTTCATCCACCGGCGCATCCACTATTTCCATAAGCCAACCGACTTTTTTAACCTCTTCGGCGACGGGAAAAATTTCGTTGTGTGCCGAATACCACAAAAATGTGCGCTCTATTGCGTCAATGCTGCTGAAGGTATTGATGATCCTCCCAACGTCGTCTTTCCATCCCATTTCGCGTCCACCCCTTATTATCATTACAGCTCGTTTGCAGACAAATAATTTCAGAACTCGCAAGTGATATGGAACTGCGCGACTTCTGGTTAGACACGCGGAAAGAAATAATTGGTTGCCATAGCTAAGCGCGTGGTTAAATATGCTCCAAACGACAAGATTGGTTGAGAGAACCAACTATTAGGTGTCACACTTAACCGATTGGGTGTCACAACCAACCACTTAGACGTTACAACCAACCAATTGGATATGGCAAACACCTGATTGGGTGTGACACGCGTTGGTTCTCTCCCAACCAATTTTGTCGTTTGGAACGTATTTAACCACGACCATTGGTTATGGGAACCGCTTCTTTCTTTCCATGCAGGCTATCGTCGGCAGATTCCGCGGTCCTGAAAACGTTAGTTGGATACGTTAAAAGCGCCCTGAAACTTCGAGCAAGCACTCAGATTTGAAAAAAAAAAATCGATTTAAGAAGAAAAAAAGGAGTAATTTTAGCCATGTTACTAATAAGCAAATTGTTTTAATAATTATTTATTAAAACAAAAACTGTTAAAAAATCATAATTTCTTTTTATAAAAATTTTTTTTGCTAAGTCTTATGACTTAGCATAAAAACACTAAAAAAAAGGCGATATACTGTATGTAATAATGGAAGCGAAACTCCAATATAGGGGAGACCGGGGTAAAACGGGCCTCCGGGGTAAAACGGGACCCCTTTTTTTTATCATCGAAAAAAAAAAAAAAAATTTGGTAAAATGGGCTCCCGTTTCCGTCGTAAGTTTTGAGGCTTCTTTCTTCGTCAAAACTTTTCCCGCCGTTTTCCGTGATTTTTTTTTATACGCGGGCTTCTTCGGCAACATATTTTTTCTCCATCAATTCTTCCCTGTACGGCGATCTGTCACGACTAAAATGTGCTTTTGTGTCACATTTTAGTAAAAGACCCAAATAATCAACACTCGCGCCGATCGGTAGCGTTTTGTGTAGTAATTCATATTTGTGGCGGATTCTGAGGGGGGCCCATTTTACCCTGGAATTTTTTTTTTGCCGACGTTCAAAATTGATGATTGGTTTCGAATTTTTTTAGTGAAAAGCAATAAAAAAAACACTTTGAGTTTTGTCATAGAGCCATTTTTTGCTTAGGGGGCCCGATTTACCCCGGTCTCCCCTATATGATTTATATAGGGTATCTACCCCGAAGCCAAATCTATATCTATCTATCTATCATTACAGCTCGCGTCTGCCTTTTCCGCGATCAGACAGACAGAGCGAGCGTTCTAACGCGCTCGGCCGCCCGCGGAAAGTCAACGGACAAGGTGGCGCGCGGAACTCGACCCGGATTACACGCCGGTGTCTCAACACCGCGCAACTCGTCCGCGCTACGTGTATCAACTCCGCGCGGCCCACCACCACCACCACCGGGCTGCACAGTACAACAACCGGTGGGCATTATAATAGCCGTAATAGCAGAGTCGGAGGCGGCGAGCGCCGTACACACGACGTTCGCACTTTTCATCGTCGTACCCGGCGCGCACGACTCTCCTTCGCACTCTCTCGGGCGAGAGAGACCCGCGAGACGTCGTTGGTCTCGCGCGCGGGCTGAGTGAATGCCTTCTCGCTCTCAGGGTCAAGGCACTCCCGCGCCTTCTCTCGCGGTGAGCCAACAGACCCGGCGACGAGAGCGGCTCGGCTACGGGGAGCGCGCGTTATGCACTTCCGCGCGCGCCGCCCGCGAGAGACGAGAGCAGCCATTATTTTCTCTCTGTTACGAATGCAGGAGAGTAGGGAACCCCGTGCGTAAGCGGACACCAAGGGACGGCGTAACAGTGTTACCGTTGCTCCTCGCGTCGTACGCTCGGCGGTTGCACGCCGAATCGCGTGGATACCGCCGGGTTACATACGGGCAGATCGACGATTAGCCGTTACCGACGCCCCGGAACTGCAACTCGTGACCGGAGGTTTAAGTAATATCGCGATTATGATGCATCGCGCGCGGGTTACGTACGGGTTGCGCGGGAGACGCGGGTTCGTGCTTTTGCGCGTTGTTTTCATTGTAGCTGTATGGTTGATGCGATCACCTTTTTATTAGGGCAAGAGCAGAGGTTGGGAGTATCGAACGAGAGAATTTTTACATTTGCGTCTGAGACTGCGGTGAATTTATTTTCGCTGTTCAATTTCTGGTAATCGGGATAATTTTTTTTTTTTTTTTGTAAAATGATTTCGTCTTGTTGAGATTAAATTGTTTTTGGTGAAAATAATTTATGTTTTTGATTGCAATAAGATCGGCGGGTGTGAGCAAAATAGGTATTTAGTATCAGAGGACAGATAGGAAAATAGATACCATAGCTTAGTGATCTTTTAAGACTGCTTGAATTCGGCCTGAATGCTTTTTTTCTACTTCGAGAGTCGAGCGATCCAAAATTACCTACCAAAAAATATTGAGCTATGTTGAGGTATGTTGAGGTAAAGGTTGAGGTTTAGTTTCTATTGTTTTAATTATTCGTAATACGAAAAAGAGGATCCAATGGCAGAAGTGGATTGTCCCCGTTTTGAGGACTGCATAGCGTCCGGGCGAGCTGCGAACGCCACAGGCGAAGAATGAAGAAGACCGCGAGCGAGACTGCGCGGATCGTAGGATCCGGATTCGGTAGAGCGACGACAACAGGTAGACGATGACTGAGGAAACCGAGGCGGCAGCAAAAGCCAAAGCGAGGGCAGACAGAGGGAATAGTAGCACTGGTGCGTTCAACCCGTCGTTGAATGACCTCGGACAACAATGTCCCGTAGAGTTTGAGCGCGACCCGCTCGCCGTGGCGCTCCCGGTGCTCGTGTCAACCGGAGCCGGAAATAGCTTCGTAACTGTGCGGGTCTTCTGACGCTCTTTACGATTCTCGTAAATTGCCTCGCTGTTTTTTCGCTCCCCCCCCCCCCCCCTCCGTGTTTTTTTTTCTCTCCCTTTCCTCGTGATACCTCGAACTACCATAACTTCCACCTGTACGTTGGGCCCGATATCTGTGCGACGAACAAAAGAATTCAATGTACATCCATAGCAGAGGGAGCGGACGCTGTAGACGCGGCCAATCGTAAATCATCAGAATTCTTGAGTGCCTCGAGGCTCGAAAGATTCAGGAGCTGCCGGACGCTAGCGGCATCTTTGTAATTAGAAAGAGAATAAGGGGGGAAAAAAGAGGATCGAACGTGGAGACGAGGCCGAAGTCACGATAGGGTAAATGGGGGCCTCTTTGGGGAAGGCAGAGTCATGCCCGATAAATTCCCGCTGGACGCGCGGGACCCTCGGCGCTTCGTGGCGAACGGGGGGGGGGGGGGGGGGGGCGCGATGAAAAAAAGGGACGATACGCTGCAGCGGGAAGCGAGAGTGAGAGCGACGCGATCCCGCTTTGTGAGAGGCGGTGGGATTTTTTGTCCTGTGACTCTGCCTACTCGTCAGAGCTCGTGTGGTGAGAGTAGATAAATGAGCATTAATTTTTCTCAAATAAAATGGAAATTTAATTTTTTTTTTTATTAAATAAAAATGTGCCTTTTTGAATAATCTCGAATTTTTCAAATCGATAATTTCTATTTGATCTAAAAATATGTTTATGTCATCGATTACAGCATTCTTTTCTACAGTGCAACAACATCGACTTTCAAAATCAATAATGCCAAAAAATGATTCACAAACTTAATGGTAATAAACGACTGTACAACTATCTTGTGGAGATCGTTACTGTTTTTTCTACGAGTCTCTGCTTTTTCCGTAAACATAATTTTTCATGAATTTGTTGGTTACCGGGAAACTGAGTCGCCGAGAATCGAGAGTGAGCGGACGCAATCCTGTTGAGAGGCGATGGAACGTTTTTTTCTCTCTCTCTCTTTCCTCCAACTCCTCTTAAGTCCAATGTAGCTTCAATAACGAACTGAAGATAGCACGGTGAAGTAGGAGGCTGAGGTTTGCATCACCTTGTAGGCCCAAGCAAACACAAATTAATTATTTACCTGTTCATTCTCGTGCTAATATTTCATATCACTGATTAGTAAACATGCAAAGATATGCGACAGTGTCTTGATTCCAAGTACAAACACAAAAACCTTTATCTTGACATCTGTTAGGCTCACATAATCGTTAAATGAACATTCTTGGAAAACCAGGGAACAAATGTAACAGAAAAAAACTGAAAGCTACGTAAAAATGGGCGATCGCATCCACTAATTTGCGACCTGATTTTTGTTGTTATTATTACTACAAATATCGAGACGCTATCGCTATATTTGTCACGAGGACAATAAATTATTATAGGATTAACTCGTTAATCTGTGTTTCACGAGAACAGTTTTTAAATTCAAAATCGAACTTACGGCACTAAAACTTTGCACATTTAAGACATAAAATTTCCCGGCTGTGATCAGATTAGGCTTTTGAGCTCTCGCTATAATTAGAACCAGCAATTTTTGGGCGCGTGTAGGAAAAGAGTACCAGTCGTTCTCGTATCTGTTTGACAAAGAAACTTCTTGATGATGAATTTCATGGACGGGTCATCGCATTCATTTTTGCGCAAATATAATATCTTCGCTTACGCAGAATCGCTGACTTGTTGACTGTAGTCACTCAACTGCTGTCCGGGTACGGTGTTGCAGTACAGATGAAGCACCGGACCGAATGCGAGAACCCCGAATCGTATTACGTCCTGGATATCGCCCATTTTTATGAGCATCTGTAGAAATGAAAATACTCAGTGCAAAGCGAGGATCAGGTGAAGCGACAGTTTAACGGTGCTCTCTGATATGGTATCTCTATTGTGGATCTATCTACTGTTTCAAAGTATCCTGATCAGTGACCCGCGTTGAATTAATTGTCGTTTAATGCATTAGTTTGTCTAAGGAATATTAGTCTACATCTTATATTCCTTAATAGACTAATAAGTTAATATTCCTTACTAGACTAACAAGGAATATTTGTGTGAAAAGTTGGACTGGGTGTTGGAAAGAATACCGAACTGATGTATTATATTAATTTATAGTGAACATTTTAGTCTAATGCCCTAATTTGTATTTTTCGCGCCCTTCCGTCGTCGTCGTATGATTCGTAGACGGAATTGCCACGTGACATGGCAACGGGTTGTGGCGTGAGGGGGTATGACGTCACATTAGCGGAACCGCGTTGAGCGTACGAGCAAACAAGCGACATAATCAGTTCCGCGCTTGCGCGACAGAGAAAGTGGTGAGGTGCTTGCGGGCAGGGCTTGCCGTCACTTGACCAAAAACTAAGATTACCAAACGTACTAAACGCCCGAAAATATAAATGCCGATTGAGCGTTCACCCGAATAACGAAAACCCGACAAGTCGTTATGCCGAAATGTTAATTAGCCGAAATGCGGGATTTCCGAATGGATGAAAATACCGAGTTTCATTTCAACCGAATGATAATGTTCCCGACTGCGCCATTTGCCCGAATGTATCGAACACTCGAAAGTCCGTTCCCCCGAAAGGCATTTTGCCCGAACATGTTTTTCACCTAAGTAGAGCTCTTCATTACTGATACATGATACTACGTCTGTCGGTGTATTGGAGTTCTAGAATTCAATCTATAGTCACCCCGACCTGTGATATTTTTCGTCTGTCAATGCATAAGGTATTTTTCACACAGCAATTCGTAAGTACCACAATACTCGTAATATTCGCAATACTCGCAATACTCGCTCAGTACTTGCAATATTCGTAAGTACCTCCAATATACGACAGACTTAGTATGATGTATCGGTAATGAAGAGCTCTTCTTAGGTGAAAAACATATTCGGGCAAAATGCCTTTCGGGAGAACGGACTTTCGAGTGTTCGATACATTCGGGCAAATGACGCAGTCGGGAACATTATCATTCGGCTAAAATGAAATTCGGTATTTTCATCCATTCGGCAATCCCGCATTTCGGCGTTTTCACCATTCGGCTAATTAACATTTCGGCATAACGACTTGTCGGGTTTTCGTTATTCGGGTGAACGCTCAATCGGCATTTTGCATTTTCGGGCGTTTAGTACGTTCGGTAATCTTAGTTTCTGGTCAAGTGACGGCAAGCTGCGGGGAGTGGTGTGGGAAGGCCGGCAGTTCGCTGCGAAGAGCCGCAGTGCACGAGAGAGAACAAGAGTTGGATCGCTCAACGGAAGTCTGTCTCAGAAAAGTGATTTTCAATTCGGTAATGAACCAATTTAATTTAGACATACAGTACACGACCGCGTAAGTTGTGTTAAGATCTATGGATTTTATTGGTACTTCACAACGGATTCCAGTGAATATCGTGGATTACATTTATTATGTAATAACTCGCGTACAGAGAAGTCGCGGAGACGAAGAGGAAGACAGATGAAGATCGTGAGAGATAAACAAAGTCATTTGTTCGTGCAAGAATAAAACAGAATCGCGAATACAAGCGGCGCGGTGATTTCAAAAACTAAAGTCAATATTTTTAACAAGTTGGAAACTCGGTGAACGGCCAATTGCACACCCAGATAAGTTGGAAACCCCTTCCCCCCCTATTTCTCCCCCTTATTTTCTCCTAAATTACTTGGCAGACGGAGCTGAAATTTCGATAGAATGTGTGGAAACGCTGCAGAAATGGGCGAAGCTTCTGACTCGTCGAAACTCAAAGCCGTTCGATCGGCAGAACCGAAAAACAAAAGTGTGAGATTAGTTGCGAGAGGGACAATCCTATAGGCGTTTAACATTGGGCGCAGAAATTCCCACCGGTGTATCTCACTGCCTCTTAAGTAGCCGCGATTTAAGCATGTGTTAAATATACCCAAAATATTTAGCAACTCCAGCTTTAGCTTTTGTGGCTGTCCTGCACCGCATCTCGATGAAAATCCTGCCGAGGCGTCCCGATTGGCCAATCAACAATGGCCTTGGGTGCCGACCAATAAGAAGGCTCAACGAGCGAGCCTCGAAACCCGCCACAGCTGTGGCGATTTACTCGCGTCTCGTCTGCCTCAGAACAACGAAAAAAACTAAGTTCCTACGCAAAGGTTTAACGAGTGAATATATTTCTTATTAAAGTCCTGAAAAAAAAAGTATATTCGGAGTAATCGGTGATCTAACGTTATATAACGTTCGAGCATAGGTAAACAAATTAAAGGGTCGCTGGCTTTCCTCACGAAACAGGTAGACAGGCCCTAAGAAAGGATCGTTTCCAAATTAGCTGGCGTTGCCAACTTATCTGGTCGGTTGGACTTACGCGAATGTAAAATACGCGGTTGTGTACTGTACTGATATTAGACAAATAATCATAAGGCTTTTATGGTATGGAATGGCTTTTAAAATATTTGTACCAGAAACGACCCGACCCGTTGTAGTCATTGTGTGTTTATACTCCTCGAATTTGTGTATTGTTGGCAAATCTAAGGCACTCGCATAATTACTCACCAACACTGCACTAATGCTCATAACAAGCATATTCCCACTAATAACGAGTGCTAATGATATGGAGTACGAGGATTCGATGAGATTAGCGAATCTGATTAACATAAAGTAAATCAATTATAACGGTTGTATTCGATGCTACGGATGGGAGTTTTTGTAGCCATCAGGGTGGTCCTTAAATTGGCTTTTTTTCATTTTATACCTCATAGTGAGATGTGAAATAAAAATACGTCATGCAAATAGACTCCGAGATTGATGCATTTATAGAGGTCAATGTCGGCAATTTAAAAAAATGTAATTATGTTCGTAATGTTAAATTAAGCTTCGGAGCATCTGATTTGAACCTTTGAGTGCCAAGACAAATTTCCTAGGCATTTCCTAGACAAATTTCCCAGGAATCTAGGCATCTCTGACTCAGACCCGATTTGTGCTTGCCGAATTTCCATCATAAAAAAGAGTAAATAGGCCTAGAAGACGCGAGAAGGGGAGATCAAATAAAAAAGACAAATTTCCGCCAAGACAAAGTAGCTGAGCAGTTCTGCTCAAGTAGCGATAATTTAACACTTTATTCGACTTAAGAACCACCCTAGTAGGTATAGTAATAATGACCAACGTTATTGCTTCCTTGTGCTGTCTTACGCAGAAGCAGAGATTTTTGTACTCGACATCCTTGTTCGATTGCATTGTAGATGAACTCTTGTCTCCAATGGCATATTTCAGATTGTAACTGAATGATGTAAGAAAAATTAATTATTTTCTTTCTCCATTGTGTGTCGGTCGTTCAACATCTAATAAAGGATGATGCGGCTTACGAAACAATTTCAAAAAGAGCGCAGCAGTGCTGCACCCAAATCAACAATGTCGTGTCCATGACGACATAAAGCAAAATACACAAGAAACTTGTTAGATAAGCATGAAAAAGTATCCAATAATAATACTTTTCTGGATCGACTCCATACTCTGCCTCATATAAATATTTTTTTCCCCGTGATTCGTTCAACGGCGATAAAGAGTCCATCACAAGAGGTACTAGTGGTAAGCCGGTAAAGGCCGTGGTAAAGCCATAGATACAACCTGATGGAAAATGAAATCAACGAAATTTCGAAATTATCCAAAAATCCTGCGGGAAAATGAAGCAAAATCTACGAGTAACAGCTCTAATGCTGTTGTAATTCTACTTCCTCATACAGGAGGCTTTGATGTTGGGATTTGTCGTTGTGATCAATAATCCGTTGAAAATCAAAATAATTGAAATGTTCCAAAAAATGGTATTTAACAAAAGATACTCAAAGTGTCTGTGTGTAGAGTGTTAGGAACGCATCGATTGACTGAAGAATCGATCTCGCAACTTACGATTATCGACATATTTAGTCGATTCTCAACCTCATGTTAAATAATCGCATGGTTCCAGACGACATCTACAGGTGGGCGCAAATAGACTTATGAATGCCGTTTTTTGTAATCTAGGATGCCCTAAATCATGTACCTTTACCCCATCTCCTTTACGTACTTCGTGTTAGATGGGACAGTTAAAATGTTTGTCAAAGCGTCCTTTATAAGAAACGTAAAATTGATTAGCATGCTAAACTTTAGAGGAAGCTCGACAACGGAAGAGGAATACAATACGGGAGGATTAAGCGTTAATACAGTTTACAGGGCTTTTTTTATAGATACCAGAATATACAATAGTTATCACTCGTAGTTGCTCGGCATATTTCTCCAATATAACCATTGACGATGGATTATTGGACAATGATTTCCAATCGTTCTCCATCCGCTGAACGAGCTCCCATATCTGTAACGATGAAAATTCATGAATCGGATATTAGGATTGAAGAGCAATTAAAGAGCATCCCTGGAGGACATACCGCTGGCCTTTTGATCACGCCATTCAACAATTTCACCCAACTGACAAGGATGACGACCATGCAAGGTATACCCTCGATAACACTGTCGGTCTCACCCCAAACATTATGCACTCTCACCAACTTAAAAGCCGTTTTGAAAAATATTAGCAAGGCCGTGAAAAATAATAACTTAAGGCGGAGGACTCAACGCATCGTGAAAAATCAGCGGACAAAGGTCCAGCCGGAGTTACGCCTTGCTCGCCTGAGGCTCGCTACAACGCGGCGCACTATATGTTATTTTGGCTTCGCGTTATTTTTGCTTTTATTATTGTTGTTTTCACCTAGGATTACTCATTGCTGTTCTAACGCTTTCGCTCCTTATTTGTCTAATACTCTTATGTGTATTCTAGTCCTTGGGGGATTTAATACCCGAGGATGAAAATAAATACTACTGTAAAAGTGCCGGTAATACCTACCGGCAAACTTGTTCAGATAAGGAAACACGTTCGGGTAAATTATCACGCAAAGTTTTTATATAATAAGTGAATCGGTTAACTGACGCTCACAAAAAAAAATAAGCCCCCCGAAAAATGACCCGGAAAAAATGCCCCGAAGGGACATTTTTAAGGCACCCACTTGGACGTCGCGCTTCGAGCTCCGTACGGTTTCGTCGTTGCGCTTCGGGCTCCATATGGTTTGAATGTCGCGCTCTGTACGGTATGGACGTCGCGCTCAAAAGAAAAATCTTTTCTCTAAAACGGTCCCCTTAAATTAATTCAATACTTATGACAATTGATATGCCTGGTTAAAAAATCCGATTAGAATCAATAAAATCATTACACATACACAATACTAAAATGATCGATTCCACAACGTTTTTAGGCACTCACGTTTTGAAAAAACACACAAAATGCCTATTGAATTCGGTCTACATGTGTCTAAATTAACTTTTTGTGGGCATTTTATTATTATTTGTATTTACTCATTTGTTTTTACAGCACATTCTTGAAACATAGTTATATAGATATTCTTGGAGTAACAGAATACAGGAATTTAATTATTAAGTATTTTTAATTGTTGAAACAAGATTTTGTGTTACCCGGACGTGCGAACACTCAATTGCTATGTATTGAACAGGCCGCACAAGATAAGCGCACAAAGCACAACAGAGCACAAAGCCGATCTTCAAACCGTTGTCCGCACGAAGCGCGACGTTCAAACCGTACGGAGCTCGAAGCGCGACGTTCGAACCATACGGAGGGCGAAGCGCGACGTCCAAGTGAGTGCCTTAAAAATGGCCTAAGGGTTTGGGGGGCGAAGCCGTCCTGCTTGTTTCATTTGATCCATCTATAGACACAACTGAACCCGATATTTAGAACAAATTTGAGCATTTTTTGCTCAGGGGGGGGGGGGGGCGAAAGTACTGTGGAATGCCTCATATTCGTTTTCTACATAGTAAAATAAAAAAATACTTTTCGAGAGTTGACCGATAAAGAGTTGCTTCGAGTATGAAAGTCTTGTCGTGTCTCGTCGGTAATTGGTCGCAAATCTACTTGTCTCGAGACGCTACCGCGTCTCTAGATTACAATATCGATACCTCGGGAACTAGGATGCTTCCGGTGACTGAGACCATGAGAGAAGGTAACATTATTCTCGCGGTCAAAGACTGCTCCGGCCATACACCGAGTTGTCGCATAAACAGTTTGTTCAGTTTGTAGTAACGTCCGTCAAACAAACTGTTCACCATTGCTTCGATAACGAAAAGGACAGGTTTCGCCAAGTAACGCAACGCTTCGGGTGTATTAAGTAAGAGTTGTGCTGGAGAGAGAAGAATATACGGAACTACCGCCGTTCTTCTACTTCTTATTTTCTTTCTTGGCTACCGCCATCTAATTATAGCATATGCCACAAACTGGCATATGCTTCTCACCTCCATGTCAGAAAAAATTACTTGTCAAAACCGTATCATTACGAAGTTTTCACGGGACTATGACTTGTCGCAACAAATTGTGTGTGACACGCACTCCCACCCGTGTACCACTTACCTCGCATCTTTCGCCTCGGGACGATAGGCAATTGCTTTTCAATCGATATTCACGAAAACTTTCCTGTGATGATAAAATATTGAAACATTAATGCGACACCGACACCGCCTGTTGCTTATTGTATAGGTAGATACAACAACAGAACGTCACGTTTCTTTACGAGAAGTTCGGAAATGTTTTTTTTTTTTCAGTTGATAAGACAAAACTATACCGATTGTATCGACGTTTCTTCCTGACGTTTTCACATTGCTGCCATCGCGTGTTCACTGTCTTCTAATTTTCGAGACTTTACTCCAATTCATTTGCACCCAATACGCGCACGTTCGAGAGAAAACTCTACAACGAAGAGAATGCCGCAAGGAACGCGATATCTTGATTTCTGCATTTTTCACCGAATTTTAAAGCCGGAAGTTGAGTTGCGTTTTTCGCAAAAAAATGTGGATTTCGCAAAGTTCGAAAACCCTATCCGACGGGAAATTTCCCGCTGATTCCGAAAAATACTGTCGTTTGCCCGAAGAAGAGAAAATTCGACGAGAAAACAAAAAAAATTTTTTTTACTTTTTTCGAAATTTCGACGATTATTTTATTTATATTTTATGATCATTTTTTATGTATTTATTATTTTTATAATTATTTTCTCGTGAATAAATATATAAACGAATAAAGAAACAAACAAATAAATAAATACATAAATACATATATAAATAAATAAATAAATACTTGCCATCATGAATTTGTATAACTAGGGGAACAGTAACGCGCGCTCACGCGCGCGGACGGGTTAGTCGCGCTGCAGCGCTTATGTCAAATTGCGACAAACTGTCAAATTTCGCGCTGTTAAACAACGAACTGTCGGCCCTCGACCAATGAGAGGCCGAGTTATATCGACAACAATGGTGGCTCATGCACTTTTTAATAGAGGATAATAATAATAATAATAATTATTATAATAATAAAATATGGGTAAGTATTACGATATGAGTAGTATTAGAAAAAAATATTTATACTTATTGTTATAATTACGAATAAATAAATTATTCGTAAGATAAGAAAACGATTAAAAAGAAAACATTTTTCAAATCAAACGCATTTTTCGGATAAAACATCACCATTTTCACAATGTTTAATATTTCAGCTAGAACGGGATTGCACCGAAGGCAGCAAGTGGTTACGTAAGGGACGTAGAGAGGGAAGGATTTCTTGTGTGCTCTTCTGCTCTGGTTGGGCGATCTGCGTCCCGCGATTATGCCACTTTCCATCGGCCTCGGTTTACCTCCCGAGCGGCCGCCCGGGATATTCCCCCCGCATGTATGACGCGATACGCGTAGGCGATGTGCCGTTTCGTAGCTCCTCGATTATGGTGATCAGAAGGTGCGCGCACGTTTTTTCGGCCGATCGATCGCCCCCTCGCGTTTCTGCTCCTTGCAACCTTTGCTCTGCGAAGCACACGGGAATATGCGTTATCGCTACATACATTCGTTGAATTTTTACTCGTATACTTTGTGACAAGAGAAACATGTGAAAATAAGTAAAGTTTTTTTTTCGTCAAAATATCGACTTTTATCCTATACCGTCTTTCTTAACTCGCATAATTCTCCCACGGAAAATACTTTTTTTTACTTGATATAGAAATAAATCATTTTTCCGACGTCTTTTTTTGATCGTCAATAATGGATTTTGTGCCTCATGATCTTTTTACGGGAGTAATTAGCGGTCGAGGAGGATTTTTGGAAAGGGAAAATTGACATATGCAGAGATATCCATCATCAATTTAATTCGTCATCAATAGCTTCACCAAAACGACTGTACACGGAAGACTTTGATCATGTGGTCGTGTGATCTGTGGATCTGTACAAATAATAACATTTTCTAGCCGCGAAATACATTTTCGCTATATCATAGATATAAACATGGCCAAAAGACCCTGCACCTGATTTAATAAATCTCTGATAAACTTAAACATGTCGATATGGTTGAACGTTTATATTATATTTCCATAATAATCGATGGATCCTTGGAAAATATTCGCGACTTCATCTCGTCCGATTCGCGTAAAGACAAAAAATATATCATCTTTCTCGCAGCACGAGTGGCAATTTTTTCTTATTGTCGAACGAGACCTCGAGGCCCCTCATCCAATTTAGCCTAAGTACGGCGGATCTTTCCTGTCGCCTTTTGTGTATCATTATAAAACGTCGGCGACGAGATCCGTTGGTGGGTTCTCGATGATGGTTTTGCTTTGTATGAGTCGTAATTCAATCTTTCTCGCTCCCTGCGCGTTTTCCTCCTTATTGGCTGCCAGAGAAAAATAAATAACCATGAGATTAAGGCGCGGCCCTGGATTTTAAAAATCGCTGCTCCGCACAGTGGAAACTTACCCAGGCAGCTTTCGCGAGTTTTCAAGAGAACGGCGTACAAAGTATTTATCGTCTTTTCCAAAGCGGTTTTCACGCTCGCGTCAAAGTCCGAATGTGCGAGAAACAGAGCGGCGAAGAGATCCCCGGATCCAGTGTATGTGGCTGGTATTCTTGGAATATCCATCTTTATCTTTGTTTTATCTGTCAATAGAACAGTTGCAAGTTTAGAATTTCGTTTATTCACTGACTCGATATAATCACTGGTTCTTTCATCTTATCTCGCTCGACGAGTATAGTCTCGCTTGATCGGTATTCAAATACGTTAGCCTCGAAAGAGCGCGAGTTTAGTGGTAGATCAAAGACTCAAAGAATCAACGCGGCTAATAAAACGCGACGTTTTGCAAGGTTCGTACCTTTTGCGCTACTCACTACAGCCGTAAGTTTGTCGTTTATCTCAGTCGAGGAGACGGCAATAGTCTTTGGGCCCATACAGTGCAAATCTTCGACGGCGTCTTTCAAGTCATTCATCGTATTTATTTTTCTTCCGGTTAGAAGTCTGAAAATCATATTTACGTATTGTCATCCAGAAAATATGGTTCCTTATAAATGAAGTGTTACAAAAGAAACAAAAATTCGTTTAAAATCGTGCAGAAAAGCCATTAGAAACAAAAGAAGTTAAAACAACGAACGAAAAAAACTACAAAACGTATTGGAATTCGACGTAATCATAATAAAAGTAAATCGTGGAAAAAAAACCACAGGAAGATAAAGCAATGACGATCGGTACTTGTTTCCACACAGTATAACAATCCTTTCTTACTCCAATTCGAACTGATTTGGTGTCAGAATATCTGCCAGTGGGACTATATCTGTTTTGTATATATCCTTTAGTTCCTCTGGAACATACATCTTTCCATTGTCACCCATCACTGGATCACACACTATAAAAAGAAAATATTATGACTATGCACAAAATCTTTAAAAAAATCACTATAAAATAAATGTGTACCATAAATGAGGTTTGGATTCTTTTTCTTCAATACTGGCACCAGTTGAGCAATTCGCTTGAGGAAAGAAGCAGAACCAACATAGCCAGTCAGCAGATGACTGTACAGATCTAAATTATTTTGCTCCAATCCATCAACCAGAGCGCCTAAATAACAAATTATTAACCATCAATACCAGCCCAAAACAGGTAAAAATGTATTCCCCCTAGATTTCACTTTACGAATTGTATAACCCTTACCCAGGTCCTCATCGTTCAATATCTGCCCTTTGACGACCTTGTAGCCTGTGTGATTTGATAACTGTACCGAGTTGATTGCATCGACTTCGTAGCCCAAGAGCTGCATTTGAAAGTAACAAATTTCGTAGATACGATAAGATATACAATGAGCAGCAGATAACGACTGATAAAGCCCCAAAGGAACTTAGAAAGCATTTTTTAAGACAACGCAGTTGTCTAACAAATTAATTGTTCTACGGAAATAAATAATTTATTATGCGTAATTCGTACGGTAGTTTTGAACACTGACCGAGCAGCACAGCGATTAAAGTCAGAAATGTACCGCGGTCGGTAACGAAAACTAATTAGGTTGTTGATCACGATCCCCGCGGGGGTGAAGGCGAGAGGGGAGGCTCCTATGATTTTGCACAGTGTCGTCATCACTACCAACTTCGTAATGTTGTACGTTAGTGATGCGAAACACGGCACTACGTGGTTATTCTGATAATTCAGACGATAAATTATCATTATTTATGCACAATAATGATCTAAGATTAAATTGCCTTTGATAAATTATAAATATAATGTTGTTCTAATACGAGTATATCAGCGTGTGTGATCTGGCAACGCCACGTCGTAGTTCTGAGTATTATTGTTTCGAGGTTGGCGGTCGTGGTGCCTGAATTCGCATCTCGCAGCCACCGCAGCCACGCCAGTCGATAGTTCCGTCACGCGATTTGAGGTTAGAATGGCGAGCAGTGAGCATATATAGAAGAATTCGGAAAACAAATCGAAAAAATTCCACTGTAAAGGACGATACGTCAGTTAGTCGGTGTTTAAACAATGCAGAAGTCAGTCGGACACAGCAAAAAAAAGAAAGCTCTCGTCGAAGGAGACAGACGATCCAGGCGAGCAACCGGCGTATGTTGTGGATGGACGTCGGATTGTCGATTTGACAGTTCTTGTAAATGGCCTGGAATGTAGTTTTTGCAAAGAGATACCGTCTCTAAAATACATCGAAGGTGAACTTCGACATGGTCTAGCTTCGATTCTCACCATACGCTGTCACCACTGCCTTCTCCTGAATAAAGTGCAGACTGACACAAAATTGAGACGAAGAAGCTCAACGAGCATGGACATGGTCACTATTCTATGAATTTGAAGGCTGCATTCGGTAAGTACCCCAATTGTGAAATTCTTCATATATTTATCTAATAACACAATTTACAATTTTACTGTAAAATTGTATGCGATTCAACGTATCAATATTTTTTTTCAGGAGCATTGCACAGTGGGATCGGCTACACCCATCTCAATAAAATGCTAGCATCCATGAATATTCCTTATTTCATGGATGCTAGAATATATACGGCGCACTGAGTGGGTCCGAATTTTGGTTCGGACCCACGGATACTCGACTTCGGAACGAGAAACCGCAAGTGTCGAGCGTGCGATCGGGGTGTAGCAAACGAAGATCACGACTGTCGATTGAATTTTAAAGGTAGCGCCAGGGCCATGGAACCGGACCTCGCTGTAGATCTTTGTACGCAAAGCGCTATATTGAAGGCGGCCAATACCGAAGTCGGGATTTTGGTAAGCGACCATGATGACTCGACGATTGCTCCAGTTCGGAAAGCCATTGATCACCCAATTGTCAAGTTTTCCGACAAGAACCATGCAGCGAAAGGAGTGAAGAGCGCGCCGTACACTATCAAGGAGCAGCTCAAGGAACTAATGAAAGAAGCGATAATTATCTCCATGGGTGTTTGACGTACGCGATTTCGGAGAATCAAGGGAAGAGCTCGGTGATAGCGGAAGTACTGCAGCAAATTCCTGACCACTGTTTCAATAAACACGAGAAGTGTGGACAGTGGTGCCGATTTGCAAACGATATAAAGAGAACTACCAGCATGGCTCGATTCCTGGTGGGTTTACCAGTCCGTCACTGCATCAGGCGTTAGTCAATATTTTTGCTCAATTAGCCAAGAATGTTGACAAATTTGCCCACGGTACGTCGAGTCAACGTAATGAAAACCTCAACGCGGTTATGGCGAGCAAAGCTCCGAAATCACGTTGCTATAGTCTGAGCGCTTCCAGTGATTACCGCTTTTCCTTGGCCGTGGGTAGCCAGAAAAGGTAATAGTTATCAGAAATGTTATACTGGTTACGGGATAACATATTTTATATTCCACGAGAATAAAAAAGTACGTATCCTCTATGCGTGTTGTTTCAATTTCGCGCGCTTCGTTTTCGCGGCTCACAGCTGATGCGGCGTTGCTATGTTGTCAGGGAGTTATTTGATTTCGCAACACTTCCTCAACGTTTTACGTTATATTTTTTATGGTTTCTCTCTTATTTGCCTTATAATGATAGATCGACCATATATGATCGTGATCAGCATACTCTGGGCTATATCTGGTCTGTTTTTTATAGGGCTGACATCAGTCTGACCGTAAATATAGGTCAATAAATAGGGCCGGTATCGCCTCGATATAATAACTGTTGCATCACCGTAATAATTCGAGTCAACTTTTAGAGTTCAATATCTCGTAAATAATTATTATTACCAGTCTCGATATTTTACCAGTCAATGCAGAAACTATTCATCTACGTGCTGTATAAATTTCAAAGAGCTGGTATCAAATTCAGTTTTGTGATTGACAACCCACCAGGGGATGCGTTTCTGTACGAAGGCAACAATTTTATTTCACCGCAGGATTAACATAGACGGAGCGAACAAAAAAGGTAAACAGTTTTAATTACCGGCTTTGTCTGCGAAGGTCGCGAGAGAGGGAGATAGCGCAATATCGAGGAATGTCGATGCCCGATATTCTTCGGTATACTATTGATAGAGATATATTTACCTGCAGCGGAAAGGTGGCACTTTTGTTACCGACGTAACCGGAGACAACGTGACTTTGAATCGAGAGAACGTGTTGTTTTGGATATTCGGTCATTATGCACGCTTGGAGACTCCTCAATCCGTGGAAAATCGCGTTTCGTTGGCACACGATGCACCCACCGTGCTGGACTGTGCTGGACTATGCGCGACATACGTACATTTCTCTGTCTATCGAACGCCTGTGACGGTGTCATGTGCGCATGAGCGCGAGACGGCCGACAGAAGCTCCGGCGGCGCCTATCGCGACGCGCGTTCCTCCCTATCTCTGCGCGCTGAGTCGCATAGATAGCGTCGCACGCTTGGCTCAATCTTGTTGCTTCGCAAATAGTTTCAACTGTAAGTCATGGCCATAGCAATATTGCTGTCGATGTGTATAACGCGATAACAGACTATGAAACATCAAAGTCATCGAAGACACTGAGAGTATTTACAATAATAATAATTACAATTAACACACATTACAATAATAATAATAATAATAACATTTATTTCACATTAAATGATATATTAAATGAATCTGTTGAATTTTGAACAATTTTCCTCATTCTCGAAAAGCGCGTTCGCCGTGTCGATTCGCCGATCGCGCTTATACCGACCGAGCAGCCGCACGATCCGCGTGTTCCGCCCGCGGCCGCGAGGTATCGCTCGCGATCTCGGGATCCAGAAGATCGATCGACATTTCTCCTCGATCTGTATTTCCGAGCCCCTCGCACACAGGTGCACATGTCGGGCCTAACACAAGTGTCGCGATATACGTGACGCGGGAAGCGAACGCGAGTGGGAGAGAGAGACAGAGAGAGAGACGGGGGGAGGGCGAGGAGCGAGAGAGAAAGACTGGGGCAGGGAGAGAGTGAGAGGGCGAGTGTCGGGGACTTGTTTGTGAAACGGCCCCCACGAAAAAAGTATGGCGACGTGGGAAAGTGAAAAATTCGGTGAGGTTGGAAATGGCGAGGGCATCGACGGCAACTTCGACGGGATTCTCGTGACTCACGATCTCCAGGACTGCTTGGACGACAGTCTCGATCTCGCGAGCTTCGGCCGAGCCTACGAGCAGTCGGCGGTCTTCGATTATGGCAAATACTCGGACGAAGAGTCGCCGTCCACCGTCAAGCCGCCCGATGACAGCACGGGGTGAGTTTTTTCCACTGAGTTTCATTCATCTCCCGTCGCGGGACGGCGGGTTTTCCGGGTGTTGTGTCGCCTCGCCGAGCGCCGCTCGGGTTTCTCCGCGTTTCCCGCAGTCTTGTCACTCGCCGCCCGTGTTTTCCTGCCCTTCCCTTATAAGGACATTTAGCCAGGCGATTTGAAATTGAAACTTTCGGCAATATCCCGCTCGGCGATCTAGCCGACGTACTTGGCTTCCTTTTTTCGCGGCTGCACGCCCTGTCGATCCGACGATCGCACGAAATTGCCTCGTGCGGTTGTTGATTTATCGCTGCGCGGCTAATGTTCGATTATTTTGTAGCGCGCAGCTGACGCCGATTTGTCCGTCGCGGTGATGATTTTTCGTGGTTTTTTTTTTGTTCGAACTGCGTTTTTTCGTTGTTTGCATGCGAAATGGGCTGCGACGGTAAATCTCGGGAGTGTAGCGTAAATTATGACATTATGACTGAGTCGGATGGCATGAATTGTGAGATGATATTTCTCAAGAATACATTAGTAACCACCTAGCGTCCTTCTGCTAAAAATACATTTGGGTGAGTTAGCTCCGAGGGCTCCCAATGTTTCCCAATAACAGAGCAAGATTTTCTGTTTGCGCGCTTCGCTTGTTGCAAACAGTGTTACCGGGTGTAACAGGTGTAAGGAGCCAGGTGCTATAAATTTAGTTCTCCGCCGGCACAAATGACGATACAAACAGAGTGGAACACTGAGTCAGTGTTCTCGTGCACCGGTATATTAATAATACAGCTGTCTAATAGCTCGAGTTTATTTGGCATTGGGATCTTTGGATTTGAACTTGGGTGAATGCGATTCTCACGCACAGCTGCATAAACCCCAAAAGAATTTATGTATGCTTGTAGGAATTCTGTATCTGAATCTTCAAAGGTCAGAATATGCTGTGAAATTTGGAAATTAAATTTAACTGTACAGCAAGTTTTTGCAATACAGCATATTAGATAACTGCAATTAATTTGTTGTAACTGATTATCATTATTGTGAAATTAAAGCACTTGTTATAACTAACAATTTTATGAATGTTTTTAATATGCTCTACATTTGTTTTTCACAACATAAAAAAAATATTAGCATTTACAAAAAGTTAATAGCAAACTGATAATCTTCATTTTTATATTATTTAAATTAATAGAGATTTTCTTATAACATTTTTAAAAATCTGCTGTTAATAATAATTTATGCTATTTAAATATTGTAAAATAATTTTTATTGATTGGTCAATTGGAGATGTATATGAGATATTTCATTGATGAAATATGGTGAATTCTCATCTGGTGAAGATTTTGCAGAAAATAAGGATGAATTTGCAGTTGACTTTTTTTACATTAGAACACAATTTTAGAAGCTTTTTTTTTTCTAAAAAGAACTTGTTGGAGGTACGTATTCCTACCTTATTTCTATTACGTAATAATATTATGCTAGAATATACAGGGAATTTAATGAGAGAATATTTCTGGCTGCTTACAAGTAAAATATTTGTAGTATGAGACAATTCTCGCCTGAATGCGAGTAATAAAACGGCCGTAAAGTGTATGAGAAATATTTGCCTCAAATGTCTATAAATAGTTAAAGAGACACATTACTTGTCACAGGTATATTCATCACACGATCAGTCCAAATGAGATTTACATGCGAATTCATCCTGGCCAGGATGACTCGATGCCGGATGATCCATCGCACGCAACGATCACAATCGAAAGTACCGATCCCGATACCAATCAAAAACATATCAGTCGCTACGAGTGCGAGTACGACGGATGCTCCCGCACCTACAGCACGGTCGGCAATCTTCGAACTCACATGAAAACGCACAAAGGTAGTGCCTGTTGTTGTTGATTATTGTGATAAAATGTATATTGCTGCTCCAGGCTAGTTGAGCTTTGTACATTGTTTTGCTCTGTGATTGTTAGCCCCGAAACACAGTGAATTTGCACTTATTCTATTATATGCAAAACAGATATTCTATTTTTGTACAAAACAGAATTATTGTTTAGATTGAAGTTTACATTCCCATTAAATTCATTGTCAAAAATTATAATAATTTGCTGCTATTTCAACAGATGTTTTCCAAGCTCCAAAAGATTTCTTAAGGTAATGTGAAACGTACATTGATAAAAAAAAAACGAAAAATGTTTAAACCACGGTGTTTAAGGGCTAACTGTGGACTGTGTAAAAATGCTAATTTTTGTGATATTTATTGCGATAGACTGTACAATGGCTATTTGTTCGAATAATGCTTTTGCATGTATCGGAAACGCTGATTCATCTTAATAAAGATCATTTATCGTGGCATCATTGACTCATGAGTGTATTTGTTCTCTTTCACCTAAAACGCTTACTAAGGACTCGGTTTTTTGGTGAGTATTATCAAACGTGCGGTTGAGGATAAGGTCAGTGTTCAGTTCCTGACGCCTTAAGACCAATTCCTGACTCCTTTAATGAACTGTTATAAATAAAATTCACCTAAAAAATTATTCGACACACGTAAATTTTGCGCAAATATTTATTTGAATTATTTTCTGAGCTTCCCAAGTTCGTTGACTCGACCTATAACTCCTTTTTTTCAATGATATTTCTGTTGCCAAATGTTAACTAATTTTACTAAGATTTTGGAGTCATTGCATTATGTAAATTCTAAGTTAAACAGTTTCATGACATTATTAACCAAACACTTGAAGGACATCTTATTTTTGAGGGCCTTGAGAGAGTTAAATTATATCTACAGAAAATGTTACTTGCAATAAATGTTATATTAACAAATTACAGTTAACTAGAGTTTTAACGAAACATTTTTAAGGGATGCCTTTCGATTACAGGCGAGACGGTTTTTCATATCGTTTATAAGAAATGGACTCAATTGTGAGCAACGATGTTTCCGTAATTTAGAAAAATCCTCTGAACCCATTATAAGAAATTGTAAAAGAATTTTAGTCTTCTTTATTTCCGTTTCGGAAAAATTTAACTTTTCACGTTTTCATTTCTCGAATTAGGAGATTTTTCTGCATGCCGAGATAAACGTTACAAACAATTAAATCCCAATTGCCTGAAATCGGAAGCCTCGAAAACTTTACGAAATTGAACACAACGGTCAGGAACTGCTGAAACACTTACACTATCGTAACGCGAGACGCTGCAAAACTAAATGATCGTCAACATGTTCTTTCACAGTTAAGGAATGACATCTCAGAATAGGATTTGCGTTAAAAAAAAAACAATTAAAAAAAGCAAGCTTTTCGTCCATGTACACGAGTATTGTCTATCTATGTATATCCTTGAACGTCCAGGTGTGATTGCGAAGGGATCGCTTCGACCTGCATGGCTTTCGGTTAGTGCGTCAGTGACGATAATTTTCTTCTCGTCTACATTATTACTTCTGTTATCCATGTGGAATAGATTTGTTCAAGTGCGAATATTTCAGGCGAATATCGATTTAAATGCGCGGAAGCGAGTTGCGGAAAGGCATTTCTCACCTCGTACAGCCTTAAGATCCACATTAGGGTACACACAAAAGTTAAACCGTTCGAATGCAATCACAATGGGTGCGAGAAGGCGTTCAATACGCTTTATAGACTGAGAGCCCACCAAAGACTCCACAGTGGTAATACGTTCAACTGCGAGGAAACGGGATGCGTTAAGTTCTTCACTACACTAAGCGATCTCAAGAAACACGTCCGTACCCACACTCAAGAACGACCATACAAGTACGTCTCTTGATGCTCATTATCATTGTGCTTTTGCAGTGTTTAAAAGTCTTTAATATATGTTCACGAGTGACATTCATATTTTTTCTGCTGCAATGCCCTTTGAATTGAGACGCATGAAGGGTGGAGACACCAGTGGCTGAACAATGCAGAAATAAGTAATTTTTTAAAGCTTGGTCCGAAAAATTGTGGATGTACAGTTGTAGTTTATCGAAATTCAAAATTTCAAATTAGACTTTCATAATTTTTTAATGAAATACCAAGATTTTGAGTCTCTGATTTTGACGGTTCATTTATCGGTGCTTCCACTTCGTAATCTTGAATTATCGTCAACCACGTTGTCGCGTCTAAACGATTCTGACAATCACAAAGAAATTTCTTGATGTGTGTTTCAAAGGTGCAGGGAGGAGGGTTGTGGGAAAGCGTTCACGGCGTCGCATCACTTGAAAACTCACAAGCGGACTCACACCGGCGAACGGCCTTACATGTGTGCCCACGACAATTGTCAGAGATCCTTTACGACTCTCCACAGTTTAAAGAGTCATCTGAAAACGCATAAAAGATCAATGGCCAACGGAGAATCGGTTCGTAATTATATTTCTTTTTTTTTATAAATCGGAGAGCTTCAAATCAATTTAATCATTGCTGTATTCTATTTTTTATAAGTTTTAAAGAGATCTTACCATTTTTTTAAAGTAATTTCGTTACTGAAACAATACAGAAAGAATCTTTTTTTTAAGTTTAGCTCTGAGCCCTCCCATCTCTTTAAATAACTTTGCTTCAATCTCGCGATTAGAATTCAAGTCGATTAATCACAATTTCTTTCATCAGAGGCACAAAATCCCAAATTCCCAGCTGGCAAACACGGACGACAGTTTGTCGAATCTGCCAAAAGTCGAGTGCACGGAAATCGCGAATCCCGAGCCAACCAACGTGCCGTCGTTCACGATTCTCTCGATGAATTCATCCGAAGCGCCGAGCAACGAGACGATAACGTATCTACCGACTGAGACCCACAAAATCACGAGCGACTCTCTGGTGAACGCCTTCAGCGGCGAGATAAGTTTCGACATTGCTCGCACCGATGCGCAGCAAATAAGCAGCGCCAGCAGCTCGAAGATATCACCGGAGGATCGCGCGACCGACGACATAACTTTCCTCACAGTCAACAACATCATAGGAAACGAGACAATCGCGAATTTCACCCCCAACGAGGACTACGAGAAGCTCAAGATATTCACGCAATTAACGAGCGACGACGGGACGGAAGACCCATCGAACGTGCCAAAGACAAACGACCAAATAAACCAGCAAATAAAATCCTCGGCTTCGCAGTCCGATCAATTGAATCTGCAGCAGAAGATAATGAAGCACGGACTTCAGAAGACAATAGCTCAATTGTCGGAGGTCAAGGAGACCGAGGAGGACCCAACGCGCTACAAAACGGCCTCTGTCACCGATCAAAACGCATTCGCGTGTGCGATCGACAACGCGTCGAGCCTGACGTCGAAACACGACGACAGTCAGCTATTCGCAACCGCACTGGAGACTCTGCCGTTCCAAAACGACGTCGGCGTCCTGATAAACGCGGTAGTCGCAACCGCGCCCGAATCGCTCGCGAATAACGAGCCTTCTGAGGCCGTGGAATTGGCTATCGCGTCGGAGGAGGAGATGCCGTCGCCGTGGATCGACGTGATGGCTCTGGCGACGGCGCCGGCGCTGCGAACGCAGTCGTGGTCGGAGCTCAACGCTTTTCCAACCGCGGTTCACTCGCTCGTCGATCTCGTTGGACCCGAGCCGTATCCTCTCGATCTCGAGAATCAGCTTCAAAGCGCGGCCGAGACTCTCGACGCGGTGGCCGTCGACGCGGTGAAACCCACGTGCGACCCGCCGACGGTGCTGCCGCCGGATAAAGCGGACGAGCAGCTTCCGCGGGTTTTGAGCGCGAAGAACAAGAGAGATCGGAACGTTCTGCAGGAAATAACGGCGGACGCCGATATCTGCAGATGCACGGATTGCAAGTGCGATCACCTGAAGAACTGCCGGAGCTGCACGAGCCCGAGCGAGGCGCCGGCGGTGAGCAACAAGAAGGCGGAGTCGCAGCTGCAGATCGTCAGCGAGATCGTCTCGTGTCTGCAGAGCGAATGTCCGTGCGACGGCGACGACGCCGGTGGCTGCGGCTCCTGCTGCGTCGTCATCTGCCTGAAGACTCTGCAGCAGTTGCAGCGAGTATTCAACAACCGAAACTGCTGCCGCGAGGCCAGTAGGTCAAGCTGCTGCAAGGACAAAACGTCCGAGCGCGCGAATCTGTCGTTCGGCTTGATTAAGAGCCAAGTGGCCAACAATCAGTGATTTATCCGAGCGTTCTCGCGAATATTATCTCACGTTATTCGTGACTAGTCATGCAAACGACGAGGCCTCGCTTAGTCGAGGAGCTTCGGGTCGTTACAGCGGAGAGTTGCTGTGTTTGTTGCTATTTTGTAGGGACTCTCGGGCCTCGTTGAACGGATTGTGGGGGGAACGGATACGCGAATGTTGGCTTGCGTAGCGCGAAATCGAAATTCGGAGCACGACTTTCGTGCTAGCATTCTGTAGATTTTGCAGATAAATTAGGTGATTAAAATTCAGCCGTATTAGACTATGAAAAAAGTTTGTCTGTTCATTTTGGCCAAGTACATTAAATGATCTCCGGTTTTCATAGCGCCAATATATTCGTTTTATTCGATTACGAATTGCGTCGTAGCACCACGAATTTCGTTTTCGTATAAATAATACCCCGGTTTCCGTTCCCCTAAGAGAATATATGGACTGCGTGCAAACGTCCGAGCTACACTTGGAATCTATTGCTTCATACATCGCTCTTTTTCGGTTTACGACATATACGAGTTCGACATAGTTGAGGAAGTAATTCGAATGCGCCGTGTTTGATTATTACAAACACCTGCCATAATATATTTGTCATAATACTTTGCGAACGATTGAGAAAACGCGGGTCGAGTATTTCGCGAAAGCTAATTGTCTCGCTACAATTTTTCGTTGTCTGTTGCATTTTATTTTGTAGCTCGCGAAACTTCATACGAGCGAATCTTTAAGGTCGCTCGATCGTTATTGTTTTTTTTTTTTTTTTATTAATCACGGAAATTACAAACGGCTGCGACCATTCCGCCGATGTTTCTCGTCTTTTATGTTCACACAGCAAATTAAGTGAACTCGAAATTTCAATCGTGCCTTTTATCTACGTTAAATTTTCATACATCACACCGCGATAGTTACAGTAAGAATTGTACTGTGTACAAAGAGAAGAAACAAAGATGAGCGTCTGTGACAAGGCAGACCGAGAAAATTAAGTTATACCAAATGAACTGTCGTTGTTGTTTAAGTTTCTCCGCAATGTTTACGTGTTACGGCGACGTACGTTATTTAACATAAAGAGTTTTATTACATTTCTACGTATACCAAAAAAAAAATGATGACCGCGACCACAGTGACAAAGTGCCAAATTGTTATGATATATATTATAACGCTAAGTTATTCGTATAACGAGATTCATATTAACGTTGGAAACTACGGCTCTTACACTGTATAAATATATATTTTTTTATAATATATACCGAAAGAGAAATGTGAATGGGTTCCCAAATGGAATTTATTGCAAAATCATGTAGATAATTTAGAGAATATTTATGCAACAAAATCTGGAGTCTTTATGATCATTTTCGGAGTGACGATTTACATGGCTGTTTTACGTACTTTTTGAGCATAATTATCTTGATCATTGATATGAGCTTGGTGTACCTAGTAGCAAGTAGGAATTAAAAAAAAATTGTTTTTAATCTACATCATTTTACTAATGTGTAATAAAGAACGTTTTTAATTGCAAATGTATCTTGCGACGCTTTGAATTCTCAACGCTGCGTTAAATTGTAATTCGAACGCTGGTTGTACTAATATCTTGAAATTTGTGTTTCTTTTGAAAACGTGCGGGATTGCGAAGAAGGAACTGAGGAATAGAAACAAGTAGTTTTCACGGGCGAAAGATGGTATAATTACACAGTATCGTAACAACGCTGAACCGTTACATCCAATGACTTAATAACATTTCTATCGCTAAGACTCGGTAGTGAATTGAATCCTCTTCATTCCATTATCAATTCTCAGAGTATCTAAGTTTAACCGGAAGCGGCGACGAGGGCTTCCGCGACCTCGACGGCAATGGCGGCCTCGGCCTTGTCGTGGTCGGACGTAGCCGAAGTCAACTGTTGCTGAGCCTTGCTGAGAAGATCTCGGGCAGCGGAGTTATCGAGATTCTCAACTGGATGAGCTTCCTCTGCCAGAATCTAAATAACAAATGACGTTAAGCCACACTTTAGTCACTACTGAAATACTTTGTGTATTCCATCATCCACTTTTGCGGCTCAAATCAGCGGAGCCACCCGAAGCTAATTCAATCCACTGTTGAAAGTAGAAAATCAATACCAAAAAGTCTACCTCACAAAACTACTTTTGTCTTTTTTTGTTCATTGAGTTGTACTTTTTGTGAAATTGAAAGCTTTCATATCTGCAGCTGTTTCGCCTTCATGACTTTCAAGCTCCCTTTGATTTATTCAGTTATAGAAAGTATTTAACATAGAAATGAACCGGATCTCTGTCTATAGAAGTCACATAATTTTTAATACCTGCATAATTCGCCCATAAAATAATCAAAATCCCAAATACCTGAACACTGGAATCCTCGTTGATGGTGACTGTGCCGGAGGAGACAAAAACCTTTTTGGTCTCTCCGCTCTTTTCGTAAACTGTGACTATTCCCGGTTTGAGGACTGCGAGTGTGGGAACGTGATGAGGGAGGATACCGAACGCTCCGGAGAACGACGGAACGTCGACTTGACGCACGTCAGCAGAATCGTAGTAAACCTGAAACGTAGACCGAGTGATCAGCGTTAACTAACTGTGCGAGGCAGTGATGTTCAGGAAATATCTCATTTTCGACAAAAGTGCTCGCAAAGTGTCAAAATTTGTTGGCGGGGCCAACAGAAGGTACCTGATTAGCTCCAGCGAAGGTGAACTTCATCTCGGGGCCGGCGGCTTCGGCATAGTTTCGGACCTGGCTGCGGACGCACCTGAGGTACGGGCGAAGGGTGCGAGCGAGGGTGGCCATTGTAGTGTCTGAAAACGCGAGATACGACATGAAACGTGCGCGATTTCGGGAGTTCCGAGTGTTACATCACAGGGGCAACGGGGATAACCCCATTCGGTACTTTTGATCGTGATAAACTTGAAAGTTGCGGCGCGGAAACTCGACGAGCGTGCGAAATAGTCGCGAGATAAAGAACGTCGGGAATTAGTTGCGTCGTGATATTCAAGCGAACCCACCTTGTCACCGGTCGTTACTCTGTTTTGTGGTAGAATTTGGTGACTGCCGAAGCACTAGAGTCGTTTCTGCGCCTGCGCCGTCTGCTAGGAGGACGTTTCGATGGAGCTGCGGATGCAGGACGCGAGAGAAGGAGGGAGAGATGACGGATGTATCCGTTTTTACCATCGACAGTGGTAAGTATACTGTCGGTATTGTAGTACAAGTTTGTTACCTACTGTGATATTCCAGATTATTATTTTCACGTAAAATACATTCTGAATGTTTGTGTCTCTCTCTCTTTCGCTTCCTTAGTTCACCGTGTGCATTATTATTTTCATACTGTGGCGCGCGAGATGTCCTCATTACGTTTAAAACAACACTAAGCTAGTTGCACGTGCCTGGAAACTTTTGCGCTGCTGCACTCTTATTTAAAATTTGACACGAAATTGAATTTGTTTACCGCGGACTTTCCTGGCAACCAATCACGGTTGCCAGGAAAGGCAATCACGGTTCGAATACTTTATTTTTCTGACTTTTTGTCAGAAATCATATTTCAATTGTTGTTCTCAAAATATCGACTTTTAACCTATACCATCATTCTCAAGTCGCATATTCTACCCCCGAAAACACTGGTTATTAACCGTTTTTAATCGATTTTGAAAAAAATATTTTTTTGGCGACGAAAAAAATATTTTTTCTGTCAGAAATCGTAGATTCGGCTCCGGACCGAAAATCGACCCCAACTTTTTTTCTTTTCAAAATATCGACTTTTAACCTATACCATCATTCTCAAGTCGCATATTCTACCCCCGAAAACACTGGTTATTAACCTTTTTTAATCGATTTTGAAAAAAATATTTTTTTGGCGACGAAAAAAATATTTTTTCTGTCAGAAATCGTAGATTCGGCTCCGGACCGAAAATCGACCCCAATTTTTTTTCTTTTCAAAATATCGACTTTTAACCTATACCATCATTCTCAAGTCGCATATTCTACCCCCGAAAACACTGGTTATTAACCTTTTTTAATCGATTTTGAAAAAAATATTTTTTTGGCGACGAAAAAAATATTTTTTCTGTCAGAAATCGTAGATTCGGCTCCGGACCGAAAATCGACCCCAATTTTTTTTCTTTTCAAAATATCGACTTTTAACCTATACCATCATTCTCAAGTCGCATATTATACCCCCGAAAACACTGGTTATTAACCTTTTTTAATCGATTTTGAAAAAAATATTTTTTTGGCGACGAAAAAAATATTTTTTCTGTCAGAAATCGTAGATTCGGCTCCGAACCGAAAATCGACCCCAATTTTTTTTCTTTTCAAAATATCGACTTTTAACCTATACCATCATTCTCAAGTCGCATATTCTACCCCCGAAAACACTGGTTATTAACCTTTTTTAATCGATTTTGAAAAAAATATTTTTTTGGCGACGAAAAAAATATTTTTTCTGTCAGAAATCGTAGATTCGGCTCCGGACCGAAAATCGACCCCAATTTTTTTTCTTTTCAAAATATCGACTTTTAACCTATACCATCATTCTCAAGTCGCATATTCTACCCCCGAAAACACTGGTTATTAACCTTTTTTAATCGATTTTGAAAAAAATATTTTTTTGGCGACGAAAAAAATATTTTTTCTGTCAGAAATCGTAGATTCGGCTCCGGACCGAAAATCGACCCCAACTTTTTTTCTTTTCAAAATATCGACTTTTAACCTATACCATCATTCTCAAGTCGCATATTCTACCCCCGAAAGCACTGGTTATTAACCTTTTTTAATCGATTTTGAAAAAAATATTTTTTTGGCGACGAAAAATATATTTTTTCTGTCAGAAATCGTAGATTCGGCTCCGGACCGAAAATCGACCCCAATTTTTTTTCTTTTCAAAATATCGACTTTTAACCTATACCATCATTCTCAAGTCGCATATTCTACCCCCGAAAACACTGGTTATTAACCTTTTTTAATCGATTTTGAAAAAAATATTTTTTTGGCGACGAAAAAAATATTTTTTCTGTCAGAAATCGTAGATTCGGCTCCGGACCGAAAATCGACCCCAATTTTTTTTCTTTTCAAAATATCGACTTTTAACCTATACCATCATTCTCAAGTCGCATATTATACCCCCGAAAACACTGGTTATTAACCTTTTTTAATCGATTTTGAAAAAAATATTTTTTTGGCGACGAAAAAAATATTTTTTCTGTCAGAAATCGTAGATTCGGCTCCGAACCGAAAATCGACCCCAATTTTTTTTCTTTTCAAAATATCGACTTTTAACCTATACCATCATTCTCAAGTCGCATATTCTACCCCCGAAAACACTGGTTATTAACCTTTTTTAATCGATTTTGAAAAAAATATTTTTTTGGCGACGAAAAAAATATTTTTTCTGTCAGAAATCGTAGATTCGGCTCCGGACCGAAAATCGACCCCAATTTTTTTTCTTTTCAAAATATCGACTTTTAACCTATACCATCATTCTCAAGTCGCATATTCTACCCCCGAAAACACTGGTTATTAACCTTTTTTAATCGATTTTGAAAAAAATATTTTTTTGGCGACGAAAAAAATATTTTTTCTGTCAGAAATCGTAGATTCGGCTCCGGACCGAAAATCGACCCCAACTTTTTTTCTTTTCAAAATATCGACTTTTAACCTATACCATCATTCTCAAGTCGCATATTCTACCCCCGAAAGCACTGGTTATTAACCTTTTTTAATCGATTTTGAAAAAAATATTTTTTTGGCGACGAAAAATATATTTTTTCTGTCAGAAATCGTAGATTCGGCTCCGGACCGAAAATCGACCCCAATTTTTTTTCTTTTCAAAATATCGACTTTTAACCTATACTATCATTCTCGTCGTATATTCTACCTCTAAAAACACTGGTTACAGATTGTTCTTACTTAATTTTGAAAAAAGAAATATATATATATAATTGGCGTCGAGACGTTATCGCGTCCCTTGATAGATATACTGGAATTTCTATTTCTGTTATAATTGCTATTCGATGATTGCCTTTTAACTTTGAATTAACGTTGACTGCTATTGTATTCGAAGAGGATGAAAAATCAGCCAATGAAACACAGTAATGCGCGATAACAGTTTTATTTATAAGATTAAAAACTAAGATAACAACGTTCCTTAAAACCTACGAAATCTGTGGTATCATAAAATAGTATCTATCTCCCTGTATCCCCCCGGAAGCGCAGTGGCGTCGCTTCAAATTGGCACAATAATAAATTCTCACAATTACGTACGTGGAAAGCACGTTTACAGCGCAGCTGTAGCTCTCGGCGGGCGAGCATCAGTGTTCAGCGCAATAAAAAAATGATCAGTTTGTTTACTCTACCCTCTTTTACAAAATTAGAAATTACGCTTAATTTAAATAAAAAATACAATTTAATAAATTGGCGCAACATAGCCGAGACGTGCGGGTCTCGCACATACATATGAGTAAAAAAAAAAAAAAAAAAAAAAAGAAGGGAAAGAAATTCCCTCGAATATCATTTACAAATCTCACTGTAAAGTCTATTTACAGGCTGCGAAGAGGCAGCTTAATTATTAATCAATTGATTCTCCCTAGGCGTCGATGCCATCGGACGACGTGTCGGAAACGTGACCCGCGTTGTCCTGATGCCTCGATCGCATGTGTCTCTCGAGATCCCTCCTTCTCACCAGAACTTTGCCGCAGAGCTCGCACCTGTAGGGCGTTTCGCCGTCCGCGTGGAGTCTCACGTGCTTGTTCAAGTTGCTGGGGTCGCCGAACGGTCGCAGGCAGAATTTGCACTTCAGTGGCTTGTAACCCGTGTGCGTTCTACAACAAGGAAAAAACATAAAAATTAGGTAATTATTTTTATATATGTATTTTTTATAAACAAAAATAGTGTACTGACGACTTTTAGAACGTGAATAAAGCTAATGAGCTAATAAATCAAATCCTCAATTAAATTAGATTTTCAACTGCAATTCGATCTCAATTTCTTTTAACACAAATGTTAAAAAACGTTAAGAAAGTGTACAACAAACTGGAATTAATTTGTCAATAATTAAAAAACCAAGTCTAACTTTTCTTTCGTGTTGGTATCTTATGCAGATAGTTCAAAAATCGTGTATCGAATTGACGAATTTTCGAGTCAATCTATTTCTCACAATAATCTTCAATTTATTTTGTTCCAGAACAAACGACGAAATATTGATTATCATGGTACACACCTGATGTGAATTTTGAGGCCGTATTTCCTCGAGTAGACTTTGCCGCAGTAGATGCAGAGGTGGCCTTGCTTGGACTTGCCGAGATTGCTGACGATGGTCTCCATCTGCGCGGCGTGATTGTCGGTGCGGAGTGGCGCGGGTGGCGCGACGTGGTGGAACGCGCCGTGGCTGTGAATCGTCTCGGCGCAGTGGCCGGCGACGCTGTGACTCGTGGTGAAGACGGTGGGTTTGTTCATGTAGGGCTTGAAGGCCGAGGTGCCGCGATGCACGAGACTCTTTCGCACCGGCGAGACCTGCGTGGACGAGCTCGGCGAGACCTGAGTCGAGGAGTTCGGCGACGGCTGATTGGACGAACTCGGCGACGGGCCGTTCGAGGAGCTCGGCGACGCCTGATTCGACGAGGCCGGCGAGTTGTTCGTCAGCGAGGCGCTCGAGTCCAGCGTGTCGACGATTATCGGCGATATCCGCGTTGGCGACGTCTGCGGCGAACCCGAGAGCTCGAAGCGGAAGGGCTCGATCGACTGCGGGAAGAGATTCAGCGAGAGGGTCGACGCGCGCGGCGAGGCCACGAACTCCTTCGCCAGTATGGTCCACAGGTGATTACTGTCCAGCCGATTGCACTTCAGCACCAGATGAATCTTCAGCGGATTCGGGTACTCGAAGTGGTTGTTGCAGATGTGGCAGATGTAGCGCTTTTGACCTGAAAAAAAGACATTTATCGTTTAGTCTGGCTTTCTAAATCAAATACTCTTTGTATTCGATATAAAAAATTAGTTATTAAAAAAATAGAAATTTGTAGAAAAAAATTAGCAAATTTTTTAATATTTTTATAAATTCGAATTAAAAGATACAAAAAATGTAAGAATTTATTATAAAAAAAAATTCTTTTTTTAGTGAAGTTTCGAAAATATAATATTGAATTATTTTTTTATTGACTTTAATTTTTTTTTCTTTTTTTAAATGTTTACCTTGTATGTTTGAAGGTGTCAGGAATGGCATGTTCATCATAGCCAGTATGTTCTGGTTGAACCACATGAGCAGTGGCTCACCCGGTGGGATGCATTTTATCGTCTTCAGCACAACGCCCTTCTCCGTGCTCATCAGCTCCACGTTGCTGCTCTGGCAGTCGCGGGCGAGAGTGACGATTTTCAGCCAGCAGGAGGCGTTCACGAGGCCGTCGACGCAGTAAAGGCGGCCCTTCGAGTCGGCAACTTCAACCTGTTGGAACACAATTGATAAGAGATTTTTTTCACAAAAGTCGAATTTTTAAATTATTTTTTCTATTTCAATTAAACTCATTTTTTTTTTTTTCACAAAAGTACAGATTATTATTGTATTACGATTTTGCGATTATTCCAAGTCATTTAGTAATTTGAATTTCCAAACATAAAATTTTAACATAAGCTAATATTTCAAAATTACTTTTCACTTTTAGTTAAACTTGTTTTTTTGCTATTTGGAAATTAATGAATTTTTTTTTTACTTACATATTGTATAACCGACGTGCTTCGCTGCGACAGACGATTCACGTCGATGACCTCGGTGGACGAGTCCCTGCCGAGGAGAGTCGCAGCCCTGACACCGGGCGATCGTCCGACGATGCTGGGTCTGGGATGGGCCGAAATGGTTGTCCTCTCAAGCGCCTGGATGCTCATCATGAGAGCGTGATCCGGGAACATGGGATAGATAACAGTGCCGCGACGTTCCACGCTCATCAAGAACCGGCTCGGTCTCTCAGATTCCCAAACGAGTCTCTCAAATTCCCAAACTCGAGCGAATTTCCAGCGATCTTCACCCGCCAATCACGTATTCACAAAAAACTCGTCGCGCTATCGCGTAAGTAACACCGAGCACTCAACAGCAATTTTTCCTCAATCCCTCGAGCACGAAGCCAAACGAAACAAAGATAAACTCATCAATTTCGTCGTCGCAGGACAAAAATTAATTTATCTAATTTCTCGTCGTCTCCGTAAAAATTACCAAACTAATCGAAACGTCTGTTTCAGATGCATCGAGCCGCGTGTAACGTTGTCGATACTTCGCGAGTCTCCGTCGCCGGTTTCATGTGCGACTGGGGATATATCCACGAGAGATGATTGTGGCTCGAGGTTGAGGTGTCAACTGACTGCGACCTGCAGTCCGCACGTGGCTTAAATATTCGGGGTGGCCCGTGGCCGAGTGGCACAGGGGGTATAGCCGATTTTCTGTTTCAACCCCTCCCGCCTCCGCCGCAGTTCGCCCCGGCGCGTATACGGCGGTCTGGAGGTAGCCACAGCGGCCTCTGTCTCTGTCTCGCGCGCTACCCTCTCTTCCGGTGCAGCGTGGCGCGGTCTAATTGTATTTAAAGAGCCATCCCCTCTTCGGGGGCCCCTCGGCCATGGGGGGCACGGACGATTTAGTGACGGAGCGATTCCCCGTCTGATCCAGCGTGGAGGAGGAGGGGGACGATCGCGCTCTCCGCGCTGGTCTCGGTGGGGACGATCGGGGGTGGCCGTAGAGAGAGAAAAAGCTCGCTCGGGGGGTTGACACGCGGGTGTACACGCGGCGCGTGCTACCGCAAGGTGCATCCGACGCTGGTTCGACTGGCTCGAGGGTGGTGGAAACTTGTGTCTTCGACATGAGGCTGCTTGATACTCGCGTGCTACTCGCCACCCGATTGGCACCAATCCCCACCGACCGGACCAACACGTGCTCGGCGTGACTGATTTTCCTAGGCTGTTTTTTTTTGCCTTTGGTGGGGGTTTTATTGGAGCGGGGTTGTTGTTTTTTTTTCATGGTTTTTTAGTATTAATTATTGAGGAGGTTTGGAAGAAGTTGGGAAATTTTAATGAGCTGATAGGCTGAGGAAAGAAGTTGGAACGCTTCTGTGCTACTTTAACTCGATTAGCAGCAATGTTTTTCGATATGGAATATGTTGAACTCGAGATTGATGTGAATGATTATGCTGGGCAATTTAATGGTTTTGGTGAGCGTTTTTGAGGGGTTATAGTCGATATTAAAGCAATATGTACTGTTGTGGTTTTGAATACATTTTCGATCAAACTGAGGGAAAAAATTACTGGGTTAAAGACTATAGAAACGTTTGATTCATATGCTGAGGAAAAAGAATAATCAGAGGTATATAAAAAGACATGATTTTTCTAAGTAGAAATTACATTCAAATTGATTTGAATTGAACAAATCTGTAGTATTTTTGGAAGATAATCGTGGATAGTTCCACTTTATGTATTAATGCAGCTTTAATTGGTAGGAAATTAATGAATTCGGAATGGAAGGGGCTCAATCGAGTCGTTTAATTTCTTTGCCGTGGCTCGTTTGTTTATGCAGTCAAATTATTAAATCACAGAGGAATAGATAAATAGAAACGAGAAAGGAAATCGGGAGATAATTCGGTGCGCTTACGCACTCGTGCGTAATATATTTCCCAAGTTTCGATTTGCAGGTGCAAAAGCATGTTAATGAGAGCACAGAGTGCGCGATACACGGAGCGCTAGCGCTCTTTCCGGATGAGAGAGTTCCATGCTCACGGAGGGTGCTCGCCGCGCCTGTGATATCGCCCGGAGCGGCGTTTTTTTAATCCTGTAATTTGGCTAAGAATTTTTATTACAATAGAACGAGGTATTAACTCCCGGATCAGTCGAAATTTGATCGTAGTTCCGGGCTTCGAGACTATAAAAATAATAGAACAATAAAATACAGATCACGAAATATCGTGACAATAAAATTATCGAAATAAGCTTAGAGTGAACTGATTAAACTCTAATCAGAGCAAAAAGAATAGCATTCTTGTCCAATGAAAAAGAATATACAAGACAACCAAACCGGGTAATCTACAATTATCATCGCATTCAACGAAACATTTTCAATTAATCGTACCATTAATTTATCACACTAAATTTATTTTCCACGAACGTGATTATTCTCTGCGGTAGACACAATGCCCACCGTAATTCTAAATAATAGCATAGAAATACATCGGCAGATACATGTTCGACAATTTTACTTTTATTCCTCGCAGGTCGCGTCGACGCGGAGGAATCGAGAAGTCGGATTTCGCCTTAAAATTCGTCAAGTCGAGGAAGGACGGAAGATCGAGTCTCGCACGGTCGATTTTTTTCCGGCTGGTCGAGGAATACAAGACGAACGGGTGATAACAATGACGTCTGGGAGTTGATGACTGCAATAGCGACGGAGCAGTCGATCGTCGCCACCGTCGGCCGACGACAATGCGAGTGTCTGAGGGTCTGGCGCCAGGACGGTCATAGATCCCTCCGTCTGCCAGACGATCGTATTCCTCGGGGTGGTGGACGTTCGCGCTGCGCGTACCTCGGCCGTCGCGTAGCCGCACAGGCGTGACCGTAAGAAAGCACGAGTGGTCCTAATGCCACGCTGAGGTAAAGCAGTCTGTGTAATGAGTACCGAGCGGCTCGAGTACCTGGTATCATTGAACGGAGTCAAGAGGTGCATCAGACGTTCCGAGCTCGCTTGCTGGTCGTGCTTATTTACCGCCGCGCTACACGCTGGTTCGTTTGATCGTGCAGGTGGCAATGAGCGCGTCTGCCGAGAAAAAGAGGAAGAAAAAAGAGAAGCAAAACTGGTACATGCAAATATGTGGAAGATAAATCGTCTTGTTCCGGCGTAGCTTGATTATCGACATCTTAGTATTATTCGCACATGTTTTCATATTTTCGTCTCCTCCTGAAGCTTCGTTTTTGTACGTGTATTTTTTTTAACTAATTTCTTCAGCTTCATCAAAGCAGTCTCGATTTTGCCAAAAACGATTTTGTTTGTCACGATTGTGGCGTTTTTTGCCAAATTGCCTTGGCTCATTTTTCCACACAGAAAGTAGCAAGAAAGTAGCTTGATTAACGACATTTTAGAATTGCTCGCAGATATTTTCATATTTTCGCCTCCTGCTGAAGCTTCGTTTTTGTAGGTATATTTTCTTTAACTAATTTCTTCAGCTTCGCCAAAGTAGTCACGATTTTTATCAGGGTTTTTCTGCAAATTGCCTTGGCTCAGTTTTCTACACAGAAACTATTGGTCGGAGAAAACTAAAAATAGCCAGACAAATCAATTTAAAAAATGACAAAAAGGTGAATCATTTCTACTCACCAAGTTTGTAATTCATTATAGACTGCGCAATGCGTAAAAAGCTGCCGTTTCAATTCTCGTGTCTTATCATTAATTCGGCAATTACTTCCACAGGAGCGGAATAATTAATGCAGCCACATCATTGGTCATCCGGCTCGTTGGTCGTGCGAGTGGTTTGCCTTTGGTCCGGTTCAAGTGGCGGCAGCAGCAGCAGCAGCAGCTTCGCGATATTCGTCGTGCGGAATCGTCACCGGGTCCCGTCGCCCCAGCGCGCGTGTACGATGGGGCTGTAAAAGCCTCATGTGAAAGGACATTGTTTGGCTCAGCTGCGGCGACCAACGCGCGTCCCATCGAGAGAGCCGAAGCAACTCGCCGCCTCGGGGGGGAAACGGCGAGAGATCCGTCGACAGGCCCGAAAGGTGCATCTGAATCAACGCTTGATTAGCAAATTAAGTGCTTCATTCTTCAGCGCCCTCGGTGCTTAGATCCCGGACTCGCGATATCCTCCTCGGCCACGGACCGCGACTACCAAGATACATCTGATCGTCGCGACGATCTACTCACGCTCGGACGGACGTGTGTTTACTGTACGTAATACCTCGATACACCGAGTGCAATATGATGTGTGATTTTATCGGAGCGCCACGTGCACGCCCGATCGGCGATTTCAATCGCCGCGATCTCCGCTGACTCTTATCGAGTGCTCTCCTGCAGTGAGAAGCTGCGGGAAGGCACGGCTCAATATTTGTCCCCTCGAAAAGTGAGGCGATATGGTAATCGAAAAATGCATAGGCAAAGTTTCCGTTTCTCTTGTACACGGTAAAAATTGAACCGTCATTTCTGACGCTTCTATAAATTAGGAAACGCATTTCCTAATTTATAGAATTCCTAATTTATAGAAGTCCTTTATAATTTATAGAAGTATTTACTAATTTATAGAAGAATTTCCTAATTTATAGAATTCCTAATTTATTAGTAATACCAAATTTAGAAATATTTCCTAATTTATGGAATTCCTAATTTATTAGTAATACCTAATTTAGAAGTATTTCCTAATTTATAGAATTTGTATATTCTACAAATATTTTTCTCATTTGTTATTTATGAAGTAAAAAGTGCGTAACAAAAAATGTAGTGCGGGCGCCAATTTCTCGTGTTAGCGGGAGACTTTAGTGCGAGATTAATTTTTCACGGTAAGCTAAGTTAATGGTACAAGAATAATATTTCCGGTTTACCTCGGTGGTACTTAAATTGAGCGGGGAAGATTTCGCGTAATCTGCGCTTCTGCAGGATCAAATAATCCTGGATATGCGAAGATGCAAATCTGTGGAAGAATCACATCGCTGCAGGTATTCGACGAACTTGGTGCCGCCGAGACTTGACCTATAAACGATCTTGCGTAAGCTTCTTTCTTTCGGTAAATTGCAATTCTGTCGTCCAACGTGTCGGAGTCGAAAGTAGCTTCTTCGGCGATTGTCAGGATTGCGAAATAGTCGTCAGGGATTCGCCAGATTTTCGTATTAAGAATTGACGAAAGTGCGTGAGTGCAATTTGGGCGCCTCCCTCGCGGGTCGTGATTCATTGGTAATGGTGTCGGACCAGGGAATAACACGAGTGTTCACAAGCCGCACCAACCCCTCTCGGCAAGGGCCCCGCGCCACCCTCTCCCGAAACTCGAGGGCACGAGTGTTTGGAACGTTCGCCACTCACCGCGCGCCCGGTCCCGGCAATCGGTCCCCCCCTCGGTTGCACGGAGCAAGTGTTCGGGATGCAGCAGCCCCTCGCACGCTTCGCCGGTGACAGATCGAAGGAAGACGGAAGATGCGGCGCGTCTCGTGAGGTCCATGATGTTATTTTTGCATTAATTTACAACTTGATATAGATGGGTTTTAAATTCTAAAATACACCACTTTTTTAATTAATTTTTTACACACAATTTATTAAATTTCAATGTTTTTACAAAAAATTCATTTAATTTCAATGTTTTTACAGAAAATTCATTAAATTTCAATGTTTTTACATTTAAATAAAATAAAAATTCAATATCTCAGAATCACTGATGAGGTTGAGTAATGTATTTCCGGTTTAGTTGCCATGCTGCGGATGCAACTGACTTGAAAAAAAAATGCTTTCCGTGTTAATGCACTTGCGGTCCATCGTCTATCATGTGCGAGTGAGTCGCCGCTAAAATAACATAAATGACCGGTCGCATTTTTTGTCAAGGCGACATAATTTCGTATGCGTACTTTCATTTTCGTATTTCGTTAGGTCGCACATCCCTCCAAAATAAATTTATTTATTATTTTTCTTTATTATTATCATTACCACTGCTAATATTACTATTATAATAATTATTATAATTGATATATTTATTATATTACTATAATTATTTTTTAATTAATAAAATAAAACAAATTGACCATTAAAAAAAAATTTCAACAATTTACAAAAATTTGTCGACTAATGTAAAATCTGTTAGCTGTAGTCTCGAGCGTCACTTCAGACGCTGTGACTGATTATATTCCCGGTGTGCGGTTGGAAGTGTCTTGAGAAGAAAAAAATCGTTTCGCCTGTTAATGCACTTGCGTTCAGTCGTGGACCACGTGCGAGCGACCCTCCCGGTAAAATAACGTAAATTTCCGGTCACTTACAAGCGGGCGCTGCTGCGGCTGCTGATGCTGAGGGGTCAGTCGGCCCGCACGCGCGCCGATCCGTCGTACCCTCAACTCCGCGCGGAGGGTACGAGGGAAAATCAGGGTGCATTCAGCGAGCGAGAGCCAGAAGGAGAGAGGCTGAACCGCGAGCCAGCAACCGAGCAAGTGTTCCACCGTGACCAATGGAAGCTTGCACGCATGTGCGCGCTTCCCAATGCGATATTAATATCGCGATTATCATCTACGTATTATCGCTGGGGCCCCCCCTGCTTTTTCTCCGTTGTGCACCGCACACGGCTCGACGGCGGCGCGGCGCGCGGGATGCGCAGCGGTGCCGCGGTACAATAAGCAACCTCGGGTAAGCCGGGGCCACCCTACACCCCGAGTACGCGCCGTGCACCGACCGCTTTTGCTTGTCCGAAAACCATTCTCGCGCGGCAAACGGTGTCAAAAGGTCGCCAGTCTCGTGTTCGAATCCAATTTTGTGTTTTTTTTTCCCGAGACTCACAATTTATTTTATTTCCACAGCTGCATCTCGATATCTAAAAATGCAATAGGGTTGATAATTTTACTGAAAGAAAAGTGGAATATCTTTTTATAGTTGACAAATGAAACCATTTTTTTTTAGGAATATGCAATTTATTTTATTTTTAGTTGCATCTCAATATCTAAAAATGACAACAACGAAAATTGAACTGGGTTGAAGATATTACTAAAAAAAAGTTGAATATCTTTCCATAGTTGATCAATAAAACCATTTTTTTAGGAACATGCTATTTATTTTATTTTCAGCTGCATCACAATATCTAAAAATGTTAACAACGAAAATTGAACGGGGGTGAAGATATTACTAAAAAAAGGTCGAATATTTTTTTATAGTTGATGAATAAAACCAACTTTTATGTTAGTAATTTACAATTATCTTACTGTTAGCTGCATTCCAATATTGTAACAAATGTCGAGCATTTTTTTCATCGAAATTAATATATTAAATTATAGATCCAGTGAATCAATTGTAAAAATCGGTTTGAGAAATAAATTTATACACTTCCCGTTCTGTGATATCTATAAATATTGCTTTCCATAAATATCACCTCAACTTTTTCGCTTGTAAAACGTTCAATTGTCAAAATGATGGAAATTTGAATTTCGAAAGAAAAGACGCTGTATTTTGCTTAGTCACCAAAAATCCAACATTTATAAAACTATTGTAAATTTCTTCTTGAAAAATCGTGCAGCGGTTTGCGATTTGCAGTATCGAATTTTCCGCCGACACGTTGAACAATAACTTTCGGTTAGTTAATTTTGTACATCATCGCGCGTCGTGACGAAAAATAATGGCTGGTTGTGGGGTTGGCTCCGATCGTTCGCGAGAACCAAGACGAATCTCATTGTTGGATACCCTCGCGCCGTCGGCAAGTGATGCCACTGCGACGTCGCGCGTCGCGAGGGTAACCGCGCGACGTACGCGTCGCGCGCTGGATGCTGCGGGGCGAAGCCTGAATTATGGCCGGGTTTGCGGGGAGCTAGCCATAAAGGTGATTCGTCTCGGTTCTGCAAGTGTCAAAAGTTTACTTCTAATGGTACCCCGCAGTTCGCGGTATATCGCAGCTATATCATATATACGGGGAGACGAGTCGGTGCGCCTCATGTATTATTAATTTGCGCCTCTAGTGTCACGTATAATGCGCGCTACGCGCGGCGTCATTCGAATATCATATCGGCTCACGTCATTCATCCTCACGAACCAGCAGTGGAATAAATGGAAAAATAAAAACAACGTATTTCCCAAAAAAACAAAAAAAAATGAAATCAAACGTTTTTATCAAATTCTGGAGAGAAATTATTCGTAACAATAATTCTAATATTAATATAGGTGTTATTTGTTGACATCTCGAGTAATTTCCGAGCTCAATAAAATTACCTTCATCGATTTTTTGTATGATATCTGATAACCTTTTGGACGATAACAGTAGATATATGTTTTCGTTATAGGTATTATATGTATTGTAGGTTTGAAGGTTTTAAAGGCTATTTCGGGAATGCTGTTCGGGCGCGCATGTGGGCTAATATATTATTATATTTACAGAGACAAAAAATTATTTTTCGTATGTTCCTCGACGAATTTTCTAGTTCCCGACCAAACAACGATGCTTTTCCGAATGAGCAGGAAATTTGCCATCGCATAGGGTTTTCAAACTTTACGAAATCGATTTTTTTTTCTTTTATTCACAAATAACGCGAGGGCTATGTATGGAAAAATGTGCGATTTTTGAAGGTTCGGCTTTAGACTTCTGTGGAAAATTCGGAAATCAAATGTCGCATTCCGCCCTGCGGCATTTTCGCCATTCTCTTCGTTATTGAATTTTCTCTCGAACAAAGAAAGAAAATCCAGGTTCGATCGATAAAAAAACTCGATTTTAGTGAAGTGACGAAATTGCGAAAAAAGTGCGACAACAGTTTTTATTTATTTTTTTATATTTTTAACACTTCATTTCAATGTATTCTTGCCGTACACAACGAATTCGCAATTAGTTTTTTTCTAAACGCGATAGTTTTAATAACAAATTTAAAAAACTTGTTTTTTGTCTTTCAACTGGCGTACTTATGTTCTATATTAGTAAAAAGTACATCACATCGACGGTGCAGTTATTTTCTTCGGGCCCAGCGAAGGGAATTCCAAAGCCACGTGGCCCGGCATATTGCGCGGTGGCATATTGCCCGAGTCCTCGCCTCGCGGACTGCACCGATTGCCCTGTAACTCGACACGTGACCACGCCAACCCCAAACGCGCTCGCTCTCTATACGCCGCATGAACTCTCGTGCCGGCTCGAGGGCCCGCGTATTTAACCATTAGGTACTGTTTACATGATTCCAAGAGTCGATCCGCAGAGTTGTTTCTCAATGCGTGCAAACACATTTCATTATTTCGTCCTGTCCTTCCGCGTGTGGTCCGCCCTCGGTGTCGTTGGCACGTGGCGTCTCTCGATGCACGTGCCAACAGCTTCGCTACGTCGTATCATCGTATTCGCCGATATCGAAACGAATTCGCGAATCTGCGAAATTTCAAGCTTTACAATATTTGAAAAAATTAATTTTTCACCAATTTTATCGATGTAAGAAAAATTGATTAGTATTTCATCACCTCTCATAATTATCAAACATAAAGACCCAATTGAAAAAAATCTCTATAAAAAACACAATGATGCTTAAACAAAAAAAAATTGTTTATTGAAAAATAAAATTATTGCATTTCGAATATAAATGTGAAACTCTAGTAGCAGCGAACGAAAAGAAAAATATTCTAACGACCTTGGGCAATTTTCCAAGAAATTGCCCAAGGCAATTTTAAGCAAATAAAAAATTATTTAAGATTTAAATCATTTAAATAAATTATTTTAAAAAAATTAAATGAGAAAATATTTAAATTATTTTAATATTTTATTTAAAATATCTTGAAATTACTTAAGAAAATTATTTTCATTATTTAAGAAAATAAAAAAAAATTGTTCAAATGTTAAAAAAAATTGCACAAACGAGATGAAAGTGGAATAGTGTTTGATACGAGAAGAAGGAAGATCACGTGCGGAGCAGGTGACACGGGTCACATGACAAAATAATATTAGGGCCCCCCCTCGAAGGGCTCGATGAACGGGCGCCCCCCGCTCCGTTCATAGCAATAGCATCGGGAGCCCCCCGAAGCCCCCTACTCGACGTGCCCCTTCTAAAACACGACTCACTTGGCACACAAGTCCCGTGCATGTGGGGTATAATGCATCGCGCGCGTACCACCCCGATGCTTAATTTAATCCAATACAATATGTCCCTCTCGCTTAGGACCCCCCCGTTTTTTCGTCCGTGCCCCGCGCACATATTTATATATATCTGTACGCCGGCCCCCGTGCTCCTACTGGCGGCCCGCGAGGGGTGCATTTAAAGCGGTGGGTGGCTTTTTAAAACTTCGTGCGCCGACCTCAATTCACCGTGAAACCTCATCCTATTATGATTGATCTAATCCTGATTGGATCAGACAGGTTTGTCTCTGCGGTGAACGCGAACAGCCGCCGCGCTGTACCTCGCCGCCTTTGAGGCCGCAGCTGATGCGTTTCCGGAAACGCGACGACGAAATCTTATCGCACGGACAATATTTGCATATTGGCTAATCGCGACTTAAAATTGAAAAAAAAAAGATTAACGTCTTTACGTGGCAAAATACAAATTTGTGTATCATTTTTTTGTTAGCAAAATTCGGAAGATCCTGGGAAAAAAATCCATTTTTTTTTAAAGGCAAGAAAAAATATTTGGCTCTTCTGATGTGTTTTCGAAAATGCGACGACGAAACCTTATCGCCCAGACAATATTTACATCTTGGCTAATCATGACTTAAAATTAAAAAAAAAAGATTAACGTCTTCACGTGGCAAAATAAAAATTTGTGTATCTTTTTTTTGTTAGCAAAATTCGGAAGATCCTGGAAAATAAAATCAATTTTTTTTTAAAGCCACAAAAAAAATATTTGGCTCTCCTGATGTGTTTTCGAAAATGCGACGACGAAACCTTATCGCCCGGACAATATTTACATCTTGGCTAATCACGACCTAAAATTGAGAAAAAATATAAACATCTTCACGTGGCAAAATACAAATTTGTGTATCATTTTTTTGTTAGCAAAATTCGGAAGATCCTGGAAAATAAAATCAAATTTTTTTTCAAACCACAAATATTGTTTTGCTTTTTTAAATCAAAACAATATTTGGCTCTTCTGATGTGTTTTCGAAAATGCGACGACGAAATCTTATCACGCGGATGATATTTACATCTTGGATAATCATTTGTACATTTGAAAGAAGAAAAGAAGAATAAGTCTTTCATATGTCAAAATAAACTATGAAGGGACTAAAAAATTAGTTCAACTTTTTTTTTTAAGCCGTAAATAAAATGTTTGCCTCTAGACATCTTGCAAGTAAGTCTGGAATATCGTGAAGAACTTTCTCCAGAAATCGAATGAAAAGTACATTTTCCGAAAATAAGATAAACTCAACGGATTTTTAATGACCCACTAAAAAGTACGTAATTAAAAAATGACCCGCTAAAAAGTAGGCAATTAAAAAATGACCCGTTCCAAAAAGCGACTAAAAAAATGTGCGACTCCAAAGGCCGTTTTATCAGGGCGAAAGAGTTTCCGCAATTTTCACGAGGGTCGTTCGATAGCGGAGGTGGCGACAGTGACCTGAAACGGTGACCTGGAATGGTAAAAAGTAGGTAATTAAAAAATGACCCGTTCCAAAAAGCGACTAAAAAAATGTGCGACTCCAAAGGCCGTTTTATCAGGGCGAAAGAGTTTCCGCAATTTTCACGAGGATCGTTCGATAGCGGAGGTGGCGACAGTGACCTGAAACGGTGACCTGGAATGGTGACCGATCGTGCGCGCGCGGCCATCGGGGACTCTCGCGCGCCCTGCGCACAATACCAGCGCGGCGATTCGGTCTGGTGAGCCGAGACAATACTGTCGCGGGCCCGTCGAGCAATTATAGGTGCCAACAATGGACATACTCGCCTCTTTTTGGTTTCTCGAGCCGTCTCCATCTCTCGCATGGAACGTCCGTTAACTGGAATACCGTCTTGCCGCAGGGGCTACACAGCGAGCCAGACTCCAGTGTGGAGCCGCAGTCGGCGTCGAACTTTCGTGTGGCGCCACAGTGTCGCCCACGTCGCCGCCAACAATGCGGGAATCTTCGACTCGATTCGACTTGTCGCAAAATTAGGGACACCAACCGATCCGGTGGTGCGGACCCGTTACCGTAATTGCGACTCGGGCAGCTGCACCAAAATTCGCATTTTATCGCCCAATTCGACGATACGACCGGCACCGTCCGAACGAAAAATCATTGGCAATTGTTGCACCGGTTCGATCGTCGGAGCCTCGCATCTTTTTTTGAAATGTTCACTTACAAATTCTATATTTTTGTTTAATTTTTGTTAGATGAGTTTGAAAACCGGAAAAGCTCGCGATCTGAAGATTTTTTTTTATTGATTCTTTGCTGTTGATCACATTCACCCTTTCGGTGTTTTATTTTCGAAAGTTTGCCGTGAAGGTGTAGAAAAAAAATGTTTATGGAGTTTCCATGTGACTTTCAATTGTTTAGAATGTAAACTATTTTTTATAAGGAAAATAATCATAAATCGTAAATAATTTCCAACTGTGTCGCATGGGTTGCGTAATGAAAGAATTTTTTATTTTTTTACTATTAACGTAATTTTTATTTGAGCTATTTTTGGAAAGTATTACAATTTTTTTTTACACTACTTAAAGCAATTTCCGCGTGGACTTGTCATTAGAGAGAAAAGCCTGCCGAGGTCATTACATTTTTTCCAGGGCATTAAAATGCGTCGTAAATCTCTCGGATCGCTATCGTAGCTCGCTCCTTTTATTTTTTACATCTGTCTATATCCTCGAACCGGGACCAGAGTAATGCGCAGATTCTGCAGCGCACGGCCGATATTGCGATAAAGAAGTCGACCCTCATATTTGAGACGCACTTGCTCGTTGCTTCTCCGAGTAAACTGAGGATTAGCGGAGTTTAACGAGCTCCAACCTGCGTCAGGTTTCTCGTGCTTCTGCTAATATACACCGCAGAAGTGTTAAACGACGTCGGGAATGCGAGGGACCTGGCGAAAATGACATTCTCGTAAAATTGTCAAAGCTCCCAAATGAGTTGGTTTAACGGGTATGAGACAAGTGATTCATCCTGAATGAGAAATGGGGGATAGCCTCGATAGGTTATTTATTTTTATTTAAATGACAATATCCACTTGTTAATCGGATGCGATTCTTATTTTTATTTGTTCAATATTTGTCTATCTTTAACCACATTTTGCAAATCATCATATCTTTTGAATAGCGTTGACATTCTTAAATTAAATTTATTTAATTTGGAATTGAACGAAAATGTATTCGTCAGTGAAATTTGTTTAATTAATTTCGATTTTAGACGAAAAAATGTGCAGAATTTGTAAGTTTTGGATTTTACAAAAACGAAAATCTACAACTAGGCTCTTGAAGTCCGATGCACTTCGAGGGATCACGATCTTCTTCGTTAATGCCTACCTTAGCGTTAACGAGGAACGTCATTGGTTACCGGTCATTAGGGTAGGCTCCGTAGTGTAATTACCTCTCACTCGTTTCGTAAAGTTGCGAATGGTCAGGCGTGTACGTTCTACGTCAGACTACGCGATCTTCCACTTCCCAACGCCGTACATTTCGAGGAATTTTCAGGTCAAGAGAGGAAAAAAAACCACAGTGCGTCTATATATTTAATGTCAATTTATTTTGCGTCGGAATCTCTGTTAGTGTATCTCTTGTTACTCCACCAGAAGTAGCGAACCTAAAAAGAAAAAAATTAACAATTAAAGTAATTTGTAAAAACGATCCAATTCGCATATCAACTTAGGAAAAAAATTTACTCGGCCGGAGAAACATTACAAAAAAAAAGTTGAATTATCAAGTAGCCCAAACGCAATCACTCTTCAAATACAGTAGTGATTACATTGTGTCTCACTGTTAACAATTTTTCCAAGACCCCGAAATCTCCCCTAAAAGTTGTCAATTCGCCAAGCACTCCTTATGGAAATAAAGTATATTCAGGATGTATGAATTATATAAAATTATGTATATCGGCCAAAAGTTCTATATCCGCTACATATATTTTATATATCCACCGGATATATTTTAATAAGATATATCTGAGATATATCTTAAATAGATAAAAATATATTTAACACATACTTTTCGGTAAAAACTTGTATATCTCTTATATATTTTCAAATATACTTTATTTCCATGGGGGACGCCGCAATTTTCTTCACTGGCGAATTTCCTCAAAGTCAACGCCAAAAATACACATGTCATTCGAAGTTACTCTCGCTCGGGAAAAATACAGATTGGCCACAGCTCGGTGGGCGTTAGGCAATTTTCATAATTCCCCCGGGATTGCTAATCTGGAGCACGACACACAATAGATTTTCGCGCGGTGCGCGTGGAGAGCGCCTCGGTGCTCCCTTCTCCGATCAATAATTATTTTTTAATGGCTGTGGGCGCGCGACGATTTCTCTTGTTTGCCGAGACTCGTGATGCACTGCGACGGGCCGAAAGTGCAAGCGATGCAAGGCGCGCGCGTTGTGCGCGGATAGTTCGGTGGGGTGGAATGGTACATCGAGGGCAGCAGTCACGGGGTGGAGACAGGAGAGATGGATTTGACGCGCAGCTGTGTACACCACGGGCTTTTAATACAGCGTAGAAGGTGCGCGCCGGGACCGGGCGGGGGACCCGGAGGGTTTGGTCCATCGCCTGCTGGTTAAGGTGTTCCTAAATCCCGAGTTAGTAGCCACTGCTCTTTCCTCCTGTTTAACCAGGCTCAACGCGATTTCTTCGTTTCTTTTTTAAGCCCGATAAATAGGCGTTAAACACATAGTCAAACATTACCTCTGCGCTATAGATTTCCCTTCGGGTCGTCGTCGCCGTCGATGTCGACGGGTGGCTCGTAATTCACGAAATCGACGTCCCGAGCTTCACCCCCTTCGCCCGTCGGCGTTGCGACGTCATCGTCGCCGCGCGCGGCTCCGTCCGCGAACTTGGCGCGATCCCTCGCGGCGTCGTAATCCTCGCCCAGCCTCGTGTAAGTCTGGGCGCGATTCTCCAGTATCTCCCTGATGATTTCTGTTTTGGACATTGTTACGAGAAAATCGTTAAACCGTGTAGAGTGGCGAAAACAAGCAAATCTAAAAATATCGTTATTTTGTCATTTTTAAAGTTCAGAAAATTTTGGAAATTTTCAACAAGAGAAATGTTGGTACCGTCTAACGAATGGCAAAAACATGCAAATGTAAAAATATCGTTACTTTGTCATTTTAAGAGCTTAAAACATTTCGCAGATTTTGGGCAAGAGTAATTTTGTTATCGTCACTTCTGGATTCACAGAGCAAATTTTTAATGTCTCACGAATTCAAGAATTTCGCGAAATTGTCATGCAGAGAAGCCCAACGCCTCGGCGCCCAAAACGACCTACATAGGCCATATAATTGCCAGTATAAATCCAGTGCATCGTTTAATGTCATAATCTCGCATTATCGGCTGGCAGGTTCGCTGGTGGAGGTTCGCGCCGGCGGCGGCCTCCGTGCGCACTTAAAGTACGTGAAACACGTGCGTAAGCCAATTCGACAATCGGCCGAAACACAAGTCGCAAAATAGTAAAGCATATATACCGAAGCGCCTAACTTGTGTGACGTCTTCGGTGCCTTTCCTCGGATTTGCCCAGTCGGGCCGACCTGTCGGTGGCCGATAATGACGCCCGTCGATCGAGCGCCGCCGAGCACCGAGGCTCAATTATTTATGGGCGGTTTGTACCGCTCGGGTATTGAGAATTAAGGATTTTGGGGGGATCGGTGTCGCGACATCCCGGCGTCGCGACCCACCAGACAGTCTGCACGGCGATCGGCGCCGCGCTCGGCAGCTGCCGCCGCGTCCTCGGCGACGAGCCGCAAGCGGCCGAGGCTCGCGACGAGCGCAGGTACGGCACCTGATCGGTACTGTGTTTGAATATCGCTTACAATTCAATTGCTTCCGTTGCCGTCGCTGCCCTTGCAAATTGGCGCCAAGTGCGGCCTCGTAATCTTCTCGTCCTCGTTCCTCACGCGGAAAACGCTTATTATTTTTACGAGCCCCGCTGCCCGGCCCTACGAAGTCTCGTTGATCCCCGGGGATCGCTCGTCCTGAGCCCCGAGCACGCCTGACACTCTCGTTGCACCCACGAAAAGTCGTTAACCCATCGGCCACTGGCGACTACTAATAAAGCCTGTATTCCGACGCATTGTACTTGCGAATTGCCTTTGAGACGAACAAACGGACGCGTGAGGCGCTGTCATTGCTCCGCGCGGGCGGTGGTCATTGTTGAGATTGTACGGGGTAGTTGATACCAATGGCGATTGCGTGTTGCTGTTACGTTGCGTTTTTTGTTTCTTGTTTTTGTTTTGGATTTTTTTTTAGGAGAGTAGGAAAATAATAACGCGCGCTTATGTGCGCGAACAGAAGTTAGTGCAGCGCTTATATAAAAATTGCGATAAACTGTCGAATCTCACGCTATTAAAAACAACAACTGCCGGTCGTTACGGTCCACGACTAATCAGAGTCCGAATAGATCGACAATAATTGTCACGTTGGCGTGAATTACGGACTTTTTAATAGCGGATTAGGGTAATCACACGCGCTGGCGCGCGTGCCTGAAAAACTTTTCGCCAAAACCGACCTCAGAAATAGTTCTTTTCAAAATATCGACTTTTAACATATACCATCGTTCTCAAGTCGTACATTCTACCCCCGAAGACACTGGTTACCAATACTTTTTACTCGATTTTGAAAAAAATATTTTTAGCGAGATTTTTTTTGTCAGAAATCATAGAATCGGCTCCGGACCGAAAACCGCCAAAATCGATACCAATTTTTTTTTTCTTTTCAAAATATCGACTTTTAACCTATACCATCGTTCTCAAGTCGTATATTCTACCCCCGAAAACACTGGTTACCAATACTTTTTACTCGATTTTGAAAACAATATTTTTTTGTCGAGATTTTTTTTGTCAGAAATCATAGAATCGGCTCCTGACCGAAAATCGCCAAAATCGGCCCCAACTTTTTTTCTGTTCAAAATATCGACTTTTAACCTATACCATCGTTCTCAAGTCGTATATTCTACCCCCGAAAACACTGGTTACCAATACTTTTTACTCGATTTGGAAAAAAATATTTTTTGGCGAGATTTTTTTTTGTCAGAAATCATAGATCCAGCTCCGGACCAAAAATTGCCAAAATCGATCTCAGAAATATTTTCTTTCAAAATTTCACCTATAATAGGCTAATTAATTTTGCGCGGACACAGTTTACTGCAGCGCTTGTATAAAAATTGCGATAAACTGTCAAATCTCGCGCTATTAAAAACAACGACTGCCGGTCGTGACGGTCCATGACCAATCAGAGGCCGCGTTATATCGACAACAATAGTCACGTTGACGCGATTTACGGACTTTTTCATCAAGAGACGCGGTAGCGTCTCTACGCCATTAATAGAGGATTAATAAAGGATTCTTACCCATCAAAAGTTCCCGGCTCTCGATCATCGAGCCCATCTCCTTCTTCACTTCCTTCATCAGCCAAGGCATAAATCCTTCCTCGACATCTGTTGAAACGATTATTAAATTTAACTGTGTCTTGAGACTTTTTTTTTTCAGATTATAGACACTTTTTTGGTGCTTTTTGTATACTTAAGGGTTAAAAGTGATGCTGCATAATTATTGTCGACTGACTATCGTGACGTACCGGCTTTTATTTCGTCCAGCAAAAAACCGGACATCTTGAGACCCTCCAGAACCGCCGGCAAAAGTTCGGCAATGTATCCGGTCAGTAGAACGGCAGCCGCGACACGCTCTTCCGTTTCTTGCTGCGTCTTCACCGCCTCCTCGTGTTGTTTCACACGTCGACACTGAAATTTTTATTCGTATTTGTATAGAATTAATTTTCCTTAAATTGTATTATATTTACTAATGAAAAATTATATATCATTACCTTTTCTTCCCTGAGCCGTCTCTCCTGCTCCTCGAGTCTCTGCTGTTCCGCTTTTTCCGCGGCCCGAAGTTCCAGGAATCTCCTCTGCTGTTCCCTAAGAGCAGCGAGTTCCTCTTCCTCCAGGACTTCGATTAGCGCCTGCTCGATCGTCTTCCCTACGAGGACTTCGAGGATAGGTTGAACCTCCACATCGTAATCGAAGAGCTGTGTGAAATTTTGAAGGTCGCGAGATTCTTGGATTAAATTTTGAAATATTTCGTCATTTCATCTAGGGGAGATTGTGCAGTACGGGTAATAATGATAAATCGTACCAATACAATTTATAATAAACTACTACTTTTTTCTTCGAGATGGCAACTTTTGACCTATACCAACGTTCTCTATTCGCAGACTCTACCCTTGAAAAACCTTGGTTTCAATCCATTTTCACTTAAGTTTGAAAAAAAATATTGATTTTTTATGAGACTGAAGATACCGACGTCCAATCGGAGCACGAATAGATCGACAACCATGGATTTTGTGATTCATGAACTTCTTGCGGGAGAAATAAATGCGTAACAATACACGAAAAATAATTCTGTGACTTTCAAGTGCGTCAAATAATTCCAATCTCCCCTAAATATAAAATAATCTTGTCGATGAAGCTGCAGTAATATTAATGCAATAAATGAATTTATTAATTCGATTGAATCTTACATCTCCAGGCCCGATTTGCGTTTCCGCATCTTGCCCAACTTTCCCTGGACAGTAAATTGGCGTGGCTGGTCGATCTAAAAAGTAATCCGTCTGCGTCCCAACTTCCGATTCGTCAGGCTTGTCGCAGAGCTGTAATAATGTATGGACGTTGTACTCTTCAAAGAAGAAAATTTATCGCGTAGATGTTTGACACGAAAAATTCGATATATTCAATTTTATGTTCAGTTGGTTGCCATAGATTTAAATTCAAAATACAAGTCAAGTTGTAAAACAAAGTCTAGATCGACAAAGAAGTCATAAACGGAGTGAAAGTACGAAACACTTTACCTCCTCAAGGTATAATTCCGTTTGAACTGGTTCGTGTTTTCTTCCAGGAACCGGTGGTGGCGAACCAATTCGCATCATTAACGATCTCGCAGCCTGAGACTGGGCGCGTTTTCGTGCGATTTGTTTTCTCTTTGCCTCTGACTGTCTCGCAGCCTGTGATTGCTCAGCGTCGATCTGTCATGTGTAAAAGAAGCGATCAACAAATTTATCAATGCATCGCGTTCACTAGAAAGTAACTTGGAAACCCTAAGCTTAACCAGTGCTTTGGTAGTACTACCACAATTTTAACACGTGTTTGAAAAAATGAAATAACTTACAAAAAAAATAAGATCATTATAATTTATTTTATTTATTGAAAAATTTCTTATTTCTCTTATTTATGTTGTTGAAGTTTACATCGTTGGAATGCAACGACATTCAGAAAAAAATATAATTCTAATTAACCTAAATGATTGAATATTAATCTAATTACCGAATAATGATTTCATTATTAAATAATGATTTAATTAATGTATTTCATCATTTGGGATAAATAGAATTAATTTCTTTTTCTGAAGTTCGTTGCATTCCAACGATGCAAACTTCAACATAGTTCTTATTTGTATTTTTGTATTTTTTAAATTTGTTTTGTAAATTTCTTATTTTTCTTATTTGTATTTTTTTACGAGTCACGTTGAGAGTCTCCAATCGAATGTTCTTAATTAGTAGTTATTTTTGTGTACACTCACGAGCATCGGAGCCGAGGCAAAAGTGCTACCGCGAATGACTCGTCGATCAAACATGATGTTTCCAAAAGGAAGCGGTTGATCACTGCAATGCAGAAAATGCACGGAGACCTTGATTCAGTACAATCGTGACATGTGCTATCTCATACATATCTACTACTGTACTCTAAATCTTGTGCAGCGAGGTCGAGCACGAACTCGACAACAGCAGCGACCATCAGCAGCAGTTCTATATCAAATAATACACGCTCAACGCAAGGAACGTCTAATACGCTAATGCAGTAAGGCATCGACAGACTCTCTGTTATCCCTCATAAATTGGGGTTTCATTGTTTGTATCTAATGTTGGACGACTTTGCAAATGTCAGGGAGAAAAATAATAAAAAATAATAATTGATCCACGGGAAAATTTAATCATGTTCGGGAGCTACATTTTTTCCTGGTCAAGTTTTTCTTCTATAATTACGGGAAATTCTTGAATTTAAATCGGGGTTTGTCGAGAAAAAATTGTATTTTCTCGAAACAAGTCTATAACTAGTGGTGCGGAAAAGGTGATGCGGAAAACATGCTAGTGATTTCCAAAAATCTCTATGAACCTACATCATTCGAATAATCTGATTTTTACACAAAATAAATATGTTTCATGTGCAAAATTTTGGACGTTGCATCCACTTTTTTACAATAATTTCGAAGATGATATTGACGATTTTCCGAAATTTATTCATGTGTAAAAAACGATGTTTTAATTATTACTATTATTATTATTATTATTATTATTATTTCGAAATTCATCATTAATCACATTAAAGTTCATCGTGATTGCTAGAGCCGTCAATAATAAAAACCAAATTCCCGTGAAATGCAGTGGAAATTGGTTGATTTATGAATAATTTCTATTCTCCGTGGCCTCCGCCGTTTTTATTCTGCCGATCCGCATGAAGGCAAAGAGTGGTGACGCCATTTGCGAACCCAATGCGAAACGATTGCAAACGCAAAATCATAATTATACGCAACAAATTCATAGGCAATTCATATAGTGAAATCATAAAATCAGAGATAACGTATAGGCCACACAATGGTGCTTAAACGTTACCCGCGTCTCAGCAGCATACTCATCATACCCTCGATCGGTGCCAACTTTTTCGGTAACGCTCGTGGCGTCTTCGTGTACTCTCTAGAAAAATATAATGCCTCCGCTTGTAGTATATTCAGTTGGCCGTGTTAAAGTAACACAACTGAATTGGTTCGATCGCCTGATAACGGCACAAATTCACCGTGAATTCCTAATTTAATTTAATTGGAGCCAATTCAATTCCGTTGGTTCTGAGTAAATAGATTTTTCTCAATGCCGGTGCTTTTTCATAATACTGATAATTAGTTCGATTGTTCGTTTTGATCGGTATTGGGGTTTTCAAAACTTTCAAGATCGCCGAATCCGAGATTTAAAAAATAAAAGATGGCGGGTCCAAGATGGCGGCCGAAAGAAAAAATCGACTTCATTGGTACAATTTCCGGATTCAAAAAATGTGTATTCGTAATCAATGCCCTCACGAGAGTTTCCTGCACTAAGTGTTATCCAAATTAATTTCAACCTGTCAGTCGTCATTGTTTTCAGTCAACTTAATCAATCCCTTGTTTCAAGTAGTCGATCTTGGATCCGCCATTTTGAATTTCGAATCCCTACTGGACCTCAACCCAATGACCCTGAAACGTCTTTGAAGGTCACTGAATTAAGATCCACTAGGTGTCTCTTTACACCTGCAGCTACAAACCACTCACAGCCCCACAATTCAACTATCATCATTGCTGCCACCACCAAGCGTTGGACAGAATTGAAAATTCATGAAAACAGCCCGAGGCGTAATAGCACCTAAGTGCGCCCTCCGTCATTATAAAAAGAAAAAGAAAAAAATCTTTGAAAACTACCCGCCACGGTGATTACTAAAATGTCAAGTACGCAGCGCCAGTCGGTGGCGCAGTAAGAAAATCCTCGAGTCGTCGGTGTGGTATCGCATAGGGCGGCCATTAGTGCTAAGTGCCGCGCTCATTCGCCTCGTCTCGCCCCCTGTCACCCGCACGTGCGTTTCACGTTTCTTTTCAGACCAACAAACACCCACCCGAAGAAGCCAAGAGGCAGCAAATCTTATGTTTTATTCCACCGCGATCGATCTTCGCCCCCGCCCCCCTCTCGCTCGGACTTACGTTTCCGCGTTCGCGAACCTGTTGACCCGCCGGGCGCGTTCCTCGTGCGCGATCGCAGCGCCACCCGCGGTACTCGCCATCGTCGTGCCGCCGGTGGTGCTGCTCGTGTTGCCGGTCGCGTAGTTGACGAGATTCGACGTGAAGTCCACGGTCGCCTTGAGGGCCGCCTGGCATCTCGCGTTGTGGCTGCTGTGACGCACTTCCGGCCGGCGTCCCAGCGACACGAGGGGCCGAAATCTCGAGCGCGGCAGAACGCCGTCGGCGTCAGCGCCATCTGTCGTCTCGCCGAGGGAGCCGATCCACGCGCCATTGGGCGTCATGCCCAGCAGCGCCGCGACTTCCGGCGGCGGCATCAGGAACTCGCCGCTCTTCACCGTCGTGATGAACGGTTTTTTCGAGCAGCCGCCGCCGCCGCCGACGCTCGCGTTTTTTCGGCAACCACCGCGCCTGTTGCTATGCTCGTCATCGCGCTCCTGAATCTTTCGCAGCTTCGCGTTCAGCACGTCGTTGAAGTCCTCGGTCGACAGAGTCATCGGCGCCTGCCGGCTGTGATTGTTGTTGTTGTTGTTGTTGTTGTTGTTGGTGACCTCGTCGCGCGATCGTTTGTTCTCATTCTCGCCGAGATTCTCGTGGCTCTTGCTCTGCTGCTTCTTGCGCAGCGGATTCGACTGGTGATTCTGCAGACTCGCGAGAACGAGGTGATCGTTCGAGCGGCTGATTCGCTTTCGCGCGAACAGATCGGTTTTCGTGTTCCACTCGGCGTCGCCGTTTCGCGGGGTTATTCGCGTCGGGCCGTTTCGGTTGAACTCGTGGTGGTCCTCGTCGTTCGTGTGATTCATGTGCAGCAGAGGGAGAGTCATCTCCAGGCCGTCCTTGTGGAGGATCGTGAAGGCCGGCGATTCCTTGCCGATCCCGTAGTCGTAGCTGTTGGCGTCCGGTGCGGGAGCCAAGTTCGATATTCCCGCTGGCATTTTGACGCGAGAACCGGCGCGGGGTTTTTTTCTCTCTCGCTGACGGGGATCGGTTTTATGTCCTTCGGGGTTTTCCTCTTGGTTCGTCGTAAAAGGCGATCGTCACGGCCGATAGAGCTTGGGAAAATTGCGTTTGATAAGAAAACGAGGCTTTTGAGAATTTCTTCTTTTTTTTTCCTTCTCTTTAATGTCAAGCTCGACACGCGACGCGTTCGTCTTAGTCACGAGAGTTCGGAAAGATAATATTTTGAGAAAGTCGGCCGATGCGAATCTTTACGATCCGCTTAGTTCTTTGAGAGACGTTTACTCACACCGAACGGAAGGTTCAGTGAGTCGGATATTTTTTTATTCGCAAACACAAAAATCGTGTTTGAGTTGAAGAAACTGTATTTGAAGCATAGAAGTTGTGATCAAGGCAAAAAAAATGTTTGAATTATAAAAGTTTGCGTCGGATAATTTTTATTTGTATCGCGAAAATTGGGGACGAATAAAATAATCACATTCAAGTAGCAACTGAGTATTGGTAAAAAAATAAATGTTTGTTATTGGGATCTTATTTGTGTTAATAACATTTATTTGTTGCCTTTGTCGGTAGCAAGAACAACGGAATACGTAATTTTTTTTGTTTTTCAAACTCATCAGTTCCATACGAGCATCACAACTAATTTTCGGCGTCGGCCGTCGCGATTGTCGCGTACGAAAACGTATGAGAAAATTGCGTTCGCCGAGAAAACGGGGCTTCCAACTTTTTCCTCCGACCCTCGCGTGACCAAGTGACGCGAGCGCCTCGTGCGTCTCAGGAGTCACGACAATATAAAGTCCGATAAGACACCGAGAGACTGGTAGTCCGGCTCTCGTGTCAGCACGAATTACAAGCGCCGCTCCCGGTGCTGAGTATTATCGTCGGATTGACCGATAGTTTTGATAGCGAAGCGCGGCGACTCGCGTGTTTCGTGAAAAACTAAAAAAAAAAAAAAAAATCAAACCGGCTGGTGTTACAGTTTTTCCGTTGCCAGGTGATGTTTTATTCAGTGTACATCGATGCGCCCGGTGGTCATCGCGTTTGTCATTCAAACGATCGCAAAGCAATTCGCCCGTTTTGTTGGTATCTCGATTCGTGAAATTATTAATGGTTCATTGGTCTTGGCCGGCTCTGTCGTCACGAACTCTCCGGCTCTCTCGCCCCTCGTAGACCGTGTACCATGCGTTTGTGTGAAGCGGTCGTTCATCGACCGCACGTGTAGCTCCCACTCGCTATCGGCCAGTGGAAAAGGTTCGGCTGCGATCAGACGGCAAATCGACTTCTTCAATTTCAACGGCACTTTTACCGCTGCCGGAAGTGCGACGCTCGCGGGGCAAAGTGTTACCTCGCATTATGCGATCCAGCGTTGATCTGTCGGGAGGCGATTTTGTCGCGTCAGTTATTAATCGTTTCCACGGGTTTGTCGCGCTTTCAGATCTTTCCAACTGCAGTCAGACAAATCGTGGTCAGCCTTGCAAATTTTTCCACTTACGACTGTTTTGTCGTCAATCCGAGCGACTGTTGTTATATTTAAGTTACCTTTTCCATTTTTACCGCAACTTCTAGTCGAGGGTACAAATGGAAAATGCTAAATTGCGAAAAATGTTAATCGTTTTTTTAAACGCAAAAAAATTGTATCGTAAAAACCGTGCGCTTTTAGTTTTTGTCACGACGTTTTGATTGTGTTCAAGAAATCCCTATAATCAAGAGTAACAATGTTTAAGAATTTCATTTCCTTTTTCTTTTTAATGTATTAACTTTGTAAAATGTACATGCATTTTCGTTTTTTCTGCACTGTCTCATTATTGTGTACCATTTTGTATTCTGTGTAAGCTCTCGAGGGACGTTAGTTCTAGAGTGTTAACATAAATCGATAATAATAATAATGTTGAAAAGTGGAATTCGTTTTAAAACAAATTATATATGACCCAAGGGTATTTTTACGTGATAAGAACCCCAGTAAAAACTGTAGTGCATGACGACTATAGTAGATTTTTTTGTACAATTTCTTTCTATAAAAAATTAACATTTTTTGCAATCGTTTTACCCTAAGTTTCATACTAGTCAAATGAGTGTTGCATTTTTACATTCGCTTACACAAAATGTAATGCTTCAACTGTCGGTAGTCGACGGCGATTTGTGTGACTTAACCTAAAACAACACGTTAAATGTAAATTTCCATGTATCTTATTAACAATTTTATGTTTAACAGGCGACAAAAATCTGTCCTAAATAAATTGTAGTAACATTTAGAATTAATTTTGGAAAAAAATTAATTCGGTAAAACTGCATAAAATTACGGATTTACTTCGAAAAAGTATTGAAGAAAAATGAAAATTTGCGTCGATCTAATTACAGAGCAAATTCATTGTTATCAAAGTTTTTCGACACTTTAAGGGCAAACGTCACTCAAGCCACCGTCTGCTGCTGTCAACGGCTGAACATTTAACTTTGCAAAAATCGTTGTGGAAATGTGACACTCATGTAGCTGGTGTGAAGTGTGAACTTTAAAAGTTTCCAGGCTTACCACGATATTTCTGCGTGCAAACTGATCGTTTTAGGTCGAAATTACCGTTAACATTTTATATTATCCTCTTGTATTATATTTCTTGAACAGGATATTTTTATTTATTATTTATTTTGTTCTTTCTTTTACACTCTAGTGGCAAGACTGTGACACGAAAATAACGGAGTATAAGGCACTCTACTCAACCGGAAGTTCCTCCACGAGACTCGCGGTACTACTGAGGCCTCACAAGGGGGTAGTTCGAGCGTTCACCAAGAAAGACTGCTGGACATTGTCCGACAGTGGCTCGATATAGACTGCAGACGCTGTCGTACACACGCATATGGGACGTTCCACGCGGCGAGTCGACGGAATCGTAACACGCGTTTTCAATTTCGTTTTCCTCCCAACATATTATTGCACGGTAAAAAAGATCGTGCGCACTATTAAACAATAAACGTCGATGTTTTTTCTTGATCATAATCTCAATTAATTACTAAAAAAACTTTGATAACTAATTCGTTTCAATTTCGCGTTTTCAATTTCGTTTTCCTCCTAACATATTATTGCACGGTAAAAAAAATCGTGCGCACTATTAAACAATAAATCTCAATGTTTTCTCTTCATCATAATCTCAATTAATTACAAAAAAAACTTTGATAACTAATTCGTATTAGCTTCAACAGTAAAACTTAAAAAAAAAATAAAAGCAACATTGTTTATACAACTTCAAAGATGAAAATGACACTAGAAGTAGAAACAAAAAGTAGACACGACGAATATTCACAGCAGGAGATTTTGCCAATGTTATCAAATCCAGCACTTTTTCTCTCTGCTACAAATTTAATTTTGTCCCCAACATCATTTTTTTTTGTTTTACGTGATCTATAATTTTTTAATTTTTTCGAAAAATTGTCAACTATTATTTAAAAACTGTGTATCACTTGGGACTTCGCAAATTCTAAGTTGTACATAATTCGTAATTTTTCATAATCACCGGAATAAATGAAAAAATGTAATTTTTCTCGTCGTCGCTTTGCCTCGGTACGGCCCATATACACGTGTACATGTGTACGTAAATATTTCGAACGGCCGCGGTGCTGCCACTCAATACCGAGCTGACCAACGATAGTGGTCACCGCGGCGCGCATGCCTAGCTCGACGAACGGCACGGCACAGGCGGAATCAGAGGTTTCGCCACCGGCGTGCGTTTCGTTGCCTCAGTGTCGTCGACGTATGGGGCATTAAGAATTCCTGCAAGGGTCGAGCCCTTAGCAACACGTCAAGGTGAATCGGTGGGTGGACGTTCGTCCACCTTGAATCGCGAGACAGAAGTTGATGAACAGGTTCTATTTCTATACTCCGGGCGGTATGAACATGGAAATTAGGCGATATGGAAGGTCCCTCGAGAGTTTATGCGATCCTAGATCGCACTAATTTACGCGGACCTTGAAGATCTTGCGTCGCAAATTTTTTTTATTCGTGAATTATTTTTCTCGTTCTTCATATCATTCGTAATTAATTCCACGACGTTTAACGCAGTCGTGATGAACATTTTTATCAAAAGAAAAAAAATACAAAATACTTCAATTCTGAAAGGATCCAATTTTTTTGTTGGAAGTGTAATCATTTTTGTACGTAGTAGTTTCGTCGGGAATTTCTCAGAAACTCGCGGTGTGAGCAATAAAGCGAAATTGGAGCACCCATTTGTCGCTCTGTGCTGCGTGCGTTCTTTTGTAGATTACTTTTTCTTCGACGCGCTCGTAAAACGGTTTCCCTAATGGGTATTCCACTCTTACAAAAGCGGAGGATAAATAGGGAGCGACATTACATAATTTTGTATTTTTGTGGATGGTAAGCACAGCTACCTGAAGGTAACATATTTTTAATGTATTTTTTCATGTGTATTTTCAAAAATACAAGGAAAAAGGATTGCGCATTGATGTCAATTTTTTTCTGAGTTTCTGCAGTACGAACACCAAAAATCAAAAGCTCGAAGAAACTTCATTGAGAAAAATGATGTAGCTATTTATTTTCCTCTAATAATTCAGATAATTTTTATCGAAAAATTCGTGCAGATTTTGCTAGATGGTTTAGATGGTTTATCTTTTCCTGGCTGTTTTGGCAAAGGCTTTTTTAAATTCTTTATCTAATTTTCCATTCATTATTTCACCTCAGTCAAAGTGATTCCGCGAAGCCGATAATTTCTGGGTATAATTTTCGTGTATTCAAATACATCCAAAGTGACCAGGACGATGCCCTGTTCATAGATAGCGCCGCACACGGTGTTCGATATGGAGCGTAGCCGGGCGCTAGCCGAAGCTGATAATATCGCCGTTGCGGTCATTCCCTCCCAGTCTGCGAGGGTGGTGTATCCGGTAATAGGACTAGCACATTACCTACCTACCACCTAGCCTTATATTGCCGGGCTAAATTATTTTCTTGCGATCGATACACGCATTCTGAGTTGCTCTAATTCGTTTAAATAATTGTACCTCATTTTCATAAATATATGCAAATATCGGCGCACGAAGCTCCCGATTTTTCACGCGATCCTGAACTCCGAAGGTGCTGGCTTTTGCCATAGATAAAAAACGCATATTACAAAAAAAAATTGGTAAAAATTACACTCTTCACAAAAAGCATTTTTGGCAATCCTGACTCTTTTTTTTTACACTCCTAAATAACCAGATTGTCCCACTACCTCAGAGCACTTTTTTTTCTTTTTCAGAATTTTCGGCCTGAATTTATGAGTTGCATTTTTTTTCTATACATCGGCCTATTTATAACACTACCAATAATTTCTCTAAAACGATTTATTTGCAGGAAATCATTTTTAGCGGAAGCCAACAAATTAATATTTGTATAACGGAAAAAAAATCGAAACGAAAAAAAATATAATTAACAAAAGAAGTTACATCTTTTTTTATCAAGCAATATATCGCAGTACCGAAGTAGAATAATAATTTTAGAATTTTCCATGTCTCTTACATCGGCGGATTCCGGTATCTCTTTTGAATGTGAAGTATCGCCCTGGGGCTCTTCACGAAAGTGTAGGTCTCCTTCTTCGCCGATGGTCCCGACGGTATATTATACGGCTGCATCCCTCTGTTGCACATTTGACACTGTTGACTCGTTCTCGAAGCCATTTTTTCCGTCAGCCGTTCACCCGACGAAACAGCGGTAATTCCAATTTACAAACTTCGCCTTAAAAACGAAGAAAACGAAGTTGACGCTTCGGCTCGCATTGTCTCCGACGACAACTTGTGTGGGGCCGCGCGTCGATGACACAAGCCGAGGGCAGGATTCGTTCTTCAGACATCGGCGAACTCGGCTCACGGGTTGCTATAGGAACATAACACGAGCGATATCCTGAGTATCGACATTCTATCGTGTTTGTTTGTTTATAACGGGACAGATGCAGGTCAAACGTCTCGAGGGCGGGAGTCGTGAAGAAAAAGAAAAAAAAAACTCAATTGTAATATTTCAACGGTAGCAGCGCTTCGCGCGGGTCAAACGCGTACAACATTTTTCTATCCTTATCACTACAATGGAATAAAAACCGTCTTAAATCACGCATCGTAAATCCGATCGTCCCGAATTTTTATTCCCCTAAGTCATAACTCAAAAACAACATAACCAAAAAATTAATTCATCCACAAGTCGCATGAATCAAGATCAGCTGTTCATCAAAAGAAATGTCATAAAGTTTTGCGGACGAAGATTATCCGTCATCTCGTCAGCCTCACGCGACTTATACTTTCTGCATCCGGCGTCGCGTTTTTCCCAATCGCATCCAACGCGCAATCGGCGTGACCGCCAATCCTCCGACCGCAGGCGCCGCCTACCGTTCGCCGCTCGAACCCTCTCACCATCCTCGAGCGCCAAAACCTTGACCCGCGCAACATCCGCGTCGGTAAGTCAGGTCGCGTCCGTAGCCATGCCGAGCCGCCGCCACCTCTCGTCAGGTGTCGCGGCGCGCGGGTCCACGCGGTGAATTCGCGAAATCAGCCAATCGCAGCGAAAATCCCGCTGCACCGGAGATGCCAATTGGTGCAACGCGAAGAGATTTAATGCGGGCGCTAGGTGAAAAGCACTGTGCCGTCCAATGAGGGCGGCCGTGATTGAGGGGGCCACCCGACGCCGAGAGCTTAGTAGCGGGGGGCCTCAACGAGGGCGGCGACGTCGCGCTGCTCGCCCCCCCCCCCCCCCCCCGCCCGCCAGCCGCCCGCCAGTGCCCGAGCACACTGCGGCGTAACTCTAGTAACCCTTTTATCCGTGCGTCTCCCGTGTGTGCCCGTATGTTTTTATAATAATTACGAAAAAATTTCTTCGTCTCGTCTCTCGTCGTCGTCGTCATCTCCGCGGGTACGGGCGCGATAAATACGGGCTCGAGCGGCGGGTCGGAGCGGCCGCGGTGAGAAATTCGCTGGCAGCGCTCGCGGCAGTCGACGTCGATTCGGCCAGTGCGTCCCCGAGGCTTCGACAGTTCCGATGTGAAAAATTACGAGTGTACCTCTCGTCGGTTGTGTGTGCTCCGCTGTGGAGAGCCAGAGAGGCGAGCGAGCGAGAGAGCGCGAGTGAGTGAGTGAGTGAGAGTGAGAGAGATAGAGAGAAAGAGACGGAGCGAGCGTCAGTGGCTGGGAGTTTGCGGATAGACAGTGCGCGACCAGAGAGACTGGTAGACATGTGTCGGTGGATGAATTACTACAATTTGCTTAATAGCTAATAGACTGAAAATTAGTGTTATGCCAATGTGATATGTTCGCAATGTCTACGTATTTGACTATACTGACGTTTCTCACCGTCGGATTCTTAGGTAACTCAATATTTTTTGACAAATCCGCGTACATATATTATGTACGTGTGTATATATATGCATATGTGTACACGCGTGTATATCCTGTATATATGCGTATCCCGTATATGTGCACATGTGAATATGCGTGTGTGTGTGTGTTTTTTTTTCGTTTCACTGACCTTCGTTTCGTTTTTTTAATTTGCCATTACTGTTATTATTATTATCGCCGGAGGAATGTCTGGGAGGAATCTCTCTCTCTCTCTCTTTCTCTCTCCTCGCGGCTCTTCGATCAGCGAAATGTGTGTTTTTCTTTCAGACCACCGACGAGCGCGTACGGCGGTCGCGCGAGCGTTTTCATGTATACTTGTTGATGCCTTCTTTTTCACGCCCGTTGGTAAATAGCGCTCGTCGATTCGGCTGCCCCCTCGGTGTCGTCGTCGCGTGTGCGAGAATAACGCGAGACTCGGGAACGGACCTCGGGGCTTTCGGTGGGATGGCAATGGGCGAAATTTGCGTGGTCTCGCGATCAACGCCGAGTTTTTTTCACCTGGGAGCGGCGGAATGTTTTTTTTTTCTTTTTCGGACGTTTTTTTTTTTTTTTTGCGCGTAGCCTCGATTAATATTCCGTTGATACAGATTATGCGAATTCGAGAGAGAGTCTTGACGCGCTCGCAGAGCTCGGCCGCTGCCGCTGCTCTTCGCGCGTATCAACAGTCTATTTCCTCTCTTATAATTTCATTCAGGAAACGCGTAATCTCGGATCGTCACGGTAAATTGGGTTTGATTGTTGTTGTTTTTTGCTTTGTTTTCCGGTGTTTTTGTTTCGTTCCTGCGTCGGGCTTGTTGTGTTTTTCCGCGGACTTTGGGCCTCGAGGTCAGTTGCGGGAATCGCACCGGAAATGGGACACCGGGGTCCGACGTACCCCAGGATATAATTTTTGTTCGCTCCAAGTTTTATTGATGAATTCGGTTCTGCGAGATGTTCCGATATTTTAACTGTGTTATTTTTTTATTTTGGTATCCCATCGTGACCCAATTAATTTATTCAGGCAAGTAGGTTGAGTGAAAATATATGGAGATCAGAATCTGGGGTTTACAATCACATTTGGAAGTATTTTTAGACGATCTGCCAATCGCTGATAAAATCTCAATTGCTTGAAGATGTTTTGCAGTGAATACATTAATATTTATTATTCAATTTTTATTTGTTATAAAAATGGCAAAAATTCTTGTTAGTCAAAAACGTTTAGTTTTTGTTTTCTCATGCAGCTTATTGAGATTTATATTTGTTGAGCATAATATTAATGACAACGTTGTTTACCTTTGTTTAAATACTTAAAGCAAAAAATAACAAGAAAAGTTGAACAGCTGTTCACTTATTTGTTTAAAAATGTTTCATTTTTAATTTTCAGTTTTGTTGTTGATAGAAAAGAAAAGAAAATGTAGATTCGTAAACAATCCCAGGATTTGAGAACTTTTCAGCGTCTCCTTCCATATCAACCACTTTGTTACCATTTCTACTAATTTTTCGTTTTCAACATCTGATCACAGGTACAGCTTTCGGTCATGACGTCAAGGGCTCCGTATTCTGCGAGTTCTACAATGAGACGATGTGTACAGAGTCGCAGCAGGGGTGTTCGGAAAAGGAGGAATGCACACCGCACAATCCGGACAAGAGAAATCACTGCTACGTTCTCTGGCAGTTTGATAGCGCCACCAAAAAGTCCACGATAAAGCTCAAGGTTGTTAGCTACTATAAATTATGAACCTCGCGGTGATGCTAATGCTGCCATAAACGATGAGAATGCCGTTTGCAAACAATTGTGGAGGGAAATATTCACCGCGCGTTGTCTCTACTTTCAGGGCTGTTTCTTGGATAGCAAAGAATGTTACGACAAAACTCACTGTACCGAGAAAACCGCGGATCGAAAGAAGAAATTGTTCTTCTGCTGTTGCGATGGCGACATGTGCAACCAAAATTTCACGTGGGATCCACAGCCTACAGAGCGGCCACAGACGGAACGTGAGTTCAGCTATTTCGTTCGAATTATCATTGCGACAAGACTTGCAGTTTTGTTTTCCCCAAGAATTACACTCAACATTGATACCTTTATTGATACGCGATTGATACGCCGTTTCTCACGTAAATTACATTCGAAAAGTTACTTGCACGTGAGAATTCTTCTAGCCCCTGTAGAAATACGAATTATGTCTGCCTCCAAACGGCAATCCCACTTGTAATCCGTGATGCTGCGAAATAATATCCCCGATTGGCATTTTATCGCATTCACTTTCGGACATTTATCGTCGTATTGATGGTATTAAGTGTGCAGCTGTTAAAAGCGGATGCAAAAGCACAACGAACTGTTGGTCAATGAAATTATTTTTGATTATTACTTCCGGGTGTCCTCATTCAATTTCATGTTCTTGGGAGTTTCCTTCAATGCAACAAAAGCGAATCTGTTGTACAGTAAAATTGCTCTCCACGCACTTTTCTCGTGAATATTCCAACACGCTGTATGACTTTGCAGAACCCAAAGCGGTGCCGAACAACGAGCAGCAACTCTGGACGCTCGTGCTGTCGATATCGATCCCGATGCTCGTGATTCTCATAATACTCTCGTCGCTGTACTGGTGCTTGAAGCGTCGAAAATTAGGATATTTCAACGAGGCAAGTGGACGCGTCGGGCGACGTGTTTTTCAGTTTTTCTCTTTTCGTTTGCGTCCCTACCGAAGCGCTTGGATTTTTACTGACGAGCAATTTGTCGAATTTAGCAGGTTCCCACGTTGGAACCTTTGCCGCTGCCGCAGCCCTCGCCGAATTTGGGTCTGCGTCCGATTCAGCTGCTGGAGATAAAGGCGCGTGGACGCTTCGGGGCCGTTTGGAAGGCTCAGCTGCGAAACGACGTCGTCGCCGTGAAAGTTTTTCCCGTGCAGGACAAACAGTCGTGGCAGACCGAGCAGGAGATTTTCAAGCTCGCGCACATGGATCATCACGACGTGTTGCATTTCATCGGCGTTGAAAAAAGGGGCGACAATCTTCAGGCGGAATTCTGGCTGATCACCGCGTACCACGAGAAAGGATCGCTCTGCGATTATCTGAAGGCGAACGTCGTCTCGTGGCCCGAGATGTGCAGAATCGCCGAGTCGATGGCGCGCGGCCTTATGCATCTTCACGAGGAAATTCCGCCGGACAAGGTCGAAGGTTACAAACCCGCGGTCGCTCACAGAGACTTCAAGTCGAAGAACGTGCTACTCAAGGCCGACATGAGCGCCTGTATCGCCGACTTCGGACTTGCCCTCATTTTTCATCCCGGAAAACCATGCGGTGATACGCACGGACAGGTGAGTGTGTCGAATTTTTCTCTTTATCACCATTACAACCATTTTTAATCGTTCTAAGCGATTTCATTTTTTTTATGGAAATTGCGCGATATTCATTTTAGACCTAAACATTTTTCGACGAAAAACAACAAAAAATAGTCGATTTTCTTCGTGACGTCCTAATGTACAACATTATTATGATGGATAAAAAAAAATACAGAAGATGATGAACGTCATAAATCGACATATTCCACACAGTTTCGAGTTGACGTAATTTTGTTATTGCACGATATTCATTGTAGACCTAAACTTTTTTTTTACGAAAAACAACAAAGGAAATAGTCGGTTTACTTCGCGACGCCCTAATGTACAATATTATTATGATGGATAAAAAATACAGATGATGAATGTCGAAAATCGAGATATTCCGTACATTTTCGAGCTGACGTAATTTTGTTATTGCACGATATTCATTGTAGGCCTAAACTTTTTTTTTTACGAAAAACAACAAAGGAAATAGTCGGTTTACTTCACGACGCCCTAATGTACAATATTATTATGATAGATAAAAAAATACAGAATATGATGAATGTCGAAAATTGAGATATTCCGTACAGTTTCGAGCTGACGTAATTTTGTTATTGCACGATATTCATTGTAGACCTAAACATTTTTTTATGAAAAACAAAAAAGGAAATACTCGATTTACTTTGCAACATCCTAATGTACAACATTATTATGAGGAATAAAAAAAAGTACAAAAGATGATGAACGTTGAATAACGAGACATTCCGTACAGTTTCGAGCTGACGTAATTTTGTTATTGCAGGTGGGTACACGAAGATACATGGCACCGGAGGTCTTGGAGGGTGCGATAAACTTCACGCGGGACTCTTTCCTCCGCATCGATATGTACGCCTGCGGTCTGGTGCTGTGGGAGTTGGCTTCTCGGTGTACCGTGCAAGACGTGAGTCGCGTGATTCTCCCCCCCTCTACCCATTCGGACAAACAAAACGCGTGAATTATCTGATGTTCTAATTTCTCGGTGTTTATCTGCCGCTAATAGGGACCGATCGGGGAGTACAGACTACCCTTCGAGGAGGAAGTCGGGCTTCATCCCACACTGGAAGATATGCAGGAGAGTGTGGTGCACAAAAAGGAGCGCCCACTCATATTGGAAACGTGGCGAAAGCATCCGGTAAGCAACTATCGTGCATCGCCCGTCTTTTAGCCGCGCTACAGGCCACAAAGCTTTTTGCCTGCTGCGCCACCACATCGATGGTTAATACAAAAAAAAAAACACTTTCGACTCAAGGGATCTTTCGAGAGTTGGTGAAAGTTTCAGGCTGTGAAGTTTCAAGAGAATTTCGAAGGTTAACTTAAAGTGTGCTAATTTAATTTCGAGTTGAGAAGAAAAGAGATGCTACGAAAAGCCACGATATGATTTAAAAACGGATAAGAAAAAGTCATTAGTTCGATCGATGAAAGCCAAAAAAAAATGTATAATTTTCGGAAGTGTAACTTTAGTTTATTCGCATTTCCACGCAGGGTTTTATCTCCATTTGCGGGATCTTTCGAGACTTGGTAAAAGTTTCAGGTTGTGAATTTGGAAGGGAATTTCGAAGGTTAACTTAAAATATACTGATTTAGTTTTGAGTTGAGAAGAAAAAAGGGTACTATGAAAAGCCACAATAAGCATTAAAACCGGATAAAAAAAAATACTCTCGCCGATGAAAGCTAAGAAAATGGACAATTTTCGTAAGTGTAATTTTTGTTTATTCGCTTTTCCACGCAGGGTCTTTTCTCCATCTGCGACACGATGGAGGAATGCTGGGATCACGACGCGGAAGCTCGTCTATCGGCGTCCTGCGTGATGGAACGGGTCGCCACCCTGAGCAGAACTCTCGTCATAAACTCGTCGACGTTGATACGAGTGGACAACACGAACGAGTCTATCACCACCAAGGAGTCTAGTATGTAGGTAGCCTATATGTATTATAGTTTTAGTTGAACTGCACAACCAACCGTTTTCTGTACCATATTTTTTTCAATATTTTTTTTTTGTAACAAACACAAACGACACACGCGGACGGACTGCAGACGACGGGAAACGCCGAAATTGTAGATAAGCAGCACCCGCCCTCCCGATAACCGTTTCCTGCCGGCTACACATTGCTCGGTTACGGTTACAGATCATGGAATTCCCGTTCGTTGCTCGATTATTATTCGTAAACGCGTCATTCACAGTCACCAAACATTCTAGATTTCGTCTTCTTTTTTTTTTTACGGTCGCGCGATAAAACGAACAAACGCCCACGAACAATTGACGCAAAGCGGGGCGCGCGTCGCTCCTTCGACTTGTACTTTTGCTATTGCCATTTATTCGCACATCGTGTGCATTACAATTAAGTGACCGATCCTTCGTTTGCGGCGTTGACTTTTGCGTCCGAGGGACGGGGACAGTATTTTTTATTGTGTAGAAAACAAGATTCGCGAGAACAAAGATACGTATTGTTATCGTCAAATTCGTGTTTTGCTGTTTTTATCGACAACAGTCTCGACTATGGAGTGTGGAGAATCGTTGATTTTTGCTTCCTCATAGAGGAAGCCTTTCTTTTGTGAAAAAACTTTTTTTTTTCGAGATTTTCATGTCAGTACACTCAGAATACTCCACGATGACGAGAAAAGTGGCTTGTACGAAATGTCTGTATGAGAAAGCCAAAATTTGCAAGGTTTACTTTGGAGGTTTATTTGTAAGTGCCACGGGGATGAGTTTTTTCGCATAAAAATGTTACACACACGCGTACGACAATTTTGCAATTTTTAAGAGAATTCACTGAGAAATGACTCGTAGCTTTTCGCACGAAGTGCTCGAGAATATCATGGAAAAAAAACTGACTCGCGGCAAACGAAGGATTGGATAATCGTTCGCGTGAACAAAAAGAGCTTAACGATTAGCATCGAGCGTCATTGCACACGTCTGCAATCTCATTTTTAGCGTAAAAAAATCGACGGATAGGTCGATCGACCATTGTAAATAAACAAACGATCGTGACTCACGCGCGGCGACAATTGTCGCGCGTGATTTGTTTTGCGGCGTTTCCCGTCGTGGCCAGCGAGCGACGAGCACCTGGTGATCATGAATAATTATCCAACGGTACTGCATTGAGCCGAGTAAACCCGATTTCGATAGAGTGTGACTTTTTGGCACGACGCAGATAAGAAAATGGAGAGAGTGGGGAAAAATGATAAAAACAAAAAAGAAGAAAGAGAGAAAAAAACGAAAAATCGTGTATCGCTACGAGAATGTTATAACGACCCTATTACGATGTACCTGGTAGAACCAATCGCGCTGATCGATTGGAAGCCACGAGGAATTTAGTAGACTCTCGCGCTAACCGCAAATTTAATTTCCGAAAAATCGCAATTCTCGCTGTATTTCGTAATGTTGTCGTTACTAGGTCTTGACTTCGTTTCCTTCGTTTTCGCAAAAATTGTCCTTGCTGATTTTACTTTGGAACAAAAGAAACAAAAAACAAGAAAGAAGAAAATCCAAAACAAAACGATACACATTGATATTCTGTACTCCCGATTTGCTAGTCGCTGCTCAGCGTACTCGTGATATTCACCCGGTATTCCACACGCTTCGATCTATACACAGGCCCTCGATACGTAATTAATTGTACAGTGAATCTACCGAAGAGCATATGGAGTATCTAAGTAGATTATACGGTTTTTTAACAAACAAAAAAAGAAAACAAAAATGCAAATAATTGTTACAACGTTACGATAAAAAGAAAGATAAGAAATGATTAAAAAAAAAGATGAGATAATTCGAAACTAAGGTGGTACCGCGTCCGCCCGGTATCTCGCTTATCCCCGTTCCACGATTCTTTCACCGTCGAGGTATATCATACTAATGTATTTGGTAATATACTTTCGAAGAGTATATGTACAGTGCCCGTTTCGACTCCGCCGTTATGGCGCCCATTATTTCAACGCGTAATCATATTCCTTTTCGTTTCTTCTTTCTTCCATTGTGATTCAAGAATGCGCCCCCTAACATTCCCAAAGTTTGATTTGATTGAAGTACGAGTGTTTAGCGACAAGAAAAATCGTGTGAAAACGACCAACGATTTCTCCTTCGTCACGACGAATGCAAGTGTTAATTAAATCACGCGATCGGCTGGGAATGCAAGGGCGACGCATCCTTAAAGGCCACGTGGAAGTTTTATTTTACCGACAAAAAGCGTCGACCAAGTCCCACCTGCAAAACTATTGAGATTTTGCACAAATTGTCCACAATCTCCGCGGCTTTGCAGTGGAATCTCGGCGAGACTTTTTCCTCATCTCGCACTCATGCGTTGGACGTGAATCTTTCACATTGCTTTAAATAGCTTTCTCATTGATACTGGGTTTCGACAGTGCCAAATAGTCGTACGGAATATGCATATGACACGCGCTTTTTAATTAACAATTGTATATTTATTAATATTAAGATTAAGTGTTAAGGCAAGATCGGGTGTAGCCAGAGGAAGAACAAGAGGATGAGAATGATGGGGGAAAAAAACGAAACAGAACATATGAGGAAATCATCCTTTGATATTCGACGCGCCTAAAGACACTGTAACCGCAAGCGCATACGAGTTCTCGAGGCTCTGCTGACATATCGGATGCCGGTCGAGAGCGATTTCGGAGATCCTTCGCAAGTTGCGTGTATCACGACGATAATCCTATCGACCGTATCATGGAGGTAATTAGTTTGTAACTTGTACATATACACAGGGTTGCTTATGTATGTCCACCGACTTTGGCGTGCGGTCTCTTTAATTGAAACGTCGCTTCGGGTCGATGGATTCTCTGTAAACGGTCAAACGTCCCGTTTGTTCCTACTATAATTTCTGCCGGATCCTGATTTCGTCTCGCGACAATTTATTGTTCGTACTGCGCGACTCTTCGCTCATCCGTAGTCAGACCCGCGCGATTCTCGCACGCGAAATTGAGTTGGAAAATTTCTTCGATACGTCGGCACTCTTCATGTTAGACGACTCGCGAATTTCAGAGAATGCAAATTTGAAGGATTTTCGAAATTGTTTTCTCTCTTCAACGTGAAAAAAAATGTATGATACTGATAAGATATACGAAAGAAAACGACAAAGTAAATAGCATTTTTATCGAGAGGTTAATTGTGATTATGTGTACCAAATTGTTGAACTAAAGTTGAGAAAATAAAAGTTTTTTTTACTTCTTTTGAAATCATCTGTTTCTTCGTTTTCCCGAAGAGGAAAGCAATTTTTCTTCTATTTCATCTTTTTTTTCGCGCTTCGTTTCGTAAGGGAGGAGGAAACGGTTTCGAAATTCATTTCTCCATGTCGTTCGCTCATTTATCGTGCTATAGTTGTTAACGGAGTGATTATACATTAAGACATTTTAATGCGAGTGTTATGTTATACTTTTTTTTCTTTCGATCAAGGTGAACGGAGTACACAGGTTTTGTTTTGTCTTTTCGTTTGAGAGTTGCCCAGTCTTGTCTCGGTTACAAATTAATATTATTCAGAGGTTTAGCGATTTGCGTTGTTGGATTGTTGAGGAGACCGGAGAACTTAGCACCTGACAAATCAGTGCTAAATTTTTCAAAGCTTTTCTACATTTATCGGTGGTTCGACTTGAACCACCGAAAAATGTAAAAATTGCGTTTGCAAAACGAGAACAGATGTGTCTACTGCGAGACGCTGCATCCACCTTACGAATAATTTTGTATTCACGATCGTTGCCCAACTTTGTTTCGAGTATTGTTTTATGGGATTCACCCGAAGAATTCCTCATCGTCACAGCCCAACATTTCACGATACACAAATGCAGAGACTGAACTGGCGAAGCAATTTGCCTGCTTATCACGTATCCTGTTAAACATCGTTCCGCGAGGAACAAAGAAAAATATGCCGGTTGCTTTCTGGTGTCTGTTGTTGTTAGTCTAGCTGCATAAGCCATTATTGAATATTATTTGTTTCATAGTTATTTTTATGAAAGATCCCAGCTCTACACTGTATCTATATTACGTTTAGATAACACGACGGCGATGAGCGATGCACGAGGAAATATTTCTTCGAAATACTTTTCCACGATGAGAAAATTATTGAATAGCGATCAAGTCATCAATTTTTTTATTCAAAGAAAAATCATATGAGATGAGTCTTCAAAAAATATATCGTTCATTTTGAAGAATTAATCGGTCGTTCGATCTGAACATTATATCGAATAGATTTTTGTTCGGATATCGCGCGTCGCTGTTGCACGATAGTGAAGGAACCTTCGACGGGAACTCGACGGTTCGCGCTCGAACGGTTTCGCGTAGATTCACTTGTAAATAAAAATTAAGTAATAATCTAGGAGATTTAAGACTACCGCTATCGAGATAGCTTTTTATTTATCACCCAGAAGTACGAATTGTATATAATAGAATGTTCCTGCTGCGAGTAAACCTACGCATACCGAGTAAAAATTGTTGCGATCTAACTGTCATGCGTATTATCGAAACTACCGAAAACAAAGAATCCTTCTTCATTTTGGAGCACAAAATACAAAGTGGCCCGAACGGCCGCAATCGTTTGGCAAAACGGGCGTTCGCCGCATCTGTGTACGTCGATTACTCGTCATTATCTTCACGTTATCTTGCCGTAGGACCATTTTCTACTTTCACAATAAAACTGCTATGCCAACCATTGAATCGACGATTTCGCAATGATTTCCTAAAATTACCGAAAAAAATTCATCCTTTTCGTTCTTCAATAGTGCAATAAAGAAAACGAGCCATTCGCGGTAGAGAACTTTTCTTCTTCATTCTTCCACCGGATCAGCAAACGAGAATCTCGATGCGTGTAGGTTGCGCGGATGCGTGGGAACGTAAGTGGGAACATTTTATTCCTCAAACCATAAAGCATAATACGATCGTTTTATTTATACCATCATAACTTGTACGTTACTTCGATTAAGAACGTATTAATAAACTTGATACGAGGCCAATGTTCTTCATTTCCAACGGCGCGAAACCTTGCCACGTAAATTCGTTTTGCGAGGCGCGTATGAATGCGAAAAACCAATAAACACCGAGCGAGGCTAATGACGATTTTTTTCTTCTTCTGCGACACGACGATTCGTTCGGAATCGTCGCGCTGGAAGCAAACGACGGGTGAAGAAACGAAGGTAAAAAAGATTGTTGTAACAAGCGTGATGGTTATAACTTTCTTTATATTTCGTCAATAAGCCGAAGAGAAGCATACACTCGCACATCGAATTATGTACATTCCTTCCTCCCTCGATTCACGAGTCTCTCATTGTCCTTAAATCCAACATCTCGATTCGACACTTGGAATTAATTCTATCGATAGATTCCCCGACGACGAAGCGCTCGCCTCCGCCGAGGAAACTGTACAGCCGTAAACGGTAATTACAATAATGTTGTTTTTGTCATATTTTTCATCGTTTTTTTTTTTTCATCTGTTTCATTTCCGTTCGGTTATTATTCTTATGTATTCATAGGTACACTAAAGAATACAAGAAGCAAGTAAAAAAAGGTGATTACACCACGAATCACATAAGCGCCTCGACATTACGATTTTTTACATCAAAATTAAAATGGTGGTTTTCTTTTTTGTATTATTATTTTTTTCTTCATTTCTCTTCTTTTTCTTTCAATAAACGCAAACATTTGCGCGTTACGGACAAGTTGCTTACGCGAAAGGGCCAAAGGGGACGGGGTGAGGAAATAATAATAACGAATGAATACCATTACGTAATTAAATTATGAGAGTGACAATGTTTTTTTGGAGGAACGATTAACGGATCCATCGCACTTTCCATAAACTTATTCGCCTATTCGCTATGATCACAGTTACATTTATGATAATATGATAATAATATAAGTTATTACTCGTCACAGTCGTCGTCCTCGTCGTCGTCGTCGTTCCGATCGCATTATCGTCACTGTATATATGTACATCCGGGTTATAAATAGGCGTATGTTCTGTTTAATTAAATACAATCTGGTTTTTCGAGAGCCTATGACTAGCGGGGTAACTCTATGTCTCCTACCAGTGATCGTGTTTTTTTGTCTCGATGAAAATACTATTACGCGTAATACGGATACAAACCAAGCGTTCCATTTGGTTAAATGTACTTATATATTAGGGAGGTTTAACAAAGAAACGCTTTAGTTCTCCGTTTCAACCTCTTATCGAGATTTTTCGTCTTCTCGTGAAGCAAACGCGGAATCACGCGAGAGCGGCCGGACCGACCGACTCGCGTGAATCCGCTTTTCGCGGCTGAGAAACGAAAATCTCGATGATCAGCTAAAATACAAAGATGAAGCGTTTGTCGCAGCCGCCCTATTATAAATGGGTATATAAACTATCGTGACTGCTTCATTTACGATAGAACGACTCTAAGCTTCTGTTTTAATACACTGTACAATATAGTCTTGGTTTCCTCGTCATTCGTTCTTGACGCTCGCCGCCTGGTTTTCCCCCCCGACGCCATCGAACTTTGATATTATTGATTTCTGTTTCATTAATTTTTTCGCTCTTTCATTGCGTCACGCGTCTCTTATTCGTCTTCTTCTTCTCTCTCTCTCTTTATCTCTGTCTTTCTATCTTTGGTTCACAGCTGAACTGTGAACGAAGCTCGCGTCACGAAGCCCATTTCGCTGTATTCTATCGCATGATCGGAGATATCGGAGTCATTGCCATGAATATTTGGATTTCGTCGCGTCACTTCGCTGAAACGGTCAGAGGGCGGCCGTGGGTTAGGACTGAAGAGCGTGGACGCAGGATCTCGGTACCAGGCCCTTGCGATCGCCCCTCGCGCACAGCAGCCACTTGTTGTCCACTTCCAGAATTACCTTCAGCCGCTCGCCCTCGTTGAACGAAAGGTGACCGTTGTCCGACGGCAATCTGTGCGTCAGTGTGCGAACCTCTCTATAAGCAGAAAATATCATCAACAATTTCATTCTTTTCCCTCACAAACTTGGAATCTGCACACGATTTTTTTCAAATGTTCATTTCCGAAGGTAGATGAGTTCATCGTAGCACATAGAAAAGGATCAAAGTTCAATGATCTCCAGAATTTAGAGGTAAGTAACAGACATTCAAACGTTTTGTATTAAAAATAAGGACCCGTTTTAATTCCTTAAGAGGAGTTTTAAGAAGAGTTTTAATTCCCTAAAACTTGGAAAAAAGTATCTAAAAGCAGTAAATGAAATACGAGACAAGACGACTTTTTCTTTTTTTCGCGTAAATCTCCTCGAACCGAAAGTCTCGAAAAACAGGAGGAAACAAGTAACAGACACTTAAACGTTTTGCATTAAAACCAGAGCCTCTTTTTATCACCTTCAGAAGAGTAAAACTTGGAAAAAAAGCATATCTAAGAAGCCGTAAATAAAATACGAGACAAGACGCTTCTTCTTCTTTCTTTCGCGTAAATCTTCCCGAACCGAAAGTCACGAAAAAACAGGAGGAGGAAACAACTCACTTGACCGGCTGCTTCGAATGCGCGGCTCTCGCGTTTGCCGGCGCGGTTGGCCTCGGCAGGGACGTGGAGGCGGCTCTTCGGTGCGGCGATATCAGGCTCTTCTCGCGAGCGGCGACGCCGTGCGATTTGTAAGGCAGGGAGCTCGGCCGGGCGAGGGTCCGCGTGGGGCCGACGGCGTCCTGGTCGACTCTGCTGGTGCGTCGCGGCACCTCCTTGCCCTTCAGATCCGTGGGTTTTTTCTGTCCGAGTTTGGCCGTCGACACGGGCGTCGGTTTCTTCAGCGAGGGAATCCCGGAAACGGGGGACTTGGTGCTTTTCGCGGGGCCGGAAACGCCGCCCGCGGGTTGCTTGATCGGCGAGGTCAGCAGACGCGGAATCTTCGATTTGCTCGCGCTCGTTGGCGTTTGATTCGGCGACGTAACAGCAGTAGCAGCAGCAGCGGCAGCAGCGGCGGCTTGATCCCTCGCCTCTTCCTTGCCGACCATCAGTTCCCACTTTTCCTGCAGCTTTCGGAACTTCAATTCCCCGGGAATGGTCTCCTCCTCCTCGTGCGACTGTCTCACGTCCGGGCTCGACATTCTTACCGGCGTGTTTTGCCGCGCGTTCGCCCGATGATTCAGCGGCGAGTGCTCGAGACTGTCCGTGTAGTCCTCGGAGTCCTCGGACTGCAGCTTCTCGAGACCCGGATACATCTTCGCGCCGCCCGGCAAATGACTCCAGCGCTTCTTGGTTGCGCTATCCGCGTCAGCCTTCGACGATCTCTTCTCCTCCGTGTAGTAGGCGCCACACGAACGCGGACGTATTTTCTTTGGACTCGGTATTCCCGTCGGCAGATCGGATTTGTCGAAGTGATGCTGCTCTTTCGGCGATTCGGCGGTTCTGAAGGGCGTGGTCTGCGCATACGCGAGATAAAAAAAGAAAATGAATCGGTGTTAGAGAGCGAAGAGCGAAAAATGTTGAATATATATGTTTTGAGATGTATTTAACAATTTATTAATACTAGGCTAATCACACGCGTTAGCGCGCGTGCCTGAAAAACTTTTCGACAAAATCAACCTCAGAAATATTTTTTTCAAAATATCGACTTGTAACCTATACCATTATTCTCAAGTCGTATATTCTACCCCTAAAAACACTGGTTACTAACCTTTTTTTAATTGATTTTGAAAAAAATATTTTATGGCGATTTTTTTGGTAAAAAATCGTAGATGCGGCTCCGGACCGAAAATCGACAAAAACCACCCTAATTATTATTTTTTTCAAAATATCGACTTGTGACCTATACCATTATTCTCAAGTCATATATTCTACCCCTAAAAACACTGGTTGCTAACCTTTTTTAATTGATTTTGAAAAAAATATTTTTTTGGCAATTTTTTTTCTGTCAGAAATCGTAGATCCGGCTCCGGACCGAAAATCGACAAAATCGACCCCAATTTTGTTTCTTTTCAAAATATGGACTTGTAACCTATACTCAAAATCGTCAAAACGTCGGAAATTTGTATTTCAAAATATCACCTATAATAGGTTAATCAATTTTGCACTGCTGCGCTCTTATAAAGCTTTAAAAGGTTACGGGTGCTGCCCCGCCTGTCCTCTTATCAAATTTTTCAAATTTGACACCAAACTGATGTTGTTTATCGCCGACTTTCCTGGCAACCAATCACAGCGCTAATGGCTCATGAACTTTTTAAAAGAGGGTTCTTTAATTATATTTTTAATACGAATGGCGCTCGTTCCTTCGGAAAAGGCCAGATTCTCCCTTCCATCTTTCGTACTCACGTTCATCGCGTGATTGTTCATGTTTCCGAAGCTATTGTGCAATTGGCGATACTGATAGAGGAGGTCGAGTTGGAATGGACAGAAAGCCAGCGGCTGCAGAATATTGAGAAAAGCATCGACGACCTCGCGGGCGTTAACGCACGCCAGCGCCCCGACGAAGAGACTATTGCTATTGTAATGCTTCCGGAGGATCGATTCTCGCGTGCACAGGTAAGCGAACCAAGCATCCAGCGCCCGCAAACTGTGGATAGAAACGGATTATGTAATATTGAGCAGTCAAACGTGAGACGTGATGGTAGTGATTTATTTTTGTACGTTCAATTAATAGTAAATTTACCGATGATTTTATAAAACTATATAAAAGGTCTCCAACATTTCAACCCATTTTTAAAGTGACGTCGAAAAGAACGTTTTAAAAAAATGTAACGTAATTACTAAAACTGGCGATTTTTGCCCCCATGGAAATGAAGTATATTTGAAAATATATAAACGATATAGAACTTTTGGCCGAAAAATATATAATAAATATATTGTTATCTATTTAAGATATATCTCAGATGTATCTCATTAAAATATATCCGGTGGATATACAAAATATATATCACGAATATAGAACTTTTGGCCGATATATATAATTTTATTTAATTCATATATCTTGAATATACTTTATTTCTGTAGGTGTATTTATTCTATAAAATCGTAAAACTGTAATGGGCGCCGAAAAAACTCACTTTAAGAGGCCGAATACGAAAGCGTGAAACTTGAGCATCCCCTCGGTGATGAAATCCTCGCCGTTGATCTTCTGCACCAGCTCATTGAGCGTGTTGGTGAGCGGACCTTGTTGTGAGGACGCCTCGACGACCTGCCAGACGCTGTTGGCGATGGGTCCGAAGGTGGAGTTCAACTGCGGCTTCAGGCCGTCCGACATGATGGCGTAGAGGGCGGGACACAAATTACTGACGCAGAGCTGAGCGCACTCGTTTTTGTCGCTGTACTCGCGGGGACTCTGAGCCGGCTGCGTGTGCCAATACTTCACGAGAAGATCCACCGCTTTGTTCACGGACCACATCATTTCTACGAAGAGACGAGAAAGAAAAAAAAGACCACGAAATTAGAGAGGGGGGGACACGTGGCCGAAAAGAATGAACCCTAATTGGACTAATTGAGGACATCAATTTCCACTCACTCTTCTTCTCTTCCAAATCGATGGGTTTCGGCTCGGCGCTTTTTGCCGCCGAGTCCTGCGTAGCTGGACACTCTTTCGGATCGATTAGACCAGCTAATGTGTTTGCCTATAAAGTTAAACGACATTTTTTACAATTAAGACCACAAAAAAAGGAAAATTATCCTGAAACCCGCAGTTTCAAAAAGCCCCAAAGAGGCACAAAAAAATGTCTACCTTATTTTCGAGATAAGCCTTCCTCTGATGAACCGCAAAGCTGACGGTTTTCTTCTGCGACTCCATCATGTCCGTCGCTTTACTGATATCCTTGTTCATCCTGAGCGACAAAAACTTCCTCACATACGAGCGCAACTTAACGTCCGGATCCTCGCAGTCGTCGCTGCTCTGAGACGAGAATCCGCTGCGCTTGAGAAACTCCTCGAGTTGCCTGACATCGTCGCCGCTCGACTCGAGAGCCTCAGTATCATTCCCATAGCTCCCGGTGGCCTCCCTCAGTCTTTCCGCGTAGCGTCTCTCCTCGACCTCGTCGACGTCCTTCTCCGAGTCGACGATCCTTCCGTGTCGCAGCATCTGCAGATCGTTGTTCATGTAGTACGGCTCCTGGAGCGACATCCTCTTCGAGGGTTCGGGCGACTGTCGATCCTCCACCTCCTCAACCCCTCCCATCTCAAACATGCTGTAACGTTTGCTGGCTGCCGCACGATTCTTGCGCAGGATGCTTTTCGGCAACGGCGGCCTGGGCGGAACTCGGGCGTCGCCCGCGTTGCCCTCGCCCTGCGGCAGCGAGATCGAGCGCTTCGCGAACGACGGATGACTCGTCCGTCCCTGGCTGAGCGGCCGATGAGCCTTTTTCTCCTGTCCGACGACGCTCGCCTCGGCGGAGCTCATGCTGTCGTAGCGGTACAGATAGAGGGGATTCGGGGCGCTGCTGCCGGGCGGTGGATTCGTCGAGGAGTCGGTGAGAATCGTGGACGACCCGCGGTAGCCCGAGGACGGCTGTGTCCCCGTGCTGCTCGACGAGGACACGTTGGACGGCACGATTTCGCTGATCGTGCGAGTCCTGTGCCGCATCGGCGGCGACAGGCAGAAGAGCGGCTTCTTCGCCTCCTCGCCGAGTCGAATGTGCCGCGAGACTTCGGGCACGTCGTGCAGCACCTTCTTGTACTCGGTGGGCAGTAGAAAATTCAGGGACTCCCAGTCCTTGACGTGCGAGAAGCCGCGCTGCCGCAGAGCGTCGATGTCGTTGCACGAGAACGGCCGAGCGCCGCCCCGGGCCGCCTTACGCCAGCCGGTTTTCTCGCGATCGTAGACCTGCGGCTTGAGCGCGACGTTCTCCATCGCGCCGTCTTTGGAATTCAAGAACGACAAATCCGGGAGAGTGTAGTTTGGGTAGACGACGTAAACGGGTTTCTTGTCGACTATGGTCTCGCGTAGATGCTGATAGTCGGCTTTCGCGGCCGCGGGATAGACGAGGGACGTCTGCACGCCGTTCTCCTCGACTTCGATTATCGCCTGGATCCCCGTGGTTTTCGATATCGGGGCCTCGCTCGACTTGCACCACGCGCTCCTCGCGTGACTCTTTGGGATACTCTCGCTGCCGCTCGTCTCGTGAACGTTTCTCTCGCAATCGGTGCCCGAGCGCAGGAGGCTCTCCGAGAGCTCCTCCACCGACGGCGATTCCTCCTTGAACTCCTTGATCGAGGGTATTCGCTTCGACGTGTTGTCGCTCGTGCTCGGCTCCTGGCAACTCTTGTAGCAATCGGTTTTCACCCAGTTTATGGCGAAATCGTTGTCGAGCGTGTGACTGTGACTGTGACTGTGACTCGCGCTCGACGCGTCGTTGAGATTCTGACGCGGTATCTGGGTGTTTGTGTTGTTGGTGCCGCTGTCGCTGCCGCTGTGGCTCGTGGGCCAACCGCTGTCGCTCACCGAGTCCGACTGATCGAGCGTCAGGCTCATTCCCTCCGCGCTCATGCTCTTCTGCTTCATGAACAGACGCACCAGGCTCAGATTCTGGAGCTTCTTGCCCGACGCCGCGTGCTCCACGCTGCCCGAACTGTCCTCGTTCACCGAGCGGCTCATCGCCGAGCCCGAACTTTGCAGGTGCGTCGGGTGGTGATTTGACTCCGCGGAATCGACCTGTGAACGGGAGATCGAGGAATTTGCGATTTGTTAGATTGTACGAGCGATTAATTAGGAAATGATGCACCGGTTGTGGCCATTTGAGCTAGGTTTGTGTTTTTGGTTTTTTTAATTTATGAGAAAATGAATTTGCGATACGGCGAAAATCTCGGATTTTCTGCCGTTGGGTTTCGAAGCCTCGAATATGATTTTTTTAAAGGGCAAATCGTGTATTCGAGAATTCTCAGACGGCTATAAACGAGATCGTTTGAGAAAAAATGTTTATCTAGGGCGCAGCTGCCGCTGGATTTTCTTGAATTCAACCAGGAATTCTTAAATTTTCTATCAGTCGGAAAGGGTTATTTAAAATTTGATGGAGATGGCGACAACTGGTACATCTGCCTTGTATATAAGAAAAGTTCTACACGTTTCGTCGACTTACGGAAAAATTTAGGGGAGCATGAATTTGCTGCAGCTCTCGCGCTTTTCTGAGATCAGGCAGACTCAAGCTACGCTTGTTGGAGCTGAGCATGAGATTCCCGACCCCGGTTAGGAAATTCGGAATCGTATTGTTATTGCCCGACGGATGACGAGTCATGACTTTATTCGACGACGAGTGCTTCAGATTACTCCAGGTCGTATAGATCTTTGAGTCCGAACACGCCATCGACAGATCCAGGATGTTCTTCAAATCGAGCTTTGTGTTATAGTACGCTTCCCGCGCTTCGTACATTTTTTGTTTTTCTAAAAACAAATATTCTTGGTTATAGATCTTTGTTCCCCTTGTTTTTAAACGCTCTCAGATATTTTTTTCAATGCTTCCGATTTTACCACTAATACTTTCAGCAAATTTCTCTGTCATTTATATCTTGAAGCTTTTTTTACATTTGTAACTTTTTTTAAACGTCAACAGTTAAAAAATGCAACCCCCATATTTATCGATTCTTTTTAAAATATAAATCTGAGCAAGTACTTTTAAGTAAGTATTAGTAAAATGTGGCTTATTGTGAGTAACATCCAATGATATGAGAGAAAAAAGTAATCGAATTGACACCGAACGCCGCACAAACGCGTCGTTTACGTGGGAATTTAACTTTACCTTGGCTCTCGAAATCCTGCGACCCATCCGAGTACATAGTCATGCTACCTTCGAACGCGATAGTGTAATTGTTTTTGTTGTTCGTTTGGCATGTCAGTAACATATCTTCGCAGTCCAGGGAGTCGACGCTGTAGCTGCCTCCTGGAGGCAGGACAGGTGTCTCCTTCACGGGGGAGAATAGCAACGACGACTTGCAAATGGATATTGTATCCGCCGTCGAACAAGCCGAATCTTCTCCCTTTTAAATGCGACAAGAATTTTTCGTTTAATTTTCCAGTGTATTCCATTCGAGTCTCTTGCAGGCTTCAAATAGCAACATTTTGCAAGTTTAAATAATGCACTCCTCACTCGACGAGCAACGTCATGCATCGACTTAATTAAATCTCGCTTTGGACTTAATTAACCCTCGGGCGCCGAAAATGGCTCGCCTTCTGTCTGCGACGACGACTGCTTATTAATCGTTCGTTTCCGGCCGATCTTACGAGTTTTCGCCGCAGGAAAATTCTATCGCAATGACGTTAACACATTTCCAATAAAAATAAGCATGATGCACGGAAGATAATGAAGTTAAGGAAATTAATAATAAATACTCGTTAAAACCACGAACAAATTTAAGAACTTAATGACTTCGCAATGAGGAAAATTCTTCCTGTTCACTATTCACGAATCACTCTATTTTTAGTGCGATTTCAACATTTTTTAAAACTGAGTCGCACGTAATCAACCAAATATTAATCCCAAGATAGCTGATAATATTATCTTTAGCTCAATTTTCGGCATCCGAGATCTCATCAGTCCAATAATAAATAATACAACACACTCTGCCACGTTTTTTTTGCTGGTTTCATTTCGGTGTTAAGTTTAATTTGCGCAGCAACATAACGGAACGTGAGATCGCTGTAGATGTTTACGGGACGCAAACCGAGGATACAAACGGAATTATATCATGCGCAGGGAATATCATAAGCGTGTGCTAAAATGTCGCATGTCAATCATCCGTTATCGTGTTTACGCGAGACGAAAAATGTCGCTACAAGCTCCGGGGATGCAGTATTTTTATTTCTATCGTTATGCTTCGTTTTTTTTTTCGTTTCGTTCGCAAGCAGCCTTTCTTCGTACCTGGCTGCTCGAATGAGGACTGAGAGAGGAACCAATGTCGATCTTTTCCATGACGGAGCCAGAGATACTGGCGTACCGTTCCCTCTGATAGTTAAACTGTTGTGGGACGAGAATGGATTCGGTTAAGCATTATCTTGCGATATCTAATCGCGTGGGAGCGAGCCTAAAGAAACGACGCAAGTAGTGCACCGCGTTGTCAAGTCCTTGACCGACCCTCGAACTTTTGCGTGCCAGGGCTGCTTCTTTTTCTTTCGGAACAATTTTCGCTCCAAACATATTTATGCAATTTCTCGAAAAATTCTCCGCCTCTCGAGGTAAATAATTCCGTCGATTCGTCGCAAAATCTTGAGAGATACTCGACGATATCTAATCAAGGTAGAGTTGGATTGCACGAGGCGTTTAAAGTTCGTCATTGTTTGGCTTAATCACCCGATGACTAAGCCCGCAAATCCACTGCACTTGTGCGTCAAATGGATTTACAATACGACATACGGAAGTGAAAATTTAATTACTTACTATTTTTTTAAGTAATATCCAACAGGATTTAGTATTCTTTTCTCTAACTCAAAATTACTTTGAAATATTCGTGTCGGAAAGGATGATTCGAAAAAAAAAGTTCTCAGCTTGAAACTTTCCCCGTTTGTCGGTAAAAAAATTATTAAAATTCCCTGTCTCATCCAGGTCCTCAGATGGACGATCAGGCTGTACAGTCGAGCGTGAAACATTTCATCTTGTTTAATTCTTCGTGAAATCTCACCTCCGAATGCTGGACAGGATCGGTGCACATAACAGGTAGAGCAGTGAGCAGAGTATGGATGTCCGCAGTCCTGAAGCTCTCCATGTCGACCTCGGCCAGATTGGCGTCCAGATTTCGGGCGAGATCATCGTAGTAGCCGAGGTCATCTTGAGTGTAGGACGTGGAGAGCGAGGACAGGACGCTGGGATGGACGTGAAGTCCTCCATCTCTGTAACTGTAGAATTCTCATCATCCACCTTACTTGCCGCAGGACTTGGTTCCCGCGAATCCTCGGGATTATTTTCTTACCCGTAGTCAATGAACCATTGGTACTCCGAGTTGTCTTGCACGAACTCGGAGCCAATTAGATCCTGCGAAATGGGATCCGAGGGATTGGAGTTGCAATCGGAACCCGGTGTCTGTGGATCTTCCATCACTGCAGCTCCCTTGACAGTACCTTGAAGGAAGAAAATCAATCGCAAGTTAGATACGGAATTCTAAAGCGCTCGGAACGAAGGGGAATGTTTTTATTATTGTTATTTTTTTTCAGTTGAATTATTCATGGTATCTTGAATGCAGTGGCTTGTTTATGCAGTAATTTATTCAATCGTGACCTCAATACGCTCACGTACATCTCGTCAAGTGTAAGTTCATCATTAACTATTGATTAATTCGAATTACGAAAATACGTTTCGTAATAAATGGACAATGCGATGTATAACGTGAGATATGTGAAGAAAGAATTTTTAAAAAAGATCGATCTCTGACCCTGAATATTAGATAAATTCGTAATTTTTGTTGTTATTACGAAAATTAATTTTGTTTTAGGTACAGTATATGGGATATTATATGACTAACTGACTGACTCATCAATGCCCAGCCCAAACGCTTGAAGCTACAAACACGAAATTTAGGAAGTCTGTTTTATTGATCATGCAAATACCCACATAGACGAAATTTTTCGAAATTGGACTCTTAAAGGGGTGAAAAGGGGTAAAATGTAGTTTCACCGCATGAATCATCGCATCTTTCGTATTTACTACGTTTTTTCAGTACAATTTTTTTGTCATATTTTTCTATCTTAAGACATGTTTTAAATAACAAAAAAATTGTTTCATCTTTAAACGCGTAAAATATATAGGAAAAATGAAAAATGGTAAGAGGATCCAATTTGTATCCCGAAATCAATGTGGGCGGCGGCGGTGGCGAACGACTAATACGTCGTTAACACGCAGATTTACTTTTTCGCATAAAAAGTACTGGGTGGAGCTAAAATCTCTATTTAATCATCATGAAATACGCGCTAACGACGAAGATTTGCAGTTTCGCAAAAATAATTTGTATACCTAAAAATTTCGTGTTTAAAAAATGTATACAAACAATTCACATAAAACCCGCACATTTTTCGATATTTTACCCAATTTCGAGTACCTTGACTACAAAACCAAGAAAAAACATTAAATTCGATTTAAAAAACCTTCAAAGACGAAGCAAAACAAGATCTTTAAATTACCGCGGAGTTCATAAAAAACACAAAGATTTTATTTCCCACATAAAAACCACAAGTGGCTCTAAAAATTACGTTCCCAACAAATCTCAAACAAATCATTTCCATCGAATAAAAAAAAGCCTCAATTCCAGTCAGTACAACAAGTTCCTCGAATTATCGCGTAACTCGCCATAAACACCTGGATTCGTAAGCCCGACAGTCTCGGGCCTATAATCGTTTCTCGAAGATAGCACCAAATGTAGCGTGACGCAGTCCGAGATTGCGTTCTCGGTAGGCTAAACAAGGCAAGAAGGCGAGCAGCGCGTAGCCCGAGAGAGAGAGAGAGAGGGAGAGACACGCAGTGTCTCAGGCTCGTTAGAAAATCTAGGGCGTGTTTTGAAATTGTCGCCGCAATTAGACATCGCAACGAGCGAGTGTTTCGGGGCGGGTCTCGTGTCCGATCGGCTCTCTCAGTCAGCCCGAGCGTGCAAAGTCCCGCGTCCGAAAACCGCCTCGAAGCCCAATTCCTTCGAATCGCAATATGGTGCGATCCCGTTTCTATTTTCTTTTTCTTCTTCTCCCGATCGCCGCAGGTCTGGACGTAACACGCGTCATGTGACGAGTTGTCAAGGCTCGGCGGACACAAAAAACGCGTGTGTGTTATTATTGTGAGACGTCTCGTCGGCTGCGTGCGCGCGGGGCTTTCGCAACTCGCAACAATGAGTCGATATATACGACGTCGAAGTTTGCATCGTTGGAATGCAACGAAATTCCGAAATAAAAATTGAAACCAATTAACTCTAGTGATGAGAGGCACGATTTTTTATGGTGACTTTTTATAGGCATTTTCATCATTTGGGGGTTAATTACAATTAATTATTTTTGTTTTCGGAATTTCGTTGCGTTCCAACGATACAAACTTCAGCAGCATGTCGATGTAGGCTGCTGGCGGTGCCGTCGGGAGGCAGAGAGTGGTGGGTGGTGGTGGCGGCAGTCGTAGTATTGGTAGTAGTCGTAGTAGTAGTACGAGGTACTAACCTTCTTACATGGCAATCGGACGATCGATCCGAGCACCGCGTAGAATATGCACCAGCCGTACGCGGTACGACATTTTCAAGGGATTCCCTTTCTGCACTGCACACTGCACACGATTTTCGCACCGTGGATTACACAGAGCCAGACACACGAGACAAACACACACACACACACACGCACACAGACACGCACGCAGTGCCGATTGGTTTATGGTTCTATTGACGAAAAATCGAAAGCAGATTCCGAGGCTCCCTCCCCCCACGGAGAGGAAATTGGGAGAAGCTCGAGCAGCAGCGGCGGCGGCGGTTTTGCCCAGCTGCGAGCGATCTCCTCTCTACCCGAGACGCTGGAATGTACTGATGTCCGATCGAGTGGGATTGTCAGCGAGTGACGTCACGCCGCGCGATGGCGGATGCACCGCGGCGCGCATGCGCAGATCGGGCGGACGAGGGAAGCGGCCGCCCGAGTGGATTTTGCGGGGCGACTCTTATTTTTCGGGCTGACACGCTTGTTGTTTTTCGGGGATGAATAAGTTGACTGTTGTCTTGGTGAAGGTTGCCAGCAGGATTTAGCATCGGTTGAAACCCGAGATGCGACAAAAATTAGTGGGTACTTTGAGTCGTTCCCGAAGTACTCGACCCTTGAGACACTTTCGCGATTTAAAAAAAACATGACCTTTGCGTTTTGGGGATAGATTTTTGTGGCATTCTGAAAGAACATGTTGGGCAAAAATGTATTTTTAAGGTAGTTATCACACGAAGGCAAAGTCATTAGATGCACCTGAATTTTTTATATTTTGAAGTTCGAGTAGTCGTCTTTTATTTGCGAGGAACTCCGAGATATGCTACCGGGCATCGAAATGAGTAAATAATGTTTTAAAATAGAGCTTTATACATGGCGTTATATAGAGAATTTAAAAAAATTGACTTTTAAACAGAGAAAAAAGTATCTCAAAAATGAAATACAAAACATATATACAGCTCTACGTTTTCGTTAGGTAAATCTTAAAGTAACCGATACGACCATAAAAAGTGGTGGTCACCGGACATTTCAGCGAGTTATTGCAAGTTAAAGTGGGCGATCCGGGGTAACATGACGTGACCTAACCTCACAAAATTCCGATTTGAAGTCAAATACGTATAAAAAATAATTCTACTCTTAAAAAGTCGTCACAATATAATGCGATTTTAGACAATAAGTTCCCGGGATATTTTTGCCGTAATTACTACTGAGGTCAAAATACCACACATAATACATTTTTTTTTTGTAACATAGACTCTGATGCCTATGAGTCCGGCGTACCGACATAACTACCTTAAAAGAACCTATTAATTTCTGATTAATTGCGGAGTGAAGTAAAAAAATTACGGATAATTCGAAAGCCACGGAATGTTCGCGATTTGGACCGCGAGGCGGCGCTGCCGAGCGCCCGAGTTCGCGTTTGAATATATGGAGTGAAGTCGGAATCGTGTATTACGGGGGGCGGCGAGGCGCTCGGGTGTTTTACTTTTCCAGTAAGGTCGTCGCCGTACGTGAGACGAATGGCACGCCGGTCGAGCGTGTTTCTGCGTGGAAAGTGAGTATAAATGCCGGCACTTTCGATCTGATTAGCGGAAAAACGGGTTCGGGGATGCGTCTGCCGCGTTTAAGAGGCAGTGGCACTTCCCCCGCTCCAGCTCGAATTTTTGAAATCTAGTTTTTCCTAAATTATTCGACAGATAGAGCTCAGATTTTGATAGAATGTGCGGAAGTATTGCAGAATTGGGCTGATCTTCGGGCTCCTCCATAAATCAAGCCGTGAGAGAGACAGCGCTAGGTGCGAGAGAGACAGCCCTATAGGCGTTTAGCATTGGGCGAAGAAGTTCCGAGCGAAGTATCACTGCCTCTTAAGGCGAGGCGAAACCACCGTGAGTGCGAGAGAGATAGAAAATAATTTTCGAAACAACAATACACGGAAACTAGACACATGCCTGGAGAAACAAAAGTTTTACATCATGTAGACTTGAAAGAGGAATGATGTAAAACTTGTCTTTTTTCCGAAAACATTAAGCATCGACGGAATAATTGTTTACAGTTTTTATTACCGACTGACTAGTTGTCACCTCACCTTAAGGCAATGTGAAACATCCACGTCGAGCCCAGTCGGTATCACAAACTGTAATGAACGTTTTTGAGGGATATTTGCGTTTACAGCTAAAAGAATAAATTCATTCCTTGCGGATTTTACCAGTGCAGGGAATGAATTTCTTCTTTTAGCTGTAAATGCAAATATGCGTAAAAAACGTTCATTACAGTTTTTATTACCGCCGTCGGTATTTCACATGCCCTTAAACGCGGTTTTCGTGGCTCGGAAGCCCTGAGACTTCGTTCTTGCGGCGGATGTTTATGCATTCGATGCGATATTCCTTATCATCAATATTCCCGGCCATGCTTTTCCCCTAAACTCCCGCGATTGAACAGGTGTCCGCTCGACGCCGGCGATCGAGGGCCGAACGACGGGGAAAGGGAATCGGGGGAAAAATGTGCGGTAAGGTTAGGTGAGTCCGTTTCCGTTAAGAAAGCAGCAGCGCTTCGTGATTGTTGTCGCAAGTGGATATGCCGAGGTACAGCCGGATAACCGCCGACTTATGCAACTAATCACGTGGAGGGTTCCGCTACCCGATGGATGCGTTTTACGCATTCGACAATTAAGGTCTTGTTGCAACCTGCAAATGTTTGATGATAATATTAGGGCGTGATACGTGATTGAACGAATGATTACAAGTTTTGTGTAGCCTTTGATGCTGGTAGCATTTATTGTGATTTACGCAACGCTAATCCGAAAGGCCGAAATTCATGTTATTATTATTTTTTTCTCGGGAAGTTGTTTGTTTACCCTTGAGACTCACTCTCCCCTTCCCTCCCCCCCCCCCCCCCTCGGCCGTTTTCTCTTGAGGACGATTATTTGAAGCCACCGGAAACCGGGGTCAGTAGTTGGATGGGTGACCGGCTGACTGACCCCGTCGATCGGTATTCGGATGGATAAGAAATTGCAGAAAATTAAATAGATGTATATACACGTTATATGGTATCTTTAATAGAGCTTGATCTGATAAATCGACATTTCCGCGAACGAAGCGACGGGTATTGGCTACTATGTAGTCGATTTATATGGGTCACTCGCGATGTATTCGATCCACCGCTGACCGCATTTTCTCGACTTTAGTTCTACATAGTTATCGCTCGAAATGTCTATTTAATACTGATTTGAATTTTGCATGAAGCCCCGTAACCCAATAATTAATAATTCATAATTTCAGGCGCGATGCGTCCGAGCTCGTAAAATGCTCGTAAAAATGCGCGTTAAAATTGTGGCTTTGCAAAATTTTCACGATCGTCAGCAGTTTGGATAAAAAAATTGGATCAAAGAAAGAGGATCGATTTATCTACCTGTGGTTCATGACGTGAAAGTTCAAGTCGTGCATAAGTTATAAATAATTATAACTTAAGCACTTAAGTCAATCTTCACGTTCGATGCACAGTCAGGTATATATGACATTTTTTTCATACATTTTTCTTTTTTTTTCTTCACTGTTTTGGCATTTTGTAAACACATGAAATTCGTAATTTTTTTTCTTTTTTTTTCTTCGTGAAACGACACATTCCGTAAACATCTTGCAAATTTCAGATTTTCAGAAATTCCCGTCGCGATGAACTCAGAAAAGGGAAAACTCGATGTGGACCAAAACGACGTCGCGAGCACGCGAAAGTTTTCGCAGCCACAAGGACGAAACTTTATCCCTGTACGCAAGAGGACACGAGGTCACTGGCCCACCTGAACGGACGACAAATTTCCACCGCATGGCACAGCCGTTGACGCAACTTGAGTCGATTTATCGGCGATGAACATTTACACCAGTTAAATGTTAACCGAAATCGTACGTAATTGTCACGTCCATATGTCGCCCGACTGCTCTACACTGAACCGCTCCGCTGTCGCTACTGGAATTCATTATTCTCGGTCTACGCTGCCTACCATAACGCGCACCGCACACAACCATGGGGCATCAATGTGCGCATGAGCCTCGAACAATAGGGACGGCTTATTGAATACCAAACCATCGACGTCTCGATACGTCTATACGCACGATTTATCTTCGTGTGTATAGACGGACTTCGTGACACTTTCGAGACTTTCAATGTTGTCGTGGAATTGCTTCTTTCCACCGTCAATGTTGAACGAGTTTCTGTCGCCCGAGTCGACGTGTGTTTGTAAAACTTTAATGCTGGTACCCGCTACTCGGAATTTATCTGAAAAATTCTTCGATGCTATCTTCGAGAAATTCCTTGAAAAATGAAAAGAAATGCGGAAAACGTTCCACCAATTTCGAGACAAATCTCCTTGGACATTTCTTCGAGTTTTTCTCGAAATTTTTCCCTGATTTGTCGCGCATTTCCATCAAACTGCAGAAATAATCAAAGTTTGCCTACAAAGATTTCCAATTTCTTCGCGAATATATTTTTATTCATTTGATTTTGAAATGTATATGAAGAGCTACGATTTTTTGCGAAAAGCCTCGTTGATCGTACATTCAATGAAAGTCCCAATGAAATTTCGCGTGATTTCGGCATCCACCGGCGCAGGAAAGTCACGCCCTGCAACCCAAATTTTCGACATTCTTGGTCGCCGCGACACCGAAATTCTCGTCAACAACGAGACCAAATAAAAATGGTTCAAGTGCGGTGCGCGTTATTATAGAAATGGTCGGAAGCCAGAGAGCCGGCATCCCCGGGGGGGTAATTTTAGCTTCGGAGCGCTCACGCGCGTGAGGGAAACGAGAGATTCTCGCGTGGTAGTCAAGCGACTTTGCGACAGCCCGATGCCTCCGCCTCTCGCGACTCGTGCGCGCCGCGCGCGAATTTCATTTATGCACCGTGAAACTCAATCCTACGCGCCGCGAGTTCTCGTGCGTCGCGTTTATTACTGCCACGTTTCACCGCGAGGACAATTCACGGATCTCGCGAATATATGCGACGGGGCTTTATCGAGGCTTCCGGCTTTTCAAAAGATCAGACTGCATTGCTGGGCTTGATGATCGCAATTTTGCGTATTTTAATCACTCAAGCAAGAAGAAAATAGTCTAAAATTAGTCTGAAATGAAAAATCGCGATTTTTACCAGAGAGAAGTGAAGGAATTTGAAAATGTAGAAAAGTTTAGTAGTAAGGTTTTTTAAATATTTTATATAGATTTTATATTCAACTTTGATTCCTGTGTCTTTTGATCATAGAGATGAGGGAAGAAACGCATCGACTCAGCTATAAAACATCCTCGACCTATACATCTGCAAAGTCTAGACGACTCTGCCACATGGCATTCATCCCAACTACAGCACAGATCGTTTAAACACTCGTGTTTGTCATCAGGTAAGTATTTGCTATGACATCATACAGTACACACATTTTTGTCCCTATCTGCTCCGTACTGAGCTTTTCGTTGCTTGTCAAAACATAATTTGTCCAGCGGTTGTAATTTTTCTCCCGCGACCAGAACCAAAGATCACAATAATCACCTCGAAATCAATTTTTTCCACACCCGCCCGATCAAAAATCAGCACCCAGACTCAACTCAGTATTGCAAAAAAACAGCTCTCCAAATACGAAAAAACTCAAAGCTCGTCAAAGTCGACATTAAACCCGGTTGTATTAATTGCAGATGCGACGCCGCCGAGCGAGGCCGATGGGAGGGAGTGCGAAACCACATCCACCGGAAAGGGAAAACGACCAGGCGCTCTAAGCCGGCTCGTTAAAAGTGGTTTCGAAGAGTCAGAGGGGAACGAGACTATCAGCCATTGAAGCTGATAATCATCGCGTCGGAGCGTCGCGCGTAAACTGCTTTGAAACATATTATATATATTTCTTCGTCGGAGCTTCATCGCGTCAGTCGAGCCTGCAGACTCGAATGTCGTGGCATTTTCGTGTCGTGGGCGTCCCCGTGTCTCGCGCTCACATTTTTCATTTTATTTGTTTTTTAAATTTTATCTCCTGCGAAGAATTATTTATAAATATATAGAGTACGCCACGAGAGACGCCCTGGGCGTCATTCATGTGACGCGCGTCTCGGTCGGTCGTGGGGGCATCATAGGCGGATGGGATGTAGCTTACGTTTTAGGCCGATGCATTTGCATTTGTCGTTTGTATTCCGTGTATGCTGGTTGCGGTATCTCCGTTTTCGTTTGTTGCAACACACCGGCATCACTTGCCGTCCCGGCAAAGGTAGTGGAGGGCTCACGCGCCCGACAGAGAACTCTGCTATCTTCATGATGACGCACAAAAGAAGCACTAGCATCATTTGACAATGTTCCACGGTGGAGCCGTATTTTTTACAGCATAGTCGCACCTATGCTGCACTTTTGCCTCTCGTTCGCCGCTCGCCGAATGTCGGAATATATTTTTTTTTTCTTATACGTTTAGAGTACGATACACACTACTTAAGTCACAAAGAACGTCAGCACGCACTGAAGCGCACTAACCCAGTCCACCGCACTTTTTGCTATGTAGCGCGGTTAACGCTGAGTCCAACATTTCTTTCAATGTTCTTTCAATTATTGCTGCAGAAAAATATACATATAAGAATAAGGAAACTGGCAGATTTATTTTATCTAAAAAAAAGTTGGGTGCATCATTTTTCATACTAATTTCTATTATTTGCAATCCTGTCAAGATGATTGAATTAAAAAATCAATGTTTTGAATACTGATGAAAAAGTGCAAATTTTGAATAATACTTTGTTAATGGATATTCGTTTCCAATGCACAGACGAATCAATAATTTCTATTAAACTGACGTTAAAATTCAATCAACGGAGAGTCTGCTTCACCTCGAAGGGACCACTCGAGATTTTAATTCAAGTACTATCCTATCTCCATTCCGGGGTTATCAGCTCATTGAACGAGAGATATGAACGGCCACTAGGAGCGAACGAGAGTGCCAACGTAAGCGGGATAGTGTTTTAATACGGGGAATAAAGTCGAGTCGACAGAGATAATAACGGATATAGGGGAGAAAGAGAGAGAGCAAGAGAGAGAAGAAAATATTGTCGCTGTTATCACATCATTATTAGTGTTATTATGCCGAGCTTATCTCCCTTTGGAGTGACGCATCGAGCAGTGGTCAGACTGACAGTCTGCCACTATGCAAGCTATCTGGTCGTTCGACTGGCGATGCGAAAATGCCGTGAATTTAGCATCTGGTAAATTCACGGTAAAAATCCGTTTATGTAGTTTTAACGTAGTTTTTCCCCAAAATTATCTGTTGCAGAATTACTTTAACATTCTTCGTCAATTCACTGTTAAATGTTTGAAAATTCACCTATACAGTTGTGAAATCGCTAGTAACAAAATTCCATCAGTAAAATTACCGAAAAAGTGTATCTGTAATATTTAATTGTAATTAATTTTTACGGAAAAAATAGAACATAATAATTCAGAATTATTTTTTAAGGTTTGCAAATTCCGTTTCTGATTCGGATGAACCGGTATTTTTTCATCGACCGGCATTTCCCCATTTCCTTAGTAATTTTGAAATTTGTTAAAATACGGTATATGACGAACAGCAAAAATACCGGAAATATTTATCGCTCGCATCTCCAATCCCGAAGACGAAACAATTGTCGCGAGTTAATGTAGGAAACAGGAATTTCGGCAATAGACTCTATAGACTACAATAATAGACGTTACGTCAGTGCAGGCGCGCCGGGGCGTTTAAATTGCACCAAGTGCCGAACCAATTGTTCCAGTTAATCGAACGGCCAGCGAGATAACGATGTTTCCCTCCCGGTTGGCTTATTAGAACCCCGGAATGGCAGACGGGTATACAAGCTCCTCGTCAAAAGTCTATTGGTGCCAATATTGCTCAATATTGAGCGAGAAAATCGGCTTCCTCGGCACCGTGAAAACAAAATTATATCGAAATACACTATTTAACGACGTTACGTATTATATAGCGATAAACAATTCCATATCTTTTGTGTATCCGATATTTCCATTATCTATTTTAATCCAATATTTTATATATATGAAATAAACATCGCGACATATACAAAAATGTGAACACATTGATTTACAAATTTATAAGTTTTGATCCAGGAATTCAAATATTCGCGTATATATTTTTTATTTTATTTTCGAGGCAATTTTTTTCACGAAGCTTCCATAATTCGCTACATATACCTAAAATCCATCTATCAAGATAAATTTCTTATGCAGTTCCATTCTGTTGACCGCGAGGCAAAACTTGCACTGTCACTGTCGAAACTTCACTATTGTAATCCCAAAAATAAAAGCACAAAATCCAAGGCGGCCGTCGATGAGTTCAAAGTCTACACTTCACAGTGACTTTGTGTCATTGGCGACGCGCGCGCGCGATCACAAATTTCACTGGCGATTCGACGAAATTATCGTCGACGAAAAATAATCGCTCGCTGATCACTCGATATGGCCGATTTGATCGCGACTGATTTGCGGGTTCAAAGAGAGAAAAAAATGGGCTCGACGGCTCTTTTTCTTTGACGCGAAAATGGCGGCTCCGCGCGTACGATTAGCGTTTACGAACCGACCGGGGTGAGCACGAGAGCGTGTAAGTGTGGAAGCTCTCGTGGACCACTGTCTGACTCAGACTGCTCCGCTTGCATGAGAGCCGCGCGGGAGAGCGCGTTGCACACGACACTACACGACGCGGAGTTTAATCTCTATTAATAATACCCGGTGCACGGCCAGAATAGAGCGGGACTACGCGACTCCGGACTCATTGAATCCACCCATTGCCCGCGCTCTGCCCCGTCAAAACGTACAAAATATTTCAGACGTCGGTGCAATATTTTGCCATTTCTACAAACTTGTCCATAATCCTTCAATTTTACAATGGGGAATTTGTATTTTGGGAGAAATATTTCGATGAAAATTAAGGCAACAAAGTTATCTGTTTGTAACGTAACTTTTAAGAATTTCGTAGGTCATGTTAATTTAATTCGTTGCATTATTGCTGAAGGAAAATAAAAAACAATAATAAAGTATTGCAATTAAACCATTGAATTAATTGAAAAATCATTAGTTATTGGACGAAAATAATCATTTTCATCCTTGTAGTAATAACGAACAACTTGGAATAAGAATTGAAATTAAATTATTAATAATATCTCGTAGACTCCATTTGAAAAAAAAAAAAACAATACAAAAATATATTGGAAATATATATTTTTATTTATACGCTGCTCTGGTCAATCACGATTAGACTTGGCGAGTTGTATTTAAGAGTTGTGTACAAAAATTATTGAATTATTTATAAAAATTATTGTAATTTAAATAACAATTTTAAGCCTGTATGTCCTGATCATCTCTCGATTTCTCAGATCCATTCATCGGAAATTAGTTGGAAAACTTCATTTCCGCGGTAAGAAGCCACCGCCGGCGTCTGGGACGCTTTTTTTGTTCGTTCGAGACCACCGAGACACCGAAGAATCCCTCACGTTCCAGCGGAGGAGTCAAGAGTCAGACCGAGCTATACTGTAAACATCACCATTCAAATGAACTCCCGGCGTCGGAGCGCAGCGCTTGTGAACTATTCTTCCCATTGTGCGAGGCGTTTCTCTTTCACAAAAAAGAAATGATATTCAGCTGCGGGAAGTCTCTCGCGTCTTTTCAATGAAAATACTGACACGTCGGGGGAGAAAGTAATACATACAACGCGGTATCGCTTTCCGATCGCCGAGGAGGATGGCGAGAGAAAAAAGAAGAGAGAAAGAGAAGAAAAAATGTTACCTGATAGTTGAGCGAGGAAAAAATTATGTGATGCTGCATCCGAGCATTCGGCAAACCGTATCGATCGTCAGAAACTCTCGGTAAGGCTTTACTTTCCTCGAAGAATCTCTATCACGTAACGTCAGAAGCCAACAGCGGAGAAAAAGATATCGAGGTTACCGTAAAAAAACTCCATTATATCAGCTTTTTTTTACAAATTTACTTTGAATAAGTCTACCATGAAGATCGTCAAAAACTAAATGTTCAAAAGTGAAGAAATGGGCCTTTTAAAGAGACAACAGTTTTTTTTCAGTTATTTAAAGCGGTATTTTCAGCTTCGCTGCTTATTTTGCTGGATTTTAGAAATCCAGATCTTCGCGGAAATCGAGAATTTAAATCTTTTTTTGATTTTATATCTTTGTTTTACCTTTATTCTTCGTTTTTCTATACAATTTACAGGATTATTATTTCATGCCCAAACATGTACGATTTCTGAAGAAGAACGAGAAGTTAAATTGTCAATTTGTCTCACAGCATCCTAATCGATATACATATATATTTATATTTATGTAAAACCGCTGGCACCCCACTGAATGCACCGTTGTTTAGTATTTCGTAATTGGGTGTTTATTCGATTTTACGAAGTAGAAACAAGAGTAGGTGGAGGGTTTCGTTCTTGAAATAGAGCATTTGTCACGTGTGGTATATATAGGCTCTCTTTGTTTCCTTGCAGGAGCTGGTTAACACGTTGGCTGCCACGCCGAGTGAGCCCTACTGGCTGTGTACACAAAAGCGCCCGATGATGAGAAATCCGAGAACGTTCGCGGGTGCTCGACGAGGCTGTGAACTGAGGAACCCACGTGAACGGTAACCGAGTTCGACGCCAATCACCGGGTTAATTCTCGCTCGGGGGAAGGTCCTGCCCTTTCTGCGGTGACGACGCTTTAAATGAGCAGTCGATAAGGGCCGCCCTCTCGTATCCGTTCACAGGCTCCAATTTTAGACCCCAAAAGTGTATTTACGGATTCGAAAACCGACCCTCAGGGTCGCAATTCCGCTAAACTTTGTTTCTCACTGTGCACGAGAAAAGGACAACGTGTACATCAGTTTCAGACAGATATTTTTATCATAAAAAAAAAAAATGATTGTGTATATGACACTTTTTTATTGCATTTTATTGCCTCATGTATTTTGTAAAAAATAAAATTGGTGTCACTTCGACACATTATTACTTCCAATTTTACAAGAATATATTTGTAAATTCGCCAGTAATCCAAAATTTTGTTGTCTCTTTTCGATGTCACAAAACTCTTCTTTACCCCGTCTAATAAAAAATTCCGTCCCAAAATTCTGTGCACGTTGAAAAACACATTTGAGAAAGCAGGAAGCCCAGACCCTCGCGTTTCTAATTGCCAAAGCATCTCGGTCGCGGCCGGTACGTGCAATGTTTTAATTGGCCCTCAGAAGTAGATCCTCGAAGACCTTCCGAGTCGCGCGGAGGAGACAAAGGTGGATAGAGGGTTCATTCTTAAAGGGAGGCATTCGTCACGCTTGTGTATGCACGGCGAGAGTCGAAATACCGAGTAGTGTAACCCGTGCGGAGTTAGTCACCGGCACTTGCCATGTTTCTTCCAGAACGTCACACGGTTGGGGCCACGTGTATCGTCAGGATGCCGCGGCTATTCGTGTAAGCCGGTACACAGTTCGGCTCTCTCGAGGCACGCGGCACATATGGGAGAGATGCGCCGTTTAAAATAACAACCCTCGTGATGCCCTCGCCTCGGCGGCGAAGCCAGCGCGCCACATGTATACCCGGAGCATCGGGGCATAACTGGAGAATGAAAATTTGTGGTTCCGAGTCGAGACTATCAGCTCGAACACTCGAGCGGCTACTTAGGCTTCCTCGTCGCCGGGTCTGCCGCGTCCGGAGGCCCCGAACGCCACCTCGGAAACCCTCTCGCACTTTATCTCCTTCAGAGATGACTAATCGAGAGTGCCTAAGTATTTTCAGTCGAGTGGGTCTTCGGCTCCGAGGGCCGATAAGGATTCGATGAACCCCTCGGTTATTTGTTATTGCTGCGCGGCTCGACGAGAATACAATCGCGTTATTGATTTAAAGGCCACAATTGTGGGGAGAAATGATTTGTAGATGTAAATTTGGATCGTAAAAAATTGCAGCGTGGCACAATGATTTTTTTGTGGAGGTGAAATTTGCCTGGGATTATAAAATGAACGGCTTGAGTATTGATTACATCTGTCGAAACTTATAAGAGAAATTGCTGGAGTTTATTTTTTGTAGCCTCTATTAAAAAAAGGTACTCCAAAAACGTTCAGAATTGGAGAAAGACTATTTTTATGGGGAATTATGTTTGAACGTTAAAGGATTGAGTTACAGGCCATAAACATCACTATCGAAAAATCGTGTGAGGCAGCCAAAGAGGCCTTTGAACTTCTTAACATTTTTTTCGAAAGGATCCTTTCACTGAGATGCTGAGAAAAGTCTTTTGTTTGTGTTTTATTAGCTGAGGATAACTCTCAGCTCTATTTTCAGTTGCCGGTTCCATACGAGCCTCGCTTATCGACTACTTAGACGAAATTTGTCGAATATTTTCTCTCCCTCGTATTCCCTCTCTGTCTAAGAGCAAACCAGCAAACATTCTCGAGGCGTGTGTATCGTCTTGACGATTTATCGGTTCGTTTGTGGACTATCAACGCGGAAAACTGCTTCGTGCCAACTTGAACGTCTGCCTTCCCTCCCACCTCGTCTCTTTCGCTCTAAGGATCGCGCAACAAATATTTCGCAAATACATCATCCTGTGTGTAAGAATATTCACCCAGTTCTCAGAGACCGCCGAAGTATCGGACGCCGGTTGGACGACGTCCAATACCCGGCTGGCAAGTGTAATCGGCGACGGTGTATGAGGAGTGGGTGAACCTTGAATTTAGATACGTTTGAGGGCGCTCGAACTCTGATTCAGAAATCAAAGCCTTCGCATTCCCGAGCCTTTGATTTTTCTTCTCGAAAAAGCATTAGAAAATTGCATGAATTAATTCCAGTCTCTCCTGCTGATAAATTAAATTGCAATTTTTTTTTCTTGCAGTGTAAATCAGCGACCCGTTGGGAATCTCCGACTCCGAGACGACGAGTGACTAAACCTCGAAGGACGAACAGCGAAGCATCGGCTCTCCTAGTCGACCGATTCCCGAGTGACAAACGACGATGAGTCGCTGCCGCACCGTGAAATCCGACAAATCGTCAATCACCGTGGCACCTAAAACCGTTTAATCGACTGCGAGCCCGATCGACGGAATTTTCAGGCGTTCTCGCGGCCGCCGAAGCGACGCAATTATGACTGTGACATGTGACAAGGACACGCTACGTTGATAATTGGATATGCAGAGGCGGACGCGAGTGTCGGTCGTGCCTACGTCTTCGCTAGACAAACCTATCTTCACGTCTGGTGTGGTCACAAGTGCGCAGTATTATTGCATCTTGTGTGTGCTTTTCTCTCGCTATGATCCATTTCCACGTCGTAATTCTCGCGCCGTCTGTGGGGTTCCGCCCCGAAAGTGGGCAATATTTTTCCTCGAGGGCCGCCGAGGGGATTCCGCGGCTCTTGGGAAGAAATATTGGGTTTTTTTTTTCAATGTATCGCTGGATGCATCGAGAGATTCTCGGGCTGGAGTCGTCGCGGCCATTGACTGGTATCCACATGGTGGCCATTCAAATCAGTGGGAAAAATCTTCCTGACTTTATCCTGACTAAAGTATTATTTTTATCTGTGTTAGATGAAAAAATGTGCTACGCAAAGTACTTTGAGATACCATAGTGCTATTATATTGCGGTGCTGCTATTATTATATCAAAACGCAGTGTCATATTTGGAATACTAAAGAGATATGAAGTGCTTGAAGTACAAGACTCTCAAAAGTTTCTTCGAAGCAGCCGAGCCGCAAAAACCACTCGAAGTACTCAAAAAGTACTTTGCACTATTTTGATATAAAAGTTCCTTCGAAGCCCATTCATGTCAAGGCCAGTCGTAAAAACTTTTTTCGTGCTCCGAAAAACTCGTTTTTTTTTTGTTTTCTCTAATCCAAAATCTTACTCCAATTTTTCGCGTAACCTTACGACGTCGATTAAAAATTCCTCGCACATGAGTGAAAAATGATGACATACTTTGTACGTGATGAGAAGGTAAAAAAAACCCCGAATTTCAAATTCTTCGCGATCAATCGAAAAATTCCCTGAAATTTTCTCCCAAAGCCCGCGACACTTCGGCCCACGTTTCAGTCTCCACATGCGGGATACCCGTCGTCATTCCCGTCCCGGAAAAATCCTGCATCGCCCCGCGTGTGACCCGCATAATTCGGCATTGACTGTCGGCCGGTCGCGCGGAGCTCGCGCGCTCAATACCGTGAATCACACACAGAGCTGCGCGACGACAATGTAACCACCGGCGGCGACGAAGTCGATATACGGGAGGCGTATTTCACGTCTACTCACGTTCATGTTAAAACCGCCAGCGAAGCCAGCCGAGTGAGGTCAATCCATGGGAAAACTCAGGGCACTCGAACTTCCACGGTGTATTTCACACTAGTCCGGGTATCCCCTGGTCCCGCTGGTCTCCTCTCGCCGCGAGGTCGTAGGCGTTTTCCCGTCCGAATCACAACCCCCCCGGGGGATTTTTCAACCCCCTCTGGTCCCAAACCAGAAACGTCGATCAGTCGTGCGACGAAATCATCGTTCGGTGGTCGACGCGAGTGACGAATTTTTGCGGCTCGAAAATTCGTGGAGGAAAAAAAAAGCAGCGCTTTTTGCGCCTTCGGAGGCGAAGACGACTGAGTCAGGCGAGAGGAGAGCAGCCCCTCCCTGCAACAACCCCTGGTCGCCGTCGCCTCGCGCATGCCCCAAGCTCTAGACGCTCGCTCGCCACTGCGCCCTGCACACCACGTTTCCCGATAAAAGGGGGATGACGATTTTTGCCATCTCCCTTTCTCGCTCCCTTTGTCTCTCTCCCTCTCGACGCTCCCGAAGTTTCCCCTTGGCTCGCGTTTCCCCGCCAGCCGCGAGTACAACTTCCTCGAAGATATACACACACAGGGGGGTTTGTCACGTTCGCCTTGCAACCAAAGCGCGGAAACGTGCGACGGGGAGAGCCGCGAGGGCGAGGGACGAGGAAGCTCTGGGCTTTCAACTCCGGCCGAGGGACTCGAGAAGGGGTTGCTTACTCGGCTGGCAGTGAAGTTCCCTGACGCAAAACCACCCAATAGCCCTGTTTTTTTTAAGGGGATGTATCGTTGGGATTCTTGTTTTTTTTTTCTCGTCGCACGATGTCGTTTTTACTGGGCCAAATGCTTGCGGTTGCTCGGGTCGATGACACCAGGGGAATTCATGCGGTTTTTTGGGATTTTTGACGGAGGAGGTTGCGATATATTTGCGATTCTAGAGATCGCGAGATTTTTTTATTTAAAAAATACTTTGTTGTCGATAAGATGACTTGGGGGATTTTTTTTTGATAGGCTGACACCAGTTTCTGGATTGTTGAGCCAATTGCTAAGACACTGGGACGGTTACGAGAATTTATATTGTGCAGCTGTTTATTAGATTTTTCGTTTCTGTGGAAAATATTGATTTACACAAAACGGGACGACTAAAGTAGAAGTTTACTTCTATATTAATTTTTGTTCACGAAGAAGCTTTTTTTTTGCTTAGTAAAAACCAGTAGTAAGATGTTAAATACAAATATCGTTAATAAACAATAAATAAACCACGATAGCAAAAAAATTACGTCACTGTGGAAGTTGAAGGAGACTTTAAAAAAATGTTTGCGCAGCTACAGGAATTGTGAAACTCGTTGAAAGGACGAAAGTGAGTGGGAGCCTTTTCAGAGGGTCAAATATATGGGTAACCCTCCTTTCGATTCTCCAGGATCGTTCCGAAGAGCTGGCGGCTCGGTCGGTAGGGCAGTTCACTGCAACCCCCATGCCCCGTGCTCAACCCCAACGTTGAAGGGGATGATTGACTCGACGCGACGCTTTCCCCGCAAATACTACGCATCCTCCACACATCGAGCAGCTTAGCGCGTTGATTGACCTGGGGGAACGAGATTTTTGTATTTGATCAGGCCTGTTGCATTCAGCGGAAGTTCAAAGATATTTTTTTCCTCTCCCTGCGCCGCGAGGCTGGTTCAAAGGGAGTCGCTCGTCTGGGCTTTAGGTTCGCGAAGAAGCCAAGCGAGAAGCTCGTATTGATTTTTCAACGGATTCGATACGAAGGTCTGCGAGGGTCATTTCCTCTTGAAGGTTTCGCGCACTAACCCGAGAGTGCATTATATTTCATTCCCGTGGATAGATACAAAAAGATTGGCTCGTTGCTTACTTTTTATTTTTTACTCTCGTTTTTACGAAGAGAAAGAATTGAGTCCATGTCAGGATACTTCAAATGGTCTAAAACGTACAGAAAAAAGTCTCTGAAAAAAACTTTAGCAACCCCTATATTAAAAATATTTTAAGTCGTTATTTTAAATAGAAACATTTGAAACTTGAAATAAAAAAGTACAGGTCTAGACAATCGTAAACATTTCTGAGATGTTCGTCCGGTGAAAAATATCCATGAAATAATTGTAATTCTAGGCCAGAAACAAAGTTGCACTTCCATCGAAGCGCAATTGTGTTCTTGGTCCATATGCGCTTATTCCTTGAATATTTTGCTCCGAGTTTTCATAGAAAACTGTCTCAACCGACTGCGAAAATTGCGCCCACGGAGCTCGGAATTAATGACGGCTAATTGGCCTCATTCGTCCGCGAGGCTCCCGGGAGTCAAAATATTATCCGCGATTTCGGGGCGTCTGCCGAGAGGCGTCCCAGTTGGCAACTGGACGGGCCGGGGGTTCACATCGATTTTCCGTAGTGCAGTTTGCGCCGTAGTTGAGAAATTGAATTGCTTCTCAGATGTCCGATATAGCTGCTCTCGGTGCTTGCACGCAAAACATGCGGTAACCTTGTTTCCATCCGTTTCCCCCGAGCTCCATTACTGCAGCTCGGTGACGTTAAAATCGTTAAATTCTCTCGGTGCGGATATCGGCGTCAACGCGACGACCTCTGGAGGGAATTTCGTTTGTCCGAAGCGAGGCAAAAGCCTAGATACCCACGTATTTCCATTCTTACCTCTACCAAAAAAAAGTGCTTTATTTCTCTCGCTCTCCTTTACACATTCTCACGCAGAGAATTTACTCTCACAGACACTCGCGTTACAAAATAAATACTTTTACAAAAATATAAATCTTAATCGATGTGCGATTTGCGCCTAGAAAAAAATACATATTTCCGCTGTCCGATTTAATAAACGGACCGACCGTTTAATATTTACAATCTTCAGCCGACTTCAAGTGTCTCGCGTTGGCTGATGGAAGAACGACAGTGTTTACGGAAATATGACGATTCCTCGACCCGACACCCCGCACACTTTGGAATAATATTCCGCTCGCGAACAATTTGTTATTGCGATCGACCGACGGTGCATTTGCGTATAATGACGAACCGTCGCCTCGGCGATTTGAGATACTAAGCGCCGCGTGTCTTGGCTAGACTAAAAATCTAGAATTAATTAAGGAACTACCTCGTCAGGATCCACATGATGGTGCGATTATAATTCCGTGCGTCGCACGACCGAAGGATTTCGTCCCGCGACTATATTGTAATTAATCTACAATTTACTTCTACTTAAGCCTAGGGTCTTTTTTTTTTATCGTTTTCGATTGTGCGCACCGGCGAACAGCTGCTTTGATTCCAAGTGTCAAAGATTTCCACCTGGGACGACCGTTTGCCTTCTTAAATAACGTAGAATTAACTGGATCAACGGGGGTGGCCCGTTTTGAAATACTGTCGACTGCCAAACTATATCTTTCACCCTACGAAATAACAAGCGCACGACTGTTTGCATCGCTTCGCGAGAGCGCGAGTGAGACTGCCGAGACGGGGGCAACGAAGGAAATCGTTGGTCGTGTCCTCGATTAACCGAAAAATTAACTAGCCGAAACTGCAGAATTCGAAATTAATTTTTCTGAAACATTAGTTTAAACAACTAACTGATTAAAAGGGAAGAAATTATTTCTGTACGTCTATTATTCGCATTCTTGATTGATTGAACCAACTAATTCTGCAGTTCGATTAGTTAAAGAAACTGAATGCTTAATCAGGCCAACTAATTTTATCTTAAGGATTCTTGTGACGTGCTGATTGATTTGAACCAACGAATTAATTGGTTATTTGGCACAATCCGGTTTGACCGTAACTATCTCGTTAACTGCAACAGCAAAGCCTTTTTCTTTGTGAAAACAATTCAACGTTGCTGTGATAATAAAACTCGGGGTCGTACTCGGCACTGCGGACGACCCAATCGTTACCCTGAGGCTTCGCCAACTTGAGCTCCTTCTCCCGAGGGAAAAACTCGTCTCAGCGAAGGAACAAGTCGAATAAAAAATTTACATCTCACCGGATGGACTTCAAGTCCGTTTTTTAACGCTGGTCGTAAATCGTTTGGTATCGAGTCCGAGCAAATTGCAAGTAGAGCCAATAGTCGTACTGAAATTAATCGCTTGATATCGACGGGGGCTTTGGACCCAAACAATTTCTAGACGTATCTCCTATTCTTTGGCGCTTTTCTGCATCTTCGCCTGCCGAAAATCGCTATTACGCAGATTGTCACGGTCGCTATGAGAACCGCGGCGACAGCCCAGACGGCCTTGTTCGTGGCTTGTTTGGGTTGCTCTTCGCTGCCGTCGATGTCCGCGGACGTCGCGCCGGTTTCCGTCTGGATCGGAGTCTCCTTGGTCTTGTTGGCCGGCGGAATTTCCACGTTCTTCGAGCTGGTCGCGTTCTCGGATTTTGCCGATTTCGGTGGTTCCATGCCCGCGGGGAAATTCTCGGATTTCCGATGAATCGGTCTGGCCGTGGTCGTCGTGGTTGTGGTCGAGGTTGTCGTGGTCGTCGTCGATGGCTCGTTAAATTTTTTCCTGTAAAGGTCCTGCAAGGCGTCCAATTGCCTCTCCTGCTGCTCCGGTAGCACCACGCGCTCGTTCAACTCCTCGCTCTCCTCCATGTATTCCTCCAGCGAGGAGAAGTACGACAACAAACTGTCCACGCTGATGTCGCGTATGTGGAGGAACCGTCTTATCACATCCGACCAGTTGTTTCCGAAGCCGTGACGAATCATTTTGCTGTTGACATTGCGAGAATTTTAATGTTAGCTGAAGACCAAATTCGCAGGGAGGCAAAAGTCTCGAGAATAGTTTATGAAGCAATCACTTTTGGTGAGCTTAGAGCAAAATTTGTTTCTGATTAAAATATGTGGCTGTGGATAGGTTGGACTTTTTGTTGAGATTTTTGATTATTTTTTTCGCCAGAAATCATAGACGGAAAAAATATACGACTCTGAGTAGGATGGATTTTTGATAAATGTTTTTTTTTTCTATATTTGCTCACGTTAATTGACGATGAGCCTGCGGCGAAGAAGGTACGATCGACTCGTATCTGATCTCGGTGGCTTCCATGATGTATTCGTAAATTTGGAAACCTAGTATCGTTCCCAGGAATTTGCTGAAAAATCGACAAACAATTTAATAACGCGCGCATTATCCCACGAGTCGAATAGTCGTGAGTGGGAGTTGTGTAACTAAGCTACGATACTTACGACAAGTAAGGTCTATTGCTGGTAATGTAATCGTCGTCCAAGAAGGTGGGAAGGTCCGGCACGCTGGTATTTATGCCCTCGTATTGTAGTCTTAAGGAATAGGAATAACAAAAATAAAGTCTCGTAACGTGACGTGATGGATATTAACTTGTCACTCGAGTCAAGGATGCATCGCACATACGTTGCGTCCATAACGCATGTGTATTGTTTGAATAAATAGCAAATTTTACTTTGATTGGAACTTGATAATATTGCCAGCAGGATAAAAAATGAAAAAAAAAAATCTATGTGCTTGAAGATATTAAGAATACAGATTTTGCAAGTCATTGAAGGTAAATCAATACGTGGCTGGCAATAAGATTGATGAAGAACGCAGTGAAAACCTACCGATATTTCCACCATGTGGATGCGAGATCACTGGGATCTAGTGTCTTGTTTCGTATCGCATCGATTCTCCACGTGTCCGCAGCCATGTAGTAAGCCATACGAGGGAGGACGTCCAGGGCAGTGATCATCAATGACAATATTCGCGCTTCCTCCAAATCGGTCTCGTTGGAGATCAAACCGCGGGAACTAAGCCACGCTTGACTCACCGACAGAATACCAAACAGTTCGCCAACTCCTTCCTCGAGGGCTGTTGACAAATGGCAATTTAAGAAAAAAATTGATTGACAATTTTCGAACCATTAATTTGGAATTTGTTTATAATTGGTGCTCTGGGAGAAGAATTTGATCAGTTCAATTAAATCCGTTAGTCACAGGCTGTCAAATAATTTTTTTAGTCAGCACAACATTTTTGCTCATCTCCAAAAATGTGTTGGTCCTCGTGAACCAAACGCGACTGTTAAAAAAACCAAAAATTTCGTTTCTCCAACTAAGTAATTTATTTGAGAGTCAGAGTTCGCCGGATTTTTGTCAATTGAACCAACTAAGTCTGTATTAATGACGCGTCATTGACGTTTCTTTACCTGAATATCTGTTGGCAATGCCAAGAATCGGATCGGTGTCGTGAGACATTTGGTTGACGAGGATCTTAGCAACGTTTTTGTGGGCAGTAATGAAATTGCTGATCGACGCTTCTGCGCAGGTGGAGACTCTGAGAGAGAAAAAATGGCGTTAGTTTGTGGCAAAGCAAATAATTTTTCAGTAATCCTAGAAATGTCTACCTCATTTTGCCATCGTGGCACAAGTTCACTAAATGCGAAGGACATTGCCCTCGAAAGTTGCTTTCGTTCCAGAAATCCGCTTGCGGCACGTGTTTCAGTATAACATTTCCCATTTTCGAAGCTTCTTTGTACAGATTTTCGCCGACAACAGCCTGCACAACAAGGACTTTTATTAGCTGGTACACAAAAAAATCAGAAAAACTGTGTAGTCGTATTACGACATCCTACCTTCTCCCACAAGTTCTTCCTCAGACTGAACGTTACGTCGCTGTATGGTATAATATCCATCGCCACGTTGGTCCAATCGTAGCCTCGCAAGGATCCTTTAAAAAAAATTAGACGAAAAATAAAAAAACTGGAAATTAAATCGTAATAAAAATGCCTCTTCAAAAAATCAGTGGTTCAAATATCTCGCATTTTCGATATTAGTATTGTTGTCGTGTTATTTGTTCTCTGATCGGCTGTCGGGTTGTCTGCAACTCGTTGCTAATCAACGAGCAGTTCCAATCATGTTATTGTATTGTTACAGTTTTCGGGCGTGAGAGGTTTCAAGGTTCGTTCACGTTATTTCGGGAAAGGTGTTCGGGCGAAGCCGTTGTTTGCCCGAAAAACATAAAATTCGATGAGAAAAACGCAATAAATGATTTTTCACTTTTTTCGAAATTGCGTCACTGCGCTAAATTCGAGGTTATTTTTTTTCGATCGACCAAACTTGAATTTTCTTCTTGCGTTCGAGAAGAAACTCTATAACGAAAAAAATGCCGCAAGGCGGAACGCGATATCTTGATTTCTGAATTTTTCACAGAATTTTAAAGCCAGACCCCCAAAAATCGCAAAAAAAAGCGCAAGGGGTAACTCTTTGAAAAATTTGCGATTTTTGAGGGTCCGATTTTTAATTTCTGTGAAAAATACAGAAATAAAGATATCGCGTTTCGCCTTGCGGCATTCTCTTCATTATGGAGTTTTCTCTCGAACGAAGGAAGGAAATCCAGGTTCGATCGATAAAAAAAAAGTAATCACGATTTAGTATAGTGATAACTGGATATATGCGCGAAGCACGCGTATGGTCTAGTAAAATTAAAAATAACATGTTATCATTGACTCGCAGTTTACCTAGTAAGTGAGCCGGCAGAGTTTCATTTTCCCCAAAAACGCCGTGTTTTTTCGACAAACGTCTTTTGACGAAATTCTCCAGTTTATTGCGCAGCGACCACAGTCTGCTCCATTCGCTGCTGGCGTGTTGATAACCGTTATCAAAGCCACTCAGCATTTCCCAATACTCGCCTACGGTGTCCTTGCCTAAACATTTTCGAACGTTATCTTTGCATACAAAAATAGTAATCAAAGTGAATAATTTCTTTCTATCATATGGGCATAACGTTTCGCTTTCACGTCGTCGTTTTTGCAAACCGCTCCACGATTTCTCCGAGTGCACCGAAGCTCGCGAGCAACGGCTACAGCGATTCGGAGATTCGTGATGTGATCGCAAATTACAGGATAGCCGAGACGTCGCATTTTCCGACAAATAACGGACATACGTGGAAAATTGCAACGTCTCGTCTCGGAAACCGCGCGATACCCTTGCGAATCTGTTACGTCTGTGCGAACTCGCCGGTTTACGAACCGTTTGCTGTTGCGGCCTTCTGGACTAATTGTAGGTTTTGCGAAAAGTTCGCTGCCTGTGGTGCCAGTGTTCGGTGCCAAGCGGACCAAGATGCCAGCTTGATTTCAGGCCTCCCATTGCGCGCCAGTTGACGCTCAACGTCTGAAAATTCATCCCTCGATAATAAATTCTCGCCGATCCTCCTCACTTTTTCCCGACGTTGTCGTACCTTGTCTGAAGTGCTTTTTCGTTCCTGTAGTGTAGTAACCTCTCAGTCGCAACGTCTCGGCTTCGGTGGCGAACGAGACCAGCTGGAATTTGACAACAAACGTGCCGATTAACGTACAATTTTGATTAAACCATAGCTCTGGTTACTGTGATCAGCCGAGAAATCTCAGATTTCCCAAAAAAAACCAAGAGGTTTTTTAGCAGCGGAGATGACGTTAATTTTAATCGTGTAACTGGTGAATAAATATATTTATGTCGTGCACCGTGTAGCGCATCGTTCGGATGTGCACCGGACAACTTGAGAGCAAAAAAAAGCATTGCACAATGGAACTAAAGACGCGCATCTGAATATTAAAGTACCAGGTGAGGCGTGCCTGAAATACGAGATGCAGTGACTGAGATAAAATCGAATCCAGAGTGAAGCAACACTTTTCATATATAGTTGTAGATTTTCAAGAACGCAGTAATGAATGAATGATACATCGGTATTTTTAGTTCATTGTTAAAAATGACAATTTTAAATATATCACTTTACCATTTTTGTAAGTAGAATACATTTTTTATCTCGTCACAACGAGTATTTCCAATATTTTTTTTACAAAAAAAAAATCTCTTTATCATTTTTGTAAGTAGAATATATTTTTCGTAGAATAGAATTTTTATCTCGTTGTAACATGATAAAAAATCGATTCTACTTAAGGAAAATGATAAAAAGATATATTTTTGTAAAAAAAATATGTTGTAAATTCTTTTTTCTTCGGTCGACGACCGAGTACGAGAAAACGAAGTCGATGTTTATTCAACAGCTCGTTTGCCCCGTAAGAAATGTTCTCACCTTATGAAAGTCGTCGGACTGGAGCAGCGCGTCGCCCGGTTTTATCACAACATTGTACGCGTACTCCAACGCGGCATCGTGGAAAGTTTCGATGGTCACCGCACTCGTCTCGTTCACCTGTTTTATTTTGTACTGCGCGTACTCGCTCGCCGCGGTTTCCTAAAATGTATTCAATCGGGTACATAACAGGGTCGATTCGCGAGGCCCGTCGGGCAAAAGTTGCGAAACTCTCGGGCGCTGTAATTGATTATTTTTACCCATGATCGACGGGTGTTGTTGGTCGGTTTGATGATGAACGCCCATTCGGATTCCGCGGTCTTCGAGCAGGTCTCCTCGTACTCGAACTTGGTTATGCTTATGAACGTCTGCAGTTCCTCCTCGGAGAGCGCATTCGCACATACGAGCAAACTCAGTACCGCATAAGTCCACGTCAGATTCATACCTTGAAGCTGCGGACAGTAATTTTGCCAATTGATTAATTACATTCAATTATCTTTCACCCTGATTCTCAGAATATAATTAATTTTCGTATAATTATCTAGGTTTACATTTAAAATCCAAACTTAATTTGATCGGAATTTAAATTTGAGCTGACAAAAAAGGTTGACAAAAAAATTAATTTAATTTCAATTTCGAGGGGCCAATTTTTGGAACTTTAGGACCGGAAGTCGAATCTACGAATTCGATAATAGGAAATCTCTTTTGCCTATTATTAGTTATAATATTAATTCCAATAAAAATTTCCTTAATTTCCAATAAAAAAATCCAGGAATACACGAATAAAAAACAAAAATATTAACGGTGTCTGTGCTACCTACAAAAAAAATCGGGGTTCAAATTTCACGGTAAAAAAAAAATTAAAAAAAAATGATCGATTGCTTTAAACGCTTTTGGACGGTCTCTTGACGCGTCAGCTCCTTGACGCGACTCTCGCCGACAGTGGGCGCTCGTTCGAGACGAGTGAAACTCTCAGGCAAAGTCTCAGGAGCGATCGGTCTCACGCACCGTACACTTCGATCGTTTAATTTCGTTCGCGTCAATTGCCAACGATCATTGGTCGCACAACCGCGAATCGGGTGTTCGCGATCGATCGTGTCCCACCGTTAAGGCTACACGTGAACCTATATGGCGACGGCTTCGCACCGGTTCGACGGCGAGAAAAAGTCTTAAAATAAATATAGACGGCGAGGAACACCCGAGAGTCAGTGTCAAAGATCAATTATCCCGACTTTTCCCTCCTCCGCGACGACAGCGCATTATAAATATTAACGAAGTTACTTTGTTTTACGATGCATCGATTACGCGCTGCGAATACTATTTTCCGTTCAGTCAACTTGATTTTTTTAACCGCTGTGCTTCAATGACAATTAGACATTTACTAGCGGATTTCAATAATCAACGAATGACGTCGATTTACACGTTGACGGTGAAATTGTGGGTCTTGCAGAGTCGATTAAAACCTAAGTACCTACAATTTATGCATTTAGACTTCTGATAATGATGCATTAAGGATCGTTAGAAGCCATCGAGAATTTTTTACAGATCTCGATGTTACTTTGATTTATCCGTCGATTACGCGGTGATAATTGTTTGAAATTGGTCTATTAATTTGTTTGCAGTTGCTACTAGAATATTGGAAACCCAACTAAAACGCAAGCACCACGTAAATTAAGAATAATCAGTAATTTTTGTTTACAGATTTCCATGCTACATTTTAATAAATTCTGCATCGATTAAGCGATGATAAAAAATTATGATTAGTGAGTTCATTTTTTCAGCTATTTGAATATCGGTAATTAAAGTATTAGAAATCCAAGTACATCTCGACCACCTCGTGTAAATTTATAACATTAGTCTGCACAAAAATGTTCAATATCAGTGAATAAAGTTTCATCAGATTTTTTTGTCGTTGCTGTATTCGCGCTCGTTGCTCGAAACGATGATGCAGAGTACAGAGTGCAACGTTCTGGTTGCTCGGCTCATTGTCTCGAAACGCGGGTGTGGACTGTCGGCGTTCGCGTTGTTCTCGCGAGTCTTAATTAGAGGAAAAATTGCAAAGCTGGAACGAGAGGAGAGGTCAAGTACCGCGAGGCAGGCGGCTCGAACAAACGAGAGACACGTGAAGTGAAGCTCGACGTCTGGTCAGCGTGAGCAAAAAAGAGAACCGTTCGGTGACCGTAATTCAAAGTTCATTGTCAGCTGGATTTAGACCATCTCGACTGTGAACTTTAATTTCCACGTTGTTCGTATTACGTAAAAAAAAATAATAAAAAATAAAATGTATAAAGATGAAAAAAATGTAGACAAAGAAACGGCCACGTGATAATGTATCTTGGCTGCTATTTATTCATCCGGATTTATTCGGGTTACACAATATTCAAGCTTAAAAGGTTCAAAGTAATTGACCGTTGGCATTCTCGGTTCGACGATAAGATCGACTTCTTATCTTGAATTTTTTTTTAGCGCGCTGACATCGCATCCTCGTATTCCGCGACGATAATGCTGTGTACATCGTTACACACCTCGGTGAACTATTGATAAACTGCAAGGACAGGCGATGGCAATTGGTGGAAATGGTTGTTAATTGAATTTGAAAATGGAGAAATATTTGCAGCAATGAACTGCATACTATGCCATATATTTTGCCTAAGAAAATATTTAATTGTTTTCAAATATTCAATTAATAATTAATAATAATAAGAATTAACAATTTAGAATTAATAATTAATTGTTTTAATATTTAAATATTCAATTGCGCATTTTATTTTCGCAACACAATTTAATTTTCGTGGCGATCTGAAGTGTTGATATTGTATGATGCTGGGTGGGTGGAAAATATTTATATTTTTTACATAAAACGATACGTTGAATTTGAACGATTATTTGCACGCTAAATTTTGTTCCGATCAAATAAATTTAAAACATTTCCGAAATGGGAGAATCATATGAAAAGTCTGACATGATCTGACATGGAATGTCCTATATCGAACGCGACGTTTTTGATGAAATAAAATAATTTTACGGGAAATGGAAGTGCAAATGTGGCGCGATACCGGCCGACCGCACAGAAGACGTTTGTGTAAGATATGAATTCGCCGCGTAGGCTGACGGTTAACATGAATGAAAGATAAAGTTTCCTTGGAAGGGAAGACTCACTCCTTCATTTCGCACTAAAAGACGCTCAGCTCAGTTCACAGAAAACCGACTGCATAAAATTAGCTCGCACATTCGCGGTCACCATTGAGTGCCTAAATCTGCCTTTCAAATGTTTCCCGTTAAAAATCATTAACTCTATGCTTCGCGAATTATATTTTTTAAAAACATTGACAATTATATTTTTATAAGTTTTGTAATTTATTATCCAAACATGGTTATTTGGTCACGACAATTTGTTTTATTCACTATAAAAACAATACATACGAGCGAAGCAGAACTTTCGACGAACTGAACTGTCGATCCCTCGACCAGTAGGACTCTGGGTCAGAAAAATGACCCCACTCTTGTCAGCCAACCCGTATTCTCGGTTCACCATCTCCTCTTTCCCACTCGTTTTCGTGCTATTTTATAGCCGGAAATTGAATTAAAATAAAGTATATACCGTGGCCAATTTTATGGCTGGTTGAAGTTGCTGCCCCAAACGTAAAAGATACTCCGAATCAGGGTTTACAGGGATCTGATACAACATTTTTTCTGATTTAACCAAATTGTATTTTGAGATTTTTTTTTAGTCTGACGAAAATTTTGAATGCATTTAGAAGATCCGCTTCGCATGGAATATCCCATGTGAATGCATGAATGATGTATTACTCGAATATAGTTTATTTTCGTGGATCACGCGACTTCCAATTTAAAAAATTCTGGGACAATCAACGGGGGCTTTCCCAAGCTTCGATTTCAGCGGCCTTTCACGGTGCTGGAATTGCCAATTGCGTCACTATTATGCAACAGGAAAAAAATCGAATGGCAAATGTCGAGTGTTAACCGTTGCTCCTTTAAGGCGGTTCGAAACCAACGGCTGATTTTCCTTAAAATCTTTCAGTAATCGCTTTAAAAAAAATACATGTAAAAATATAGGTATCTGAAAACCCCACGAAAACTGAAATTTCATATTTTATATTTTTTTGTCATACATTTTTTATTCCATTGGAAGAGTGACATTTTTTTATTTCTTCGAAAATGAATCATTTTTATAGAATTCAATTTTTTTTTGCTGTAAAATTGATCCCTCCGATCTTCCATGTAAATTTACTTCAAACCTAAATATCAAAAATTGATAAACTGATAAAAAAATAACGAAAATGATTGTTCAATAAAACTGTTTAAAAATTGCTGCTTCTTTCACGGCCAAAAACGGAGCCAAACGCACGTGCGTGCAAAACGTCTGCTGTTTGTTTCCGTGGAATACACGCAAGTCACGACGCGTCGGACAATCGCTACGTGATTTCAGATTTCGTGCGCGCAACGAGCGAGTCGCGTCTGGCCGGCTGCGCGATTAAACCTGTTATTATTGCGAATATTTCGGTCTTCCGGTTTTGACAATAAAAAAGGTTTACGTCGAGCTCCCGTCCCTCAGACGAGCGTCGACGTTTCCCGTCGGCTCGACCGAATACGTAATTACGTCGAATTATTTCGTCGTTATACGTAGCCCGAACGCCGAAGCATTCCACGAGCTCGATTTTCCAATGAAAAAAGAAATAATCAGGCGCGACCTTCTTGGGTATCAAATTGCGTTCGTTACTATCCGACGCGGCGATGGGCGGTAATGGGGTCGAATATTCGATGAAACTGATATCCGAGATTAATCCGGGGGCGTAAAAATCCACAGCCGATAGTGCAATCTATAAATTCCAACCATGCAGTGCAATAGAGTAGTAAATCTTCATTAGTTTAAGAAATAAATGTTACAGTACGGTATGCTTTGTAGATGTGATTTAATAATAATAACCTGCGGCCAATATAAAATGATGTGTGAAATTTTGAATAGCTGCATAGATACATCATTTTTTAATAATTAATTGTGAGCAATTGCGAATAAAATAGAAGAGCGCGGTGTTCAGGAAAATTACCATGAAATTTTATTGAGAATAAATATTCTTTGCAGCTATTAAAAAATGTTCACATTATATTGTAATTCCGCCATGCTATTATTATTAATTACTAATTAGAAAATCAATCGTACTATAAACTTTGTTTAAAAAAAAATTAGGGATTTACAACTCTGCGGTGTAATATTACCGTCTCACTCGCTGTGAATAAGGGCCGAGCGCTACGTGGATAAAAATGCATTTCAAGTGCTCTGTGAATTAAATAAGTGATTACGATGCAAGACAGAAATCATATATCTGCAGTCTATTAAATTTTTGAAATTATTTACTCGCAATAAATATTAATGCTCTGCGGACGTAAGAATTCTCAATGAGCTAGTCACGAGTGCGTTTAAAATACGCGTTAAAAAAGGTTGCAAGACATTTGTGAATGAAACAACGCGAATCTGTAGTCGGTAACATTGTAAAATAAATGAAGTGCAACACTCAGCATTTTTAAAAATATTGTTCCCTCCCTCCTTTCATTTTTTGCCGCAAAAAGTTGACAAACACGATGACCGGAAAAGTCCCGCAATTTGTTCCCCTTCCACCGCAAGATCGGCCGAAAGTAACATCGTAAAAAAAAAAAAAATCTGCTGAAATTGCTCGTTCAAAATTTTTGTTATTTTTTATTTCGCGGTGACGCAGGTAGAGCGAGCGACGGTTCGTCTCTTTCCTGTTACCTCCCAAAGCGATGTGCTTCTCCTTTTAATAAATGCGGCTCTGCTTAACCTTTGGCTCCGTGTCAAGGTTCATGCGCTATAACGTGCGCAACCATCGCGACGCCTGTTCGAGTGCGTGGTATGTATCGCGCGACGGAATCTCGTGTTCTATAAGTGCTTTTCGTATTCTCCGTGGATGTGATACACGAGTGACTAATCTCGGAAGAAACCGACAACGCAACCGATTGCAGTGCAAAAGTAAATTTGATTTTTTTATCAGCTAAGAATTTTTACAAATTTTTTAATCACGCTTACGTTCTAGTAAATTTAATTCAAAATCTGCAACGTGCGAGAATGAAAAAAAAAAGTTTCGTAAGTTTCACGAAATTATGACATTTTGTTAGATTACAAAAAAGTATAAATATATTTCCCGCGTTTTTTTAAAATTAAATCGCTACCTTCAGTTTCCGTCGAAAACGGAAATTTTTCATTAACAAATATTTCAATTTTGTCCCAGCTACGTATCAAAATTAATGCAACAATTTCGCATTCTCCGTGGATGTGATATACACGAGTGACTAATCTCGGAAGAAACCTGCAACACAACCGATTGCAGAGCAAAAATAAATTTGAGTTTGTCATCAGCTGAGAATTTTTGCAAATTTTTTAATCACGCTCAAGTTCCAATAAACTATATACAAAATCTGCAACGTGCGAGAATGACAGAAAAAGTTTAGTAAGTTTGACGAAATTATGAAATTCTATTAGATTACAAAAAAATATACATATATATATCACCCGTTTTTAAATTTTTTAAAATTAAATCGCTACCTTAATTTGCCGTCGAAAACGTAATTTGTAATAATATTGCAATTTTATCCCAGCTACGTATAAACATTAATGCACCAATTTACGCGTAAAAACGTTCAACACCGTTGAAACGAATCGTCCGAAAATTATTTTTGTTCGCCTCAAACACCAAGAATTCAGCGTGCAACCTGCGTTAAACGAGCACAGAACAGAGATAGTGAGTCACTCCAGTGATTTTATCACGGTCCGTCGAATCTCTCGCTCTCGGCCGTCCCCAATGATTCACAGTTCGGCAAATCTTCGCGTCAGATTTTACTGCCGAGCCAACGTTGTACCTATCGGCGACGAGAGAATCCGCTTTGCATTTTAATCGAGTGCCGAGGATGCGCGGGAAACGCGTGGATCAAAAGCGCTCATCGCCTCTGCGGGAGACATCGACGATCGAGAGAGCGAAAAGAAAAGAAAAAAAAAAACAAAGCGCGAGAAATTGGCACGCGATCTGCGCTACAATCGCTCGAATGTCATTTTTCTCTCTCCGCGCGCTGCTCGAACTCGAGATGGTCAACATCGCGATTGCCAAAGCCCGATGCGAATCGGTCGCGAGGAAAACAAACTGTGTTTACAAACTTCACATAAGGTCCCGACACTATTGTGTAACAGTCGCACGAGACTCCTCGAGCGAGACGCCAATTCGAGCGTCGACGAAAAACACTTTCGAATTCCCCGACGTATTTCGCGAACATCGGATTTGCGAATGAAAACAACAATTTAATTCACAGCCACCCGAGAAAAAATTAAGAATATGTAAAAAAAAAAAACCGCAACCGAAGTCTCCGCGTTTGTAGCAATTATTAAGACAACAAAAAATTAAATTAAAAACAACGAAAAAATACCATTTTTTTAATGTTAGTAAGTGGGCGATAAATCACGTGACGCGCGGTTAGTAGCGTAGCCCTTGGGGCCGGGCCGACTTACCTTCCGATCGCGCGTTACTCGTTCTCAAGCCTCGGCTGTCGAATGTGTATCTCGATCGAACGCGCGGCGAGGACGTAGCGTCGAGGCTGTCTCGCGTTTCACTGCCGCTCACTGTGGCCGCGCCGGTTAACTCGCGGTACAACGAAATTATTAACGAAAATATAAAGCGCGAGAATGAAAGAAAAAAAGAAAAAAAAAATAACAACAAAATAAAAACAGAGTGTCCGTGGAGGCCGCCGGATTTGGCGTGCGTGAAACTCCGAACTTCGGGGGAGCTACATGCAGTACAGTCTTATCGCGACTAAGGATATTGGCGCGTTCCATGCAGCGGCGACGACTATTTGTTCAAAGTTCAATCGATCCAGATTCTCTCATATCGCACCACTCATTCCATCGACATGACCAGTATTCCGTGTGACGTGATGAATGTTCTGCTAGTCATAAATCATGTGTCTCCCATGTAGACACGAAGCCCGGTTGATTTTTTTTACCCGAGGCTCCCTCTCCACCTGCCGGGCGCTGCGCTCGCGCGATAATGCAGGGAATAATCGCGCGATGTGCGTCGGTCTGACGCGTGACTCTTCAACTCCGATTGGACGATGTGGCGTCGAGTTGGAGGCTTCCGTTTGGGGGTTTAGGCTCCAATGGAAGTCGAGTGACGTTCGGAGTTTTTTGTAGTTTCATGGAAATTCGACGCAACGCGGCGGAGCTCGGAACTTCTGGTTCGATGCTTTTCCACTGCGATAAAGTAGATTTCTGCCGTTGCGACGGACGTTACATGAATATTCTTAAGGGCATGTGAAATACCGACTGCGATCATAAAAACTGTAATGAACTTTTTTTCTGCATATTTGCATTTACAGCTAAAAGAAGAAATTCATTCTCTGCACTGGTAAAATCCGCAGGGAATGAATTTCTTCTTTTCGCTGTAAACGCAAATATCCGTCAAAAACGTCCATTACAGTTTTTGATACCGACTGGGCTCGACGTGGATGTTTCACATCGCCTTAACATGCTTTATTTCATATTCAGTAAATTCATTTGCTGTAAAATTGTGACGGAAAATATTCGATGGGATAAAAATACATTTTTAACACATTAAAAGAAAATTCTACAGCAAAAATGAGTGTCAATTTAATCAAAGGATTCTGTAGAGATTGGAGCTGATTGAAGTTTCTTTTGCTACGATAGCCAGGCAAGGGAGATTTCTAGCATTGTGATAGACGGTGCGTGAGGAAAATGCACGCCAGAAACGTTTTTTTTTTTTTTCAAACATTTTATTTATTTATTCGCTGCAAAATTATGTTACGTGAATTATTCACAATTCATCGTTTTGGGATATAATTTATTGAGACTACATACAAAAACAGTATTGCTATATCACAATAGAGTGTATGTTTCTTATTGCCTACGATAATTATTCATTAAACACCTTCGTACAAGTTCCAAATTATTCTGGACACACTCACAGCATTTACAAAAAAAAAAATCTTTTCTCAATATTACAACACAAGCTTATCGTCGTTAATTGTTACACAGGTATTGACAATTTTTTCTCCCTTTCTCGTTAAATTACCATACGAACTGTACACGCGGTTTGTTACCGGTCGATATCGTTTTAACAATCGTCATCCAACGTCGGCCCCAAGCAATCAAGTAACTCGTAAAAAGTTAAATAGGTTTATAATAGTAGTAATACTGCTATCGTTAACCAGATTTACCGGTCGGTTTTTTTCATTTATAACGTGAATAACATATCGTGGATGCGTAAACTTATTTAAGTACCAAAGTCTCTACACTGCTGCATTTGCCGGGATTTCATTTTTCTTATTTGCGTCAAGCACTTAACGATACAGATAAAATATCCTTTTTTCTTCTCCTAATTCGACGGACTCTTCAAACGTGAAAAAAAAAGAAAAAAAAATCGTCGAGCTCGGTAATAAAGTCACACTTATCTACAGATCGGGGACCCTCAGGCCGATTTCGTCCTCGCCGCTCTCGCATTTACATAAGTAGAATCTTTTTATTTACAGCTAGTAATACCGTCGTATCTGGTACTGGGGTCCACGACGCGATCACTCCGCTCGGCACTCGGTAATGCACCGATCGCACTTTCGTCCCATCTCAGCATCGAGCGCAGTCGATAAAATGTTCCGCTTCTCGCCACAGGAAGTTAACTAAATTATAAATCACTTAATTGTGATCACGTCGTTGATCACCGGAATGCAGAAAGCACCTGTGAATCAAATTCAAATGAATTTTAGAAATTAATTCTATTAAAACGACCCTTCAACAACGTTTGTACCAGTGAATGACCGCTTTCAAATTATACATAAAAAAATGAATATTAAAAAGCGTTAGCTTAACGATTATCCTGTGAAAATGTTGAGAATTATAAAAATGTTAAAAATAACGACTTGTTATCAGAGTTGTAAATCCCTAATTTTTATAGAAATAAAATTGATGATACAATTGACTTTGTCATTATGTTTTTATAATAATAATTCGTAATGATTATAATATGATGTGTAAACTTTTAAATAGACATAAGAAATATTAATTTCCCCTAAAACTTCATCGTAATCTTATTGAAAAAATGGTGAGAAATATATTTTTTTCATAATTTCTCCGAAAATTTAACGAAAAACTAGGGTAATCACACGGGCTGGCGCGCGTGCCTGAAAAACTTTTCGCCAAAATCGGCCTCGGAATTTTTTTTTTCTTCAAAATATCAACTTGTAACCTATACCATTGTTTTCAAGTCGTATATTCTACCCCCGAAAACACTGGTTAACAACACTTTTTAACCGATTTTGAAAAAAATTATTTTTGCCGAGATTTTTTTTTTTTTTTTTTTTCAGAAATCATAAATCCGTCTCCGGACCGAAAATCGCCAAAATCGACCTCAATTTTTTTTCTTTTGAAAATATCGACTTGTAACCCATACCATCGTTCTCAAGTCGCATATTCTACCCCCGAAAACACTGGTTAACAACCTTTTTTAATCGATTTTGAAAAAAATAATTTTTGGCGAGATTTTTTTTGTCAGAAATCATAGATCCGTCTCCGGACCGAAAATCGCCAAAATCGACCTCAATTTTTTTCTTTTGAAAATATCGACTTTTAACCTATACCATTGTTCTCAAGTCGCCTTATAAAGGCAGTGCCCGTAACCGTCGTCTTATGTCAAATTTGACATCAAACTGATTTTGTTTACACCGGACTTTTCTGGCAACCAATCACAGCTCGAATAGTTTGCTAACAATGTTTTCCGTTACTCATGAACATTTAAAAACAGGGATTCTATTTTTCTTACGGTTAATGAAAAGTTCAGATATAATTTTATAATCGCTACAGATCATCGATATAAAATCGTAACTAGAAAATTAACTGTTGTGTAAATTCTAATTCTTAAAGTAATGGGGACTTACAACACTGCAAATTGTTATGTTCCAACTTTTTAGCCTGAAATTCAGGGTCACTGCTAACTTGATTATTTTAGAATAAAAACAAATAAAAATAAAATTAAAAAACAACTGCCGGTCACCCACTGGTACCTTTCCCCAATTTACTCCACAAGTTTCCTCATGCTTTACCTCTTCGGTGTTGCCTGCCCGACATCCATTCGGATCCCAGTTGGGTAAGTTTGTCGCGTCTCGTGATGAATAAAAACCCGCAGGTCACAAGTGTTCGGAGACAAAAGCCGCGTTGGTGATGCCCGCGCTCGGGTCCATCGTCTTCTCCTGCTTCTCGCTGTCGGCGCTGATCTTCGTGGTGCTCACGCCGTTCTCGTTTCTCTCCTCGGCCTTTCGAAACTTCTCCGTCTTCATCTCGTTCTCCAGCATCGCCCGGTCCCTCCTGTGCTCCTTGTAGAGCCATCTGCGAGCGCGGACGATAATTACTCAATGACATTCGCGATCGCATTCCGAGCAATCGTAGTTATTATCAAAGCAAAAAAAAAAAAAAAATTGATATACGTCAGGGAAAACCCCCCGAGTTCCGGTAAAGTTGAAACGATAAAACGTTATTACGCGAACACGAAAATCCACATTTCTCAAGAAGCGATTCAGCGTTAACGACCATCACAGTTTACGGAACGGTAATTATATTTTTTTTTATCCAAACGGGAATCAGACGATGCCTCTGCAGTTCCGCTGAATCATTATTCGTGATCCAAATGATTGCATAATTGCACTGATTATACCCCATTGTGCATTAAGCCGTTCGCTTCTGTATTTAATAAATCGCCATGCTAAATAATCGGCGGTGACTAACGTCCAGTCTATGAAACCAGTTAAAATCGTACAGCCGATTGAATTTACGATCACACGTTTAAGGGGGATGAAACACTTGACACTATCGAAAAAAGGGTTCAGAGTCCTCGTTTTTATTAATCTTCAAATTTGTCTAAGTTGGATAAACAACAATTATTTTCACTCAAATCTAATTCACCAAATACTCCGTAATAATTTTTTTTCAAATTTTGCTAATCCGAGCCGCCAAATGTAAATCCGAAATTTTATTCTAAATGTGATTTTTCTTTTTGACTCATTTTTAGCCCTTTGACGTTGTTACAGAAAAAAGAAAGTGGCCGCACTTCCTTTTCGCGAAGCTTCTTTCGCAATGGAGAAGAAAAGTTGTTTCTCCAGTGTGGAAAACAAATATGCAACGCCGATGGCTCGAGAATTAAGTTCTGTGATTGCCTATGAATAGTAATGGCGAAGTGTCGAACGTGGTCGCTTGTGCCATTAGTCGTTCGCGGAGCGTGCGAATACTCACAAGAAGGAGAAGACAGCGGGAACGGTGAGGCCCCCGCCGAGCAAGAAGAAGGTCCCCGGAAACGTGTTCATGGTGGCGGCGTAAACCGAACTGTACATCGGCCCGTAAACCAGCGGCATGAGCGACTCGCACACACCGAACAGGGAATTTACTTTGCCTGCAATTTCGATAAGAGAAAAAAATTAATTACGTTATTTTAAGGTAACCATACATTTTATTGAATTTTATGGCGATAATTAAATAAATAAAAAAATAAATGCCTGGAGATCTTGGGCACGAAGGACTCACCTAATTCGTCGGTTGGCACGAGCTTCGAGGCTATTGAACGCATAGCGATGAAGGACGTTCCATTGACGATCTCGACCAAGGGTGCTAAACGTAGATTAACAGAGAATTCAAGGTTTAGTCGAATAATTATTGGTACAGTTCGAACGAGTTTGTTTCAATTACTAATTACACTCGCCCTTGTCACCATCGACGGTTCGTTCGGACAAATTATCATGCATTATACTACCTATAAATGTATTGACAAATTTTTATCTAAATATTTGATTATTTATTTATTTATTTATTTATTTATTTATTTATTTATTTATTTATTTATTTATTTATTTATTTATATACTTATTTATTTACTTATTTATTTCTTTATTTATTTATTTGTATACGGACCGAAACCATTTTGTTATACATTTTTTCCAACTTGCGAATTATCGTTAATATAGACTTTTATTGGTCATGTCCTTAAGTCCCAATTTTCCGCATCGACGCTCGATTCTAACAACATTTAACATTTTTTTCTCCTCCAGTAAGCGAAACTTCACGCGGCACCCAGTCAACCAAATAATTCGAGTTGAAGTTGTAATACGATTTCTTGCGACAAGTAATTTGCGAATGGAATTCTAACCGTAGTCCGAAGCAACCATCGCTCGGGTCATAATGGAACTCGTCGATGGCTGATTTAGACCGCGGTTAATGTTGCTCTCACTGGTTCCATTAGCGTTAACCTCAAATCCAATTAGTTGTGGTGATGGTTAATGAAAAACCCAATTACTGGTGGCGTAAAGAACGAATCGTAAACATTTAACGATAACACTGAAGTTACGGTCAATTAACCTTCTGTCACTGGTATTCGAGAGCAAAATCACTGAAAGCTTCGCTCAGGATGATCGGTTTTATCGATAAATCGAGCAATTTGTCGTTATTCGCCGAACAACTTTAGCAGCTGCTAATAAGTCGCTTTTTATTGTAATATTTCACAAGACAAATATTGTAATATTCACAAGGCAATTTATTGTAACATTCCCAAGGCAATTTATTGTAACATTCCCAAGGCAATTTATTGTAATATTGCACAAGATATCCTCATATTTTTTATACCATATTGGTACAAAAATAACGTGTAAATTTTAGTTGCTGATTATGTCATGCAAAAACTTTAAAAAATTATTCATGGATTCGGACAGTTGCAACGATTTTTTTGAGAAAAAATGCGCTATTTAAAAAGATAATCGAAAGTTTATGGAAATTCAAGAATTATCATTTCACGTTATGTGTCGTGAATAAATATCGTCCCACTGTAAATTTTCCTACAACAGTAAATAATAACGACAATACATTAACGTCAGAATGCTCGTTCATAAATGTTACATTAGATGGCCGTTTTCATTTTCGCAGCAAAAAAACAAATAAATAAATAAGTCTCGACGTCGAGTGCCGCTACCGGGATCTTGATTTACGTAACAAACCAGTTGAACCTACCAAGATATATCATCCAGTCCTCGGTAGCGAAAGCGTAGACGAAGCAGGCGAGGATCTTGCTCATGCAACTCATGACCCCGACGAGTGCATCGTCGATCTTGAGCACGTGACTGAAGAGTCCCACGGACACCATCGTACCTATGCCAAACGAGAAATTCCATCTTTAGTCGGCTTCGAACCCGACGCGCTAAGTATTCACCAACGAGATGCGAGCCTTTTCATTGTCATTCGCGTCAAACGCACGGAAAATTCATCGCAAAAATTCTCTGCTGCACTGAGAACAAAAATTGCTGATATCAATGACGCCTTTTCTTTCGTATAATCCCTCTTCAAAAAATCAGTGGGTAAAATAACTCGCATTTTCGATATAAGTATTGTTGTCGTGTTATTCGTTCTCTGATTGGCTGTCGGGTTACCTGCAACTCGTTGCTAATCAACGAGCAGTTTCAATCGTGTTATTGTATTTTGACAATTCGGAAGCCGTACGAGGTAAAATAAGTAATATTTAATAAAAAAAAATAAAAATAAGTAAGGTACCAGATAAAAATGATTTTTTGCATTTTTCTCGATGAATTTTTTATTTTTTGGGGCAAACAACGGTGCTTTTCGGAATCAGCGGGAAATTTCCCTTAGGACAGGGTTTTCAAATTTTACCATGTCGAGAAAAAAGAAAAAGATTCGCGAAAAACGAAGGGTGTACGTTTTTCGCGAGAAAAAAAATCGATTTCTTAAAATTTGAAGACCTTTTCCGGTGGAAAATGTCCTGCTGATTCTGAAAAGCATCATTGTTTAACCAAAAAATAGCAAATTCGATGAGAAAAATGCGAAAAACATTCTTGCACTTGTTTCGAAATTTCGTCACTTCAAAACAATTGGGGTTACGTTTTTTATTTTTTGGATTACACCAACTGATTTTTTGAATACACAATTTTGTTTCAAAGAATTCAATTTAATTTAAATGACAAGAAATTTCATTCAAAGAATTGAATTCAATTAAAACAAATATACGATTTAATTTCAATGAATTCAATTTTATTTAAAAAAAATTAAACTAAATTTCATCAAAGCCAATTTTATTTGGTGAGATAAACGCGTGTTGCAGACACTCGTAAAAAAATGCGTCACCAGCAACAATAAATTTTCTCATCGCCGCTTTAGTAATGTTGACACACGTGACCGGTTGTGCACCGTTTCGTTTCGCATCGAATTCCACGTCGTTCGTGGCATCGAAATCCCATCGTTTGTTTGACAATCAATGCCCGACGCCTCGCGCGAATTGTTGTTAATCCGGACGCAATTGCACCGCGACCGCGTTTGATGTACACAATGTGCACCTGAGGAATCCGCCTAGCAACGCCAGTGCAGACAACTTGCGTAAGCTCGCGTTGCTCCCTCGGACTCTATTAATAGTCGTCGAAGTAAAAGAACGGGCGCGCGTAAGATTGAGGTAATAACTCGCGCTTTGTTCAATTACCGCGTCGAGGGAAAAGAAAATCCCGTCCCGACGAACTTGACCTTCGATTTATAGTCCGTCGTGCTACATACTGTTAATAAGTTTCGCTGCGTCGACGCGCAACAACGTAACGAGTATGACGCTCATTATCGGATGCAGACGGGTATAGCGATCGAGCGATAACGAAACCCGCCGCGATCTTCGCCGGGATGTATAATGGACTTATTATCGCGGAATATTTGAATGCATTTTTCCATGAAACTCGATTGGGGCTTTCATTAAGCTGGTTTAACTCGTTAGACGGTTGACTCGTTGGGTCGAGTCGGTGATTACAAAAACACGCGAAAAGTGTAAATAAAAAAAACGATTCGCAAATCGCTGCAAGCGAGGGGAGTTTAAGCGATACATTTTTTTTATAGATTTGTTACAAATTGTTTTACAAATTTGTTACAAATTATTTTAGAAATTTGTTAAAAAATCATTTTACAAATTTGTTACAAATCGTTTTACAAATTTGTTAAAACATCATTTTACAAATTTGTTAAAAAATAATGTTACAAATTTGTTAAAAAATAATGTTACAAATTTGTTAAAAAATAATGTTACAAATTTGTTAAAAAATAATGTTACAAATTTGTTAAAAAATAATGTTACAAATTTGTTACAAATCGTTGTACAAATTTGTTACAAATCATTTTACAAATTTTTTACAAATCAATTGCTCGTAACGTCGTTTTGTATACATGATTCAAGTGTCTGCATTGGAATACGTTCATTTTATTTCCAATTCAAATCATGTAAATTTATTATTTTATATACTTTGTTATTCTGAAAAAAACCACAGAAATTACAAAATTAATATTTTTGTATTACTTCCTCAATAGATACGTCGACAGAAGACAAACATACATTTCAATAAAGTCTCAGCAAACCGTTAGTAAAAAAAAAGATTTCAGAGGTCAGTCTGCAGTGATTATGACGACCTGTGATTACGATGTACTAATTATCGAAAAACTCTGGTCATGCTCCTTTCACGAGACTTAATCTCCTCACGTGTTGTGAATATCGGAATTAAGGTCATCCAATTCGCATTCAATTCAGATACGACTCGCGTGCGTAATGAGATTATGGTAATACGAGTTGTAAGGACGTTACAATCGGTTGTCGGAGCGAGCGCGCCGCACCGGCTGGACAGATCGACCACGACCGTCGCGGAGTGGAAGAGAAGAGGAGGAGAAAAAAAAACCGTGGTCGTCGGGGGCTCGGAGAGGCTGACGAGCCCCCCGAGTTAACGGAGATACAAAAGCCACGCGAGTCGACTAAGCAGCTTTTTCTCAGCCACGGCAATGAGCGCTAACTATCCGTAGATCTCGCGCCGCTCGTCGCGCGCAAGGACATCGTGAACGGCACACGGAAAGCGGGATCTGGCGGTAATTACCATAGTCGATACGGCAAACCCGGTTTAATCTGTCGCGGTCTGGCGATATTTCCAACACCACGAGAAATACGCGGCTTGATTTGTATTTTGTTCAATGATGACGTTTCTTGGACTGACAAAAAGACGCGACAAACAGCGTTTTATTTGTACGGTTAGCAACAATAATTAGATAAAAAATGATGATCTCTAAAAAAATTTTGCATAAAAATGATTGTTGCTAAAAAGATTTGCACAAAAATTATTGTAGCTAAAGAAAGATTCGCACAAAAATGATTTATGCTACATACATTTCTCGCATAAAAATGATTTTTGCTACATAAATTTCTCGCATAATAATTATTTTTGCTACATATATTTCTCGCATAGTAATTATTTATCCATTATTATTATTATTATTATTATATTTTATTATTATTATTTTTGCTGCAAAAATGTCCCGCACAAAAATGATTGCTGTTAAAATCATTTATTGCGTAAAAATGATTAGATCTAAATAAAAGTTGTAATAAAAACTTTCTTTGTGACGAAAAATAAAGTTACTTGTCGACCCCTTTTTAACCCAAGATTAATCGTTCTATCTTGCGTAACCGAGGTGCGAACATCGGTAAAGCAGTCGGGATACGTCGATTTAATTGCACCGAGTGTGGCAGAAACCACCATATCCTTCCCCGTTGCACCGCAGTCGATCTCGCGATGATCATAAATCTCGCGACCTGAGAGGCTCGTGCGCGACATTAAACTCATCGAAGATATACCGAAGGTCTACCGGCCGGTCTGCCGCTCCGATTGCCGAGTCATTGCGGTGCCGTTTTTGTCGCTGCTCCCACTTTCCGCGACTGTCGTCACGAGCCCGCAGTCGTCCTGCTAATTGAAGAAGGTGTGACCGGAGTCTTATGCACAGCCTTATGCAAAAAGAAAAACGACGCTGCAATTAGTCGGCGGAATTAGCTCGCTCGCCGGTGGAAAAAGCGAACGAAATGACTGCGCGCGACTTTTCCCGCGTCGACGGGAGAGGAACGTCAGGGTCGAGACGCGAGCGACAATCGTACAGCGCGTCGACCCGTTCAAGGACGCCGACGGCAAAACGGACGGAAGTTTAGCCGACATTGACGCCGCGACGTGACGGAAACGATTTCGGCGGCCGAGCTCTAGGACGCGGCTTCTCTTATCGCGCCCCAATGACCCAAGGCCTCCTCGTCTCACCTCAAGCGCAGCGAAATTCGATTTCACTCCATCGTTTTTATTTTTTTTTATTTTTTTTTAACCTTTGATGATCTAAGGTCTCTTCGTCTCACCTCAACCGCAGCGAAATTCAATTTTACTCCTTTTTTTTACCTGAATTCAATTTTACTCCTTTTTTTTACCTGAATTCAATTTTACTCCTTTTTTTACCTGAATTCAATTTTACTTCTTTGTTTTTTGAACCTATAATTTGCGATACTACATATAGGGTAGACGTTCCATTTGTTGCCACTGTACCATTAGTGGCCATGCAAAAAATATATATATTAATTCACCATTACTTCAATCTATTCAAATGACTAAATTGAGATTATTTAACATGAAACAAAGCAAACTTTACATTGAGTATGCAATGTTTAAAATTACCTAATTGTATCACAAATTACGTTCAAAGTCGTTAATCGTTTGCACCTTTTGTGGCCATCACCGTCATTTACATGCAATAGGTATGGCCACAAATGAATCAAATTGATGGCCACATACGGTACTAAGGTGGCGACAAACGGCACTTCTACCCTATAGCTTTGAATAAATTTGTGTAACGATGCTCACCGATGAGATTGGTGACCATGCTGTAGGTCGAGAACATGCTGAACTTGACCTCGTTCCAGTTGAATCGGTACCTCGTGAAGAGATACATCACTGCCATTTCACCTGAAAAATATCGAAAAATAATTATGTATCAGTCGTGAGGTCGAATCGGCTTCGCGTGAGATCGAAGACGTTGGACATATACGAAACAACGAGAATTTCGGCCTAGACATCGGGAAACAGCGGCAGCATCAAGGACTTCGTATTACGGCACTGCCGATTTAATACTCGACTCGATTACCGACAACGTGAAAAAATAATTTCATACCGGAGATCAAAGTCCCTGCCGAAGAAATCAGTGACTTCATCCGGCGTACAAAAGGCTCGACGCGCGATGAATCAAAAATTCAAGACACGCGCGAAGATTTCAGTCCACGAGTGACGAGCAGCGCGAGGTCACCGGTTGATCTCAGGGTCAAGACCGGAGGCTCTTCGCACGCGAGATCGATGATTCTTTTTTACAAGGAAGAAGACGAAAATTCGGCTCATACAGGGTCGAAGATTACGTCTCACGTTTCTTGTCCTCGAAATCGTTCGACCTCACGCGTGGCGTCAAAGGTTCGACGTGCCCAGCGTCGTACGTCCTGAGCATCGAGAATCGATCTACCGATCTGAATTTCGCTATATAGGGTAGAAGTACCATTTTTGGCCACCTTTGGTCCAATTGTGGCGACCAAGTTTAAAAGGATTTAATTGTTTATGTTGTTAAATAAAACAAAAATGCGGGCTTGGCAATCGAATATGGAAAAACAAATATTAAAAATTAATTACAGTGAAAATGGCCACAAACGGTACAGTGGCCACAAATGGTACTACTACCCTATCGCGGCATACCGTAGTCATCACCGTGTCCAAACGGACAAATAAACGTTCGAACGTATAGCGACCGTTGGAAATTCGTTCCTGCGGCGCGGCGAGCCCGTCGGTCTCACGCGCGTCATTATATCCCGGCATTATGTAAGAATGCCAGGTTGCACAACAAGTTCGTTTATCAGTACGTCCATTTAGTCGTTTCCGCCGAGCTCTCCGCGGTCTTTATCAAATTATGCCTCCTCTCCCGTGCGCCGCCGCGCCGACTTCTCGACCTCTCGCGCGGGTTTCCGAATCGTTTGTGCCGAGCGGTTAAATACGCGCGGCGGACCTGAAGCTCGTTTTACCTCGGCGATTTTCCATTTGTGTACGCGACACGAGTTGCTCGCCCGGGTAACGAGAGTCGCGACAATGTATCTCGTCCTTGGGGGCGGGAAAAATTGCCCGGGCAGCATGCAGCAGCTCTTGATGACGACTGTGGCCCGCGGTACCTACGCGCGGTCGTGTCGCGCGCAACCCGCAAGACCCGCCGCGTTGTCGTGCGTCGTCTGTTTCCACAGATCCGGGCTCTAAACATCGCCGACTGACTCTACACGAACGCGCTCTAATTCCAAACAATCGCGTTTCCACACTTGCGCGAAATTAGCGCAACGCGTGCTGCGCACGGATGCCAACGTTCAGGGCAAAACTCTACGTGAGAAAGACCCTGTACAGGAAAAACTACTCTATACGAGCAAAACTCTGCACGGGGAAAATTCTACACGGGCAAAACTCTACACAGGCAAAACTATACACTGGCAAAAGTGTAGACGGGCAAAACTCTACACGAGTCAAACTCTACACGAATAAAACTCTGCACGAGCAAAACTCTACACGGGCGAAACTCTACACGAGTAAAACTCCACACGGGCAAAATTACACGGGCGAAATTCTACACGGGCGAAACTCTATACGAGCGAAACTCTACACGAGTAAAACTCTACACGGGCAAAACTCAACACGAGTAAAACTCTACAAGGGCAAAACTCTACACGAGCGGAACTCTACACGGGCAAAACTCTACACGAGCGAAACTCTACACGGGCGAAAGTCTACACGGGCGAAACTCTACACGAGCGAAACTCTACACGGACAAATCTCTAAACGGGCAAAATTCTACACGGGCAAAACTCTACACGGGCGAAAGTCTACACGGGCGAAACTCTACACGGGCGAAAGTCTACACGGGCGAAACTCTACACGAGCGAAACTCTACACGGACAAATCTCTAAACGGGCAAAATTCTACACGGGCAAAACTCTACACGGGCGAAAGTCTACACGGGCGAAACTCTACACGGGCGAAACTCTACACGTTCAAAATGCCAGACGTTCAAAATGCTACACTGGCCTCTGTACCCGGAAAACCCTGTAAACCAGGAAATTTACAGCCGTGTTCGTGGTGTAGAGACGGTTTTGTGTTGACGCGGGCGTCGGGCAAGGTTGCCGTTGTGTAGAGTCCGGTTCCGTGGAAACTAAGGCCTCGCTTGACGCAATCGTTATCTCGACGATTTTCAGGCTATGAAATATTCGCAATAATATAGGCGCAAACTATAACAAGTTTTACGACACGTTTAAAGCGTTGTTTGGAAAAACCTGACGGGCCGTGCGCACCGCGCGAGCTTTATACATAGACTCTCCAGGCGGCAATTACGCTCCGTGCGACCTCGCCGATCCTTTTTCACATGACGAACTTAATTTCTGAAGAACAAGTCTGTTTTCTCGCGATCGCAAGTCGCGCGCGACACTTGAGGACTTCCGTTGGTTATCTTATCTTTCCCCGCCGTCTGTCAGCCTCAATATGGAGCCCGCTAATGCGTCCCCGTTGACCTTGCCACGAAAATTAACCACTCATCCCTCTTAATCGTCGGTGTGGCATCGCGTTGCACCACCTTAATCACCGGGTTCGCAGGACTCGATTGTCGCGACGACTCGATTGCCGGCATTCGAGCTGATAATTGATGCCTCTTGGCTTCGACGTCGGTTTTTCACGACGATTGACCGCAACGCGGACAAATTGGCGAACGCAATTCACGAAATTGCGAAATTGTTATCATTTTTTTTTTTCGTCTCGATTACGGGGAACCCACGAAATGTCAACACTTTTGGTCTTCGTTGCGGCGGCAGTAAAATAATTTTACTAGCCCAAAATCGGGTTTCCGCTGTGTGTACAAGAAATGTTGTTAGGCGGGCGGTGAATTTTTACAGCGAATTAGTGCAAATTGTGTGAGAATTTTTACAACAACCTTCCAGTCTTTTCTTTTTTTAATGCGGATCATGCGGATCGACATTGGATAAACGCGAAGTTGCAGAATTTCTCGGTAAAAAAAAAACGGAAACGCGGATTTGCATGATGCGAGACGTGTTTGGACCCGGAAGTGCTCGTAATTTCCGGGTAAACGGCGAGTCCGTCGATCGCTCAATGCAAACGTCATTTTTGCGCGCATCCATCGCGTTGTCGAGCACAATGCCGGGCGTTCGTTCGTCGTGACATAACAGCGGCGTCTGTCACGACGAAACACTCGAGACCAGGAAATCGTGGCGGTACACGCGGCGGCCGTGCGCGTCCCGCGTAAACATATCGGAATAACGCAACTTTCATCGGCCACTAATCCGTCCGCGCGTCCGACCGTCGGGAGCCGACCCATTAAATGCAACTTTCACTCCTGCCGTCGAGTCGAGAGGAACGTTTTTTTATCTCATATTAATCCTGTCCAAGTAGGCAAACAAAAAAATGTTTGCCTGCTTCGAAATTTTTCCGGTTCGTCCAGTCAGGGTCATTTTAATGTTACTACGAGGTCATCGTATAACGGCCGATCACTTAAATGCCAATATAAATAAAATGCCACAGCACGACGAAAAAAGTTGTCCAATTTTCGCTTCGCAATTTTTGGTCCGTTTAGGACGATTTTTGCTATTTTTCTCTTGGACGAAAATATAATAATGACCAATCGCTTATTTCGGAAAATAATTCCCAAGGCGTTGAAAAATCTTGTGAAATTTTGAGGGAATATAAATTGAAGCGAAAAAAAATAAAAAATCAGTTGGAAATTTTGGGCAAGCTCGAAAATCATTGTGCTCTTCCCGTCTCGTCGGAATCGATAAATCCGGATAATTGAACCCCGTGAATTCCGGCCGCGAGTCCTGTCAATGATTCACGACGATCCGCCGCTGATGTTATGTCTGCCGAGTGAATTAGCGGTCCCGGAGCGCGGCGATCGGAATAATGACGATGACGCAACGCGCGACTCTGCATACACGCGAACTCTCATTCCCTCGCGCGCACCTTTTCAGGCGCCAATCTATGGAATCAGTGAACTCTGCAATGAGGCCGCGAGATGAAATGATAACCGCTCGCGCAACTCGACGCTGTAATTATTGAGGTACTTAAAAAAAAAAAGAAAAAAAAAACAATTGACGTGTTTCGAGACGACGAATACAATGATTGCGGGGAGGGTGCGAGGCTCAAAACGCTCAATTGCACGCGAGAAAACCGTAGCCCCGTCGATTATGGAGGAACGGTGCCCAATACGGAACACCCGAATATTATGAATTTTTTTTTAAGGTTTTGATAAACGAAAAATTATTTCAAAAAAATATTTTTAAAAATTTTGCCACTACAAGATTATTTTTAAAAATTTTGCCACTACAAGATTATTTTAAAAACTTGTATCTACCTAAGTAAGATTAACTAAATTAATTTCGGTAAAAAAATGGATTAATTTTTTTGTAATTGTTTACAGCCTTTATTTAAAATCATTTTGGAACGATAGGCGCGATTTAGGAGAAAAAGAATTGGTTTTTTAATACAGAAAAAAAATGTCCGTAGACCCTGAAAAAGGTGTTGTGAAAAAGGCTTCGTATTGGAGCACCGCAATTTTTTATTTCGCCGATGTGTCGTAAAACCGGTTGGAACGTCATTTTCAAGCAAAACAACAAAAAATCCGCAAAAAAAATCGCAAATGCCATTGGGGCCTTCGTAGGACCGTTTTTTTCCTCGACCGTTCCGTATTGGGCACCCCTGCCGTAACGATCACGGCAGGAACCAGAACGTCCCGGAGTTAATCGTATCAGAAATATTTTTCGTGCGTTCCCCGCGAGAGAGAAAAAAAAATCGCCACATTCCGCGGCGTTCGCGTTGGCACGCGAGCAAACACACAAATTGCTCCTGCGGTTGCGTCCTTTCGCGTGGCTGGGTTAAACACGCGGAAGACGTCGATTACGCGTACAGACAACCGGCCGGGCTCGCAGGTTGCCGATGCGGGCCCGAACAGGTGCTCGATCGGCCCGAGTTTCATGGCAAACGCCGCGAATCCGCGCAACGCTACCTTCCAGCCCGCCGTTCGCGTCGATAGTCGCGCGTCGCCTGCATCGCAATATCGTTCCTCTCGCGCCGACCCACGTGGTCAAGGCCATGTTCCCTTGTTTTGGAAGTTCGCGGTCGGCCGATCGTCGCGCGTGCGAAGGCAAAACCCGTGCACAAAGAACGGGGGTGATAATTCATTTCGCGACTTTCGATTCCGCGCTTTATCTTTCGTTTTTCACGCGGTTGATTTATCGTCGGACTTTCGAAACTGAATAATCCACGAGATGGTCTGAGATTTTTTCAGCGTTTGGCAAACGTCGACGGAAAAGGGAGGTCATTAAAGCGAAAGATGAGAGTGTTTTTCGCGTCGTCTGAACTCCGGGTGAAAGGGATTTTTTCGTTAACTGGAATTTGCCTGAAAAGTATTATGAATTTCATCAGCGATTCAAGTCTCTGTTATGGTCGGAGATGTTTTCGATGAAAAACGGAAGGTCAGATTAGAAATCCGCGGAACAATGTGAAAGTGCCGTGCAAATTTGGTTCCTAGGCGTTTGGCGGTTACGTGGGAATCGGGGTCATCGTCAGCATGGTCACTTTTCGCAGGCCACGATGTTGTCCTCACGTACTGGATTTTTTTTTCTAATAAACTTAGAGGTATTCCAGTTTCGTTCGCCATTAGGGTTTCTGTCATCAATGCCAACGTCATTGCAGTTTGAAGGCGTAGCGCGCATGCTACACAAATTGTCACTTGGCCGTCCCCTCGAATACTTCACCATCCGCAAAGAATTCAAGAGGGTGCGAAATATAGCTTCATGTGCCAATAAATAAATTCTGAATTTAATGAAAAACGCGTGCTTTTTAAAACTTTTAACGAGTGTCAAAAGTTGGTCCATTACACTAAAAAAGGGCGTGTTTGGATCAGCCATACATAACCAACTTGGTTATCTATGCGCCAGTCGATTAATTGGTTAGACCAACAAAGTTATTAATTAGCACCAACAAAGTTATTAGTTAGTACCAACAAAGTTGTTAGTTACCACCAACAAAGTTGTTAGTTAGCACCAACAAAGCTGTTAGTTAGCACCAACAAAGTTGTTCGTTAGCACCAACAACTTCATTTTGTTATAACCAATAACTTGGTTGGCGGTCCGACAACTTGATTGATGTAACCAATTAATCGGTTGGCGCATACGTAACCAATCGTTTGGTCGATCCAACCAAGCCTTTTTCCCTCTCTACTAATCGCCTGATGCGATTCCAAAACATAATTTCCAACGTTTCCAAATATCCCTAACAAACCGTCCAAGCCACAAACGTCGACTCACCATACATCGGCCCGATGACCACCATAACGATGATCATGAGAACGATGACCCGCTGCTGCCGATTGTTAGCTCCCTTCTTGAAGGCAACCCGGAAGGTCTCGTTGATGTGCCTGATGGAGAAGAAGTCGACGACGGATGCGCAGGCGGACATCTCCTTCCCCTTGGCCGCGAGGTTCTCCTGCGGCGGTCTCGGCGCCTCCTTGATAACCACGAGGCCGTAGACGAACGCGAGAACGTAGCAGACGGTGGATATGGCGAATACCCCGTAGAAGCCGATCTTGATGTAGAGAATACCGGAGAGCGCCATGCCGATCGGCACGCCGAGCGAGAGGAAAACGTTGACGGCGCCGATTCTCAGGGTGCGCGACTCGACGGTGGTGATGTCGCCGATGTAGCTGAAGATGGCCATGAACATGGTGAACCAGCCGCCCGTCAGCGCGGGCCACAGGGCCTCGGAGACCCCGGCGGCCTCCATGGGCAGCTCGTAGAACCAGTAGACGCAGGCGATGAGGCTGATGCTGGTGAGAAACTCGCCGACGATCGGCAGCAGCATGCAGGGCTTCCTCAGGCCGGTGCGGTCGCTCCAGGCGCCCATGAAGAGTATCAGGAGGGTCGGCACGCCGCTCTGCAGCGCCGTCTTCCACGTCTGCATTCCCGCGACGAGCTGCTGCACCGCGGTCTCCTCGGCCTCGAAACCGGTCGTGTTTCGCGCCGTCAGCGCGCCGCAAACCTCGTCGGAATAGGCGAGATTCACGCGGCAGGCCTTCTCGAGATTGAGATTCTGGGTGGCGAGGGACGCGAGGACGCTCGGCATGATGTAGCACGCGACCATCGGCTCGACGGTGATGTTGCTCGTGAGGAAGCTCCACTTCTGTCGCACGCTCATCGACTTCCACGTAGCCGGCCCTTCCGCCCCGTAGTTCGGCTGCAGCGGCTGCATCGCCAGGGACTTCTTGTCGGCCGACGGGTCGGGCTTGGCGCTCGGCTCCACCGCGCTCGGAGGCGTCACGTTGTTCGTCATTGTTGCACTCTTCTCCTTCTCGCTGGCTATGCCACGCGCGACGCCGATCGCTCGATCAATATCGTTCTGGACTGACGCGAGGCCGTTCGTACCGGTTCCGGACTGACTGACACGCTGGCGGGATTGAAAACCACGGCGAAGTCACTCTCACTCGCACCACCGGACAGTCTCGAACATGCTCGCAGCGCGCGCGCGCGCGGAGATTCACAACAATGACGACGCGAGACCGGTCCGAGATGGTCCGAGAGCTACAGAGACATTGTTCGGACTGGTTCTAAGTGGTTCACGCTCGATCCTCGCGGCAGGCGCTCCGTTACTTTTGTTACGGACACCCTAGACGATCGACATCGAGCCGCGCGAACTGCTCCGGACTGGTCCGAGTCGGTCCCGGGTGGTCCGAGACGGTCCGAATCGGTCCGAATCGGTCCGAAACGACGGGAAAACCGCGCCGACACGACCCGCGGTAGGATCGGCGAAATATCGCACGGGCACCTCGGGACGCAACAGTCGGTTCGCGCTCGGCACACACACGGCGGATGACAGGGATTATACTACGGCACAGCCGCGGGCTTAAATTGATGACACGATTGTTTCTCGTCGTAGGGCTACGGCGCGGACCGGCTGACGCTCGTTCCTCTCGCTGCCCGCGCACGACCCGGCGGACCCAGCGACGTCGCAGATCTGCTTCAACATTAACCAGCACGGCACCGCGCGGGCTCGTCGTACGTTCGGTTTGGTATGGCTACGTGTCGGCTACTTGGTCACTACTGGTTAACTGGCTGGTGGGATTGCCCGGTTCCCGTCTGCCCGTGTCTGCCTCTCTACTACTCGGCTCGGACTCCCGGCCGACTGACTGGTGCTGCTGCTGCTGCTGGTGCTGCTTCTCTTGTCTCCCCGTGTGCATGCACTGCCGATTTGCGCTCAACACGCTTCTCCGATCTCACCACCACTGGCCCGACCCTCGGGCTGCTCGTACGGGGCTTTGCGATGTCCCCGTCTCTCGCTCGCCGTCTCTGTGCACAACAGCCTCACTGCCTGCTCACTTGGCCTCCCCACCAACATTGATTTACCTGTCATTCCCGTCACCTCCGCCGCAACCTCTGCCGCAAAAGAGTCGCGAACGCTTTTGACTCGCGGAAGCGCGCGGCTCTCTCTCTCTCTCTCTCTCTCTCTCTCTCTCTCTCTCTCTCTCTCTCTCTCTCTCTCTCTCTCTCTCTCTCTCTCTCTCTCTCTCTCTCTCTCTCTCTCTCTCTCTCTCTCTCTCTCTCGCAATTACCCGTGTTACCCGCGTTCAGCGACGGTCGCGGATCGGAAGGACCGACCCGACGCGCGCGATCGGACGGCCGGATTTTTTTCCGATCCTGAGGAACCCACGACTCGATTACGGAGACGAATCGCTTTTGCGGGATGGCGAGAAAGGGAAGCGTCAATGAAATATTTTGTCGATCTAACGAGTGTAGCGCGATAGCATAGAGAAAAATATTAACGGAGTGACAGCGTAAGTTTTGCTGCGGTAGCTAAACATTTTGCTGCGACAATAAGACATTCGCTAATACAGCAAAAGATTTGTTATCGCTCCCTGATTATTTTTCCTCGTGAGCTCTGAATATTTTCCGGGGATGAAAAGATCGGTTGGAATGAGACCGGAAAACTTGAACGAGATTACTGGGCAACTTTTTTTTAAGTCGTTAAAGGAAGATGAGAGGGAAGACTGGAATTAATTAAGAGACAATAAGCGGTGATAAATTGCGAGTAAAATCGTCATCGGGATACGTAAAATTGCATTCCGCGGGCGATCGGTAGTTTTTTGTTTGTACATTTTTTCTCAGGTTACCCGATCGCGACAGATCGTTTATCGATTTTATCGGCTCTCCCGCGCGGGTCTTCGCGTTGCGGCCTCGCGTCGCCTGCGTCTTAATTGGCTCGTTTTTCCGGTTTTTCTTTTTCGTTTCGCGCTCGTAATATTTGCTCGAGACGCCGCGACTTGTGGATCATTGTCGTCGTTACGGTGATTCAGAGGGTCAACGGCGCAGCGAGTAACGGGTGACGAAGGATTATCGGGGGGAAAAACAGGGAAAAGTCGCCCGAAGGATTCGCGATTATCTCGGAGATTATTTCGCCAGCCCATTGACGACGGCCGAGTGACGTGTCGCGCGATGTATTTTGTTGTTGTCGCGTTAAGTCATCGCGGCGAAATTTCCTGTTGGCCAAGAAATGTGTCGAGCGCCGTTTTAAACACTCGCGGATTTCACTTTTGCCCCAAATTATTCTCGCTCGACGACTACAATATTTAAACGACACTTTTCGTATCCTTTGCTCCGCAGCCTCCGGCGCACTCGCGGCCCTGACACTATTGTGTCCGGCTGTGCCTTGATTCGGCCAAAAGCCGCCGAGAGACGGGCGATGAATCCTTCGAATTATACAATCTCGCGTCTCTGTGTGATCAATGATTGTAATTCGTACGCACGATTTTTAGCGCAAACCAGTTCTGCGCAAACGTGACCGTGACGCGAGTGTCGAGGCTGCGTATGATCGAGATCGCACACGCGATTTATACCCACGAAAACCGTAATCGACTCGATGTTTTTTTTTTCGGCGATTGGTACAGTTAAACGCGATTTACCGGAAGTGACGTGTGGCGTGCTGACGCGTTTTGAATTTGTTCGATTAGAACTAAACAACGTCGAGAATTGAATGTTCGGTAAAAATGAGTTTAGCAAAATACACTAAATGATTCATGATTTGTCATTCGTCAATTTTTATTCGGCAAAATATCGACTTTTCAACATTCGTTGGACTTGCACATTATTTTTGGGTTATTTTCCACTACGTTTTATCGATTTCTTCCCCAGAAACTTCAGATTTTTTGCTACAATATGATGGTACGAAAACAACAAAAGATGGTCACCTAATAAAAAAAAAGACGTTCTTCTATTTCTTAAATTGTTACGAAAATTTGTATCAACTGGTAAAAAAACGCCGAAAATTTCACTGAAAAACCATTAAACGCCCTCTCTACGCTTACTTAAAGAAAAAAAAAGAGTTCTCCAGCTCGCGCCCGAAAAACCCAAAACCGGTCGATCTGCCCCCCACGACGATCTCACAGTTGAAAGTCCACGGGTGCCGCGAGAGTCTATTTTCCCGAAAGAAATCCGGCCTCGGTGGGCCGAGAGGAGCGGCGACGAGATTTCCCGTTGGACGAAGCACTTTTCGTGCCTCGTGTGTCGGATCCGCACCACAAACGTCCCGGCGTCCGGTATTTACATGAACGCATAAAAATTCCTATTTTCTTTTAACGACCGTGAGAAACGCGAGGATCTCTATCGAAAAAAAAAAAAAAATCGATGTTCCCGAAGACGCGGGAGTCCCTCGGGCGCCCCGCGCAAGCCGCCGCTATATCCGTGACACGCTTTTCACGTAGCACTGAGCGCTGCTCTCGGTCCCCGGCTCGTAGCGATCGAGCGGTCTCGATCACCGCGCCACGTCCAGTTGGGTAGAACAAACAAGCTATGATTTAACGCCAGGGTCGTCCGAATCTCCCGATAGTTCTTTCTTAATGGCCAATTCGAGACAATTACTTCCGCCATGGAGGAAACTTGGTGCCGCGCGATACGCGACCTCGTCGATCCCGCGACGACTTCCAGCGAGCCCGGCGAGCGCTATGTAGCGCTGCACTTTTTTTGGCTCTCGACGTCCGCGACCTTTCACCTTTATCCTCGCAATCGCGCGCGGTCCGATTTGCAAATTCACATCAAAACCGACAAGTCGCACTCTGCACTGATTTTTTTTTATTTTGTATTTTTTATTTTTCGCCTCAATGCGATTTACACTGTTATTATTATTATTATTATTATTATGGTTGTTGTTGTTGTTCCTATTATTATTATTATTATTAAAAATCTTTTTTATTCCAGCACATGGAGAAAATGAGCCGCTCCATGATGTAGAAAACATTTCCCCCCCTCTAAAAATATATATTATTATTATTATTATTATCATTATTTTTATATTATTATTATTAATTATTATAATTATTGTTGTTGTTGTTTGTGGTTGTTGTTATTGTTATTATTATTAATATAGAGAACTCGAGGACCGCGCACGATATATTCGCGAACGATCGCGACCGGAGATTCGGGATAGCTGAACGACGATGACGATGTCGATGACGCGAGAGTGGCCGCACTTCGTGGAGCAACATGCTGATACAATAATGATAGGCCTCGGTCTCTTTCTACCGGTGGGTTTAGCCGCACACGGTTTCGCGCAGGGCGTACAGTGGAAGCCCGATTAAAGGGTCGGAGTCGCCGCGGCAACGGACGAGTCGAACTGCGCCGCGGTTGCGCCTATACGGAATATCGCGATTTGACGAAAGGTGTCGGTTTACGGGGGCAAACATTTGCGTATTTTTGTAGGGGTTTTTATTATTCCTAATTCCGAAGGTGCTCAATTCGGAGTCGATCCTCTTAAGCATCCGCACGAATTTCAGAGAAAGGAGCATTTTTTTAATTCAGTAAAACAGAATTAATAACTTCGCGCGCTTAATGTGACGTCGTATTTTGATTACAAAATAAAATCTGCAGATCAGGATACTGAGAATTGTCAAAGTTTTTTTAGTTTTTTGCCGATCAAAACGATATTTGTCGGCAATTCTTATTTCTGATTGTTTATTTAGAGCTTGATTTTTTTTTGCATCGCTTCCCTAGTGGAAAATCTGTAGCGCTGCATCCGGCCCGAGTCAGGCCCGGCTGGGGCCCTGATGGCAGGGCCAACGTGGCCCTGATCACGGTCCGATCAGGGCCGCGCATGCAACGCTGCAGATCTTCCACCAGAATTATTTAGTCGAGAACCGTCAAATCGTCTGCCGCAACGAAACGAATTTCATGTGAATTCGCCCCAAGTTCGTTTGGTCAAGATTATTTTTTTTTTTTTTTTTTTTTTTTTTTTTTCATGGCAATCCGTGGATCATCCGGACCCGATCACCCCGGATAATCGGGACTCCACTGTACGTCCCAGGCAGCCCCGACCCTCGAGCACCCGCGGGGGGGCACGGCCGGCGTTAAGTGAGTAATGCGAGCGATGCTTATATTAAAATCGACTCCGATACCGAGCAACGGACGTGTGGCCGCGCTGTGTGCAAAGCGGCCGCTCTCGTACGCACGCGGATCGCTCTCGGTCTTCCCGTGCGAGTTGCGCGCGTATCGACTGACGCGCGCACCGTCGCTTTCTCGCACCACGGGTCGGGTCAATCTCGAGTTTCACTACTGGATCCGAAGCCGCGTGATCTCGAGTGTCACGATCCGATTTTTTTCTCCTTTTTTTGTCCCCCCCCCCCTCTTTTCGCTTTCCTTCGTCTAGCCTAGAAAGGAACGCGGATTGCGCGCATCGGGAATGCAGAAGGGATCGGAGCTTTCAGCGCGAGATTGAGTCGGAGCTCCGCGGCGCGACGAGTCCCGAGAAAATTACCGACGCTGATGAGATTTCAGCCGCCAACGCGAGCGCAATTATCCCGAGCCTGATGATCGTGCCGGGTGTACTTGAACTTTTTGACTTGGAAGTAAAAGTACAAAAGGAGGGACGACGCTCGCTCGCACTGCGATCGACGTCGCGATTGCGACGCGAGCCACAGCGGAGCTTCGGCGTTATTGAGGATAAGACAATTATTCGGGAAAAAAAGTGCGCGTTGAGGCGAGGAAAAGTGTCGCGAGGAAATGAGGTGGGAGAATTGATAAATGGTTTGCACATTTTTTTTTCTTTTTTTCTTCAAGTGATTGTCTCTACTATTTCTTAAGTCTCGTCATACATCACTTTTTTGCAAATCACAGGAAATAATCGTGACGACTGTTAAATTACCATTTTCAGTGACGTTAGAATTTTCGCTGCTGCCCCAACGACATTTAACTGCAAGTTACATTGAAGAAACACATTTTTTTTGCATCTTTTTTTAATAAAAATGTTTCTTTGTTGAATTTACAGCCCATTTTCGTTCACTTTAAATTCTTGAAAAAAAAAAAAAAAATTGTGGCAACGTGTCGATGAAAAAGTGAAGTTGCACAGAAAAACGAAGGCGTGAACCAACAATTTATAGTTGTCACTTAACAATTGCCAAGTATCCCATGATCTCTCTGAATATTTATGGTGATTTTTATTTGCTCTCGAACGAGTCCCTAAGCATACACTTTTGTTCGTGCAACTTGTTGCGTCTCGTCCGCGTGATAAATATACGAGTGGAGCGGAAAAGGAACGAGGCGGGGCGTAAGAAAATTACGTGTGCCACGAAGTTCGATCGAGTCATAGAGTACGGCGTGGCTTGTTGTCCTAAATTAGAATAGAGGTCAGTGAACCTTTTAGCCTCTATGTTTCGTGTCCTCGCTTGATCAATGTTGTCACGCCCAAACTAGATTCGCCTCCCTGCCCTATGGGCTTGTTTGACACGAGATTGCAGTGACTTTTGAACTTTCCACACTTGTCAAGTATTTTTCACTAAATATGCAATTTCATTTAGCCCCCCCCCCCCCCCCCCAATGATCTTCGAAAATGTAGTCGACATTACACAAATTATTAAATTAAATTGCAGCGCCTCGGGCACTCCCAATATAATTTTTTTTTATAGTACGACAATTTATAATAATTATTATTCAGACAATCACATCCGTTTTTTTCTGATTATGTTTTTCCATGCGAGATGAGTATAGACGCAGCAACAGAGAGATTGTAAATCTTTCGCTTGTTTCAATGGCTGGGTACGCAAATTAGTGGAGCAAATATTAACTGCTCGATTGCAGTGACTTTTGAATTTTCTACACGTGTCAAGTATTTTTCACTAGAACTGCAATTTAATTTATGTCTCCCCCCCCCCCCCCCCCCAAAATCTATGAAATTTTGTCGGCATTACTGAAATTGTTATCTTAAATTGCAGTGCCTCGGGCACTCGCAATATTACATTTTCTTTATAATACGACAATTTATAATAATAATTATTCCAACAATTACATCCACTTTTTTCTAATTGTTTTTCCACGCGAGATGAATATAGACGCAGCAACAGAGAGATTGTAAATCTTTCGCTTGATTTAATGGCTGGGTACGCAAATTACTGGAGCAAATCTTAATCACTCGATTGCAGTGACTTTTGAATTTTCTACACGTGTCAAGTATTTTTCGCTAGAACTGCAATTTAATTTATGTCCCCCCCCCCCCCCCCAAAATCTATGAAATTTTGTCGGCATTACTGAAATTATTATCTTAAATTGCAGTGCCTCGGGCGCTCGCAATATTACATTTTCTTTTTAATACGACAATTTATAATAATTATTATACCAACAATTACATCCACTTTTTTCTAATTCTGTTTTTCCACGCGAGATGAATATAGACGCAGCAACAGAGAGATTGTAAATCTTTCGCTTGTTTCAATGGCTGGGTACGCAAATTAGTGGAGCAAATCTTAACAGCTCGATTGCAGTGACTTTTGAATTTTCTACACGTGACAAGTATTTTTCGCTAGATCTGCAATTTAATTTATGTCTCCCCCTCCCCCCTAATTCTATGAAATTTTGTCGGCATTACTGAAATTATTAACTCCAATTGCAGTGCCTCGGGCACTCGCAATATTACATTTTCTTTATAATACGACAATTTATAATAATTATTATACCAACAATTACATCCACATTTTTCTAATTCTGTTTTTCCACGCGAGATGAATATAGACGCTGCAGCAGAGAGAGTGTAAACCTTTCGCTTGACGCAATGGCTCGGTACTCAAATTACTGGAGCAAATCTTAACCGCTCGCTGGAAGCCGTATAATTCGTTGAGTACCGCGGGAGACTAATAATTAAGGAAATAAAAATCGAAACTAATCGCGCGGAGTCCTTGGCCGACGTCGGCTTGACTTTCCCCGAAATATTTTTTTTCGTTTTGCCTCCCCCGTTCTGTCGTTTTTTGTTCTTCTTCGCTCTTTGTGCCTCGCCGATGTTTAGTTATCGTACTTTTATCGTTTGTTTAACGTTCACGTGTACTTTTTGCGCCTCGGCACGAGCGGAGATTGTCGATGTCGCTTGCGTAACAGCTTCTTTTGTCACGTTCGCGGTGACACGGCACGACAATCGCTTTGCCATTTGCCACCGAACCGACTCGTCGTCGCCGCTGCGGTGGCATCGCGCGAATGGTCTTCGCCGCAATTGCAAATAATTATTTATCCCGATTACATTGTCCATTGTACGCGCGGACAATATATTTCTCTTCCAACTCCGGATCCCGTTGACGTTGGCCGCTGTCACTGGCTCGAAATTATTGCCGGCGCCGCGAGCGCGATTTAAGAATGCGTCACACATACAAATTCATAAATTGTATTTATACTGAAAATTTGTTTCGACAATGATTTCAATAATTCGGGAAAAATCCGGGAGAAATTAACAGCACTGAAACTACTAGGATTTTGAACAACAATAACGCCATAAGTGTATTAGTGAACCGGAAAACTGAACAATTTTTGGAAACGTTATATTTGATTTTTGCGTGAATTGAATTGCCTGTTTTTTTTTCTGAGTATGCAGGATTTTTTTTAGATAATCAGTGGAACCTAACTGATGGTATGTTTTCTTCTAGCGATTTTTGGACTATCATAGTTCTGTAATTGAATTTGAAAAATTTAGAATTTAATTGGAAAACAATAATTTTTTCGACGTTTCTTTCACCCAAAATCGTAGATCCGGCTCTGGACCGAAAAATGCCAAAATCGAGCTCACAGATTTTTTAAAACATTTTTTCAAATAATCTGATCCTTCATATATTTTCGAATCTGTGACTCATCAACTTTTTACATTTCGAAGTCGACGCTCTAAAAATGTTCGCAAATCCGTAAAAAAAATCTTGAACATCGAAAAAAATTGTCGCACCCATTCCACAAGATTCAAAAATATTTTTTTCCGACGGTCAACCGAACAAATTTACTCCCCAAGTCGGTTGAATAAAATTCCAACAGTATCGCTAATTTATTTAAAAATCGATATCTACAAAATCCTCGTCGTAGATTTTTCCCCCCTAATTTCGCTCTTCTCGCCAGCACCGAGATTCCCACAGAATCAAACTTTTGGCTGAGAATGTATGCGCTCGATGCAGCGCAGACTTGACTAAAATACGCGTATAACGGAAACGCGCTATATCCATCGAAGAATTAAAGTTACTTCGTGACGCGTAGCCACGTTGGTCGTAAATCAGCCGAAAAAAAACAAAAAAAAACAAAAAAAAACGTGTACTCAGATGCAGGAAGTAAACAGGTTGCGGTGTTGTGAAGTTCAGGGAGCGCATTCTTATATATATGTATATATATATAAATACACGACACGGCGTCGGTGAGTTCCACGCGCGCCATCGGGTGAACGTTTTATTCATATGCGTTCCTGCGTGAACGCGCATCAGGGTTGAGGAACCCCGATTGCGCAATCTCGAGTGGCCGCCGACTGGCTATTTCGTAATTAACCGCGAGCGCCGCGCGACTCCATTGAAAATCGTATATTTTCTCCCTCCGGTGCGGCGAGATCAACGGCGCAAAACCGGCGAGTGTGCTCTAAGCGTGTCACGCGAAATTATTAATGATCGCGCGGAAATGTATAATCATCATCGTGCGGCAGGGACGTTCGTGGAAAAAAAAAAAAAAAAGAAAATAAATAACATCCTACCGTCGTTATCCGGAATTCGCCGTCGCTTTTGAATAAACGAAACGAAAACAAGTCTGAAACTATGTTGCGCGCCGAGCCGTTGCTGGACACGCGTGAAAATATGCGAGAAAATTGCGTCGCAGTATTGCAATAATGGAAGGAAACAGAGAAAAAAAAATAAACAATCGAGAGTAATTTAAAAAACGACTCGTGTCGATCGCACGTAATATACGTTTTTTTAACGTCCGCACGTCAGTCGCATCGTCGCTCCACGAGTTCTCAATGTCAAATTCCTCGGGACGATGCGTCGAACGGAGATGCAACTCGAAATCACGACCGGTCATATTACGGTCATTTGACCGTCGCGTCGCCGTCAAGTGACCGCTGGAAATGTGACTGCAAACGTCATTTTTTGTAAGTTTGTGCGGGAATCGAAAAGGCTGATTTGGTTGCTACATGAAAAGTTCGAGGATAATGTTGATCTTCATAAACAATAGACCGATAGGGTTGAAGTACCATTTGTGGCCATTTTCACTGTACGTCATTTCAAATAATTGTTTTCCCGTATTCCAACGCGAGATTCCAACGAGATTATGAAGCCAATTTTTGTCTTATTTAACTACATAAACAGTTGAGTCCTTTTGAACTTGGTGGACACGATTGGACCAAAGGTAGCCAAAAACGGTACTTCTACCCTAAAAGATTATTTAGATATGTGCATAAAAGTTTCGCGAAAAAACAATTTTGAGTTGTTGATAACTTTCAGTTTGCCCCTCCTGGTAAATATACGTAATTAAATCTCATAAAAAACGACAGACATTTTTGACAGAAATAAAAATATGTGACCGCCATTTTGCATCCAGACCGATGCATGAATCATAATTGGCGAGTGATGTTCATGACTTTTCAAAATGACGACCAATTTGCATAGAGAATATGAGACAATGACGGTGACGTCAATTGACCGTCACTTGACGGTCGCTCAAAATGACCGTCATTTTGCACCACTTTGTTTGCGACAATACGATTGTCGTTCGAAATCAATCGGTTTCTCCGTCGAGTACATCGCGTATCTGTTCGGCACTACTCAAGCCGGAAGCGCGATACAGAATGTAATTTTTTTGTTGTTGTTTCCAAACCTGTTTCTTGAACCAGTTTTTTATGTGAGCACGGGCCAAGTCAGTTTTAGCGATTTGACTCATGTATGCAGCGTACATTAGTCGGTGTGTCCATATGTAAATTTATAATGGACCTAACTGTGTGGTTTGACGTGTAATACCACACGTCGTGAAGCACCGAAAGCAGATCGGGCGTCTTTCACAGCTGACAGACGAACGTCGACTGCCAGAATGAGGAATATTTATCGCCTCGGTCGATTTGCCTCGCCGCGTTCATTATTTCGACAATTTATTTATGATTATTCAATATATTTTTCAAATATTATTATTTTCCCCGCCGCGTTAATTATTTCAACGACTTATAAACGATAGGGTAGAAGTACCATTTACCGTTTGTGTACCGTTTGTGGCAATTTTCACTGTATATAGTTAATTTGAAATATTTGTTTTTCCATATTCGAATGTTGATATCTTGAAAGTATTCATACAAATTGATAAGATTGTCAAGCCCATTTTTGTATTATTTAACAACATACACAACTAAATCCTTTTAAACTAGGTGATCACAATTGGACCAAAGGTGGCCAAAAACGGTACTTCTACCCTATGTCGTTTTTTTTCACACTGTTATTCCGTAAAGTTCTTCGAGCAAAAGTTCTTCGAGCGCGCGAACAGCACTGACGCTCGAAAAGGTATTTTGACGCTCCGCTATCGCGTCGGAATTAATGGTCGGTAATTTGAGGCCCAACGGCTTGTAAAACGCGACTGAAAAAAATTATCAGACAATTCATTTCACGAATACGTCATATTTTACCTTCCAGTCAGCAGACGCGTTCGATAGTCCATAATTCGAGAAATTACTTTTTTTTTCTCGCTTCCTCAAGCGATCGGGTCGACAGGTTTCTCCGTAAACCAGTTATAGGTTTTAGACGCGAGTTTTTTTTGTTCGCTCGACGCGCGATTCGGAACAAATCGATGCACGAATTACGCTCCACGAAGTCTTATTCTCGTCGCAACATCGCACCACACCGGTTGCACGAGGTTTTTTTTACGCGCCCCCGTGGAAGCTGCTGTCAGACTGAGAACCTGTTGACATGATTCAGGCGCTCACAGCGACGTGTTTCCTGCTGGGAGGCCTCGGGAAAAAAAAAATACGTCACATCCCTCCAAAAAATAAAAATTACGATGGGACTAAATCGTACATCGAAATCGGTCTAAAAAGGCGTCAGGTGGGGTTGACCAATGCGAGCAAATATTAGTTACAATTTATTGAAAAATAATAGTCGTTCGCGATAATCGAGATAATTAATTAGTGGTGGACGAGAACCTCGTAGTCCCTGAAGGAAAGTTCCTCGCCGCCGTACGGAATGTACAGACATCCGTGACTCGCCTGAACCTGCGGATCAACAATTTGTCACGTTACGAATGTGCACGAAAAAAAAAAAAAAACACAAGTGAACAATTGCTCGGTTTCTCCGGTTTCGTTGTTTTTTTTTACCTTGCCAACCGTCTGGGAACCGTCGTGAAGAACGCGACCAACGTAGAGGGGTTCGCCATCGGCCGTCTGTCCGGCGACGACCGCGTCGCTGGGGATCACGCCGTTGCTGCTGAATTCCCAAGCGAACTCGCTCTGGACCAGAATCTGGCGACGTGAGAGGAGAAAATTAATTTTTGTTGCGGACAGACTGTCGGTAAAACAGTTGGCCAATATTCGGTCTCTTTGCGAAGGTTTTGTAGCCTCACAGGTTCAGATTTCAATGTTTGATCGATATTTGGAGAATTTTTTTTAGTGACTTCATGACGTGTCCTGATAAATCTGATTGGTAAATCCTGATAAATATGCTTCCCAAAAAATGGGGAAGCATATTTGCCAATTTTTGAACAGAAATGCCAATTTCATGATGCGTCCTGATAAATACAGTAGAGCCAGGATTGACCGCGAAGCTCGGGACCCGGTTAAGGAGGTTCGGTGAAAAACGGCAATCCGAGATAAAAATCTGAAATTTTTTCAAGATGTAGGGAAAGCCTTCATAGATGCGTATGCAAAATTTGCGATGGATTTACCGCACAGTTTCCGAGATATTAAATGGTAAAGTCAGTGAATTTTATACGTGTTTAGTGGATCAGAGGCATGATATCTCATATTTCGATTTTTTTCTAATACTTAAATCCAAGATATAGTTATATAAAACACATGATTGTGTTCGTTAGATATTCCCGGTGATTAAGAAAACGTGAAATACCAGGCTTTTTTTTATTTATTTTTATTTTTTATTTTTATTTTTTTTTATTGAACCAATCAAAAAATACATCGACTAAATATGCGGGAATATCTAACGAACACAATCATGTGTTTTATATAACTATATCTTGGATTTAAGTATTAGAAAAAAATCGAAATATGAGATATCATGCCTCTGATCCACTAAACACGTATAAAATTCACTGACTTTACCATTTAATATCTCGGAAACTGTGCGGTAAATCCATCGCAAATTTTGCATACGCATCTATGAAGGCTTTCCCTACATCTTGAAAAAATTTCAGATTTTCATCTTGGATTGCCGTTTTTCACCGAACCTCCTTAACCCCGGGTTAATCCGACCCCGGTTAATCGGGGTTCCACTGTACTATAATTTTTGTGTTAAAATCGACAATTCTCCATCGAATCCAAAAAATATATATTGTTCTGTCAAAAAAGGATTTATTCTAAGATGGAAGTCAAATTGTGATTCCGGTTTAAAAATAATGAATACAAAATGTAAACTTTGTGCCTTGTTTTTTAGTTTCCCCATTTTTCAGTTAGAAAAAATCGGTACAAATTCACCGCAATCTCGGACAATAATCGTCCTAAATTAATTACGAAAGATAAAGTATGAAAAGTGGTTATCAAAAGTCCGAGGCCCGCAAATCGTTAATTACTCCGACGATTTCCAGGCGTCCGAAGTTCCTCATCACGAGTAAAATAAATGTACAACCGCGATGTTTCTTCCACGATAAAATAAGAATAGCTCGTATCGATATAATTTTTTTTTTTTTTTTTTTTTTTCAACGCAATCTGTTTACGAGACTGGACGTCACGTCGAGGCCAAACGGAGTGCAACCAGAACGCTCGTTGATTAGATTTCACCGTTTTTTAAGACGCGCGAGATTGCGGGAGGATTTTTTTACTTATTTTTTATTCCTCACCTCGTATTCGTGCTTCGAGTGCTCCTCGCCGCCGTAAGCGATGTACGCGGCGCTTTTATCGGGAATTATTTTCGCGGGCACCATGTCGCCGTTGTGGAAGGCGCGTCCAACGTAGATCGTGCAGCCGTCGCTGTCGCGGCCACCGACCACAGCAGTTTCCGGGATCGACTGGCCGAGCGTACGGGGGACCCACCTGAAGTCTGCAATTCATTAAATCCTTAAGATAACGGCACCGGTACTCGGGCACTTAACCCTTCACCGGCCAAACGTCTTTTCCGCAACGTAACATTTTTTTTTTTTTTCGCCAAACATCGAACACGTTTCTCGATTTTTTTCATTTCGTATCGCATATTTTTCATTCGCACGAAAGATAAAATGTAAAATGCATTTTTTGGTGTATTCAACTGTTTTAAAAATATTTTCCACATTTTTCGAATTAGGCTTCGTCGAGACGGTCGAATCTGTTTGTCAAAATAATGTTCTTAATTCGCGATTGTAAATAATTAAATAAATAAATAAATGAGTAAATAAATAAATAAACAGTGAAAAGAACAGACGTTTCCAAATTTACGGACAAAAACATGGGAAGGACAGAAGTGCCACGTCAGAGGCGTAATGAATGGCTACATTGTGTCAATAATTATTCGTCGTGACACGTTGTCGACTACGTTATGTCACAGGAGATGATGTCATCGGATGTCTCAAAATGATGGGCAGGAAATTTCACGAATCCGGATCAAAGTTCTGCGTGGAATAATGGAGGGTGTGCGCGCTCCACGTTTCTGTCGGCGGCGGCCACTCCTTCGTGTGTGTCATTGCCACCTTATTCTCAGCTGTATTGAACCAGCGACGAAATGACGTTCACATTTTACAACAAAAAAAAAAGACAAAAGAAAACCTACGTACGGAAATAATTGTCTGGATTTCTTAACAACAACAAAATGTTGGTCGGTCATATTTTAACAAGCATGGCATAAATGTGAACAGGCATTCTCATTTTACAAAAAAAAAAAAGAAAACCTGCGTACGGAAATAATTGTCAGGATTTCTCAACAACAACAAAATGTTCTTCGGTCATATCAAGCATGAGGCATTAACAACATTATTTGTTGTTGTATAAAATCGACACGACTTGCTGAATCTACGCGTAGATAACAATTATTTTGTCGCACATGTAAACCGCAATTAACTAGGTGACAATTCTGTGAATATGCAAAAAAAAATCGTTGTTGCTATCGATGCACATTATTTTTCACATTATGATTCTCAAAATGTTAACAAAAAATCAAGCAATACATATATCGGGATGTAGAAAAACGTCTATAGTCTTGATTTCAATCTTTTCCTTCATACAAACGATTGTGTGACAGATTTAGAATATATGACACTTTGATAAATAACAAAAAGTGAACAACCGTTACTATCGGCGCGAAAATACTTTTATGATTGGGATGGGGGGGGGGGGGGGGGTGTTGGGGGGATTATGTTTCCCTCTGTCGGTGGATTATGATTTCGACCGCCTTCGATAAGCGACGTTTTACTGTACAACGAAAGGTGTTTTGCTGATAGTGACCTTGTTTTCGCGGCAAATCCACAAGTGCAGACAGCAGATAAATTGCTACATGGAGGAAAGAATTTCTGGCACTGCAAAAATGTTGTAACCGCAACAAGGGCTTCGTTAATCCTATAGATTGTTTGGTTGGCAAATTATTTTCGACAGCAAAATTCTCGGAGCAGCCGCCAATTTTTTTATCACGATTATTTTACTCAGGATTTCCTATCACCGAATATTTTTATCACATTTTTGTGATTTTTCGAAGCAGATTTGGACGCGATTTTTTTTTTTATTCCGAACTGGAAATAATTTATTACAAATTATACACAAACTATTATACAAAAAGTGGAATATAGTTTTGAAAATATTTCTATACTTGTAGTCGATGTAAAAAAAAAAAAAAAAAAAAAAAGCAGGGAATCCATCACGATGTAATGCCCAATGAAGTTATTAATTTTTTAAATAACAAAAAACGGTAGCCAATAAAATGTTTTAGAGGATATTTTGTCGCGCGACTTACTTGGCATTTTCGTCGATAGAAGTGGCACTGTCGAAAGTCTGAGGTGAAATAACGCCTATCTGATTTAAGTGCTGCGTTTTGAACCTGCTTTATCTTATCGCATATGTGCTCCACTGTTTGTGTAGTCCCCATTCTGGGTGCCGTTCTTCCCAGAACCGCGACAAACGGAGCAGCCAAAAGCGATACAATCGTACCGAAAAAAAAGATATTGCTCACGATGACCTCACTCGAATTTTTCAGCAATAAACGGAAATATACAACACTTTCAATATTTTATCGAATATTTCAATTTTTTGTTTCATTGCAAAGAAAAAACGAACATTAATAGGTCGATTAGTCTGACTATTGATCCAATGACGAAAACATTTATTATCAGTGTAGATCGATATCGATCGACGATCACGGTGTGCGACGCTTATCAGTATTATCGCGATACCTGGCAGACGGCAGTGTGTTTGAAAATCGTCATGCGATATTTATGTACAAGTTAATCATCACAGGGAAACCGTTTTTTCACTAAGCAATCGAATAATGTTTGTTCGCAATGCTCTCTACAGCCCAGAGTTTAGATAACGGCAATCTTAGGGGGACTGAATAAGTTTAGTGAGCTATGTCGTTCATCGATCGTTTTTCTAATCCCCTCCAGATCGTCAAAGTCATGAGAATTTTATTAATCTTTTTCCGGATGACATCAACTATTTCCGAAAAATGTTTCGATATAGAAATTTCCTATTTACTGCGATACGAACGATTGGCATGCATCGCGCATCTTATGGTACTGACTCGTGGCTACTTAGGAGCTCAGTTCAAAACTCAATCTATAATTCGTGTCATCGGATACATTGAGTCTCGATCACGAAGAGTTCTGTCTTGCCGACTGAATTAACGTAGTTCTAGCGCCAAATATTCATTTCGCATAAATTCGAGGAAAATGGGAGAGAATTGCAAAGACTTCTCGATGGTCTAAAAGTCTGAAAAAATGCATGCACATTAAAGGTACTGAAGAGATTAATTTTGCATAATAATATTTCTAAATGTTTTTTTTTATTTGGTTTAACTATCCATTTTTTCCGCCAGCACTGAGAGAGCCAGGCAGTAGTTCAGTGACCAAATGACTGAGCTGCGCTATGAAAATTGTTGCAAGAATTTGAAAATCCTAGTTTATGCGTAATAATTTATCACAGTTATTTAATTAAAATGGTGACAAGAATGTATTCCACGAAAACAGTAGCCCTTTTCCGATTGCACCTGACTAACACTACACTTTTTGCTAACTTCATCAGCGGAACATCGAATACCCACAGAGGGTGGAGGTCAAAATAGCTAATTATCAAAATAGCGAATGGCTAAAATAGCAAAGTTCAAAATAATGAACGGTCTGAATTTAGAGTGGCCAACATTATGAAACTCGCTATTTCAGCCATTCGCTATTTTGTTTCCATTTTAATAAAGACGTGGGTCAAAATAGCGAATGATCAAAATAGGGAATGGCTGAAATAGCGAATTTCATACTGATGGACATTCTAGATTCAAATCGTTCATTATTTTGAACTTTGCTATTTTAGCCATTCGCTATTTTGGTAATTAGCTATTTTGGCCCCCACCCCCCCCCCCCCCCCCCCACAGACTTCTGTTATTTTTACCAATTTCATTTGTCTTACGCCAGTTCCCAGAAACTATGATCCGGCGTTGCATCCATTCGAGGCGGCCAGGGAGTACACGAGAGCCCTGAACGCAGTTAAACTCGACAGAGTATTCGCCAAGCCGTTCATAGGCAACTTGGAGGGCCACAAGGACGGCGTATCCTGCGTCAGCAAGCACCCTGGCCGTCTCTCGGTTCTGCTCAGCGGCGCCTTCGACGGCGAGGTCAGAGTCTGGGATCTTCCGCAGAGAAAGTGCGAGCGTTCCTTTCTGGCTCACGACGGTATCGTCCGCGGAATCGCGTTCACGCCGGACGCGGAGCATTTCATAACGATAGGCGACGACAAGACGATAAAAACGTGGAAGTCGCACAAGCCGCAGTTCGGCGAGGAGGACGAGCCGACGAGCACGATAATCAGTAAAACGGTGATAACGGCGATAAGTCACCATCGTAAGAGTCCGCTGTTCGCCACGTGCGGCGAGGTCTGCCAGGTTTGGGAGGAGACGCGAAACGAGCCGGTGAGAACCTTCAAATGGGGCGTCGACAGTCTCCACGACGTCAAGTACAATCCCGTGCAGACGAATCTCCTGGCCGCGTGCGCCAGCGATCGCAGCATCATTCTCTACGACACCAGAGACACCGGACCGTTGCGCAAAGTCACTCTCAAATTGCGAACGAACAGGCTCGCGTGGAATCCCATGGAAGCCTTTTCGTTCACGTGCGCCAGTGAGGATTACAAGTGAGTGTGACGCCTGCGAGCGTAGAACGGAAAGCGTAAGATTTTCAGAAGATAAATCACCACCGAATTCGGTCCGTCCGATCGGGTTTCGATTTCTCTTTCCGTCACCTACGAAAGAAGACGGCGAAAAAAAAAGATGAAAATTAAAAAAAAATCGACGTTTCTTTTGCAGTCTGTACACGTTCGACACGCGAAAATTGAAGACACCGGTGAACGTGCACATGGATCACGTGGGTGCGGTCACCGACGTGGATTACTCGCCGACCGGCAAGGAATTCGCGTCGGGCAGTTACGACAAGTCGGTCCGCATCTACGAGGTCAACAAGGGTCACTCGCGGGAGGTTTACCACACGAAGAGGATGCAGAGGCTGACGACCGTCGCGTGGTCCCTGGACAACAAGTACATCATCAGCGGCAGCGACGAGATGAATATTCGCGTGTGGAAAGCTCGAGCGTCCGAGAAATTGGGAGTGGTCGGTGGTTGTTCCTCGTCGTTGTTTCATCGGCGGGTACGAAAGCGAGATTCTCATGTAATTTGACGTTCCTTTCAGCTCAAGCCGAGGGAAAGAGCGGCGTTGAATTACGGCGACGCGCTCAAGGAGAAGTTCGCCGGTCATCCCCAAGTTCGACGAATAGCTCGTCACAGACAAGTGCCCAAACACATTTACAACGCTCAAGCCGAGTTGCGGACCATCCGCGAGAAGACCAAATGAAAGTACGTGCTGCACGCGGGCGCGAAGTATCGACAATTTTCTGCCCTCATTCGACACTATTTTCGTCGCTTTTGCTTTCAGGGAAGCCAACCGACGGGCCCACTCGAAAAAAGGCGCTGTGCCCTTTACGTCGGAGCGGCAAAGACACGTCGTCCGCGAAGAGAAGTGATTTTTGTAATTTCGTTAATTTACTCGACTGTATCATCAATACACGCATCGTTGCCACTGAAATTGTTGATTCTCTGTTCGAAACCTTGGAAGTCCATCTGTCGGGCGTTGGATTTTTCGATCGCTGATTTTATTTTCTGAGAAATGCTTTCCGTCAAAAGTTCTCCGTACAACAGTTCACACAGGACATTCAGGAGGAGACATATATTGTGTATATTGTGAACGTAAGAGTTTTATTACTTATTAGGAAGGTAACATGGTAACTTGTTTTTTTTTCCTTTTTTTTTAATTATATGGCTTAATGGAATCCGCGGTTCGTTTTACCGCTTTGTGGAAACAAAAGTACTTGAAGCATTGGCGTTTTCTTAAAGTATTCGGCGATGAGATGCGTTGTTTCTCAAGTGCTTACTAATTGGTATCAACAACATGTTTTCTTATATTCTTATTTGTTATTGCCTTGGCAACGAAGTAATAATAACGATGTTAATATATAACGATTATATTTAGTGATACGTATAATGTTTGCTTCATTGCTACGCAAACAATGAGTAACACAAATATTAAGTACGAAAAAAGTTAACGTAAAATCATAAAATAAAGAGAAAAAAATGGTAACTGTCATAAGTGGATTGTACAAACAGGAGCTACTTTCGCGTAAAATGTAACTTTGCCGAAATCGGACAGTGCAGCCCCTTTTCTTCGTAACAACAACATATATATCTGCGTCGAACGCCCAACCCGATAATCATACTTTTAAACGTCAGAATTTCGTCACAATCTTTTTGTCGTATTTTATTTTGTACTTAAACGACCTGTTTGATGACTCGATCTCAGGTCCACATCCTTCAATCGATACAGTCGGACTGGTAGGCCGGTTGACGGTCTCGCGGGATCACAATGGGACGCCTGAAAATGAAGAAATACAGTGGAACCTCTCATAGCGTACACTCTCATAGCGTACGAGGGCGGAGCGTGTAGGTTGGTTGGGTGGGATTATTCAGGACCGTAACACGTGCACGTTAGACGGACGCTTAAGAGAGGGCGACCATCTAACGAACAAAATCTAGTCACGGCACTGCACGAGGTGTCAGGGAAGGGGAAGCTAGAACCGGTTTTGGCTCGTGATTGGTTCTTCACATAGCGTACATTGTCTCCCTATTTCGTACGCTATGAGAGGTTCCACTGTAGATATTATTATATACCAGTAATAAAATAAATAAAAAATGCAAGAAGCAAAGCTCAACTATTTATCCGAGAGACTCAAAACAAGCGATATCGTTGGACTACAGTGAAACCTCTCTAACTTACGTCGGCAATCGAAGCAACACATCTTAGCATCAAGAACAGTCGCCTGTTCCCTTTCTGTCGTTCCCCGTCGGTAACTTACCATAGCCAAAATGCTGCAGAAAAAAGCGCGCGAATGTCGTTGAAAAATTTGTCCGCATCATTCCGTCGGATTTTTTAGTAGCCGATCGGCCAGGTGGCTATACACCTCGAACAACAAAAGCGGTTTTGCCACCAGCGCCATTTTAAACTCGACATGGTCCTTCAGTTCCAGCGCGTGGCTGCTCACAAAATTCATCACTCTGGCCTTAAGTTGATCGGCATTGTAATCATCCGAGGTAACCAAGAGCCGTCCGGCATTCTGAATACCGACAGTCTCACTCAACGACATCTCGCACAGAGCTTTGAGCCTATCCAGTCTGTATTTGTCCGCGACCACCAACAATCGCTCCGCATGAACCGCCATGTTCGTCACGTTGCCGCAGTAAGCGAAGCACAGTAGCTCCTTGAAAACCTCGTAACTCGCGTCGGTAATTTCCACGCGATGCGGCGTTTCCGACTTGCTCGCGAACATCGACGCGAACGCGGAACTTCGAGCTGCGAGTATGTTCTTGTGGGCGGGAATTTCTCGCCCGCCCACGACGATCGTCACGTCGCTGTGTTCCGGACTCTCGAAGAGTCCGGCGAAGTCTTCGGCTAGCTGACAGACGGGGATGCTGAACGGCTTCTTGTCGAATATTTCACAGACGATTGTGAGCTTGTCGTCGGGAAGCAAACCATTCGTTTCGTTCGTCAAACTCTGATGAGAAAGCGTGTCAGGAAATCCATATGAGCACCTTGCGGTGTTTGAGACATAAGCCCACTCCTCGCTGTCCCAGAAAAAGTCTTTTTTTCCTTCCGCGTTGACAACGGATATTCGAAAGAACCGTCTGACCGTGGCTCCCTTACTTGTTTCGCAGAGCCTGAGAAATATCGCGACATAGCCACGTGTTGACCCGCCGCTCGGATAGACGTCTAGGCACCATGTTCGGGGTATTCCATCGGCCGACGGGAATGTTTTGGACGGTGACGAAAGGCACTCGCCGATTTTCACTGACCCCATCTTTGTCGTAAAATTTTCGATTGTCCACTGCAACTTGTTGACCTTCGTCCCCGTGGAAACCATCTCCTCGGTGTTTTTGGCTTCGGTCGCCGGCGGCGCAGTGCCGGATGCTTCGTCCAGATTCGAACTCATCACTGACACTCACGATTATGAAGGCAAAGTAGGTACAAGAGGCCGAAAGCTTATGGCGAAGAGGCTCCAGGATGTCGTCGACGAAACGTTGGCCGGTTCGGGTTCACAATATCACCACGAGTGGAAGACGAATGAGCATCGAGATGATACCTCAAAAGTCGTTATCGACGCTATGGTCTAACGAATTATCAGTCGTATCAATGACTCATTCGGACTATGTCCTTAGTTATAAGTTTTTCGATTGTGGCCATCACATTCAATCGTTTAATAAAAAGCGAGTAGATCATTCAGTGAATTTATGTCAATTTGCGCGAAAAATCAACATGCAGTTAGGAGAAAATAATAATCTGAAGAATATAATAATAAAAATGACCATCAACGATACATTCACCATTGGTCTTTTTTTCGGAAATATATTTAGCTGGAAAGCAGAGAATAATACTGCATCGTTTTTTATATTAAGGTAGTTCTAGCGCCTAGTGTTCATTTCGCATAAATTCGAGGAATTTGGGAGAGAATTGCAAACACTTCTCGATGGTCTAAAAATCTGAAAAAATTCATACGCATTAGAGGTACTGAAGAGATTAGTTTTGCATAATAATATTTCTAAAATGTTATTAACAAATTGATGAACAAAAAATTGTTTAACAAATATTTCGATGACCCAAGTTTTTTTGTTGATGAAGATGATTTCTTCGTTTTTCTGAATACGTATGAATTTTTTCAGATTTTTAAGTACTCTTTGAAATTTGTGTTTTTTTATATGGAAAATATGTACAAATTTCAAAGAGAACTTAAAAATCTGAAAAAATTCATACGTATTCAGAAAAACGAAGAAATCATTTTCATCAACAAAAAAACTTGGGTCATCGAAATATTTGTTAAACATTTTTTTTTTTCATCAATTTGTTAATAACATTTTAGAAATATTATTATGCAAAACTAATCTCTTCAGTACCTCTAATGCGTATGAATTTTTTCAGATTTTTAGACCGTCGAGAAGTGTTTGCAATTCTCTCCCAAATTCCTCGAATTTATGCGAAATGGACACTAGGCGCTAGAAATACCTTAATATAAAAAACGATGCAGTATTATTCTCTGCTATCCAGCTAAATATATTTCCGAAAAAAAGACCAATGGTGAATGTATCGTTGGTGGTCATTTTTATTATTATATTCTTCAGATTATTATTTTCTCCTAACTGCATGTTGATTTCTCGCGCAAATTGACATAAATTCACTGAATTTATACTCGCTTTTTATTAAACGATTGAATGTGATGGCCACAATCGAAAAACTTATAACTAAGGACATAGTCCGAATGAGTCATTGATACGACTGATAATTCGTTAGACCATAGCGTCGATAACGACACTTGAGGTATCATCTCGATGCTCATTCGTCTACCACTCGTGGTGATATTGTGAACCCGAACCGGCCAACGTTTCGTCGACGACATCCTGGAGCCTCTTCGCCATAAGCTTTCGGCCTTTTGTACCTACTTTGCCTTCATAATCGTGAGTGTCAGTGATGAGTTCGAATCTGGACGAAGCATCCGGCACTGCGCCGCCGGCGACCGAAGCCAAAAACACCGAGCAGATGTTTTCCACGGGGACGAAGGTCAACAGGATGCAGTGGACAATCGAAAATTTTACGACAAAGATGAGGTCAATGAAAATCGGCGAGTGCCTTAGGTCACCGTACAAAACATTCCCGTCGGCCGATGGAATGTCCCAAACATGGCGCCTAATCGTCTTTCCGAGCGGCGAGTTAACACGTGGCTATGTCGCGATATTTCTCAAGCTCTGCGAAACAAGTAAGGGAGCCGCGGTCAGACGGTTCTTTCGAATATCCGTTGTCAACGCGAAAGGAAAAAAAGACTTTCTCTGTGGCAGCGAGGAGTGTGCTTTTGTCTCAAACACCGTAAAGTGCTCATATGGATTTCCTGACACGCTTTCTCATCAGAGTTTGACGAACGAAATGAATGGTTGGCTTCCCGACGGCAAGCTCACAATCGTCTGTGAAATATTCGACAAGGAGCCGTTCAGCATCCCCGTCTGTCAGCTAGCCGAAGACTTCGCCGGACTCTTCGAGAGTCCGGAACACAGCGACGTGACGATCGTCGTGGGCGGGCGAGAAATTCCCGCCCACAAGAACATACTCGCAGCTCGAAGTTCCGCGTTCGCGTCGATGTTCGCGAGCAAGTCGGAAACGCCGCATCGCGTGGAAATTACCGACGCGAGTTACGAGGTTTTCAAGGAGCTGCTGTGTTTCGTTTACTGCGGCAAAGTGACGAACATGGCGGTTCATGCGGAGCGATTGTTGGTGGTCGCGGACAAATACAGACTGGATAGGCTCAAAGCTCTGTGCGAGATGTCGCTGAGTGAGACCGTCGGTGTTCAGAATGCCGGACGGCTCTTGGTTACCTCGGATGATTACAACGCCGATCAACTTAAGGCCAGAGTGATGAATTTTGTGAGCAGCCACGCGCTGCAACTGAAGGACCATGTCGAGTTTAAAATGGCGCTGGTGGCAAAACCGCTTTTGTTGTTCGAGGTGTATAGCCAACTGGCCGATCGGCTACTAAAAAATCCGACGGAATGATGCGGACAAATTTTTCAACGACATTCGCGCGCTTTTTTCTGCAGTATTTTGGCTATGGTAAGTTACCGACGGGGAACGACAGAAAGGGAATGGGAAACTGTTCTTGATGCTAAGATGTGTTGATTCGATTGCCGACGTAAGTTAGAGAGGTTTCACTGTAGTTCAACGATATCGCTTGTTTTGAGTCTCTCGGATAAATAGTTGAGCTTTGCTTCTTGCATTTTTTATTTATTTTATTACTGGTATATAATAATATCTATTTCTTCATTTTCAGGCGTCCCTTTGTGATCCTGCGAGACCGTCGACCGGCCTACCAGTCCGACTGTATCGATTGAAGGATGTGGATCTGAGATCTAGTCATCAAACTGGTCGTTTAAGTACAAAATAAAATACGACAAAAAGATTGTGATGAAATTCTGACGTTTAAAAGTATGATTATCGGGTTGGGCGTTCGACGCAGATATATATGTTGTTGTTACGGAGAAAGGGGGCTGCACTGTCCGATTTCGGCAAAGTTACATTTTACGCGAAAGTATCTCCTGTTTGTACAATCCACTTATGACAGTTACAATTTTTTTCTCTTTATTTTATGATTTTACGTTAACTTTTTTCGTACTTAATATTTGTGTTACTCATTGTTTGCGTAGCAACGAAGCAAACATTATACGTATAACTAAATATAATCGTTATATATTAACATCGTTATTATTACTTCGTTGCCAAGGCAATAACGAATTATAATATAAGAAAACATGTTGTTGATACCAATTAGTAAGCACTTGAGAGACAAAGCGTCTCATCGCCGAATACTTTAAGAAAACGCCAATGCTTCAAGTACTTTTTTGACATATGTGCGTGCGAAGTTCGTCTTCTCGTGCCTGCGTAGCGGGCGCGAAATAGTCGATTTTCGCATGTTATTGGAGAATTTATTCGCACACTGCGAGCAGTGCGCGAATAAAATTCGCGCACTGCTCGCAGTGTGCGAATAAATTCTCCAATAACATGCGAAAATCGACTATTTCGCGCCTGCTACGCAGGCACTCGAAGACGAACTCGCACACACGTATGTCAAAAAATAGTATGTGTGACACGTGCGCGTAGGCGATTCACGACTCGTGTGATTGCCGCCCTCGCTTCGCTCGGGCGGCAAACTTCACACTCGTCGTGAATCGCCTACTTCGCGCACTAGTCGCACAATGTACTATTGTTTCCACAAAGCGGTAAAACGAACCGCGGATTCCATTAAGCCATATAATTTTAAAAAAAAGGAAAAAAAACAAGTTACTATGTTACCTTCCTAATAAGTAATAAAACTCTTACGTTCACAATATACACAATATATGTCTCCTCCTGAATGTCCTGTGTGAGCTGTTGTACGGAGAACTTTTGACGGAAAGCATTTCTCAGAAAATAAAATCAGCGATCGAAAAATCCAACGCCCGACAGATGGACTTCCAAGGTTTCGAACAGAGAATCAACAATTTCAGTGGCAACGATGCGTGTATTGATGATACAGTGGAGTAAATTAACAAAATTACAAAAATCACTTCTCTTCGCGGACGACGTGTCTTTGCCGCTCCGACGTAAAGGGAACGGCGCCTTTTTTCGAGTGGGCCCGTCGGTTGGCTTCCCTGAAAGCAAAAGCGACGAAAATAGTGTCGAATGAGGGCAAAAAATTGTCGATACTTCGCGCCCGCGTGCAGCACGTACTTTCGTTTGGTCTTCTCGCGGATGGTCCGCAACTCGGCTTGAGCGTTGTAAATGTGTTTGGGCACTTGTCTGTGACGAGCTATTCGTCGAACTTGGGGATGACCGGCGAACTTCTCCTTGAGCGCGTCGCCGTAATTCAACGCCGCTCTTTCCCTCGGCTTGAGCTGAAAGGAACGTCAAATTACATGAGAATCTCGCTTTCGTACCCGCCGATGAAACAACATTATGTTGAAGTTTGCATCGTTGGAATGCAACGAAATTCAGAAAAAAAATGTATTCTAGTTAACCCAAATTATGAAATTAGGTATAAAAAGTCATCATAGCGATTAGTTGAAACGATGATTCTTTATACCTAATTTCATCATTTGGGTTAATTAGAATTAATTTTTTTTCTGAATTTCGTTGCATTCCAACGATGCAAACTTCAGCATCATGAAACAACGACGAGGAACAACCACCGACCACTCCCAATTTCTCGGACGCTCGAGCTTTCCACACGCGAATATTCATCTCGTCGCTGCCGCTGATGATGTACTTGTTGTCCAGGGACCACGCGACGGTCGTCAGCCTCTGCATCCTCTTCGTGTGGTAAACCTCCCGCGAGTGACCCTTGTTGACCTCGTAGATGCGGACCGACTTGTCGTAACTGCCCGACGCGAATTCCTTGCCGGTCGGCGAGTAATCCACGTCGGTGACCGCACCCACGTGATCCATGTGCACGTTCACCGGTGTCTTCAATTTTCGCGTGTCGAACGTGTACAGACTGCAAAAGAAACGTCGATTTTTTTAATTTTCATCTTTTTTTTTTTCGCCGTCTTCTTTCGTAGGTGAAGGAAAGAGAAATCGAAACCCGATCGGACGGACCGAATTCGGTGGTGATTTATCTTCTGAAAATCTTACGCTTTCCGTTCTACGCTCGCAGGCGTCACACTCACTTGTAATCCTCACTGGCGCACGTGAACGAAAAGGCTTCCATGGGATTCCACGCGAGCCTGTTCGTTCGCAATTTGAGAGTGACTTTGCGCAACGGTCCGGTGTCTCTGGTGTCGTAGAGAATGATGCTGCGATCGCTGGCGCACGCAGCCAGGAGATTCGTCTGCACGGGATTGTACTTGACGTCGTGGAGACTGTCGACGCCCCATTTGAAGGTTCTCACCGGCTCGTTTCGCGTCTCCTCCCAAACCTGGCAGACCTCGCCGCACGTGGCGAACAGCGGACTCTTACGATGGTGACTTATCGCCGTTATCACCGTTTTACTGATTATCGTGCTCGTCGGCTCGTCCTCCTCGCCGAACTGCGGCTTGTGCGACTTCCACGTTTTTATCGTCTTGTCGTCGCCTATCGTTATGAAATGCTCCGCGTCCGGCGTGAACGCGATTCCGCGGACGATACCGTCGTGAGCCAGAAAGGAACGCTCGCACTTTCTCTGCGGAAGATCCCAGACTCTGACCTCGCCGTCGAAGGCGCCGCTGAGCAGAACCGAGAGACGGCCAGGGTGCTTGCTGACGCAGGATACGCCGTCCTTGTGGCCCTCCAAGTTGCCTATGAACGGCTTGGCGAATACTCTGTCGAGTTTAACTGCGTTCAGGGCTCTCGTGTACTCCCTGGCCGCCTCGAATGGATGCAACGCCGGATCATAGTTTCTGGGAACTGGCGTAAGACAAATGAAATTGGTAAAAATAACAGAAGTCTGTGGGGGCTGGGGGCAAAAATAGCTAATTACCAAAATAGCGAATGGCTAAAATAGCAAAGTTCAAAATAATGAACGATCTGAATCTAGAATGTCCATCAGTATGAAATTCGCTATTTCAGCCATTCCCTATTTTGATCATTCGCTATTTTGACCCACGTCTTTATTAAAATGGAAACAAAATAGCGAATGGCTGAAATAGCGAGTTTCATAATGTTGGCCACTCTAAATTCAGACCTTTCATTATTTTGAACTTTGCTATTTTAGCCATTCGCTATTTTGACCTCCACCCTCTGTAGGTATTCGATGTTCCACTGATGAAGTTAGCGAAAAGTGTAGTGTTAGTCAGGTGCAATCGGAAGAGGGCTACTGTTTTCATAGAATACAGAATACATTTTTGTCACTATTTTAATTAAATAAGCGTGTTCGATTATTGCGCAAAAACAAGGATGGCATTTGGTCACTGAACTACTGCCTGGCTCTCTCAGTGCTGGTGGAAAAAATTGATAGTTAAACCAAATAAAAAAAAAGACATTAAAACAGAAATCATTTGCATCTGGTAAAAGTTGGCTATAGTGTTGGATTAGAAAAGAGCAAACATAATTAAAACTCTATGTTGCCTTTCGTGTAGTAACGCAATGGAAAGAGAAGACAGGTTGAAACATATAAAAATTTGAAGTAGATATGCCCAACGGAAACAAACAATAAAATGAAGAGTGAGGTTATGTATGAATAAAGCGAAAAAAATAGTGCGGTTAATGCCTAAACAATTTCTTCAGACGTCTCGTATTACAATTGCGAACTTTTAGTGAAATCAGGATTATTGGGAGACAGCAAAAACGTCAGGAAATCGTTAATTTGTTACGCGAAAGACAGAAGACGAGGTTGCAGGTTAGGTTAGGTTTAGCGTCACGTCGCAAACGCGACTCACCTTTGTGTATGTCTCGTTTGGTTTCACGCAGGTAATCGTCCGGATTCCGTGTCAACACTTTAACTTTCATTTTGCGATCATGCGTGACTCCGTCGTTGTTTCATGTGTTGTGTATTTTCAATCCGTTCGCGTGTCGCTCGCTTTCGACTGCAGTTTTGAAAAGCGAACACGCACGTGCGACGTCGATGCCGCCGTGAGCGGCGAGACGTCGTGAAATTTCCCGGACACCACCGAACGATTGCGGGAAGCCCCGAAGGCGCGAGGCGCGCGAAGCGTCTCGAAAAAGAAAAACCGTATCAGCGATTTTGTACCTTAGTTCGACATTATATTCCTCGCTTCTGCTTTCAGGGAGGCAAAAGGATGGACACATATGAAACAGGACACTGTGCTCTTCACGTCGGAGCGGCAAAGACACGTCGTTTGTGAAGAGAAGTGATTTGTGTAATTTCTTCGTTTATTTACTTCACTGTATCATCAATACACGCATATTTGCCACTGAAACTGATGGTTCCCTGTTCGAATCCTTGGAAGTCCGTCTGTCGGGCGTTGAATTTTCGGTCGCTGATTTTTTGTTTTGCCGACTTTTTTCTGAAAAATGTTTTCCGTCAAACGTTCATCGTACAGTAGACTAGGCTAATCACACGCGCAGGCGCGCGTGCCTGATAAACTTGCCAAAACCGACCCCAATTTTTTTTCTTTTCAAAATATCGACTTTTAACCTATACCATCATTCTCAAGTCGCATATTCTACCCCTGAAAACACTGATTATTAACCTTTTTTAATCGATTTTGAAAAAAATATTTTATGTCGACGAAAAAAATATTTTTTCTGTCAGAAATCGCAGATCCGGCTCCCGACCGAAAATCGCCAAAATCGACCCCAATTTTTTTCTTTTCAAAATATCGACGTTTAACCTATACCATCATTCTCAAGTCGCATATTCTACCCCCGAAAACACTGCTTATTAACCTTTTTAATCGATTTTGAAAAAAAAAAAAAAAAAAATTTCGACGAAAAAAATATTTTTTCTGTCAGAAATCGCAGATTCGGCTCCCGACCGAAAATCGCCAAAATTGACCCCAATTTTTTTTTCTTTTCAAAATATCGACTTTTATTCTATATCATCATTCTAAAGTCGCATATGCTACCCCCGAAAACACTGGTTACTAACCTTTTTTAATCGATTTTGAAAAAAAAAAAAGGATTTTTTTGGCGACGATCTTTCTATCAGAAATCTTAGATCCGGATCCGGACCGAAAAATCGCTAAAATCGACCTCGGACATTTTTTATTTCAAAATATCACCTATAATAGGTTAATCAATGTTGCGTTGCTGCTCTCTTATAAAGCTTTAAAAGGTTAGGGGTGCTGCCCCGCCTGTCCTCTTATGAAATATTTCAAATTTGACACCAAACTGATTTTGTTTATCACGGACTTTACTGGCAACCAATCACAGTTCTAATAGTTTGCTAACAATGCTTTCCGTTACTCATGAACTTTTTAAAAGAGGGATTGCACAGGACATTCAGGATGGGATATTATATTGTGTATATTAGGAATGTCAGAAAGTTTTATTACTTATTATCAAAGTAACATCGTAGCTTTTTTCTTATTTCAATTATACGGCGGAATGGAGTCCACAGTCGTCGTAACACTTTGTTTAAACAAAAGTACTTGAAGCATCAGTGCTTTCTGAAAGTATCTGACAGTGAGACACTTTGTCTCTTAAGTACTTACTAATAGGTATTAACATATTTCCTTATGTTCTAATGATCAAACTTGTTATTAGCTTGGCAACAGAACAAAAATGGTGAATAACGATTAACGATTATTAAAAATGATGTTAATATATAATGATTATATTTAGTGACACATATGTTTTCTTCGTTGCTAAGCTAATAACGAATAACACAGATATTAAGTACGTAAAAAGTTAACTGAGTACAATCGCAAAATAAAGAAAAAATCATTACTGTCATAAGCAGATTGTACGAACGGAACACAATTTCATGTAAGTGTATTTTGTAGTGTAAGTGTAAGTGTATTTTTTTGCCGAAATCGATTAGCCAAGTAGAATGCCCATCCAGATTATCATATTTTTAAGCGTCAGAATTTCAGCGCGATATGTTTCGCCGTTTTTTTTTTGTGTTTGAACGACCAGTTTGATGACCAGATCACAGGTCCACATCCTTCAATCGATACAGTCGAACAGGTCGGCCGGTCAACGGTTTCGCGGGATCACAACGGGTCATCTGAAAATTAAGAAATAAAAGCCATTTTTAAAAACCTGTAAAAAAAAACCTCGAAAAAATGCAAGAAAATAAAACTCTCTCTGTGAGATGACGAAAATCGAGGCACAACTATATCCGACCAACTCAAAACATGCGATATCGTTTGACTACAGTGAAGCCTCTCGTAGCTTACGTCGGCAAAGGAAGATACACGATTTAGCGTTTATTTTACTCAGCCGAAAAAGAGAGGATTTCGGTCGTCCGCGTCATCTCCTTTGTCCCCCGTCGGTAATTTACCATCGCCAAAAAGCAGCAGCAAAAAAAAAGCGCGCGAATGTCGTGAAGAAAGGAAAAAAGGAAGAAAAAAAAACCTACGCACAAACATTTCTGTTCTCCGCCTCGAAACCGCGTCAATCCATCGGCTGCCCGCGTAGCCGTTCGGCCAGATGGCTGAACGCCTCGAGTATCAACAGCGGCTTCGCGCACACCGCCTTTTCAAACTCGGCATTGCCCGTTACTTCCAGCGCGTGTCTGCTGATAAAATCGATCACTCTGCGCTTCAGTCGATCGGCGTTGCAAAGATCCGCGGTGACCAAGAGCTCACCGGCATTCTCAACACCGATGATCGCGCCGAGCGACTCCTCGCACAGAGCTTTGAGCTTCTCAAGTTTGTACTCGTCCGCGGTCGCCAGCAGCCGCCCCGCGAGACCCGCCATGTTCATCACCTCGCCGCGGTAAACGTAGCGCAGTAGCTCCTTGAAAACCTCGTAACACGCGCCGGGCACTTCCATGCGACTCGGCGTTTCCCACTCGATCGCGAGCTTCGACGCGAACACGGGACTCCGAGCGGCGAGTATGTTCTTGTGGGCGGGAATTTCTCGCCCGTCCACGACGATCGTCAGGTCGCTGAGTTCCGGATTCTCGAAGAGTCCGAAGTCTCCGGCCAGCGGACGCTCGGAAATTTCGAACGGTCGTCTGCTGACGACATCCCTACAAGCGCAATCGGGTTTGCTGATTTCCACGTCGCAGACGATCGTGAGATTACCGTCGTGAAGGAAGCCGCCACGGTTTTTCGTCAGATTCTTTCGGGCGAGACAACGAGGGCGTCCCGTGAAGGACGTGGAAGCCTGTCGAATAAACGTAAAACATTTTTCGCCGCGGAAGACACAGATCTTCTTCTGCATCGCGTTGATAACGTGGAACTGGCAGGACGCTCTGACCACGGCCGCGTTGCTGTCGCAGAGCCAGAGAAAAATCGAGACGTACTGGTGGTCAGTGTCGGCTTTGCCGTTGGGATAGACGATGAGGCGCCATCTTGAACCACCGGCGCGCGGCGTGAACACCGGCGAGCGAAGCGGCTTGTCGTTTCTCAGCGACTTCGACTTCGCGTTGAAATTCTCGATCTTCCACACGTAGCTGAACTTGATTATCCTGCCCTCCGTGGATTCCACCACCACGATGGTCGTGGGTTCGGCCGTCGTTCGCAGTGGTATCGGATGCCTCTCGTACCTTCTGCCTTCCATCGTCATTGGCTTCTCACTTCGCGTCGCGACGGAGACTCGTTTGTGATTCTAATACGTCGGTGTATCGAACGAATTTACGCGCGAACCGTGATTCGCGTTACAAGCGACGCATCGGACTGTGATAAGGAAATTTTCGATATTTAGCTGCGTGTTTTTCGATCTGAAACTTTTTTTTTTTTGTTACAACAGTTTCGTCGGTTGAACGCGACTGCAAAGACACCGGCCGGCTCTCGGCCAACACTGACCGCTGTGGCAATCGACGACTACGCTGCAAGTTGGCGGCGAGCAGCGGGAAGCGGACGGAATTTTAGCAACGCGTGCACGAGAAGCGCTGCTTCACGTGCGTGCCGAGTGCGGCGCAAGTGGCGACCTAGTGGTGGGGGTGCAATGAGAATGCTGCGCATGCGCGAATTGGATTTTACTTCTCACACTAGAGCGACTGTTTAGTAGAGACCAGAGCCCCAGCACCCAATCAAAAGAAGAAGAAGAAGAAGAGGACACACTAGAACACTTTCGGATCGCTGTGAAGTACCCGAATGGATTTGTAGGGACTGATGGAACTCGCTCGCCCGTCCGAAAGATTCGACGAAATCAGGAGAAACGTCGCAGCGTGACATCCGACGAAATTGTCGCAGGATTCGACCGCGGGATTAGCGAAGAAGGCGGAGAATTCGAGCCGAAAAGAGCGATATTGGAACAGAGTTCCAAACTATTTTTGAAAACCTGTAATAAAAACGCGTGAAAATAAAGTTTTCTGAGGACACAAGTGCACCTCTACAGTCGAACCTTCCTATAGCTTACTTCGGCGAAAGAAAGAAACACGCGTTTATTTTACTCATCCGAAAAAAAAGAGTGCCCGGCCCCTTCTCTCATTTCTCGAGACTGATTCTATCTTCCTGTCTGCGCAAACTTCGAGGGGTTTCGTCGGCGTTTCTGTCGTCCTTCGTCGGTAACTTACGATAGCCAAAAAAAGATATACTTACGCATCAATATTTCTGCTCTTCGCCTCGAAACCGCGTTAATTCTCCGACTCTTTGTTCAGCCGTTCGGCCAGGAGGCCGAGCGCCTCGAGCATCAAGAGAGGCTTCGCGGACACCGCCTGTTCAAACGCGGCATTGCCTTTTACTTCCAGCGCGTGCTTGCTTATAAAATCGATCACTCTGCCCTTGAGTTGATCGGCGTTGCAACGATCCGAGGTAATCAAGAGCTGACCGGCATTCTGAACGCCGATGGACGCGCTGAGTGACTCCTCGCACAGAATTCTGAGCCTGTTGAGTTTGTATTTGTCCGCGGCCACCAACAACCGTTCCGCAAGATTCGCCATGTTCATCACTTCGCCGCGGTAAACGTAGCGCAGTAGCTCCTTGAAAACCTCGTAACTCGTGTCGGGCACTTCCATGCGATTCGGTGTTTCCGACTTGATCGCGAGATTCGACGCGAACACGGAACTTCGAGCGGCGAGTATATTCTTGTGGGCGGGAATTTCTCGCCCGTCCACGACGATCGTCAGGTCACTGAATTTCGGACTCTCAAAGAGTCCGGCGAAGTCTTCGGCCAATCGACAGTCGGGCATTTTGAACGGCTGCTTCTCGAATAATTCACAGACGATTGTCAGCTTGTCGTCGGGAAGCAAACCATTCGTTTCGTTCGTCAACCTCTCATGAGAAAGCATTTTAAGACATCCCCATGAGGGCTTTGCGTCGTTTAAGTCAAAAACCCTTTGATCGCTTTCGAACATCAAGATTTTTTTCTCTTTCGCGTTGACTAAGGATATCCGAAAGAACCGTTTGACCACGGCTGCCTTACTTGTTGCGCAGAGCTTGAGATATATCGCGACGTAGCCACGGATGCTCTGGCCGTTGGGATAGACCACCAGGCGCCATGTTTGTGGTTCTTCAGCGGCCGACGAGAATGTTGTGAGCGGCGACTCAAGTCTCTCGTTCGTTTTCATCGATCTCATCTTTGACGTAAAATTATTGATTGTCCACTGGAACCTGTCGACTTTGGTCCTCGTAGAAACCATCGCCTCGGTGGTTTTGACTTCGGTCGTCGACGACGCAGTGCCGGATGCTACGTGCAGGTTCGAACTCATCACCGACACTCACGTTTATGAAGCCCAAGTACAAGAGGCCGAACGCTTTTTCTTCTTCCTCTTCGGGGCTGACGGCGGTAAACGCGAGGCCAAACGCTTTTGGCGAAGAGGCACCAGAATGTGGTCGACGAAACGTCGGACGGTTCGGGTTCTCAATATCACCACGAGCGTCGCTATCATCGCTGTGTACTGGCGCGAAGTAAGTGGTTGGCGATCGTGTGAAGTGAGCATCGAGAAACGATGCCGTCTGCTTCGTTCGAGTTCAGTCCAGTGGCCAGGCCGCCTTACCACATCATTGGCTGTTCCGTTGGCGCGAACTTTGAAATTGACTGGCGCGGAGTATCATCTGTCCGCGGTGGCACCCAACGACTTCGGAACGACGAAAAAATATCTATTCGAGGCTTTTAAATCGATCAATGACGGAGACATTCGCCTCGCGCAAGGAACGACGATGCACCAAGCTGTTCTTCTTTGCCACTGAAACGGTTGATTCACTGTTCGAATACCTACTTGGAGTTTCGTCTGTCGGGCGTTGAATTTTTGATCGCTGATTTGTTCGGTTTTGCAGATTTTTTGTTTTTCGTCAAAAGTTCTTCATACAGTAGCTAAGGACATTCAGGATGGGATATGTAATGTGTATATTGTGATTGTCAGAAAGTTTTATTACTTAATATCAAGGTAACATGGTAGTTTTTTTTTACTTATTTTTTCAATTTTTATGGCTTAATGGAGCCCACTGTACCTTGTAACACTTTGCTTAAACAAAAGTACTTGAAGCATCAACGCTTTCTTAAAGTATATGGCAGTGAGAAAATTTGTCTTTTAAGAATTTGCTAATTAGTATTAACGTACATTCTTATGTTCTAATGTCGAAATTAGTTATTAGCTTGGCAACAGAGCAAAAATGATGAATAACAATCAAGGATTATTAATAATTAAGTTAATATATAACGATGATATTTAGTGATACATGTTTTCTTCGTTGCTAAGCTAATAACGAATAACACAAGTATTAAGTATGCGAAAAGAAAACTGAGTAAAATCATAAAATAAAGAAAAAATGATTACTGCCATAAGCAGATTGAACGAGCGGAAGATAATTTCATGTAAATCTAATATTTTGTGGAAATCGAACACAGCCCTCTTTTCTTCATAACAATTAACAACAACATATATAGCTGCGTTGAATGCCCATACACATTATCATACTTTTGAACATTGGATTGGAATTTCATCACAATGCGTTTTATCATTTTTTTTTGTATTTAAATTAGTTTGATGACCAGGTTACAGGTCCAGATGCTTCAATCGATGCAGTCGGACTGGTTGGCTGGGTGACGGATTTGCAGAATCTCAAGGGTCATCTGAAAATTGAGAAGTAAAAATTATAATTTTGATTTCTTATTTTTTCAATCACAACATGTATAGTTGTGTTGATTTTTCGTTGCATTTTTCTTTATTTAACCGACCAGTTTCCTGATACAGGCTGGTTGGTTTCCAAATCCTTGAAACGATACACTCAGGCTGATTGAATTCCTAATCTTTCAATCGATACCGTTGGACTGGTTGGCCGGTCAACTGATTCGCGAGATCACAGAGGCTCGTCTAAAAATTTGGAAATACAAATTATTTATAAAAATCTGTAATGAAACGGTCGAAAAGAATACGTGAAAACAAAGCTTTCTCTGTGTGGACAAAAGTGCATCTCTACAGTAGAACCTTTCCCACTTCTTACTCTCTTACCCCCCCCCCCCCTCACCTATTTTTCGTCACTGATTCTACCGTCCGCTTTGTGCAAACTTCGAGGGCTTCCACTGTGTTTCCGTCGTTCCCCGTCGATAGTTTACCATAGCCAAAATGCAGCAGCAAAAAACGCGCGATGTCGAAAAAAAAAATTATATATATATATATATATATACTTACGCCCGAACATTTCTGCTCTTCGCCTCGAAACTGCGTTAATTCTTCGACTCTTTTTTCAGCCGTTCGGCGAGGAGCTCGAACGCCTGGAGCATCAAGAGCGGCTTCTTGCACACCGCCCGTTCAAACGCGGCATTGCCCTTTATTTCCAGCGCGTGCTTACTGATAAAATCGATCACTCTGCCCTTGAGTTGATCGGCGTTGCAATGATCCGAGGTAATCAAGAGCTGACCGGCATTCTGAACACCGATGGACGCGCCGAGCGACTCCTCGCACAGCACTTTGAGCCTCTGCAGTTTGTATTTGTCCGCGGCGACCAACAGCCCCTCCGCAACGTCCGCGATATTCATCACCTCGCCGCAGTAAACGTAGCGCAGTAGCTCCTTAAAAACCTCGTAACTCGTGTCGCAAACTTTCATGCGACTCGGCGTTTTCGACTTGATCGCGACCCTCGACGCGAACACGGAACTTCGAGCCGCGAGCACAGACTTGTGAGCGGGAATCTCACGCCCGTCCACGACGATCGTCAGGTCACTGAATTTCGGACTGTCGAAGAGTCCGGCCAAGTCTTCGGCCAATCGACAGTCGGGCACTTTGAATGGCTGCTTCTCGAATATTTCACAGACGACTGTGAGCTTGTCGCCCGGAAGCCAACGATTCGTTTCGTTCGTCAGTCTCTCATGAGAGAACCATTTAGGCCATCCCGATGTGACCTGTCCGGCGTTTATGCCAAAAAGAGTCTCGTTGCTGTCCATGACCCAGCTTTTTTTCTCCTTCGCGTTGACAAAGGATATCCGAAAGAACCGTTTGACCACGGCTGCTTCGCTTGTTGCGCAGAGCTTGAGATATATCGAGACGTAGCCACAGTTGCTCTGGCTGTTGGGATAGACCAGCAGGCACCATGTTAGTGGTTCTTCAGCGGCCGACGAGAATGTTGTGTGCGGCGACTCAAGTTTCTCGCCGATTTTCATCAATCCCATCTTTGTCGTAAAATTCTCGATTGTCCACTGGATCCTGTCGACCTTCGTACCCGTGGAAACCATCGCCTCGGTGTTTTTCGCTTCGGTCGCCGACGACGCAGTGCCGGATGCTACGTGCAGCTTCGAACTCATCACCGACACTCACGATTATGAAGCCCAAGTACAAGAGGCCGAATGCTTTTTCTTCTTCTTCTTCTTCGGGGCTGACGGCGGTAGACGCGAGGCCGAACGCTTGTGGCGAAGACGCGCCAGAATGTGGTCGACGAAACGTCGAACGGTTCGGGTTCTCAATATCACCACGAGCGTCGCTGTCATCGCTGTGTACTGGCGCGAAGTGAGCGGTTGGCGATTGTGTGAAGTGAGCATCGAGAAACGATGCCGCCTGCTTCGTTCGAGTTTAGCCCAGTGGCCGGGCCGCCTTACTTACCCCGTCATTGGCTGTTCCGATGCCGCGAAATTTTGAATTGACTGGCGCGGAGTAGGGTGAATGCACAAGTAATTGAACAGTCACCAGTGAATGAACAACACCTTTTGGAAAATTCATGAGAAATTACGACGACATGGATTAACATTAGATTCTTAATTTTTTTATTATGTAGCTATCTACGGCAATTATTTTGTCGCAGCCGCCCATTTTCGACTAAAAGTGTAGGTTAGATTGGCCCGTTCATTTACTGGTGTTTTTGGATTTTTCGCTTTTCGTATTTATTTTTTTACATTTCGCGGTAAAAGTACGAGATTTTTTTAACTGCATCACATAATTCAACGCTTTGGGCAATCGTTGAAATTTTTGCGAACAGTCTGAAAACATTAGATTTTATCAAAATCTATAATAATGAAATGGCTCTGCTTAACTGTTCATTTACTGGTGACTTCACTCTATCATCTATCCGCGGTGGCACCCGACGACTTCGTTCCGAGGGCAGAGAATACTTTTGATGTCACTCGGTGCGAGAAACGCGATTTTACGCACGCTTCGCGTGCATAAATGACCGTTTTCACATGTTGCGAAATAACATTTCGTATGGTACTTCACACCCTGTGACAGAGAGAAAGAGAGAGAGAGAGTCGCTTGTAATAAATAATTTTATTGTTGAAATTATACAACGCATCGCTATAATGATCCTTAGAACGTTACAAACCTCAAGCATTGATTAATGTCTTAGCGTAGTTCGCAACGGTCAATCGGCTCGTCGAGTTTCACGTTTAACGTCGAGACGTATTTCGCGATATTTAGCAGCGGGATAATTACCGAAGCGCGACCGGCTGTTACTGACCCGAAATAACGTGTGATATTCGCCGTTGTCACGGAGCTCCGAGACGATTCTATAAACGTTCAACTAAGTCGGATGCTTGGTCATCGACACGTCAAGTAAAGCCCCGAATTGACGAAACTGCGAGCGCGTCGCGACTTAAAATGACGAAGTCTGTGAGTTTTTTGAAACGCTACTTCGAACGTGTGCGTCGGTCGGTCTTGCGAAGGTAAAAGATCCGTTTTCTTTGTAAAATCTTAGACAAACATAAAAGGTGAAAATAAATGATCGCCCCGAAAACTCAAAGAACGACGGAAAAATATCTATTCGAGGCTTTTGAATCGATCAATGACGGAGACATCCGCCTTGCGCAAGGAACGACGATGCACCAAGCTGTTCTTCGCCAATACGCGACACAAGTGTTTAGTCGAACGTATTTGAGACTCGATCTTAGCTACATTTTGCTCAGCGTCTGCCTGGCTCTCGCAGTTTCCAGAATAAAAATGAGAAACAAAAACGTTCACCTTGGTTCATCGTCGCATGTCTATTAGTCTATTATTCTTCGGCGTGCAAAAGCGGCTCTTACATTCTCTCCGTTGCTCGATTCTTTATAATTTCATATCATGATTCATGTATATATATATATAGAGTGATATATATATATATATTTTCATATAATAATATAAACTATGCACGCAACTTCTGTACAAGACTAGGTTAGTCGAGCAATCGATTTACCACTTATTATCTCTCTGGTTTTATAATTTTTTCCGATTTATATCATTTTTTTTTGGAAACGACAACGAACGATCGGAATTTCCTATCGCAGTCGTCGCGAATCCGACGTCTGTTATCTTACGTTATAATTTCCTCGGCCGCGCCACGCGAGCTCTCGTCTGTTCTTCGTTTTTTTTTTATTATATTAAATAAAAAGTCGGTTTTAACAATAATTATAATTTATATACATATAGACACATTTACATCAACTTTACGTCATATATTTATCGAACCGTGCGGATACACTAGTGGCTCTCTAATACCTGGTCCTTTCTCACATGCTCGTTCTCATCCACTCATGTAAACTCCACACACACTCGCTCTCGCATTTTACCCGTCGTCACAGACGATTTCGCACTGGCAGTCGAACGTTTATCTCACAATACGTTAAATCATTTGGCAGTGACTCGTGAAAATCTATTAAATATACTTTCCAAATACTGTCGACACAGTTTTTTTTCCGTGTGTTTGTGTGTGTGTGTTTCGTGTGTGCTTGCGTCGGCGAACGCTTTTCCGGAGAAAAACAAAAGTCGTCCCACAAGTCTTGGACTGGCGAACGAGATTGCAAAAATATTTTTTGCAATCGATTTTTTCCTCTTTTCTCCTCCGTTTTTCCGCAGCGTTTCCTCGCTGGATCTATAAGTTACTTATGTCTACTTGCCTTAATCTCTATCACTGCCTTGCGAGTCTTTATCACCGTACGCGGCTTTCGCGCCTTTTGTTCTCCGATATTGTTCGAATTGAGATTTTCGCGTGTTCACCGAAACACCGAGGCGAAGGTTTCCGCTTCGCTTTGTCGACGGCGAAGCCAACCGTTGGGCAACATCGCGAGAACACTTAGACGTTGAGGTCGGCCATCATCTTGCGAAAATCGGCGAGAGTGTTGTAGTCGGGATCCGAGTCGATGTCCGCGAAGTCCTTGTTCGAGTCGCTCTTCACGAAGCTCGGATTGTAGCGACTCAGGGACAGCGGGCAGGGCAGCAGCTCCGGCATCACCGAATGATGCGTTATCAGAGCCGTCAGCGTCGTGAATTCCTTGGTGAAACCCTGGGAAAAATGAGATGTCGTTTATTTTTTGACCATTTTTCAAGTACAGCCAGCAATTTATTTCGAACATTCGACGCCCGCACGAAATCGAACGGTATTTTGTCATTATTCGAACGGTTGAGACAGCGACGCAAGTCGTTGATACCAGTTTTTTTATCCCTCTGAATTCTATACAATATCCCAACTCGCCGATAAATAGAAGTTAATGAGTTATTGGGCGGAAGAAAAAAAAACGTTACTCTCTGTTCTCTGAAGTTAATAACATGCGCGATGAGTTTCGGTCAGTTGCCATTATGGGAATTCGAACGAGAAAATTACGTGCCCGCAAATAGCGTCGGGAAAATTTGGCTCGACGCGATCAAAGCGAGACGGAAAAGAGAATTACTTTGATTTCCCACTGGTACCACCGACGAAACTCATGTCGAGAGCGTGTTTACCAGGGGGTGCGTGCACGACGCGCCGCGTCGGATTCGCTAATGTACTGCCGGTGAGCCCGGCGTCGTGATATGCCTGTATTTATTCCGCAAAACACGCGCACTCGACGCCACCGACGACGGGGATTATACACGGGGAAATTCCAATCGCAAAGTTAGTTGGATTAGCCTCGCGGATCGCGGAACGCGCGCCCTCGGGCGCGCCGGTAATTCGCCGTCGTCGAAACTTGACAACCTCGAGCTACTCGCGGATTTCGCTTCCGAGGCTACAAACGATTTCTACGCTCGGCTTTGTGCTAATTTATGCGCGAGGATGAATCGTCGGGGGACGCGAGAAGAAAAGCGGAAGAAGAAGAAAATGTAGCGCGCGGGCTTCGATTTATAAACAAATTACACAAGAATTGTGCAAGCGGACATCCTACTTCGCCACGAGACTAGTTAGTCACTGATCGATACTCATTTCAATACAATTTGTGCGTTTGTGGAAAAAAAAGAAGAAAAACAATTAAATTACACAAGCTAAACTAACTCAGAAAATCTAGCGCGCGGACTTCGATTTATAAACAAACAAATTACACAAGAATTGTGCATGCGAACGTCCTACTTCACCACGAGACTAATTAGTCACTGATCGATACTCATTTCAATATAATTTGTGTCTTGCGTTTGTGGAGAAAAATGAATGAAAAACAATTAAATTACACAAGCTAAACTAAATCAGTGGACTTTGAGAATTCGACAATTTTTATTTTCGTCCCGCAGGAAGAGGTGCTGCTAATTTTTTTCCGCTGTTTTGTTTCAAAATGATTTTCAACGGCAGAAAAAGAGAAAAAAGAAGTCAATCCGCTGGTGTTCGGCCGTTAAAGGGTTAAACGTCGGCCCGATCTCTTTGACTAACAGCGTAAATCCCGACGATCTTACCTTGATCTTGTATCCTTTGTTCGTTCTCATAATAAGATAATGAGCAATGCCGCTCGGTTGAAACTCTCGTGGCACTCGCAATGACAGAGCGTAGCATCCGGGTTTGCTCGTGCTCTCTCGCACCATGAATGCTCCTTCCGGCTCCTGGCTCAGCACCTCCAGCGTTATTTCCCTGGACGATAAATAACAACGTGGGGGTCGTGAAAATGCAAATCAACGTGGTGCACGCCCGCGCCGCGTCGCATAGTTGCCGGCCCCGCGCGGCTTGGCGGGTGGAAGTGCAGAGTTGAAACAATGTTACACGTACGCGAGAGACAATGACGGCTCGCGCGATGACTTTGCGCGATAACGAGAGACAGTACAACGCGCCGCGTCTCGTCGGTTGGACTACGAGGGACAAGAGAAGCGCTATTGTTTCGGCACGTCTGTCGGCCGTTAAGGAACGAGAAACTAAGGCAATTCACCGTGAATCATTTTAATTTCTGTTATTAGCCATCGACTCGTCTTTCTTCTGTCCAACGCGAAGCAACAATTGAGGGTTGAACGACAATTGGAACACACGAGTCGGGCGGTAATGGACACAGTGACGCGAGTGTAATGATAAAAAATGGTATTGATATAGTTATTGACAATAATATGAAGCAAATATGCAGGAGCTGATTTAGACATTTTTTCGTGTGATTGTCGGATCTATGAAATTACGTTTAAGGTAGTACGAGCGGTACAGTCCCGCCAAACGCGAGTTTCAGAGAATATTTCGAATACTTCTCAATGGAATGAAAATGTGAAAAAATCAAGCACGTTGAAGGTACCGAAAAGATTGATTTTGTGTAATAATAATAACAAAATGTTATTAACAAATAAATGTAAAAGTGAATTGTTCAACAATTTACCCGGTAACTTTTTTTTCTGATGAAAATTATTCATTCATTTTTCTGAATACGTATGCATTTTTTCATAATTCTGTCTAATTTTTTAAAATTGCGTTTTTTCGAGAAAAATGAGAGGCGAAAACCGCAATTAAAAATTAATACAAGATTCTGAAAAAAATTCATACGTATTCAGAAAAAATTATGGGTAATTTTCATCAGAAAAAAAAGTTGGGTTGCCGGGTAAATTGTTGAACGATAAATTTTTTCATTAATTTGTTAATAACATTTTGAAATTATTATTATGCAAAATAAATCTTTTCAGCACCTTCAACATGCTTGATTTTTTCAGAATTTTATTCCATCGAGAAGTGATCGAAATATTATTTGAAACTCACGTTTGGCGAGATTGTACCGCTCGTACTACCTTAGAGAGATTCTCGGGTTCTGACATTTTTATAATCGTTATCCTTCTCACCTTGGTATTCCCGCTTGAAACCAAGGAGCCTTGCGGAGTTCGCCCTCCTCGCTGCGATTGTTCAGACTGTCGGTTCTCTCTGGAAGTGGCGGTGGCGTGGGGGTCGAGCCGTGTGTGCTACCGTCCGCAGGCACGGAACTGCTCGACGTACTTATCTGCGACCGTCTCTTGGTTTTGAAGTCCGTCTCCGTGCCGGAATTTGGGGAATTGTGTCCTATCCTGAAAGCGAAAGAGTCGATAGTGATTAATGTACTCGTGACGATCTTATACAATATATTTTTTCAATACGTTCGTTGACAACAAAGTTGTATACACGTTTTATACCAATAGAAGAAAATAATATTCAGTTGTCCGCTTTTTCGTTAATAATAACTATCAGAAATTGTCTTGACTACCTTACAATCGGCAACGCTAAAACTTTGAGAATCAACATTGAAACAGCCCAAGTCAAGTACGATTTATTCGCGCGCACTATATATTATTCTCACTGTGCACTCGGAGCACCGATTTTCTTTCCTCTTTTCACTCCCAAGAGGCAACTGTTTTTCGGCAACAAAACCATTTTTTTTAAACGAAAATTTTGTGTTGAAATTAGAAAAAAAGAGTCATTGGTCTCAACGCCGGATGGACTTTTTCATACTTTTTTCTCTAAGCATTTTGCAAAAAAAATATCTCCGAACTGAATATTTGTATAGTCAATGGTGACCGATCGAAGCCGACGGCGTAAAAACGGCAATTACCTATTGTTCTCGATGTTAAAGTTCTTAGCGGTAATGGAGGCGTTGATAGTGTTGTCGAGGCTCTCGGAGGGTGGAATTTTGTTGTACGGCGCCCTGGTGCCCTCCGAGTCGATGATCGCCTCGTTTATGTAACCGCCGGAATGCGGCCGGTTCGACGGACTCGTCGGAGTGCTGCTGCCGCTCACCAGGGGACAACTGTCGTCCTCGCTGTTGAGGCCGAGGACGTCCCGACCGCCGGTCAGACCCATCGTAAGTCGCTTTATCAGCGGCGGCTTATCGGTCAGCCTCTTGTACGAGTTGAGCTCCGTCGGCGAGTTGCTCTCGTCGCTGCTCGGCGTGCTCTGCTGCGAGATGCTCTTCGGCTCATCCTCGTTGCTTATCGGACCGAGGACGTTGGTGAAGTTGTGCGACGGTCGCAGACCGGGTATGGAATTTGGTGTCTGAAATTCAACACATATTATCATTAACTATGTACGGCGAATCGTTGATTGCATACTGAGCGGTGTTGTTGTTTATCGCATTTTCATTAACCCGCTGGTCGCACTTGAGAGTGGCGGTGACTTTGCGATTCGCGCGGTAACGTCGAAAAAACTTCCAACCATAAGTTGAGTAGTTGTTGAAATTGCATTTTTACGAAAAATTGCGTTAATAATTGTCATCAAAATGTAATAGTTTCTGGAAACGTTATTTTTGAAAAAATTTGATCTTCCGATTTCGAATTTGAAGTTGTTTTTATTACCTCGTCAGTATTAATTTCAATATTTCACGTTCCGAATCCCAACTGGCGAATCTATTTTCTTATCGCATACTTAAAATGTATTTTTTTTGCGGTCAATCATCTGATTCGTCAATTTCAGTTCCATCTCGCCCCAACGCAATAACGTAATTTATTTTATTACCCCTTCCACCGACATTGCGCTGTCGTTTCGCGATTAGCAGCGAACACGCGCGCAAATCGGCACGCGATTTGCACACGTCGCAGTTAATTCCAATAATTTCGCGTCCCGATTCTCGTTCGACAAAATCCAATTTTTCACTGATTAAAAATGCATCAGTCCGATATACCGCATCGTCCGGCCACGTGCAATGTATTTCGTCGCCGCTTCCATTGAGCGTTGTACTATATATCGTTTTACGATTGGCAACAGGTACACGCGTAAATCGTAACACGATCGGTGCGCCACGCGTCCCCCATATGTGATATACATATGGGGGAACACGGGGCAAAATAGGACGCCGGGGCAAAATGGGACAGTCATTTTTTTCGTTTCGGATCATCGTTCAGGGCAAAATGGGACAGTTATTTTTTCATTTCGGATGATCGTGCGGGGCAGAATGGGACAGTTATTTTTTTCATTTCGGATGATCGTACGGGGCAAAATGGGACAGTTATTTTTTTCATTCCGGATGATCGTACGGGGCAAACGGGGACGCCTAGGCGAAAAATGGTTTTATGACGATACCCAAAGTGTAATTTGATCGCTTTTCACCCAAATATTTTATCCTGTGTTTCCCTATACACGGGGATACAAGGTTACACAAGTTATATTCGCGTGACACAAAAATATTTATATTAGTATACATATCTTATATATATTTTGGAAACTTGTTTGTCTGTTTGTCTGTCCCAGCCCCCTTAATTAATGTCTGCCCTAAATAATAAAGCCTTGCCCCCCTTAAATCAAGTCTGTCCCAAAATTAAAAATTTTCATTTATGTTAACCTGCCGATACGCGCGCTTCGCACGCTTACCCAGTTGTCACATCACTAAAATCGAGATTACATTTTTTTGGCTCGATCGAACCTGGATTTTCTTCCTTCGTTCGAGGTAAAACTCTCTACAACGAAGAGAATGCCGCAAGGCGGAATGCGATATCTTGGTTTTTAAATTTTTACAGAATTTTAAAGTCAGACCCCCAAAAATCGCAAAAAAAAACGAAAGGGGTACTTCTAAAAATTTGCGATATTTGAGGGTCTGACTTTAACATCCTGTAAAAAATTCAGAAATCAAGATATCGCGTTCCGCTTTGCGGCCTTCTCTTCGTTATAGAGTTTTCTCTCGAACGCGAAAAGAAAAACCAGGTTTGGTCGATCGAAAAAAAAGTATCCTCGATTTTAGCGAAGTGACGAAATTTCGAAAACAGTGATAAATCATATTTTGCATTTTTCTCATCGAATGTTATGTTTTTCGGACAAACAACGGTGCTTTTCGGAATCAGCGTGAAATTTCCCATCGGACAGGCTCTTCAAACTTTACGAAATCGACCATTTTTTTTTTCTCGATCTCATAAACTTTGACCGTTAAATTCACGTTAATTTACTCAACGTTCTAATTTTGATTCGAGCATGTAGCGAGCGCGCGGGCCACTACAGCCAGCTAGTTACATATATACAACACACATATATCCTCGCATGACGCGAGTGTATACAACAACAACACGTACCTTGACGCTGGCGAGTCGCAGCGTGGGCGAGCCGGCGCTGCCGAGCTGAACGTTCATGTCCGCTGCGGACGGGCCGCCTCCTGCACGGGACGTGGGTGCCGTCCGACTTTTCAGCCACGAATTCGAGGACGGACTTCTACAGCCACCCACCACTCCGCCGCCGCCACCGCCGCCGCCTCCGCCGCCTGTGCCAGTGCCGCCGCCGTTCGAGCTGTCGCCTACCAACGGTTTATTCTGCAACGTGAAAATTCACGCTCTTTTATTATTATGCGTAGTCCCCGCGAGCGCGCGCGCGCGCGCGTCGGTCTATATAACCTAGCTTAGCGCGCGCCAGACTCACTGAGCCTCTCCCCCCTCTCTCTTACTCAATCCCTCTCTCTCTCTCTCTGCTTATTTCTCGCTTCTCCCTACACTCTGAGTCTCTCTCTCCCTCTCTCTCTCTCACACACTCACTCGGCTCGTTTGCGCGTTTACCAGCCGCGCGCGTATTATGCGACTCTCTCTCTTTCTCTCTCTTTCTGTCGCTTTGAGCCTCGCGAGCTGCGACCGACCGACCACTGTGCCGCCCGTGCAGTAACCGTCGGCGGCCGCCGCCGAGCCCGAGTTCTCTCGGCTTTCCGCGCGGACCGCATTCTTACGTTTCAAGAATCTCGCTTTTACGCTACGGGAATATATAGATATATAGATATATAGAAGCCTCTCTCTCTCTATATATATATAGGTATCGGCACGTCGCGGGGCGATCGAGATTCGTTCACAAATCTGGTTCGATGATCCTTGTTTATCGCTCCGCGCTCGCGCGTGCAATGCCAAGGCATCGCCGCCACTTTCCGAGCCCGCGGAGTCGCGATTTCGCGAACCCCGCGCGCGCGAGCGCAGGAGTCGCGCGGCGCGCGCTCGTTCACGTAATCCCGGAATAATTCAACGACTCGTGCGCGCGGGCCCGAGCGCCTTTTCGTTTGCTCTCGGCAGGGGAGTTGACTACGTTTTTTCTTTTTTTTTTTCCTCACGCAATTGAGAATATTCGCGAACGAAAGTTGGAACGCGGAATCGAGAGATTCGCGAAAAGAAGGAAAAGTTGTTGAAACCGGAATGGAAATAAATAAATTGTGTTTCAAACTTTTTTTTCTAATATGATAATAAATTGTTGTCATTATTATTGTTAACATCACCATTCTTACTATTATTTCCGTACTAGTAATAATAGGGATCATCAATCAGTTAATAAATGTTGGCATTATTATTATTAACATTACTATTGTTATTATTATTATTATTATTATTATTATTATTATAGTTTAAAATGAAATTCGATTAGATGTGGGTAAATCATGTGCACCCTTAATGAAGTCCTCGTTGGCCAGGATCGAGTAACATAATATCAGTGTTGATTATAATAATTTATGAACGCCCATTTATCGTCGGTTGTGAGCTCGCGTATATTCGCCCGAATTGAACTAATATATCATCCCCCCCATAAGACCGGCAAGAGGCCGACGCATTTATAGACGCATGACGCACGCACTTCCACGTAAATCCAGGATATGCAATATCCGCTCACGGCGCACGGGACGTGTGAATCCGTGCCCCGAGTATTCGGGCGCTCGGGGATGCGCGAAATTCCATCGTTGAATATCTCTCGCTGCTGAACGCCGCGCGCCGCAGCCGCGACGCGAAATACTCTCGGTGACTTCGCACGCGCGCGCCAATCTCCACCGGGCCAAAGGAATTCGCGATAAAATCGACAGTTTGGAATTTGTTTTTTATAATCACGTTTGTTTTTTTTTCTTTTTTTTTTTTGATAAAATCCATTTTTTTTCACGTCGGCTTGGAAAAATGTTTTGTGATGTAGTTTTTTTTTTCACGTTGTCTTGGAAACTTTTTTTGTAATGTAATTTTTTTTCGTGTTGTCTTGGAAACTTTTTTTGTAATGTAATTTTTATTCGTGTTGTCTTGGAAACTTTTTTTGTAATGTAATTTTTTTTCGTGTTGTCTTGGAAACTTTTTTTGTCATCTTGTTTCTTTCCGCGTTGGCTTGCAATTTTTTTCGTAATTTTGTTTTCTCCCGACTCCGCTAAAATAACCCCATTTCGCATCCGCAACACGGGCGGAAAATCGCTCATTTTTTACACCTGACTCACGCATGCGCAGTCCGGTTTCATTACCTCCCTAGGGAGGAAATCAGCTCATTCCTGCCCGCGCGGGAGTAATGGAAACCGTACTACGCATGCGTGTCGTCATTTGTCAAAAATGAGCTTATTTTCCGTCCTCGTTGCACACACGAAATGTGGTTATTTTTTTAGCGAAATCGGGAGAAAAGTATAGTACGTTACATGGGAGGAGTGCAACTTTTCACCTCATGTGAATTTCTGCCCTCGCTTCGCTCGGGCATCAAACTTCACACTCGGTGAAAAATTGCACTTTCCTCCCTTGTAACGTAATGTACTATTTTTGTTTCTTACGAAATTTAATTTTTGTTTTTTCTTTTTTTTTCGGGAGAAAAACGACTCTCGCGCGTTTCCAGCCCGGAGCCGTCGGTAACTGTGCATGTTTACTGCGGGGACCCCGAGTGTCGGATGAAACCCGCGTGCGATGGTCTCGCGGTGCCCGAGCTCTCGGGTCGAATTTATAATTAACACGAGAGCCAGTCGTAAATGGGACACCTAGTCGTACGGTATACGGATGGCTCCATGAAGCCGTATTACCGGGGAACAGGCGGTCGCGCGGACTCCGCGATGCGGTTGGCATTCTCAGCTGCGGATACTGTTAACTAAATTTGAGGTTTGCCTCCTCGCGTTGCGCTCATTGGCTCGCGTACTCGCGATCGAAATGCGTCGGCATAATCGGCCGTGGAATTGATAACCCGCGACTGACGGACGCGGCTGTCCCGAGTTTGTATATGGACGAAGTGCAATATGTTTTCGGAGATTAGGAAACTGCGGCTTCGCTGTAATAATTTTCCGCAGCTCAATACACATGACGTACATTTTGCGTATAATGATGTAGGGCAGCGTGGGGCAAGATGAGACGTGTAAGCGAAAAATGGTTTCATGACGATACCCGAAGTGCATTTATACTGCTTTTCATTTTAAAAAAAACTCGATTCCAATTATCGATTCTGAGAGTCGGCAAAAAATAATTAATTGTGGGGAAAAATGGCACTGAGTGCTACTGGACGTCATCAACGTTGATTGCACTGTGTCTCTAATTGAGGGTGAGGTACGGACGTACATTTTTCTAGAAGTGTTAATTGCATTCACGTTCAGTGGACGCATGATAGTATCTTGAAGAAAAAAAAGAAAAAAAAAACACAACAACAACACTTTTCTCTATATTTTAAACCATTCCTTTCAATTGTGTTCTAGAAACGCGAATTTTCAAAAATGTCCCATGTTGCCCCGTAAAATCGTCCGAAATAAAAGAAAACGACTGTCCCATTTTGCCCCGTTTTCCCCGACGTAATTTTAGTGCAAACGGAAATAAAATTTGTTCTTTAGCATAAAAAACACGGAAAACTAAATTTATCAATTTTTTTTTAAGAAACGATAAGTTGTAGATTTGGCACGTGAAATAAGTGGATCACTCGTGGGAGACGACTCGATGTGGCAAAAAATTATGTCCAAATACTCGTATATTTTAATCGCCTAATTTTTTATTTGTAAACAAACATGAAGTGGGCTTTTTGAAACTGTGTCACGCCCGCTTTACATATTTTTTAATATCACAGCAGACCTACAGTTGTTGTCCCAAGTCAACGCGTTTTCATTAAATATTTCAATAATTCAACTCACCGCACTCAACCTTGAATATTGCATTGAATCTCTCGCGCCCCCAAAATCCTGATTATTTTTCGCCGCGCGCGTCGAGTTTTGATGTAAAAAATCACGTCCACACGTCGCCGTGTTTACAGCGACAGTGACGACCGACGAGAATAAACGGGAATGAAACGCCGCTCTATTTGCCGGCGTGGAAAAATATTTTTCGTAATCATCAGTGCGGCGATCACTGTTATTTTTTTTTTTGCAAACCAGATGCTACGTATTTTGTTTCGCAGATAAAAAAAAAAAATGTCTCTTTCATATCCATATCAAATATTATATATTGCCAGGTTTCGCGTATTGAATTTACTTATTAAATAAATAAATAAATAAATACATAAATAAATAAACAATTTATTTTATTTAAAAAATTAATTAAATTCTCGTTGCTTCGGAAACGAAAAGGGAGCTCGACTGATTTACGTCGAGTAACGCGAATTCGCTGCCGAATACGCGGAAAGTTGGCGTTTAAACTATTTATGGAATTAGGACGAGGGATACGTAACGTTATAAGGCTCGACCAGTGTAACCAACCCGTCGGTTCGCCGTCGCGAGTGTCTGACTTCTCTGCGATTGGAGAACTTTCCGCGTCTGATGTACGAACGGAGGATCAAACGGCCGGCACGCTGCGCCCGATAGCGATTCGATAAACATCGATTTAATGGGAAACGAGGGAGCGAGCGCTGGGCGAACCGAACGGGATCCGAGAGAGAAAGAGGGAGAGAGGCGGAGTTTACGAAATTGGGTATCCACAAACTGGCCACGGTGCATTGACAAATGATCGAGAAACTAGTTTTCGGGAGCTAATCGCGGGATTCCGCATTACGCTCGAGAGCCACTCGGATCGCTGCGGGACTCGAGCAGGGAGAGGTTCGGGACTGTCTAACTTAACGAGGATGTTACAACGCAACCGAGAAATTGCAGCCGATCCTGGCTACCAGTGTCGGCCGTCAATTTGCTGGTTCATACGACTGTTTTTACGTTCGCATTAATCGTCGTGTCTTCGCGATTTAATTAAAACAGCCGCTCGCTATTTTTGTCAATTTTTCAAGTCACGACCTTTGAATCTCCTTTTTTGAACCCTGTTAAAAATCCTCACAAAAAAAGCTGCCTATTTTTTTTCTAAAGTTTAAAAATGTTTCCTACTATTAGTGAAACTTTATTATCAGATAGATTTACTTTAGGAAACAGCAAAATCTAGTCTCAGCATGTAAGAAGAGATTTGAAATAATTGAAGATCGAGAAATTGCGCGAGATTCAAGCACCTCGCCACAAATGCTTGAGAATATTTTTCGCGAATTTAAAGAAAAATCTTGAGAATTTTGTGGAATAAAAAAAGTCTTTGGATTACTAAATTGAAAGACTACTTTACTGTGTTAATAAACAAAATTAAATACACCGAAAAATTCCGTGCAAAAATGTCCCCGGAAACAATACCTTTAAAAAAAAAATCCTGCCTTAATATTCGTAGATGTCATTTGTCTAAATTTAATGACATTATAGTAATTTATCCCACGTGTTTCATCTATCGCGACAGAAGTGGCCGAATTTTATTATTTACATATTCTTCAATGACTATCGTGTATGAGATATTTTCCGTACAGAGCATATTTTACAATTTTAGAATATCGGCCCATTATTTGTAACGGAAAAAATGTCTGCGGGTTTTTCTGTAACGAAATTATTTCAGTCGAGCATTTTTTGTGTCTAGAATATTAATGAATGCGATGCAATTGCGCGAGACATTTTTGGGGGATTTTTCGGTTTGTAATCAAATGACATGGTTCGAAAAATTAAGTCCAAGCTGTACAGCGTTTTTTCTTCTCTCGAAAATGTCGCGATATCCACGCTCAAGACCGCCTGAAAAAAAAAAAAAAAAAAAAAAAAACTGTGTCTTACCCAGGCGTTTCGTTGCTCCTCCTGCTTGTCCTTATTGCGATAGACGGGCGACGACTGCGGCGTTATCACATCTTGGAGTATCGGCTGGCGTTGCAGCTGCGCCACGTACGCCATGCGAAACGCATTACCGACGATAGTGTTCAATTCCTCTGCCTGCGAACAGAGAGGTGGAGAGAAAATTCGTTTAGATAAAAGCGATTAATCGAACGGTGTTGGGGCTGAGAATGGTGGTCGGGGGGGGGGGGGGGGGGTGGGAGGAGAAATGCTGCATCCGGGAAACGCGGGCCACGCGAAAGTTTATAATGGCGTATAGCGCACGGTTCGAATCCGGGGCGCAGCGCGCGCTGCGGACCCAGAAGCGCTTCGAATAATTTTCGATTAATCAAGCGCGTTTAGCAGATCAAAGCCGCGCGCGCTCGCCGCCCGGCGGAGCCTTCGAATCTGTCGTCCGACCGCGCGCGCGCCTAGTCCGTTCGATTTATCGGATTTCCCGCACAGTGAGTGGTGATTCGATACCGACGCGGCGCGCGCGATGGTCCGACGACAGAGAGAAAGCCCGCGAGCTCCCAAACGATATATATATATATATATATATATTGTACACATACGTATGTATAACGACCTATTGTGCGTATCAGTATATACGTGTTTATATATATAGGTACAAAGGAATCTGCCATTCGTTCCGTCTACACGGAAAAGAAGAATTAGCTGACACAACCAAGAAATTAGTTGGCACAACCAATGGATTATTCTAATTCCCTTACAACTCGGATTAGTTGTGGCAACCAACAGGAATTGGTTGCACGAACAAAGTTTCATTGGTAGATGCCCTGTTAGTTGCGGCAACCAAACGAATGGTTCATACAACTATTCGAGTAGCCAGGAGCACAAGTTCCGGTTACTTGTCCATACCAGCCGTGTCATTGCTTTTCGAAATAGAATTGCACTACTTGTAATATCGTTATGTCAAATTAACGCGAATCGCTTCACGAACGTCGCAATTAAAGCTTTAACAATATCGTCTTTAGGTTATGTACAGATGCGACTCGCGCCTTGAGCGCCACAATCGTAACTTTAATAATATCGTTTCTAGATTATGTAGAACAAATCGTGAATAGTTACCACAACCATTCGAAGTGGTTGCGGCAATAAATGTGTAAGTTGCTGCAACTAATCGCAAAATACTGAAGTACAGCAATGCGAATGATTAGCTGGCACAACCAAACTGTTTTTTCCGTGTATTTAGCCGGTAGCTCCCGTTCGTTTTATCCCACTAAAAAATCTGACCCACATGCATTTTCTCGCATTTTGTCTTTTGTCCCACCAGCGAACGGCGACGACCGCGAACGAAACTCCGCGCAAAGTAATTTCTCATCCGCAGGCTTTGGTCCAATTGGGCTCGGAAAACCCGGGGGCTCGCAAAGTACTCTCGTCTCGAAATGTTGACGGATGTATATGAGAAAACGGGTAATTAATTTCTGTGAACCAATTTGTCCGACAGCCGTCTATTGAACGTTTGTTTTGTAAATGTAACAATTTTCGTTTGTCGCATGTTTCATCGATTCACTTGAATCATTTGTTGGATTACTTTTTTCGTTTAATTGCGCAAATGATTTAATTTTTTAATGAAAAAAATGAATGAGCTGGTAAATAAAAAAATAAATAAATAATAAAAATGCACATTTGCTCGCACAAATATTTTCCGCCGTGTCTTGTTTGGGAATCAATAGCAACGATCCGTCTCGTTGAAAAAAAAAAAAAAAAAAAAAAAAAAAAAAAAAAAAAAAAAAGTCTACCCAAACGAGCCGTTTTTTCGTAAAAATTCACCCGCATCTCAAGCCCATACACTCATAGAAAAATATAGTAGAATAGTTGGTCGAACTACACCGTTATAATTCGCAGGAGGAACGATCATATCGATTGTTTCTGGATACTATGTATTTGATTAGTTCAGCTATTGTAACGTTTGCAGCAATTATTTTTTCTCATTGTCGTAACTATAAAATATTAACGTTACCCCTGGGAATTATACTGTATAGTAAAAATATAGTATTGTTGTTTCAACCATGTGTTTTTCTCTCAGTATACAAGACGTCGTCGTTGCTCCCAGTCTCTATGTTACCGCGAAACGGGAGTCGGATCGGAGGATACGCGGGTGAATCCGCAATTTATCCGTCAGAGCTGCGCCGGCTGCGGAATCTCCGGGTAGCCGCGCGGCGGTGCCCAGGGTCGAAACGCGAGAGGCCCCGCGTTATGTGCATCGCGTGTAACGCGCGGGGCTCCTGTAGTTCGGTAAATAGCCGCGTGTACATGCATCAAGGACACACAGACGAGACGGAGACGGGAAGGGAGCTGCGAGACAGAAGCGGGAGAGACGTAGGAACGAAGAGCGAGCGAGTAGCGGCCGAGCGTATCGGTTTGTACAGAGACGTCGCTGCTGCTGCCGTCGCTGCTGCTGCCGTCGCTGCAGCGGGAATAACGCGTGGCTGGCGCGCGGCGAAAACGCCGCGCGCGAGATGAGAAAGAGACGAGGCGGAGAACGAGGAGTCTGGTGCATCCGATATGTATTCCACTGCGGTCTGCGCTTGGCTAAGCCGGATATCCGAAATGGGAAGCTGGCCGCCCCTTTATATAGGATAGCGGGGCAAAATGGCACGCGTGAGCGAAAAATGAGCCTTACGACGACGTCGAAAGTGCATTTCTGCTGCTTCTCACCCAAAAAGTCGATTGTAATCGATGACTTTGAGAGCGGGCAAAAAAGAAAAAATTCTGGGGCAAAATGGGACGCTGCCCAAATTTGGCAATGTACGGTTTAGGACACTGAGTGTTACTCGTCGTCAGCGTGGACTGCATTGTGACCCTAGCTGAGGGTGGAAAGTAGGTTTGAAAAAAAAAAAAAAAAAAAAAAAAAATTCTATGTATTTTCAATGACCTCATCGAATTGGGTTCTAGAATCGCAATTTTCGAAAAATGATGACCTGTCCCATTTTGCTCTGTAAAACCGTCGGAAATGAAAAAATTGACTGTCCCATTTTGCCCCAGCGTCCCATTTTGCCCCGTGAAACCATCCCAAATAAAAAAAATTATTGGCCCATTTTGCCCCAGCATCCCATTTAGCCCCGTAAAGCCATCCCAAATTAAAAAAATGATTGGCCCATTTTGCCCCGGCGTCCCATTTTGCCCCGTGTTGCCGTATCTGTAACGTCGGGCAGCAGCGGCAGCAGCTACGCGGTAGACGCGTTTTCCTGTCCACGTGAGCGTGTCCGACACTCGCCGCGAGGAGCCAGCTCGCCGGCTGCTACTTCGCGGTGCGGCATCCGCTGGCCCGAGCGATGCCAGTCAACGAATATTTCCACGGAATAGTCGGCGCCGCGCTCGGTCTGCATCGAGTCGCAGACATCCTGAGGCCCGCGGAGTCAACGCTTATCCGACGCTGCACCTCGTTTTCTCTCATGTGGCGCGCGGCGATACATTCGGGACCCGTACGCCGAGGCGCAGGAGACTCCGGTACTCGGGATCAGTCGTGGATTTGGCGGATCGCTTAACGTCTGGTTGAAATCGTGAACACTTTTTTTCTGCCTCTTTTCTAGCCCGCGGAGAAATCGCGGGTGGTGTCGCGGCTGTAAGCGACAGGTATTCAGTTTCGTGATTTGATCGATTTTTTCCAATATAGTTTTGATGTATTTGAAGAATGTTATAAAATATTATTATTTTATTTGTTATCGTTATTTCAATTTTTTCTGATTATTTTATTTCTTATCGTTATTTCGATTTTGTCTGATTATTTTATTCGTGATCGTTATTTCGATTTTTTCTGATTATTTTATTTGTTACCGTTATTTCGATTTTGTCTGATTATTTTATTCGTGATCGTTATTTCGATTTTTTCTGATTATTTTATTTGTTATCATTATTTCGATTTCTTCTGATTATTTTATTTGTTATCAACTATTTTGTTTTATTGTTATCATCTCATTTCGAGATTTTCGATCTGCTGTTTGCAGTAAGAAAAGCAGCTTTTTCGTGCGATTTGCACTATACTATGTCGCATACCGATTTTTTTATTCCCGAATAAATACGAGTTCATTCAACTTATACTCAAACAACAATACAAAAAGTCGAAAACGACGGTAAAAAGAATCACTCGTGTGCACCGTGATCGATAGTCGTTCCTCAACGCGAGTCGCCGCGCGATATTTTCGGGTACAAAAACAGCTTTTTCTTCCACGTCTTCCCGATCCTCTCGTCACGTATAACGACAGGCCTAACGACGACGTTAGGGCAAAAAAAGACGTGGTAAAAATCAACGACAAATTTTCGTGAAAATCGGCTGTCGGCCCCAGAGGCTCTTCGAGCCCAGAGAGAGAGAGAGAAAGAAAGAGAAAAGTTTAGCCCATAGGGTAAACGGATGCGTCGAAACGGGGACTGCGTCATTTGACTTTTCAAACAAGAGGCACGATGAATGGATCGGGCGAGGCCTCGGAGGGGAAATAGCGTCACACACGACGGGACGAACTGTCCGCGCGCGCGCGCGCGTCGCTCTGTCTTTTGTCTTCGCCACTGCGAACCGCTGAAACCCGATCGGTTGCGCCGCCGCCTCGGGGACGCTCGCGACCTCTGTGTGCGCGATGGTGTGGGATATACGCGCCTCGAACGGAGAATCCTCGCCGGCGCGATGCGACGCTGACGGAGCTGCATGCGGCCAGAGCCGTCGCACAGTCACGCGTGGATCTGCTGATGCCGCTCCCGACCCTCACTATTTGTGTCGACTATCGTCCCCATCCTCGTCTTTCTTCCATCGCGCCGTTTTTTTTTTGGCATTTCGTTATTTTTCCTCGCAGTTCATTTCTCTTTTTCCGATACCGATTTTTTTGTTTTTTTTTCCCGCACTTTTTTTTCTACAACGTTCTGTTCTTTTTTTTCGCTTTTCGTTATTTTTCCTCGCAGTTCATTTCTCTTTTTCCGATACCGATTTTTTTGTTTTTTTTCCCGCACTTTTTTTTCTACAATGTTCTGTTCTTTTTTTCGCTTTTCGTTATTTTTCCTCGCAGTTCATTTCTCTTTTTCCGATACCGATTTTTTTGTTTTTTTTTTCCGCTTTTTCTTCTACAATGTTCTGTTCTTTTTTTCGCTTTTCGTTATTTTTCCTCGCAGTTCATTTTTCTTTTTTCGATACCGATTTTTTGGTTTTTTTCCGCACTTTTTCTTCTACAATGTTCTGTTCTTTTTTTCGCTTTTCGTTATTTTTCCTCGCAGTTCATTTTTCTTTTTTCGATACCGATTTTTTGGTTTCTTTCCCCTTTTTCTTCTACAATGTTCTCTTCTTTTTGCTTCCTCATAGAGGAAGCCTTGTTTTCGTGAAAATTTTTTTTTTCGAGATTTTCATGTCAGTACACTCAGCATGGTCCAAAACGTCGAGAAAAGTGGTTTGTGCGAAATGTCTGTATGTGTGTGTGTGTGTGTGTGTGTGTGTGTGTGTATGTGTGTGTGTGTGTATGTATGTGCACGTTTTTTTGTTTACACGATAACTGCTGTAATTTTTTAAGAATGTTCTTCAAATTTGGCACGCACGTTCGCTATCATAAAATACTGTATGGGATTGTATTTGGCGCGAATCGGTTAGGAAATTCAGATTTTACAGCATTTTGAAAATTTGGCAAAAATCGTTTTCGCGATATAACTTCCGCAAATTGAGAGATATCGGGATGAAATTCTGTACGACAATAGACCACCTTAAAACCATGACTTGTATCAAATTTGGCGAAAATCGGTAAAGCAGTTCTCATGTTATTGCAAATTCATTATTTTTTCAAATGTCTGTAAGTACTATAGCTCCTGTAAATTATGAGACATCCGATTGCAATTTCGAACATGTCATTACGTTCATTGATTATTATCGATGAGTTTCGTCGAGGAAACTGCCATTGTGTCGGTAAATTTGGATTTTGCTGCATGAAAAACAAAAAAAAGCCGGCACCCAAAAAAAAATCGGAAAAAAATTTTTGCAGAATTTTCTCAAATTTGATTCACGTATGGACAAGCATGGACCACGTTTCGAGTACAAATTTGACGCGGATCTGAAAAGCCGTTCAAATTTTATGGCATTTAGAACATTTTGAAAAATCTCGTTATCACGCTGGATCATGCAAATTACAAGGTACCGGCTTCTAATTTGGTCCACACATTCACTATCATGAACCAAGGGTTGGGTACAAATTTGAGGGAAATCGGTTCGGTGGTTAAAATCTTACATTTTTATTTATTAAAAAAAAACAGCCGAAAAAACCTGCAAAGTAGAACCTTGCAAATTGCTTCCTCAGTATTCTACACTTTTGACGATGCTTCCTCTATGAGGAAGCCAAAATTGATCAACATACTTCCTCATAGAGGTAGCATCGTCAAAAGTGTAGAATACTGAGGAAGCAATTTGCAAGGTTCTACTTTGCAGGTTTTTTCGCTTTTCGTTATTTTTCCTCGCAGTCCATTTCTCTTTTTTCGATGCCGATTTTTTGTTTTTTCCTACTTTTTTTCTACAACGTTCTTTTAATTACCGATTTTTTTGCGATATGGATTGTTTTTTGTTTAAAAAAAATCAGGTAGAAAAATTAGTTTTAATTAGCGCAGATTTTTTTTGTTTAATTAATTAATTTCGCGGGCGGAATGTTCGACGTTGCGGAGTTTCGGTTGAAATTTCGTGGAATGTATGGAGAATCGAAAACGCGAATTAAATTACACCGAGCTCGCGATACGGAGTGTCGATAACGAGGTAAATACGGGACGTTCGTCGAAATTGTTGGAGCCGATGACCAAAATTGACGGGGAGATTCGGCGAGTCCCCGCGGATCTCGCGGCGGCCGCCGGTTGCAGTCGCGCCCGGTGCGAGATTTTCATAATTAGCCGGGATATTGAAATCGAAATTAGCGAAGCCTCGACGAATATATTAGCGCATTTAATATATCCACCGAGGAATTATAATTGGACGCGGCGCAGTTGACTCCCTCGTGGAAAACTTGGGAGAGCCGCCGAGTGGTATATCGAATCGAGGAACCGAGCTTAAAAGGGGGAAGGCGAATGAGAATAAGAGAAAAAAAAGAAAAAAAAAATGAAAAAAAATCGAAGGAAAATACCGGGTAATCCGGAGTCTCGAAAGTATTTAACGGCCTTCCCGGACTTCGCGCGATGAGAATTTAAGGGCCACCGCTAGCTATTTTACCGCACCGGCGGGATAAAGTGATTTACCTCGGTCTCGCCCAATCAAACGAAGATTTTCGCTGATCCTCCGGAAGTCGTGCGGACTCGACACGGGGCGACCGGCCGGCTCCGCGCTCTAATTACTCCGCGCCGCGAGCTCCTCGCGATCACCCCGCGCGAATGCTAATAAATGCCCCCGGCCTTTTAATTGAACGAAAAGTACGCGCTTTCGCGTATTCCGGTCACGAGCGCGATTCGACATTCCGCGCCGGGCGTCACGCGACCTCTCGGCCTTCGACGACCTTTTGCTCTACGCACTCGTTCAATTCGCGGCCGACCCGAATTGCTGTTTGATTGCCAAATTGTTCGGCAGCCGCACAGAGAGGACGGGAGGAAGAGGGACGAACGATTCTTTGTGAAAATTAAAAAGACGGGAAAGCGAGAAAGTTAACAGAGCTGCTTTGGAATATTGGATTTTCGGGACGCGAAAAATTGGTAAATTTACATCTTGTTAATCGCGATTGTCTAAATGATTTTTTTTTTTTTCGTTAAGAAAAGCGTATATTGATCTTCGCGAAGCTGGAAATTGAAAACAAATACGAGACTGCGTGAGATCCAATTTGGTCGTTTTTTTAAATTAATTTTAAGACGTTTTGAAGTTAAAATTTTTAAAAATATTAATACGAGCGTCTTACGTTGATAGTAAATTGTGGATATTAAATAATTTTCAAAATCTTAAACGGAAATTAAAAACAAATACGAGACTGCGTGAGATCCAATTTGGTCGTTTTTTTAAATTAATTTTAAGACGTTTCGAAGTTAAAATTAAAAAAATATTAATACGAGCATCTTACGTTGATAGTAAATTGTGGATATTAAATAATTTTCAAAAGCTTAAACGCGGATCTTGTAATTTTAGTAGCAATTCAGTGACAACGACTTTTACTAAGCGTTCGCGTCACCTCATCCTCTTTAAAACATGTATGTTAAATCCTCGAGAGCTTTATTTATAATGGCCTTTAATGACCGTAATACATTTCATACGAAGCGCCCATATGCAGATGCTCGAGCCATTTAAATATACCTAACGTAACACAACGCAAATAAACACAAAGCTGCACCGAAACGCGGCACAGAGAGGCGAGTAAGACCATACAAGTTGAATGGGCCGCCCGAGCCGAGCTTAGAGCGCCGTAATTTATGGTTTCACCGAGATATATCACGCGGCTTCGTAATCATACTATTTACTACGCGCGCAATTAGCATATTTTACATGGAATAATAATCAAGCGACTTCCCGACGGCGACTGCTGTCCCGGGTTTCCCGGGACGGCAACACAAAAATCTCCGTGTTACCGTTCGTCGAGTGGATGGCAATTAGTATTCAATTATGTTCGCTAAAAAAATGGTGGCGTCCTCCGACATCGTCTTCCCGGATTTCCCGGGAATACACCGCAAAAATCTTTGTTTTACGGTTCGTCGAATAGATGGCAATTAGTATTTAATTATGTTCGCTGAAAAAATGTTGTCGTCCTCCGACATCGTTTTTCCGGAGCTTCGGGCACCACACCACAAAAATGTCTGTCTTTCCGTTTGTCAGATTGATGCAATTAGTATTCGATTCTGTTCGCTAAAAAAATTGTGTCGGCCTCCGACGTCGTCTTTCCGGATTTCCCGGGAATACACCACAAAAATCTTTGTTTTACGGTTCGTCGAATAGATGGCAATTAGTATTTAATTATGTTCGCTGAAAAAATGTTGTCGTCCTCCGACATCGTTTTTCCGGAGCTTCCGGCACCACACCACAAAAATGTCTGACTTTCCGTTTGTCAGATTGATGCAATTAGTATTCAATTATGTTCGCTAAAAAAATTGTGTCGTCCTCTGACGTCGTCTTCCCGGATTTCCCGGGAATACACCACAAAAATCTTTGTTTTACGGTTCGTCGAATAGATGGCAATTAGTATTAAATTATGTTCGCTGAAAAAATGTTGTCGTCCTCCGACATCCTTTTTCCGGAGCTTCCGGCACAACACCACAAAAATGTCTGTGTCACCGTTCGTCACATTGATACATTTAATATTCTCAACTATATTCGCTAAAAAAATTGTGTCGTCTTCCGAAGTCGTTTTTCCGTGTTTCCCGGGACTACACCACAAAAATCTTTGTACTACCGTTCGTCAGATTGATGCAATTAGTATTTAATTATGTTGGCTAAAAAAATTGTGTCCACCGATATCATTTTTCCGAATTTCCCGGCGCCACACCACAAAAATCTTCGTTTTACGGTTCGTCGAATAGATGACAATTAGTATTTAATTATGTTCGCTGAAAAAATGTTGTCGTCCCCCGACATCGTTTTTCTGGAGCTCCCGGCACCACACCACAAAAATGTCTGTATTTCCATTCGCCAGATTGATGCAAATAGTATTCAATAATGTTCGCTAAAAAAATGTGTCGTCCTCAGATGTCATTTTTCCGGGTTCCCCGGGAATACACCACAAAAATCTTTGTATTACGGTCCGTCGAGTCGATGGCAATTAGTATTCAATTATGTTCGCTAAAAAATTGTGTCGTCCTCCGACGTCGTTTTTCCGGGTTTCCCCGGACTACACCACAAAAATCTTTGTCTTATCGTTCGTTGAGTGAATGGCAATTCATATTCAGTTATGTTTGCTAAAAAAGTGTGTCGTCCGCCGGCATCGTTTTTCCAGGTTTCTCGGTACCACACCACAAACACCTGAGTTACCGGTCGTCGAGTGGAAGCTATTAGGTTCGCTGAAAAAATGATGCGGTCCTCCGCCGTCGTTTTCCCGCTATGTGGTTATGCCACAAGATTACAGCAGTTTCCGGTAAACTCACGCCGAGTCACGTGGAAAAATGGTGTAAACAAAATCGTGGTGTAATTTGCAGACATAAAATCTTGAAACTTCCGAAAGAAAAGTTTATAAGTGAAATATTATTTTCTCTTTTTAACTAATCGTAGAATATAAATTGTGCCACATTAACCAATTTAGCTTCGCAAGAAAATTCTCTCGATATTCTCTGAAGTGATAAAATGTGACGCGACTAATTCTCGCGACTCCAACGCGACATAAATTTCGCCGCGAGTGTGCAAATCGTCGGGAAGCAAAAACCGCGTTTCTGGTGCGTCGCGATTTAATTCCATCTACGACGACCCGTGAATTTCGTTCCTACGAGGTCGCGAATTAATTACGTATTCCTGCGTCTGATAAATTATTAATTGCCGGACGTTGCGCGTAGGCACATTGCCGGCGTCGCGAAAGTCGTCGGGGGCGTTCGTGTGATATATTTGTCGGGCTTTCGAGGGAACGGGCGGACTTGCAGCTCGCCGTGGCGACGATAAAAAGGTGGCAAGCCTTCTCGACGATAATGAAGATTGGTCGTTCCATTGTCGGAGTGGGCGAGGCACGTAATGTCAGAGACGAGCAGGTAACGCAGCCGCTTCGCTCGTCTTCCTTCAATCGCTTTCACCTCCCCCACGAGCGTTATTTGTATTATTCGTTGTCCCACTTTGCCGTCCTGGCTAATTCACGAGATAATCGTTCCTGCCTAAAACGGTTACACGATTATTTTCTCCTTAACTTTCGAGCATTGAGCTCGAACTTTTTTCACTGTTAAATTTTGTATTATTATTATTTTACGAGCTACAGCAATCGTGATTTATTGACAATATGTGCATAATAAACTTTCTCTGTACATTTGTATATTATTATAATTTCTAATTTCCTAATTTGTATATTGCTAATTGGCTACCAATCGCAGTCCTTCAGCTTTACATTGCTATTTATTTTTTAACGGCAAAAAAGCTTCAAATTTGAGGTAATAAAATATATTAAACAAGGTAAGAATTATTTTGACTATTTTCTCACTGTTAAATTTTGTATTATTATTATTTTACGAGCTACAGCGATCGTGATTTATTGACAATATGTGCATAATAAACTTTCTCTGTACATTTGTATATTATTATAATTTCTAATTTCCTAATTTGTACATTGCTAATTGGCTACCAATCGCAGTCCTTCAGCTTTACATTGTTATTTATTTTTTAACGACAAAAAAAGCTTCAAATTTGAGGCAATAAAATATATTAAACAAGGTAAGAATTATTTTGACTATTTTCTATCGAATAAAAATACAAATCCAATGCAAAATATCAAATGTAAAAAAATGACCTGCAATGAAGTAAAATAAAAGTAACAAAAACACGCTGCCAAAAAGAAGTTGCTTATTTTCTTATTATTATTAAAGCAGCGTCCGTCGTCAGGAGGACAAGTCGCATCGAGGAGAAAAGCCCGAGTCGAGGGTGAACGAGTCGAGGTAAACGTCTTGGTCGACGTTCCCCTGCATTATTACGCACTCGTCGAGGTTTCTTCCTCTCCACGCGAGAGAAATAAAAACGATTCGTACGGCGGTTGAAGAAAAAAAAAAAGAAAAAAAGAAAAAGAAAAGGGCGTGGATAGAAAAAGAGGGGGAAGATAGAAACGGTGCGTGTTTGCACGCGGGTCGTCCGCAATCAAATGTGCGTCGTGCTTCCGTCGCCCCACCCTATGAATGTCTGCAGGTATAGCGCACAGGTAAATACAGACCAGGGTCCGACGGTGTGTGCGTTCGCGTGCGTCGGGAGCTCGGTAGGACCTTTCTAAATGCAGACACGCGCGGCAGCCGGAGCGAGCCAAGGGCCAAGGGCCGCTACATGAGTGCTTATTACACATTCAGGGCTCCGGCATTTGAGCCCTCGGGGCAAAGTGCACCGGGCTAGTGCGGACTACGGGCGCCCTTTGCTCCCCTCCCCCACCATCCCCAACCGTTTTCTCTGGAAAAGGGCTCGTTCCTTCCTCATGATGCACGCGGCATATTGCAGATTTCACCTATGATTTTCGCGAGCGCTGCTTTTGCTCGAAAGCTCACGAGGGTTGAGGAAAATTTGTCGGTTAATCGGTAGGTCTTTAAACTCGTTGAATGTAAAACGGTGATTTATAGATTTTGGATACCGCGTAATATATTTTTAATATTCTTAATCGTGAATTGAGAGAATAGTTTTGGTTTATTTTGGTAAAATTATTATTTTTTATTTATTATATATTGTTCAATTTGGTATTCATTTTTTTCATTCAGGGCTCCGGCATTTGAGCCCTCGGGGCAAAGTGCACCGGGCTAGTGCGGACTACGGGCGCCCTTTGCTCCCCTCCCCCACCCTCCCCAACCGTTTTCTCTGGAAAAGGGCTCCTTCCTTCCTCATGATGCACGCAGCGTATTGCAGATTTCACCTATGATTTTCGCGAGCGCTGCTTTTGCTCAAAAGCTCACAAGGGTTGAGGCATTTTTTTTGGTTAATCGGAAGGTCTTTAAACTCGTGGAGTGTAAAACGGTAATTTATAGATTTTGAATACCGCGTAATATATTTTTACTATTCTTAATTGTGAAATGAGAGAATAGTTTTGGTTTATTTTTGTGAAATGATTATTTTTTATTTATTTATTTTGTTAAGGTATTCATTTTTTATCAATCAGACTGTTTGTTTCAAAATTTCGTGAAGCATTTTAATCAGTGCAGAGTTAAATTTTCAGAAGCAATTCCAGTTGTCTGTTTTGCCCCATACGACCACTTTGCCCGTCTTTCCTGTTTCGCTCGGGTTAATTAAATAAAAAATGTAAACAGGAAGAGAAATTGAAGTAAATCAAAACTCTTGAGACGTGTATCGATTTCTCAAGTAAACAAGTCTATATCGGTATATTATTGATAAGACGTCGCCTGAAAAAGGAAGAAAATTGTTGACACGTCTCCGGCTACGAGAAACGCAAACGTCGATCGACTCGAATGACACACGCGATATTCTCTCGCGTCTTCTGCGCCCGACAAAATTTATTTCTTCGTTTATACTTTCGCGGTGAGCTTCCCGCTCGCTGCTAGATGTTTCTCACGTTGACCGCGGTCCGGGCGGCAGGTGAGCTGCATAGCGACGATGGACAACACCGTATATACCGACTCACACATCTCCTTAGCTTTCCACCGAGCTGAAGCGAGGCGAAGTAACAGAGACTATTCTTTTATTAAGCATCGATGCATAATACAAGACATTTCTTGTTGATCAGACCATTTTTTTGTGTCCCACTCAAATATTTTTTCTAATTACCCAAATTTTGTCAACATTTTAGCGCATCTCCTATAATTTTTTTTCAAATTTATTCCCAAAAATGCAGTCACGTATTTCCTTCTATTATCAACCAATACAAAAAAAATTCTAATAATAATTGTAAATATAAAAATAACCCTGTCGACAAATAAAATCGAAATTAAATTTCAAACGCAACCTGTTGCACGTACAGAGCTTAAAAAACGTACATTTTCCATTCAAACTATTGTATTATATTGTATTACATTCATTACATTATATTGAAACTCGAAACCAATAACCAAAAAATACAAAATAAAAAATAAAATTACACGAGTAGCGATGAAATCCGTGCGCAAAAAGGTGGCTAAATTGACGCCGAATGCCTCGCGGATGCCTCGAGGCTCGATAAGAGTGCGTCGAATGGCATCGCTCGCTCGTATAATTTCACGGTTTGCGGTGTTGAGGTCAAGCCGGACGGTTCCACGAGGATCGAGATATTTCAATTACGCCCCAGATGGAACGGCACCGGCAGCCGCATCACCGGATCTCGGGGCCGTGGCGCGGACTCCGCGCGGCGTCGCTGAGGCCCGGTCGGTCAGCCTCGTCTCCCGCGTCTGGCCAGGCTTATAACGTTCGCCGGACACGGAAGGCGGATATATACAGTGCGGGGGCCTCTCCAGGGCGCTGTAATTGCTCAACGGTTGGACCGGACAATACGACGTCTCGTGGCTCGCTCGCCGAGTCATAACATCGCCTTGGGTACATAGAGCCCGGTCGTACTGCAGTATCTACATGCCGAACGACCGCACCGAGAGGGTCGCGACTAACCCGCACGACAACCGGGCCAAACCGCCAAGACGCCGGACCCCGTCGTCCAGAACTTTGGGAATATCGAGCGCGGCGGCCGGGATGCCTCGTGAATATTCCTCGGGGTGATGCGATACACCCTCCTCCTGTGTTTCACGACTCTCTAAAAACCATCAAGCGTGTCACACTGTTAAAAATGTGGTATTAAAAACTATGGACCTATAAAGACCGTGTCTATATAGGTTCACACCAATCACGGTGATAACTAGTAGTGTTAAGGGAGTGTGAAACACCGACGTTGCACATCAAAAGTTCGGAACTGCCGTTTTTCGCGAATTATGAACGGATCGAAGCAAAAATTGAAATACAGACGCCAGTAATGTGAATCTCGTCAATGAATTAGTCAGAATTTTGATTAAAAAAAATTACATATCACTTACCCGTAGAGGGAATCTGTAATGAAAAAATCGAATTTTTTATTACAGATTCCCTCTGCGGGTATGTGATCTGTAATTTTTGAATTACAGATTACTGAATTGAATTTTGATTTAAAAAAATTACAGATCACTTACCCGCAGAGGGAATCTGTAATGAAAAATTCGATTTCTTTTCTCAATTTTTCGATAAAAACTGAGAAAAAAATCGAATTTTTCATTCGATGAAAAAATCAAGAAACCAGGAACTGGTAGGAACTGGACATTGATTTGACTACAGTTGTTTTTGGCAGCCCGCAATCCACGGTTTTATTGAATCGATGATATTTTTTTTTCGTGCACGCTTTAAGCGTGTTGGCATTTATATTGTAAATTATATTTGAAAGGAACACGCTTAAAGTGTGTAAAAAGCTCGTCATAATGTAAAAGATAGGAGAAACGTATGACACACTTGCAACACAGTTGGTTTCGATGTGCGGAAAAGGGAATTTCGAAGTTGTCCAAAAATGGTAAGAATTTAGTGGCAAAATTGTAAAAATGAAATGCCATGAGTGGAACATTTTGTCGGGATAAAAAAATACCGACCAAGCGAGAACGAAAAGCGAAACGTTTTTATGAGTCATCTATTTTTTTATAATTTTGTTTTAACTTTTATGTATACTTAGAATACTTTTTATAGTTACTCAGATATTCACAATTAGCGAAGAAAAAAAATCGTCGCGATAATAATTCACAAAAAAGGTGTTAAAGATTCTTCGTTAAAAAAATTGGTCATCAGAATTACTTTAAAAAAAGTATTAAAAACTCGATCTGACCAGCGTCCATCCACGAGTCCACCGGACGTAGCGATTCAGTGAATCGCACACAATTGGCGCAACGAATCAATCGCAACCTTTTTTTTTCATTATTCGTTTCCACGCGGAATGTACAAAGCCGTCAGTTCGGAGGTCACGGTTGTTGTTATTCCGATGAAAAACGATATCGCTTTCGATGCTCCGTCGATTCCGTCCATGGAAAATGGAGCAAAAATTCGCGAGAGAGTCGAAAAAAAAAGAAAAATCCAGGTATCGAACTCGCCGCGTATATTGACAACGCCGAGAGCCTCGCGCTCGGCCTCGCGAGCTTTGTGTGCGCGTAGCGCGCAAACACGATACCGACTCGTTCCCTTCGTCGGCGTTTTATATATACATTCATGGTTTTCCGGTAAATCGCCGTCGACGTGAAGCACTCGTGAGTCGTGTTCGACGTTCTCCCCCCTCCCCCTCGATCCCCCCGTACACATCGTTTTATTTCCAAAGCCGAATGTCGATTAGTGGGTCAATTGGCCGTATCCGATTTTACGTGAATAAAAATAAAAATAGAGCGAGCGGAGCGGACGAAACGGAAGCGACTGAGACGATAAAACGCAGCGAGGGAAGACAACGAGTTGGACTTTTCTCCGACTTCCCCGGAACGGCCGCCGCGTGGGCAAATATTTTTTTATTTTTTGGTCGTGATTCGAGAGAATATTTATTTTTGGGACGTAGCCATTTTGGTTTTTTTTTATGGTCTGATGAATAACCTGAGTGACTGTCCGTAATTTTTTTTAATTTTCTTTGGATATATATATTTTTTTTAATCAGACTTTTTGGTCCAGAATTTAGTGCAGATTTTTAATTATAGAGCAGAGTCAAATTTTAAGAAGCCATTTAATTTGTTTATTTTGCCCCTGATATGATCCTTTGCCCGTCTCTTCTGTTTCGCAAAGCCCGGCCGAATGTCGATTAGTGGGTCAATTGGGCGTATCCGATTTTACTTGGAAAAAAAAACGAATAGAGCGAGCGGAGCGAACGAGACGAGTGCGGAAGCGACCGAGACGATAAAGCGGAGCGAGGGAAGATACCGGGTTGGACTTTCCTCCGACTTCCCCGGAACGACCTCGCCCCGAGTCGCACTCAAAGTGCAGACCGTCCCCCGGGAGTCGAGGACCTGCTTCGGGATAATCAAGTTCTGTTGGGGAAAGCGTAACAAAAAAGAAGGAGCGAGAGAGAGAGATGAGGAAGAAACCCCGAGGAAATTGCATTAACCTTACGTCGAGAACATTTTATCATCGTACACTACGGACGATATTATTTTCATGTTTTAGAGTAAACGTCGGAGTGAGTGAGATTGCTATTACGACGTAATTTTATCGGCCCCCGACACAGATTTTTTTCCCACTGTTTCCCTTCGGTGTTTTTCATTTACCTTAAATCGTTTGTTATTTCGCATGAACTTAACAAAAAAAAAAAAAATGTCTCGCAATGTTTTTGCCTTGTTTGCAGATTTTGCATTTGCACCAACTGTGAGCAGAATTTAAGTGACTAAAAATGTCGATCAATTTGTGACTATACAGTTTTTTGCGAGAAATTTATCGCTGTTTTTTGTGAGGCGAATAAAAAAAATTATAAAAAAATGTTTCCCATCGATAAAAAAAAGGGAAACTCGTTTTCCCTGCTGCTTTTCGATTCGCCAGCAAAACATCTCAGCTCCTCGCGTCTGTCACCGTAAAAGAGCCTTGAGCGACCCTCGAAAAAAAGAGAGAAAAAAAAACGGGAGCTCAAGACGCTAAAGAAGAGAAACCGATGAGAAAAGAGCATCGACATCACAGGGGGAGGCCACGAGAGTCCTCGGGATCTCAAAAATAGCACGAAATTCGGTTTCGCCTGGAAATTGTTGTTATTACGCCGTATAGCTTCGGCAAATATTTGCCAAAGGTTTCCGTCCGCCCCACCACTCATTTCGCTTTCAAGTATGTGTGGGCAGGAAGAAAAGTGCCACCAGCAGGAATAACACGCTACCAGCACGTCCCGTGTGGTCCTTCTTTCTCGCTTTCGAGTCGTCGGTCCGGCTTTTCCTTTCGCGATTTATTTGCAAAATGGATTTGGGCGTTTGCCGCTGGTGAGTGCGCTAAGTGCGGTTGTCTCTTGTTACGTCTCTCGTCTCCGCAGTCGGCGAAAAGTTTGATGCTAGCAAAACTACAAAAGTGGCAGTCATCAATTTTGAATCGTTTAACAATTATCAATTTTTAAAGCGTTAATTGTGAATTTTTTGTTACCAATTTTTACAGCGATAATTGTGAATTTTTTGTTACCAATTTTTACAGCGATTATTGTGAATTTTTATTATCAATTATTAAAGCGATGATTGTCAATTTTTATCATAAATTATTAAAGTGATAATTGACAATTTTTTGTTATACATTTTTAACGCGATGATTGTCAATTTTTTATTATACATTTTTAACGCGATGATTCTCAATTTTCTATTATCTATTTTCAAATCGACAATTGTTAATTTTTGACGATCAATTTCTTAATCAAATAAATCCATTTTATTTTTAAGAAATTCATAATCATCACTTTTCAGTGTTATCGACAGTGACAAAAAACCCTCATCGCTAAAAAAATAATTCATCAGTAAAAATCGTCGCGTGTACCACAAAAAAATTATATTTCTCGCTCTCCACAGTCACGAGGACAGCCTCGAATTCTCCAAGACGAACAGTCGACGCACAAATGTCCGCGACAAATCTCGTCGTTTGCGCAATTACGTCAGACCTGAAACTGAGTCCACAAGGAGCTATTCACAGCTCGCATAGCCTCGGTCGGTGTTATGAACGAGGGAATAAATCCCACGGCCAATCGAGTATATCGATTATCATTTGAAAGTCCGATCGGCGTCGCTCGGGGTCTCATGAAATTCACGATCGCGAAATAACTCGGCGATGCCGAAGTGCGCGTTACTCGGGGATCGGCTACGCTCGGATCGGCGAGTCACGTGTGTGACCGTCTCGCGTGCCTCGCGGTACGACGGATGACATCGCGAGTGTCTTTCCGGACGTCGGGCCGATCGGCCACGTCCGGGAGAAGATTTACGATAAATCGTTTCGCGAAATACGAAATTGACGAGTCGCCTTCCGTCCGTCCGAGTCGCCCGGACGTTCATACCGAGCGCCGAGACTCGCAACGTCGCACAAGCCCCGCACTCTGTGCGCGGAGGGGAAACGGCGCACCGAGCGCTCGCGGGACAGACACGGGACGGTTTTTGCCCGGGTTCGCGTCGGGCATTCCCATCATTGGACCTCTCGTCGCGTCCCGTGGGGACGGAAAACGCATACCGGCTGCGCGAAACCCGCCGCAGTGGGGGAATCTCGTGCCGCGCGCCGCAGCAGCGTCCGGGCGGAGTTCGTTGTCTGCGATCTCGGGAACCGACTCGCGTTGCAATCTCGAAACTTCGACGATGCGCGAAGTCAGCAGAGACGCCGATGGCGAAAGTTGTCTTGTCGCTGTTTTTTTTTTCTTTTTTTAATAAGCTTGAAGTTTATTAACAATAAATTGGAATTTTATTAGAAATAAACTTGCAGTTTATTAACAATAAATTGAAATTTTATTAGAAATAAACTTGAAGTTTATTAACAATAAATTGGAATTTTATTACAAATAGACTTGAAGTTTATTAACAATAAATTGGAATTTTATAAAAAATAAACTTGAAGTTTATTAACAATAAATTGGAATTTGATTAAGAATAAACTTGAAGTTTATAAACAATAAATTGGAATTTTACTTAAAATAAATTGGAATTTTACTTAAAATAAATTGGAATTTTATTTAAAATAAATTGGAATTTTACTTAAAATAAATTGGAATTTTATTTAAAATAAATTGGAATTTTATTTAAAATAAATTGGAATTTTATTTTAAATAAATTGGAATTTTATTTAAAATAAATTGGAATTTTTATAAAAATAAATTGGAATTTTTTAAAAAATAAACTTGAAGTTTATTAAAAATGAACTTGAGGTTTAATAAAAATGAACTTGAAGTTTATTAAAAATATTTAGAAAAAAAATATATTCATAAAAAAGCATTCGAATCGATAGGTAGGAATCGGTTCATAAGGTTGGACTTAATTAATATTTTTGCGACAGGATAGAAATTAAAAAAAAATTAAACTTGGGGAAAGTTTTTGAGAAAAATGTTAATATGTTAATGTTATGCAACATTAAAGTGGCTGTACAAAAAAATCGCATGTCCAACTGGTGGACTTTTACATAATTTAAGGACTCCACCAATTTCGCCTTCTTAACGAGATCCTCAAACAAAACCTACCGAACTAAAAAAAATATCAACAAAGGGAAAAAACCACGTGGAGTGCAGGTGCCTTTTTCTCCGGCTCGCGAGGAAATCCGACCCAACCCGACAAAGGGCTCTACGGTCATTGAATTTTCTCCCGAGCGTGGACAGAATGCAGAGGGGCCGCCGCACCACGTGGCGGGGTGCATATAGGCTCACGTGGTGCGTCCTCGCCCCCCGGGGGATTCCCCCGGACCGAACATTCTTTATCTCGGTGCCTCCCCGAAGTATCCAGCGCCAGACAGTGCCACACACTGCGGAGTAAACTCAATCGATTTCGTCGTATCCGTCCTGCCGGAACATCGACGTTTTTTTTTCTTTCTTTCGAGACGTCATGTAAGTGCTGTGCACGTGGTACCCACGTAAGTTTGCCGGGTCGGAGATATCACAGTAATGTTGGATGTTTATTTCTCTCTCGTGGGAGAGACGATGTCGGCGCTCTGCCAGGGAGAAAAAAATGCGAATTGCCAGGACTCGATCGGACGCCTTAAAATTTATTAGTAGTTGAATGCGGCATGATTTGTATGTTGAGCGAAGTGACAAGTTGGTTGGCTCGATATATGAGTTGGTTGACACTATATGTGAGTTGGTTGGCTCGATATATGAGTCGGTTGACACTATATGTGAGTTGGTTGGCTCAACTTATGAGTTGGTTGGTTCAACATATAATTTGGCTGGCTCAACATATAAGTTGGATGGCATAACATATAAGTTAACGGTCTCAACCATATGTTGGTCGGCTCAACATATGAATTCGTTGGCTCAACATACAAGTTGGTTGGCTCAACATATGAATTGGATGGGCTCAACATACAAGTTGGTTGGCTCTACATATGAATTGGATGGGCTTAACATGTAAGTTGGTTAGCATTGAGACATGAGTTGGTTAGCATAACATATAAGTTGGTTGGATGATGTTGAAGTTTGCATCGTTGGAATGCAACGAAATTCAGAAAAAAATATAATTCTAATTAACCCAAATGATTAAATTAGATGTAAAAAAGTCATCATATCAATTAGTTCCTATGATGATTTTTTATATGTTATTACATCATTTGGGTTAATTAGAATTAATTTTTTTTCTGAATTTCGTTGCATTTCAACGATGCAAACTTCAATATCATTTGGTTGGCTCGTGGTATGAGGTGGTTGCCTCGAAATATGAATTGGTCAGCTTAACATATAAATTGGTTGGCTCGACATACTAGTTGTATTGGCTCAACACATTAGTTGCACTGGTTCAACATATCAATTAGTTCAGCCCTAATTATTTTTAGTATTCCAGCTCCCAAGTCCTGGCAAGTCTTGGCAACTCCCTATATTACCTTCTCCGCGCACACGAAAAAAAAAGTTTTGTTGTGCCAGCTAATCATTCGCATTGCTGTACTTCAGTATTTTGCGATTAGTTGCAGCAACTTACACATTTATTGCCGCAACCACTTCGAATGGTTGTGGTAACTATTCACGATTTGTTCTACATAACCTAAAAACGATATTATTAAAGTTACGAGTGTGGCGCTCAAGGCGCGCGTCGCATCTGTACATAACCTAAAGACGATATTGTTAAAGCTTTAATTGCGACGTTCGTGAAGCGATTCGAGTTAATTTGACATAAGGATAGTACAAGTAGTGCAATTCTATTTCGAAAAGCAATGACACGGTTGGTATGGGCAAGTAACCGGAACTTGTGCTCCTGCCTACTCGAATAGTTGTATCAACCATTTGTTTGGTTGCCGCAACTAACGCAGGGCATCTACCAATGAAACTTTGCTCGTGCAACCAATTCCTGTTGGTTGTCACAACTAATCCGAGTTGTAAGGGAATTAGTATAATCCATTGGTTGCGCCAACTAATTTCTTGGTTGTGTCAGCTAATTATTTTTTTCCGTGCAGAGTACCCCACGATACGCAACGTGAGCCACGGTCTCGTCGACCTGACCACGAGGGCAACAGAACCGCGAGGACCAAGCAGGCTCTTAGCTTTCCCATGACGATTCCATGCATTATCACTGCGAGACGCCACGTACACCTCCAAGTGCTCCTGGATGCAAACCTCTCCTCGGGTTCTCGCGCGACACTCACACACAGACACACCGCGCGACGGAGACGAGAGCGCCCGGCGTAATGTGTCCCGAGATAAGCCTGTCGTACGGGACAAGTCGAACCTGACTCCGCGGTCCAACGATCCCCGCGCGCGCGGTTTGCACGTTTGTGAGATGCACAATTTGATCGTAAAATTTACATATATGTAAATTGCCACGTTGCATATAATGTTGCGCATGCAGATGGAGGGACATAATTGGTTATAAGGGCTTTCGGGTAATTAAACCGGTTGGGTCAGCGAATTAATTGCTCGGCGATGGACGAATTTTACGAAATCAGTTCGTCGTTGAATTCATTTTCACGTTTGTTATTTTACGAAAATATTTTTGTAAAAAAATATGAAGTATTTTTGCATGAAAAATATTTCCGTAAAAAAAAAACATAAAATATTTTTGTAAGAACATTTTTTTCGTAAAAAGATATAAAATGTAGTAGTAGTAATAGTGCTTTATTGGCAATACATTTTCTTTGCCAATGGGCTATCGACCGTGGTCCTTCAGCCCGTGGTTTTTTGTACAGTTTTTGCTTATTAATAGGTTAATATTACATGGTATATACAATGTTTAAATGCGAGTATGAATTTTTTATCCTTAGTCAGTTTATCGGGAGGTCTGCCATTTGTGATAATTGTTGAAATATAGGATATAAAATGTTTTCTTCTAAATATACTTATTTTGCCATCTCGTGTTATCGATTCTTTTTTTAGTAAGAAAAAAAAGCTAATGAAATAACAGAACCGAATAAACGGTGCGGAAAAAGCAGTTCCAAACGACGTTACATAAACCACGTGAAGAAAGAAAAAAAGTGACCGAGGAAGCCTGAGAAATCGCGGTGGGAGGAGAATTTGTATACGCGACTCCGTCGTCGCGGTCGATCCGGTGACGTCGGGACGTCTCCGGCGACTTGGAAGAAATCCAACGAGCCGATACTTATTGTCGAGATAGGGCGAGAGACGTGCAACGTTCCCGGAGTCGGCGGGGAGGGTCGACGGGATCCGCGCGCAAGTTTTCACGTCCCATGTGTCTTGCCCGCCCATCTTCGTTCCGGTGAACTGCGGGAATCGCGTCACAGCCGAAATCGAGCGAAACCTCGAAGGGACGCGGTGCGCACGTACAGGGCGAAGGGACGCGAGGGGTTTTTTTTTTTTTTTTCGGAAAGTCCCGACGTTGGCCCCGCATTGTCGAGCTGCGAGGATATGAGGACACGAGGTCGGGGCGTCAACGAGGTAATTTATCATCGAGTGTGGGAGACCCGGGTTACATTTGTACCCAGGAGCAATCGTGTGAATTTTTTTTTTTTTGCCCGAGTGAGTCAAGCGTCTTGGGCTCAGATATATATAGAGCGGTTCAGCTCACATCGACAGGTCTTCAAATTTTGTCCTCTGGGATTTTTACAAGTTTTGGTACAGTTGCCACTATTGAGAAGACAGAAAAAGTGTGGTTAGAAAAAGTTACGATTTTTTTATAAAAAGATTCTTTGGTAATTTGGTAATAGGGATTTTTGTGTTATTTTTTAGATCTTCGGGCTGTGTGATTTTAGTTCGAAAGTGATTTTTCAAAAATTATTTTATGATCGTGATGGGTTATTTTTTTGACTATGTTTTGGGAATTCGGTAATCTGACAAATAAATTGTGGTCTGAATCCCAAAGTCGCGAACCCGTCAATTCGAGCTGGACCGACCGGTGTATTCTGGTCTTTAGGATTCGTCCGCCGTTTTATTTTCCTTCTGGGTCGGTCGTTGGCCCAGTTTTCGCAGGACACGAGAGGTTTCAGCCGGCCATAGGCGTGACCAGGGCAGGGCAGTCGAAAAGTTGCCTCGCAATTCAGGCAGACGCAGGTGTAATGACTTAATGATCCAAAGAAAAAAAAAACGATCAATGAGCCTTGAAAAGCAAAGACGAGGAACTTATGATTTTGGGAAAAATTTCGAGCACGAGGAATCAATTAGGGAGGGTTCGTAAATTAAAAGAGAAAATTTAGGAGTTCCCGCAGGGTAGTCGTATTAATTTTACCTTCGGGCACCCAAGGCAGGTGATGTCAAATTGAATGACCGACAACTCCTTTTCTCATTATCATAATCATCATCATTATCGTCATCATCATCATCATCACCGTCGTTATTGAAGCTGTGTCCCTTTATAGGAAAAAAGAAAGAAAAAAAACCATAGCTCGAGCTGCATCCCCCTTTGTCATCTCCCCAGTCCCCAGAGAAAAAGGTCCAGTGAGAAGAACATCGAGTCGAACACCAGGCCACAGTCAACATACAGGTCGTTATCGGGAGACTCCGAAGCTCAAAGGATGGTCGCACCTGCACAGGTGGATCCCTTCAGCAGCGGTCCTTAAATTATGCGGCCCTTTTTCGACTAGACAAAGGGATCTAGGCTGTCGGCAAACAAGATGGAAAAGGGCCTTTGAAATTTCGCAACGGGTGAGAAGAGACCATTTACAAAAAATGTCTTCTCCTTCAACGCCTCGTGTTCTTCTCTATTTACACTTTTGTCGTGTTGCTGAACTTCTCGTTGGCCAAATTTTATTGTTGTCAAGGAACTTGTCCCATCTTCAAATAAATAAATAAATAACGTGAAAATGAATAATTAATGACGAATCATTTTCAAAACTAGCGTTACTTTCATGACATGAACTTTGTACTAAATTATTTACTGTCAATTAATTTAAATCAATCTGTCCACTTTTATCATTTTTTTATATTCAAAAGTGACTTACAAATAAAAAAATTATAAAATAAATGTTAATTTTTCCATTCATTCTCCCTCAAAAATATATTAAATTCCGACTATCCCATCTTCAAAAACTTTGCACACTGCTTCCTCATTAATTCCCCTTTTTCACAAAGCCACCTCTATGAAGAAGCTTATTTATTAACTTTGGCTTCCTCATAGAGGAAGCTTTGTGAAAAAGGGGAATTAATGAGGAAGCAGTGTGCAAAGTTCTACTTTGCAACTTTTTTAAAATCTGAACAAAAGAAAACTCCGTTACAAACACCGTTACATCTAATTTTGATTAGATACAAAGTTTTGACTTACTTTAATAACTTTTCCATAAGTTACAACGAAAATCTTAATTTTTAAAAAAATTCATAACAGCGTAAAATCCGAACGACTTTACCGATCGTCATCAAATTTTATACGTGGCAGCGCTGTATGTTATTTTTTGACTGTTGAATATTTTGGTTCATTTGATGAGATTCGACGTGATTTAGAGCAAAATTTATTTTTTTCGAAAAATTCAAAATTCTATAAAACCGGAACCGCTTTACCGATTTCGCTGAAATTCAATACCAAAAAACATTAACCGTGTCTTTATTTATGATGAAGTATATAGCTGAATAGTCGAACTTTTACGAAAGTTAGAGCGATCACGCCATTTTTTTGAAAAATTTAAAATTCGATAAAATTTGTATACATGCATATATTTAATTTTTAAAATATGTGAATTACAGAGGGTTTAATACTCTACTTGCGTGCCAATTTTTAGCTCGATCCATCATGCCATTCCTGAGTTATGAACAATTGAATGTTCGGTGCCTGGACCATACATACATACACACACACACACACACACACACACACACACACACACACACACACATACCCACATACAGACAGATTTTCCAGACCACTTTTCTCGGCATTTTAGGTGATTCTGAGTACGTTAACATGAAAATCTCGAAAAAAAAAAATTTCACGAAAACAAAGCTTCCTCTATGAGGAAGCAAAAATAAATAAATAACGTGAAAATGAATAATTAATGACGAATAATTTTCAAAACTAGTCGCGTTACTTTCATGACATGAAATTTGCACTAAATTATTTACTGTCAATTAATTTAAATCAGCGTCCACTTTTATCATTTTTTTATATTCAAAAATGATTTACAAATAAAAAAATTATAAAATAAATGTTAATTTTCCCATTCATTCTCCCTCAAAAATATATCAAATTCCGACTATCCCATCTTCAAATAAATAAATAAATAACGTGAAAATGAATAATTAATGTCGAATAATTTTCAAAACTAGTCGCGTTACTTTCATGACATGAAATTTGCACTAAATTATTTACTGTCAATTAATTTAAATCAGCGTCCACTTTTATCATTTTTTTATACTCAAAAATGATTTACAAATAAAAAAATTATAAAATAAATTTTAATTTTTCCATTCATCCTCCCCAAAAATATATTAAATTCCGACTATCTTCTCGTCGCAGGAGCATCCCGAGGAGAGTCAAGCGACACGATAAACATCGTCGAACGTGTCGCGTCCCGCGAAACAGTCGTACGGTAGTTTATCGGAGTCGACAAAGGAAAACGCGACGACGTCGGGACGAGTGAATTCTCGACGTAGCATGTTTAATGCACTCTCGAGTCTTTCTCGTTGGCCGAACCCGGGAATCGCGGGTCGTATCCCGCACACACGCGGTGAGCAACCCGTCGATGTTTTCGTTTCCACTCTCCTCTCTCGCTCCCTGGCCGAATGGATCCTGATGTGCAGTCGCGCCGTCCCTTTTCCGCGCTCGGCGTGTTCCTTTCCTCGCGCTCCTCGCTCGCTTTACCGAATCCGCAGGTGGCAGCTGGATCCACGGGATCGATTTCTCGTCCCGCGCTCTGATGTCGATCCCGTTGGGATGGGGAAGAGCGGCAGCAGCAGCAGCAGCCAAGCAGCCGAGCGGCCAACGGCGCGGACTCCTTGCACTGATTCGAGGGACTCCGCCTCTCTCGACTTGTATACACTGTATATATTATATACATATATATATATATACGCAGGCAGTCGGGATTCCTCCGGTCCGGTGGGGCAGGTGTGACTATGGGACTACGGGAGCGCCCGTTGCACCTGTCTAATCGCACCCTCGTACCCTGAATCCCAGATACCGGACCACCTATTTTTTTTTCTCTTTTTTTTCTGTCTCGCTCTCCGGGCCGCGAATTTTTTATTCCCCTTTTCGAGGCTCCCGAGTTTCTCCTCGTTCTTCCCCTCGGCAGAGGCTGTAAGTGGACATTAGCGCGGCGCGCTCTCGGAGCATTGATTTTTCACATCTGCCGCGCGACGACCGCCAATTTTCGGACCGCCGATAAGAATCTCGATACAAAGTTCGTTGGAAATTTTTGCGGAGAAAAATGAGTGTCGGGAGGATTTTTTCTTTTTTGCGAAATTGTGGGGTTTGTAGTTTGCAGCTGAAATATACGGAATGTGAAGAATTTTTTTTTAAACAATATAATATAAAACTTTTCAGAATCTTTTTTTTAGATTTTTCATGAACAAATATATTTCGATTTTTTAGGCGTTTTTTATTTTAATCCATTTTTTTCTATGACGAAGCTTATTTATTAACTTTAGTTTCCACCTACAGGAAGTTTTGCAAAAAGGGAAATTAATATTTATTATTTCTCAATTAATATTATTATTCCTTTCTTAATAAATATTATTATTTATGCTATTTCGTCGCTTTCGTCCTTATAACGAAGTCACGAGAGACCGAAATCGTTCCATTGTGACATCTTCCATTGAGCTGGTATAAATCGAGAAAGAGAGAAAGCGAAAAGATCCTCGTGAACGTCAAAACTGTCGAGAGTTTCGTCAAGTGGGATACCTACACGTTTCTCGGGGGGGGGGGGCTCGCGAGGTGCGTGAGGAGGGTGCAGTGCACCTCAGCCTCGCGAGTCCCCCGTCGTCCAAGGGCCGAGGCAGCGGAGCTCTCGAAGTGGACCGAGAGGACAGAGAAGACACGCGGGGTCCTGCGGCCGGTGAGAGACGCGAAAGAGCGGAGATCGTCGGGCGACCGGGCCGACTGCGGCTGACTGGACGCGGCCGGTCGCGGCTACGGTATCCGTGTAGGCTTTCGCCTCTCGCGCGCGCCGTGACGGGCCACATTCCGGGCATTCCGCGCGGTCACGGCCATGTCTCCCATTCCTCTAGATATTTCCCCCTCCCTGACGACCCCCTCCCCCCTCCCTCGCTCGCTCCCTCCTTCGCACGCGCTTCTCGGCTCGTCGACGAAAAAAAAAAAAAAATTATTTCCCCCCCCCCCGCCACATCTCGATCCTCCACTTCTTCGCAACGGTGGAGCCGATCGATCCGACTTCTTCTCTCTCGTCGATAAATAATCGCGGCGATGGAGAATTTTTGCGAAATTTACTGGCAGTGAGAATATTTGATTGTGATTCGAAATAAATTTGGCTTCTGGTTTTTACGATTTTTATTTGTCTTTTTTTATTTTCTCTTTTGGTTTTACATTCATCCCCGGAGAATTCAAAGAAGTTTGGGGTAAAATCTAAGATGTCTCATAGGGTGGAAAAATAAATACTTTAATTATTTGGGAAATTGAAGATTTTCGAAAAAAATTAATGTTTCAAGTTTTTTAAGAATTCGAATAATTAAAAAAAATGCAAGCTGTATATTTCAAAATATTTCTCATAATTCGACGGAGTCTATTCAATTATGAAAACTATCTGAGAGAATCAATAAAAAAGTGAAATTATCAAGATACACGTAATTGATTTTCTGTTAACAATTTCTAACGTAGTATGTAATGTGACATTAAAAATGAATAATGAAGACAACGTTCGCGGTGGAATCTTGATATCTCACTGTCGCCTTGAAAGTCGTTCCACTTTAACGCGCGGCGCGTAATTCCTGCGTGTCTTTCGCACGATCTCGAGAAAACCTTCGACCTTCGGCCGCGCTCGTCGGTGCCCGGAGCGCGGAGGTGGAAGCCGAGCGAGAAGCGGAGGGAGGACGAGATCCTTCGTTTTTCCTTTCTTCAATTAAGTCGAGCCCTCTTTCCCATGAGGGTCCATTCCCGACAGTAAACCCACCGCTACACACGGAGACAATGACAATCCCTTCGCGAGCACGGGGAGCCGGCGGACACACTGACAAGCGAAAAGCTCCATCGAAAGCGACAACGTCACGTCCGATACACCCGCGCGCCGCGACTTCCGTTCTCGGTTGGTAAACGAAGAGGAAAAGCACGTTTTGGATCACTCGGTTTCACCGTGGAATTGCCGGAGTTGTTTGCGCTGTACGTCTTATTTTCAGACTCGCCGGGAGCTATTGACATCACAGGCACTTCAAAGACAAACATCTGCGCCAGCGTCACAGCAACCATCGTGACGAAATAAATACATCACAAAATATACACGTGATGCAAAGATGTTCGTAAAAATACATAACGTTGTTTCTAAATTCTTTCTGGTCATTTTTTCAGTGCTACTTCAACGTTACGTATGCATTGTGTACTTTGAATCGACTTTTAGCGTTTTCAAGTCACATATTTTACCGCAGAAAACACTTTTTTTGCTTGATTTAGAGAAAGTAATTATTTTGATGTTTTTTTGGTAGAATTGATAAAAACGGACCCGGTAAAAAAATATCAAAATCGAACCCTCATGGATCCCACTTTTTTGTTCTTTAGAATATCGACTTTTAACCTATACCATAATTCGCAACTCGCATATTCTACCACAGAAAGCACTTTTTTACTTGATTTAGATTTTTTAATTTTTTAATAGAAATCATAAATTCATTCCCGCCCAAAAAATGCCAAATTGGAACCCTCGATTTTTTTTTTTTTTCTTCAAAATATCGTCTCTCTTTGTCCTCTCGAATAACTCTGCAGATCAGTGAATTCCGGCAGGGAGACTGCGAAGTGCCGCAGTCCCCCGGAGCACCCAGCATCCGGAACATCAAGTTACGCGGTGTAACGTCGGAAAATTGTTTGACTATCCCGACGACTGGGCTTCGCGGCTACTCGTCCTAAGGGAAACCGAGTTTCTAAATTCTTTCTGGCCATTTTTTCAGTGCTACTTCAACGTTACATATGCATTGTGTACTTTGAATCGACTTTTAGCGTTTTCAAGTCACATATTTTACCTCGGAAAACACTTTTTTTGCTTGATTTAGAAAAAGCAATTTTTTCGATGTTTTTTTCGTAGAATTCATAAAAATGGACCCGGTAAAAAAATACCAAAATCGAACCCTCATGGATCCCATTTTTTTGTTCTTTAGAATATCGACTTTTAACCTATACCATAATTCGCAACTCGCATATTCTACCACAGAAAGCACTTTTTTACTTGATTTAGATTTTTTTAATTTTTTAATAGAAATCATAAATTCATTCCCGCCAAAAAAATGCCAAATTGGACCCCTCGATTTTTTTTTTCTTCAAAATGTCGTCTCTCTTTGTCCTCTCGAATAACTCCGCAGATCAGTGAATTCCGGCAGGGAGACTGCGAAGTGCCGCAGTCCGCCGGAGCACCCAGCATCCGGAACATCAGGTTACGCGGTGTAACGTCGGAAAATTGTTTGACTATCCCGACGACTGGGCTTCGCGGCTGCTCGTCCTGAGGGAAACCGAGGCCGGAAGATCCAAGGGGTTCGGAGAGAGCCCGTTGGTCGTGTGTCTCGCGAGCGCGCGGCCAGAACGCGTGTGATCGAGGGAAACGCCAGGGCGACGCTATTCGAACGGTAAAGGACGAGGCAGACACGGTCATACGGTGGATATAGAACGAGTCTTTGATCAGCAATTAACACCGACGGTTGGGAAACTTCGTCGTCACGGTGTGACGCCGGTTGGATCCGCGATCTTCCGCATGCTCATCGACAGAGAGAGGGAGGCGAATCTATAGAGTAGGAGCAACGAGGACGGATCGAAAGCCCTCGAGATTCACGGCTGAACTGTTTTCGTATTTCGCATCCCTTTCTCCTTCGCTCAGCTCTGTCCGACTGTATAACGTCGGCTTCTTGCCGGATCCGTTGGCTCGTCGTCCTCACCCTCTTCGCTCTGGACGCAGCAAACCACGTTAGGCTAGCCTGGAGCCGGGGTTAAGGATTGCTGGTCCTGGTGCGTGACAGCGACTGGCCGGTGTGCAGGAAATTCAGTTCCAAAACCTCTACACCATTTTCCGACGTGTCTAACAATATTTTTGCTAGACACGTAATTGATTCCTTTTTCTGGATTGACGGAAACTTGATTTTCTTCCTTCCTTGATTTCAGAATTATTCACAGAATTTTAAAGCCGAAATTTGACTTACGTTTTTCGCTAAAAAGAAATTTCGGTTTCGTACAGTTTGAAAACCTTATCCGATGGAAAATTTCCTGTTGATTCCGAAAAGCATCGTTGTTTGCCCGAAAAATAGGAAATTTAACGAGAAAAATGCAAAAAATGATTTTCACTTTTTTCGAAGTTTCGTCACTTCACTAAAATTGAGGTTATTGTTTTTTGATCGATCGAATCAGGATTTCCAGGTTCGAAAATCCAGGTTCGATGAATCCAAAAAGAGGTAAACCCAATGTTTGTCAAGTGACAAAATTTCGAAAGAAGTGAAAAATCATTTTTCGCGTTTTTCTCGTCGTATTTTGTATTTTTCGGGCAAACATCGGTGTTTTTCGGAATCAGCGCGAAATTTCCCATAGAGCCTACAAACTTTACGAAATCGAAAAAGAAATCTCGATTTCGTACAATTTGAACGTTAATTTCCTTAACGATATAATTTTTATTCGAGTGTTTTGCGAGCTCGTGAGCCACTACATCCTACTAGTAAAAATATATTAGAAAGATAAAAAAGCTCCCAAATTTCTGGAAAATAAGAAATGTATAAGAAATAGTGCCAAGTTGTAATAAAATCTGGCAAACGATATTTGAGGTAAAAAAAGTGGCTGAATTTCTCACATGCAGTAAAAATTGTGGTTCACAATTTCAAACCTGTCGGGTCGAAATATTCGTAGCAAATAAAGGTTTTCGGGAGTATGGTAATTTTTACCACATCCATCGCGAACGCTCGGTTAATTCCTGAGCGGCCAATCACTGCGTGGATTCCCGTCGTCGAACTCCCGAAGCTGGAAGCTGGATCCAGGCGATATTGCCAGCAGCGCCGGGCAATCCCGGTGGCCTCCGGCGGTCCGACTGTCTGTGTACGGCTACGGCTGCGCAACCCTCGGAGTCGCCGGGAACCCCGGCGCCGGCTCGACACGGGAAATGAAGCCGCCGAGGGCAAAACGTAATATCGCCCGGCACACGCGATACTCCCGGCTCGCTTCGCTCCTCTCTCGCTCTTTCGCCCCGTTGTCTCCGCCGTCGCGATTGAAACAGACCGTGTCCGGGACTGAAGTGCGCGAAGCAAGAGGATCTCGGCTCGGGAGCCGAAAAAAAAAAAACGTACCCCAGGAATCCTGGGAAGAATTGGGACGCGCTCTACGGGGCGTTGGGAGTCGCTATTTATATGGTCTACGACGTGATATATGAAGGGCTGAAGGACCACGAAGGGAAAAGCAAAGTCTTGATTTCGTATTCATCGTCGAGCGATGTTTTTAAGTTTTTTTTTATACATCATGTAAATGACATTTTGGCCATTTATATATTTTATCATATTTTTGTAAAATGTCCCAGATGAATTTTGAACGAAAATATTCGACCCGAGAACGAGATAATATTTTTCGGAATTTTTTCACGTCGTGAAACACTTGAAATCTAGTTTGGTGGTTGCTAATAATTAAATTTGGCGTCCGTAATTAAATTGTACCAGGTGAGCTAAATTTTTAACACGTTCTCTTCTCATTGGTCAAAACGAGCCTAGTTGGGATTTAAAGGATTTTTTTGTTCTCTACTTAGGTTACCGTTTATGTGGCACGGAGTTCAAGGGACACCGGAGCTCGGCGACTAATAACGCGCGTAGTTTTCGTGAAAGTCCGTTGCCATAATACACCGAGCAGCCCCACGAGAATATCTCATTATAACTCTCAGCGCGGCGCGGCGCATTTATTCCACTCGAACAAACGTCAAATGCTGCCTCTCGCTGCCGTTTGACTCCACCGTACTTCCGGACGACTCTCGCGCTCGCTGGAAACTCCTGTCTCGTGTCTGCCGGTGTCGTGAACACGTGAGACACAAACACACGTAACGCGAACACTCGAGATCGCTCGAGACACTTAAACGAGGACTCGAGTCGTTTCTAACGACTTCGTGCAGTCACTGTTGGTGAATCTCCGCATGAGGAAAAGAGGCGTGTGATTTGAGGATCACTTGATACAACAAGAGATAATGGACCAAAAAAGAAAGAAAAAAATGAGACGATAATTTCTGGTGATGACAATTTTTTCGTGTATTTTCCTTGCAACTGATCAGATTCGATTTTACGTTGTGACAGGAAATGAAAAATAACTCCTACGCTCAGTGGTTGGTTCGAAGTTCCGACTTTGTTGGACTTTTTTTTAATGAAAAATGGTTAGTTCTTTTTTCAAGCTGCGTTGAGGGACCAAAGAGTTGGGGTAAAGTTGTTCAGTTGGGGAATATTGGAACCAGGACATTATGAAAAATGGAACTTTGTGCAGCATTATGAAAAATGGTACTTTGTGCAGCATTATGAAAAATTATACTTTATGCAGCGTTATGAAAAATGGTACTTTGTGCAGCATTATGAAAAATGGTATTCTGTGCAGCGTTATGAAAAATGGAATTTTGTGCAGCATTATGAAAAATGGTACCTTGTGCAGCATTATGAAAGTTGGTACTTCCGAAAAATGGTACCTTGTGCAGCATTATGAAAGTTGGTACTTCTGAAAAATGGTACCTTGTGCAGCATTATGAAAGTTGGTACTTCCGAAAAATGGTACCTTGTGCAGCATTATGAAAGTTGGTACTTCTGAAAAATGAGACATTCTAGGCATTAAGAAGTCATAAAAAATGAGAAGCCTTTTTCTTGCAGGTTCGCATTGATAAATATTATTTCGGAGCGGCCTTATTTTCGTGCCGTCGATCGAGGAAATCCGAGTGACGACAATGCGTCTGGCGACGCATATATCGAAACGAAATAATATACGTGAGAAAGTGGAGTGTCGGGATAATTTTACACGTATCACGTTGCCCGGTCTTGATGTGCCGGACGTGCCGGGGCACAACACGAGGACGCGCGCGCGCGCACCACCGAAACGCGAACGGGGCCGGTGTCCGATGTCCAGGTGGTCCCGCCGGCCGCACGTCCGTCCGTCGCTCGTCGACTCCTCGGCACCAGGAATTTGAGTGCTCCGTAGAAAGTGTCCTGGCACCTCGGCTGTCGAGCTGTCCGACACTCACCGAATTATTGAGACAACAGCACAAAGCTAAAGCCCAGAGAGTCGGACGTCTGGCATTGTGGCCGATTCATCGGCAGTTAAAAAAAATTGATACATACATTTTAGAAACGTGCTGTACATGAGGCGAATCAATCACGAGTCGGACCATTACAAAATACATAGTGTATTGCGATTGGCCATTATGGAGAAAAAAAATAAAAATACTGCAATCTTCTTTGCTTAACCATTTTCTAAATATTAATTGCCAGGCTGCTCAAAATACCGGGTTTTCCCTTAGCCTGCGGTATATTTACAGCGCAGGTACTCAGGAGGATTAAAAAAATGCTATAGCCATCAACAGGTGTATAACGTCTCTAAAGAGAGAGAAAAAAAAAACGATAGCAACCCGACGCCAGGATTCTATGATGATTAAGAAAAGGGGGAAAAAAGAGATTTTATAGGGCAACTTCGATCCGGCTGTAAATCTCGTTGAGCCGCGGAGCGGGTCTCTCGCCACGACGATGGTTATACGACGAGCTCTCAACGTAATTAGTATTCGGTTGGACGGTATAGAGTCGCGTACACGGCGATATATTACTTTCCGCGCGGTGCGAGCTGATGCTAATAGCGTCAGGGAATGAGGAAGTCGAGAAATTCTCGTCTCATTTTTTTCTCTGTTTTTCGCTCCATTATTTCTTGTTGTATTAAGTGATCCTTAAATCACACGTTTCTTTTCCTCGCGCGGAGATTCACCAACAGCGACCGTATGCAGTAAAAAAATTGGTAGCCGTTGATGTGAGTATGAAAATAATCTCGCGAACTTATGATCAACAATCCGATGACTTCGTTGCCGTCGCGCCGGTAATAACTTCACCTTTATTATTTCCTTTCGATATTTGCCTTGTCGACACTCGGATTTTCTCGATCGACGTTACGAAAAGAAAGACTTCCGAAATAAGATTTATCAACGCGAACCTAAAAGAAAAAAAAGGCTTTTAATTTTTTCCATAACTTCTCGATGCCATCACAAAGTACAAATTGTGTAGTACAATCGATTAAGGTAAAGGTACCGGTTTCGGCCACCTTTGGCTTAGTTTCGGTCACCGAGTTCGAAAGCACAGAATTATTTGTATTATTAAAATGAAATAAAATTGTATCGATAAACTAGTTAATTTATATGGATACTTTCGAAATACCAACATAAAAATACAGAAAACAGTATATTTTTCACTATATTTGAACCATTTTCACTATATTTGAAATAAAAATATAGTGAAAATGACCGAAACCGGTACTTTTACCTTAGCTATCGAAACCCTCTAATTTTTTCCGTGTACATTATTCAGTACTTCGTGTCATACAAAAAGCTTAAAATCCCTCGTCTTCGCTGTCGTCGCGTCCACGTATCGTCCATGTTTTTCGCTGTGCACGGAGAGAAGGATCTGATCAAATTTACCGGACGCAATGGTAAAAATTACCAATGTGCCTGGTATTGAAAAGCCATAGCCGCCACCTGACGAACAGTGCGAGAACTATGAGAATTTCTAACCTATACATAACATTTTTTACCATATTTCGTGGTAAAAATTCTCATCGTTCTAGTTCTTCTCGGTAGATGGTGTTATATCTCCCCTCTGCCGGAAATTTACAATACTTTTTACTAGAAATATGGTAAAAAGTATCAGATCCTTCTCTCCATGTGGCGTCACTTTTCGCGGTCCTTTGCGGAATTACGTCGATCCGGTGCGCACGGAAAAAAAGAATTAGCTGACGCAACCGAGAAATTAGTTGGCACAACCAATCGATTATTCTAATTCCCTTACAACTCGGATTAGTTGTGACAACCAAGAGGAATTGGTTGCACGAACAAAGTTTCATTGGTAGATGCCCTGTTAGTTGCGGCAACCAAACGAATGGTTCATACAACTATTCGAGTAGCCAGGAGCACAAGTTCCGGTTACTTGTCCATACCAATCGTGTCATTGCTTTTCGAAATAGAATTGCACTACTTGTACTGTCCTTATGTCAAATTAACGCGAATCGCTTCACGAACGTCGCAATTAAAGCTTTAACAATATCGTCTTTAGGTTATGTACAGATGCGACTCGCGCCTTGAGCGCCACAATCGTAACTTTAACAATATCGTTTTTAGGTTATGTAGCACAAATCGTGAATAGTTACCACAACCATTCGAAGTGGTTGCGGCAATAAATGTGTAAGTTGCTGCAACTAATCGCAAAATACTGAAGTACAGCAATGTGAATGATTAGCTGGTACAACCAAACTTTTTTTTCCGTGCGCGCAAACGTCCGTGTGGATGATCCGCACACGTGTATCGCGTGCCCTAATGTCATTGTGCCGGGTGCGGTGTGCGGTGGCGCACTGTGTTCATAACCGCGCGAGCGAGGACAATGAGGCGCGGAGGTCACGAGAGTACGAAGGTTGCTTTGCGGCTCACCCCTTTGCGTCTGTCTCTCCCGCTCGCTCGCGCGTTTCGCTCTCTCTCTCTCTCGCTCCATTCTGGCCCCGGAGGCCGTGGGCCAACCACCGGCACCACCGGCGAACCATCCAACTCGGGCGAACAATGCCCGACCGCCGAAAGACAAACTACAGTTTCATTAGTGCTCATAACTGATGAAATTAAAGCGCGCGCACCGCGCGAGCCGCGCACGAGCGACGTCAGCGGTGCCTTTGGAGTCGTATACAGCGCCCGAGATATATCAGACTGTTACGTGTATGGTGGTCCAAAAGTAATATTAAAACGTGACTTCGGGCAACACGTCGAACCGCAAATTTCCGGGCTTAACAGGTGAGTCAGAGTGGAGAGAGCAGAGGAGAAAAGCAGGAGCGGCGGTGGCGGCGGCACCAGGTAATGGAGAAAATGTGTGCACCGAGGTCGGCGAAGTTAATTAAGTAATTAAAGGCGACCGAGGGGTTGATGTGACTCTCGAGGTCGGCGAAAAGAACAAATTTCACCAAGTTCTGGCTTCCGCTGCTGCTGCTGCTGCTGCTGCTGCTGCCTCGAGGAGGCCATTTTTCCTCAACTTGTAACATGGGATGGAAAGTAATGAAAAGTTTTAAGTACGAGCGAACGGCTGTGTCCTTCAGCTGGGTATTTTACCCAATTGGTAATGTTGTTGGTGCAGTCAGTTCAATTTATTGTCGGAGTTTGAGTTGATTGGTCCAACTGGTTGAATTTGTCAACTGGTTGAAATGGTCAACTGGTCAGTGCAGTTGGTCTAGTGGGTCAAGAGATCAAGACAATTGGTCCAACTAACCAGTTGGATCAATTACAGCTGGTATTACAGTTGGTTAACAGTTTATTGCAGTTAGTCCAACTGGTTAACAGACCAGTTTAGTTCGTCCAACTGGTTAACAGAACAGTTCAGTTGGTCCAACTGGTTAACACGTCAATGAAGTTGGTCCAATTAGTTAACATACCAGTTCAATTGGTTGAACTGCTTGACATGTCAGTTCAGTTGGTCCATCTGATTAACATATCAGTTCAGTTGGTCCAACTAGTTGACATGTCAGTTCAGTCGGTCCAACTGGTTAACATGTTAGTCCAGTTGGTCCAACAAGTTAATAGATCGGTTCAGTAGGTCCAACAGATCATCCAACCGATGCTATTCTTTCAACTCTTCAAGTAGACGTTACAGTTGGCCCAACTTATCAATCAGTTCACGGAACCGACCGATGTATAGGACTACGTTTTACCTACCACCAAGTCACTTGACACCACCGTGGATAACACCGAAACTGCCCCACGAAATTGCCACTAGATTATATTACGAACACCAGAATATCATAATCCTGCGATTAACGCAGATATTACCCGGCGTATCTTATTCTCCCTGAAATAATATCGCCAGACACGCGACGCCAGCAAACGGCGAATTACCATCCGCGAGCTTTCATTAATGAAAATCATAAATTACAAGCGTGCGACATTATGTATTTATATCGCCGAGGAGCCGAGCGGAGGCAGACGCACGTCGGACGTGCGTTGCTCCCCTCTCTCTCTCTCTCTCTCTCTCTCTCTCCATACCCCGCGTATTATATGTATAAAATATATCGAGGGGGGAGAGGGGGAGGATGGGACCAACGCGATATCGATCGTAATGGACCCGATATAGCTCGAAGGCGGTTTACATGCCGGGCATCTGTCCCGCGGAGATTATAGCCTCTCGCTATTAGCGGTGCGAGTATTAATAGCGAGACAGAGAGAGAGGGAGGGAGAGAGACGAGAGGTACACATGTACAACGCGGGTACGGAGAGCGAGACGGAGCGGATAGCGACCGGTACAGGGTACTTAATGACTATATCGATTTATCGATTCACGGGAAACGCGCGGGGCGAGGCCGCGGGAAACCGACTCCCCGGCTCCTCTCCTGTGTACACAGAGGAAACGGTCTGGCGAGTTTCCGATTCATGCGTCCCCCCCCCCCCCCTCTCTCTCTCTCTCTCTCTCTCTCTCGCCTCCTCGCTCCTTCTCCCCCCGCGACGATTGCAAGACGGGGACGACTTTTCGAAACTTTTTCTTTTCCCTCCACTTCCCAACGATCAAACGCGGTGGAAAGTCGCACGCGAAACTTGATATCAGCGGGCAAATAAATCAAACGAAAAGTATCGTCGTGATGTGCAGAGGGGGAAAAATTTAAAAATTACTGGAGATAGCGAATTTTTTTTTAATAGCGATTGCATTTTTTGTGCTATTGATTGTGATAGAGTTGACTTTTTGTAAATTCGTTTAATGTTTCTAATATAATTGGCTGACAATAATTAATGTTGTTTTTAATGGAATTAGAAAAAAATGAGTAGAGGTTGTTGGACAAAAAAACAGGTAATTGATTTTTTTTTGTGTTTCAACAGCACCGTCGGCAGTCGCATCGGGTTCTTGTTAATTAATGCCTTTCTGTTAATCATTCCGTGTAAACGGCACAATGGACGTCGGACGCGTATTATATGCATATTCACGTGTGTCCCCCGAAACCGCGCGCGGGCGCCGTCGCAACGCGTGAAATTACCCGTGAATTTCGACGCGCGTATGGAAATCACAGTGTTTAGCTTCGATCGCGGGCGCAACGGGGAAGGTGTATGGAAATTCGACGCAGTCGTCGCTGCGACGGCGTCGTCGAGTTTCACGTGGCGCATGAGCGGCGAGCTCGAATTTAATCCACAATGACGGAGTCATTAGCAACGAGGACAATATCGGGTTCTCTGAATCGCGGAATCGAACAGCCGAGCGATCGGTCGAGAGGGCTGGATGGCACGAGTCCGTGTTTAGCGGTTATGGTACAGTTGGATCTCTTGTAATTTATAACCACGTGTAAAAAATCATTTATAGGAATTTATGTATTTTTGTTCTAAAATATTTCTGTAAAAAATCATTTATTGGAATTTATGTATTTTTCTTCTAAAATATTTCTTTCTAAAAAAAATAGTTTTCACGAAAAATTAAAGAAACTTGATTTTATTTTCGATATTTTGTTTTTTTTGGCATCAACAAAAACGCGCGTGAGCTATGTAAGTAAATAAATTGGAGTGTCACGTGAACAAAACGGCACATAAAAAAAAATCGCAGCGAAAAAAAGTTCGATATTTTATAGTCACAACTGTAAAAATGGTAGCACGAACCAATATTATATTTGCCATCCAATTAATCCGAATAGTCCAAATATTCGAATAGTCCAAATGTTCGAATAGTCCAAATAGTCGAATAGTCCAAATAGTCGGATAGTCCAAATAGTCGGATAGTCCGAATAGTCCAAATAATCGAATAGTCCAAATAGCCGAATAGTCCAAATACTCGAATAGTCCAAATAGTCCAATAGTCCAAATAGTAGAATAGTCTAAATAGTCGAATAGTCCAAATAGTCGAATAGTCCAAATAGTCGAATAGTCCAAATAGTCGAATAGTCCAAATAGTCGAATAGTCCAAATAGTCGAATAGTCCAACTGTGGTCAGTCTTGTTTTCTCTCGTTGCGAGAAATTAGCAGAGGTTTCACTGTAGTGGTGCTACTGCAGAAAATGTAGTGGCGTGTACACCGCCTGTAGTGGCGATCGGTGGTGGTGGACCCGAAGAGCGAGGTACCACGAGTGTACAGTGCTATACGTACCCACATGGCCCGTATTATTAGTTTGAATTGCTAAAACCCGCGAGTTATTGGATCCTCTTTGTGCCCGATCGGCACGTGGTGGCCTAACGGCGAGGACGAGGCACAGGAGGAGGCGGTTGGAAGTGGCGGGCACACGAGTGAATCTGGCGGTTAGCTGCTGCTGCTACTGACGACCATTCAGACTCGCGTTTACGTAACTCGATCATTTCCTCCTCTCTCTCTCTCGCTTCCCTCTCGTTTGGCCGGCGCGCACGCTACGATTAAGTCGAACAATGCCGCGCGAGCTCGAACGAACCCCGCTGGTTATTTACGTCGGCTAATTAACGCGACGGTTTTACAACAATTGATACATTTGCGAAATATTTGCTTTGTTGTTGCACTTTTTCAGTGCAATCAGAGGAGTCATAATTACCATCGTTTTGTGGTAATGATTTGTGGCAATTAACATCTTGAAGCGAAATTATGGGAATATTAATAATATATCTGGAATGAAGAAAATATATTTTTAAATTGTTCCGCGAACGCAATAATTTCGTCAGTCAATGTAGAACTCATGACTATAATAATGACAATTTTAGGAGATGTCGAATAATTTTTGTTATATATACTTTTGCAACTAATCAGTGGCGATTATTCGTTATGAGTTCACAAGATTATTTTTATGTTCACATCAACTGGTACGAATTTTTTTCGACTGAGTCGCATCCCAACATCAAATTGTCGTCCACGCAACATTTTTGTTGCTCAGCCCGGACGAGAGATAAAAGACTCGTCATCCAGGTGTCCTCATCGAGGGGGTCGAAGGTCACGCGCCGATGCTTCTCAAAAATGGACAGTGATCACCGGGTCCGAGAACGAAAGTCCGACAATTGACTCCGACGAGTGGACTCTCGAGTGTCCCCATAGAATCATAGCGCGCAACACGCTACATTCGCCACGAGACCCGCAGCCGTCGCGTTCCCAAAGGCGTTAAAAGCGTCCAAAGAGCTTTCGAATGAGCTACCGCGTATTTTTCACCCGCACACCGATCGACAAAGGTTGGACACCACGAGGGAGACAACGCGCCACGAGGCACTCGAGCCCCAAACCACACGAATGGTTTGACACTCGAGGACAATGAACCGAGGACTCAAAGGTGCAACGAATGAAGGACACGACGACGAGGTCGGTCGGTTCGCGAGAGTCCCAAAGAGACGTGGAAGAAAGAGATCGATTCAAAAGTTGGCCCGGCCGATGCGTCGCGGGACACGGCCAATACAAAAGTCCTTCGAGGATCCGTGGCAAAAATGCCACGCTGCTGATCCAGTCGGGCGGAAAGAATTTAACGGAATGGACACACACAGGCAACACGCCGAGGGGGTTGGGAAAGGGAAAAAAAATGCAGGAGGAGAAGGAGAGGACAATGAACGAATCAGCGCGAGAAGAGCGCTGGGTGCTCTCGAGGGCCCCCGAAAGATTCTTGGGTCCCACAGCGGCGGATCCGCCATCAAAGTCACATAATAATACCCACACGGCTCGGCCCAGTGCGGCCCATGAACCCCCCAAAGCCGCTGCCGCGTGTAAAGCGTGGCACTATATCCATGCGGTCCATTATAATCTTTATTTACTCGAGCGAAGAGACTCTCGAAGAGCTTTCGAATGAACTGGCTGGCACAATGAAGGGCCGAGGGTATCCCTCACGGCTCCGGTCCGCTTGGTGCCTGCTACCGGGCGAGCGAGAGCTCGACGCGCATTCATACACGTCCTACGGGTGGTGCCAATTATATTCTCGTGAACCCCCCGAGAGAGCTCCACTTCGCCTCTGTCCGTGTCTCCTTCCTTCGGCGTTCTCGCGTTTCGGGCTCGTTCGCCTCCTCCCGCGGCACTCGGTTCTCCTCTCGATATCGGCCACCGTGGACCAATGATGACCCTGCCCACTGGCATTGGGGAGGCTTTTGATAGAAGCTGGAAAAATGGTTCATCTTGCCGAGGGGATTCATGAGATTCTGATGTCCACCACACTTGCCACTTGCCACTTGCCGCTTGTAGGTTTTGCGTCACAATAGCGACTTTTCGTTGCTCTGGTGTCGAAGACGGTTTTGTGGCGCTGGGAAATGGATAAATTGTGTCTTGGCTTAGATGGGGCCAGGGTGAAAATTATTCGTGGGTTTGATTTGGAGGAGTGCAGCGGTGTTCGGCTACCCAATGGCAGTGTGCTGTGTCCACTTGAAAGTAAAGTGCAACCAACGATATACGAAAAAGATACATCTGAGATATTTTTTCGTCCCATTTTTCATGTCTTGCCCACTGGTGTTTCGGAGGCTTTTGATAAGAGGTGGAGAAATGGTTTTGATCTTGCCGAGAGAATTCATGAGATTCTGATGTCCGCCACACTTGCCACTTGTCGCTTTTGCATCGCAATAGCGTCTTTTCGTTGCTCTGGCGTCGAAGACGGTTCTGTGGCCCTGGGAAATGGATAAATTGTGTCTTGGCTTAGGTGGGGCTAAGGTGGAAATTATTCGTGACTTTCATTTGCAGGAGTGCAGCGGTATTCGGCTACCCTGGACACCCAACGGCAGTTTATTGTATCCACTTGAAAGTAAAGTGCAACCAAAGATATATACGAAAAAGTTGATACATCTGAGATATTTTTTTCATCACATGTTTCATGTCTTGCCCACTGGTGTTTCGGAGGTTTTTTATAGGAGCTGGAGAAATAGTTTTGATTTTGCCGAGAGAATTCATGAGATTTTGATGTCCGCCACACTTGTCGCTTGGCACTTTTCGTTACAACGTCGTTGAGGATCTTTTTGTGGAGGAGCTGGGAAATGGATTAATTGTGTCTTGGCTTAGATGGGATTAGGGAAAAATATGTTGTCTGTCTTGGAGGAGTCCAATATGGCATTCGGCTACTCTGGGCACTCAAGGCATTTTTCTGTTCTCACATGAAAATGAAGTATAACCAAAAATAGAAAAAAAAAGGATTCGAGATATATTTTTTATACCGATTTTTTTGCTACGTACGATTTACGTATCCCGAGTCAACTTTGCCTCGTAGAAATATCATATCTCGGGATATCTTCTGAAAAAGCTTCACAAATCTCGGCACAGAACAAGAACCTTTTGACCCACCAGGAGCGATTCACTGATTAGACGCAATTCAGACGCTGCAGCGTCCACGAATGCGAGGGACAGATAGTCATACCGAGGCCCTTTCAAAGCCATTCACAGCATTCGGGCTCACATTTGCCCCTCCACAGCCGATTCCACAGTTCCAAGCGTTAGACCCGCCTGACGCACGAGGCTCTCGTGGTGCAGTTCTCGGTGCATGAAACTAACGCGATATCAAGGATCCACCAGGTGTAACTTGTGCCTCTCAATACGGAACAGTTGAACCAAAGTTCTACACGCAGCTTGGTTTTCGCATTATGCGGCAGAACATTCGGTTCATGTATATACATATAATACATACACACAATATATATATATATATATATATATGACTATATATATATATGTATATCCCCGTCGCTCTATCTCATGAAGTGCGCCTACCGCCCGACAATACGCACAATGCTACCCTCCGAGTCATTGTGCTCGATGCTCCATTGACGTCAAAAGGAATTCCGTGACGTCTGGAGTCCTGGCAACGGACGAGGCTGCACAACGCGAACGGCGAGACCTTTGCGCGGTTCCAAATGTCTCGGGTTCGACTTGAAAACTTCGGGCACGATGTTATCAGCGCGGTCGGAATATGGGACGGGCAGACCGAACGAGGTCGTCCAGGTTCGATCGTCGAATCGCGATGAAATTGAGACGTCGAACTCACAATTGGCTGCATTTGAATAAATGTATTAAACATCGGTTATATACATATACGACGGCTATAATGCAGCGCGGACGCAAACGAGAGCCATAAAATTCGTTCGCGTTTAATATCCGACTGGTATTACATTATTGATTGTGCCGAATGCAGAGGCGTGAATTGCCCTGGCGCCGGTGGCTCGAGTCACCTTAACTTCCTTTCACTTTCGATTCGAGTGTACGTCGGGTGCGGGCAGACAG